>CM028137.1:320490000-321090000 GCA_016271365.2 Neoceratodus forsteri
GTGTATGTAATACTGTGTAAAAGATGCGACTGCAATGTTTCAGAAATGTGTTCTTGGTAAAATGATATATTGACTGATGATTACATATGCGAGCCTAATGCAAATGTATATGGTTGCAGTTGAAACTTATGGGTACTTGCTTGACGCGGACGTCAAGCTTTCCCAGGCCAGGAAGTGTAACCCCTGCAAATGGGGTTCCCAAAAGACTTCCAGGAGCTTGCTTGAATGCTCCAAGCCTGAATGGTGTTTGGCATTTAAGCCATTTATCAGTGAGTGTTTTAGAGCTCTGGTACTGTCTCTTTAAGAGCTGTCTGCTTGCAGACATAATTAGTTTGTATGGGGGACTGTGTGCTTCTCTGAGTACCACTGACGGCTGCCAATTCACTTCATTTTGCAGTCACTAGAGTGCAAAGGGAACCCATCTGAAAGATGTAACTGTTTGCCAGAAATTATTTAGAGTAATAATGAAATTACAGTTTGTCTAACCTGCTTTCTTTGCAGTCAGAACTGTGTCTGCTAGTTCCCATTCTAGTTTTGAACTGCTGAACTGGACCAATCAGTGTGGGTAGCTAGCTCTAAAATGGTGCCTTGGACGAATCAGAACTTGGACTCATAATCTGAGCCAGCCACAAGAGGATTGTATGGGCAGTGACTCTGGGAGATGTAGTTTAGACTTCAGTGCCTTTTTGGACCAACAGCAGCAGTCTATTGTGAGTGACAGCCAATCCAGTCAAGAACTGGGAGGAACTCAAAGAAGTGCCGGTTTTGTCGGTTGGAGTTTCAGTTGAGCTTTGGCAGTGAAGAAAGGAGCCCTGTGCTTTTCAGTGTGCAGTTTTAGTCAAAAACGTTATAAGGCCCAGAGTTCGGTCTGCAGCTGTGTAACTGCTTGTTAGGACTGAATCCGTCCTGTGAAAAGAATCAAAGGATCTCTGAAGAGTAGAAACCAGGCTCACCCTGAGAAGACTGGAGAAATTATTGAATTGCACTCGGTCTGTCAGGAACTGAATCTGCTTGTGTTCCCCGGTATTGTGCAGTAATTGCGATCGATAGAGAAGCAGCCTGCCTGGTTTAGTACTCTCTTTTTACCATATAATGTGTGAAGAGTCTCTTTGAGCTCAAGAGTAGCCCTGCTGATATTGAAGGACCCTATCTTATTTGGAGGTCGTGAGTACTAATTCAGGTCGCTCCTGTTGAATTCGCACATTAAATCCAAATGGAATTACTGTACTGCTGACTGTTTAATTTTCCTTTCTCTGTGTGAAAGGGCCCCTACCAGCCACGGGTTTGGACTAGCCACTAGGGCTTGGGTACCCAGGACAGTAACTGATAGGGATAGGCCTGTGCACAGAGCCATAGGTAGATTATTAGAGTGATAAGCTAATTAACCTGATTTCCCGTCCTTGTTATATCCCCTAAATAAATCAGAGCTGCTTGTTTCAGCAAAGTTATACTGCCTGAGGTATTTGTCTATGTTAAAGTACTGTACTGTGATTGTTACACTGTATCTCATTTCACAGGAGGTCCCAGTGCGGAACCAGACCTGGGGGTAAGTGTATACTGTGAAGGTAATTCTGATATATTGTGTGGGCCACTAGTGGGAAGAAAGGGGGGTTGCAGTGTCCCAGAGGGCTGTGACCAAGTTAGTTTAACTATTGCAAACCCTGACCTCTGGGTGGAGGCACCCGCCATTGGATCCAGGCCCCTCAACCTGTTCGTGGCAAATCAGGCAGGGGTAGTAGCCCCTGGGATAGCGCCATCTAGGGGTTACAATTGGAGCCCACTCGAGAGGGAGCAATCTTAGACCTGGTTCTCTCAAATGGAGATGAAGAGAGGATCACAGATGTAGAAGTGGGTAGCCATCTGGGAACCAGCGACCATCGAACAGTATGGTTCACAATAAACACAGCAATAGAGTCAAGCCATACAAAGGCAAAAGTACTGGACTTTAGGAGGGCTGACTTTGCCAAAATGGGTGAGTGCCTAAGGAATGCACTAGCAAATGGGCAGGAAGGAGGGGTTGAAGAACAATGGGGAATAATAAAAACTGCCATCACAGAGGTAACAAGTCTTTGTGTGAAGCAAATTAACAAAACGAAACGATGTAAGAAACCACTATGTTCTCAAAGGAAGTGGCAGTGAAAGTTCAAGAGAAAAAGAAAGCATTCAGGAAGTACAAGGAATCACAGAAGGAGCAGGACAGGAACTGTATCAGTTAAAGCAAAAGGAAGCTGGAAGGCAGTCAGAACAGCAAAGGCCCAAACCGAGGAAAAGATAGCCAACTCAGTTAAGAAGGGGATAAAACCTTTATAGGTACATCAGGGGCGAAGGAAGACCAAGGGAGGGCTAGTGAGGTTTAATAAGGAGGAGGGAGGTGGGCAGAGGTGACTGTGAAAAGGCAGAGATACTAAACAAATATTTTTGCTCAGTATTTACAAAGGAAGTGGGGGGTACCTAAAACAAACAGTAGAAACACTCTGGATACAGAAGTTGATACCAGCCCATTTACAGAAGAAAGGGTTCTGAAAGAACTCTAAAACTGAAGGTGGACAAAGCAATGGGGCCTGATGGGATTCATCCCAGAATTCTAAAAGAACTAAGGGTAGAACTAGTGACACCACTGACTACCCTCTTTAACAAATCATGGGAGGATGGGGTGGTACCCGAGGACCGGAGAAGGGCAGATGTGATTCCCCTTCACAAAAGTGGGAGCAAAGCAGAAGCAGAAAACTACAGACCTGTTAGTTTAACCTCAGTGGTAGGGAAAATGATGGAATCACTTCTGAAGGAAAGAATTGTTGAGTATCTAGAGCCCAGAGGGCTCAGGACCCAAGGCAGCATGGATTCACAGCGGAAGGTCATGCCAGACAAATCTGATAGATTTCTTTGACTGGGTGACCAAAGTAGTAGATCAGGGAGGGGCTGTGGACATGGCCTACCTAGACTTTAGCAAGGCTTTTGACACAGTCTTACACAAAAGATTAATATGCAAGTTAGCCAGCCTGGGAGTGGGTCCCAAGATGACAGCCTGGGTAAAGAATTGGCTGGAGAATAGGACACAGAGTAATAGTAAATGGAGTCCACTCTGAAGAAAGGGGTTACTAGTGGGGTGCCGCGAGGGTTCAGTATTAGACCGATCCTCTTCAATGTCTTTATAAGCGACATTGCAGAGGGACTGGAAGGAAAAGTATGTCTCTTTGCAGATGACACAAAGATCTGCAACAGAGTTGATGCACAAGGTGGGGTGGAAAGGATGAGAAGGACTTGGCAAGGTTAGAGGAATGGTCAAATGTATGGCAGCTTAGATTCAATGCTAAGAAGTGCAGCATAATGTGCCTGGGAAACAAAACCCAGGGAAGAGTACACAATGGGGGGTGAGATATAACAACAACAAAAATGGAAAGGGACCTGGGGTGGTCATATCAGATGACCTAAAGGTGGGCAAGCAATGGAGAGGCAGCAAGGAGGGCTGGGGGATACTGGGATGCATAGGGAGAGGCATCACCAGTAGAAAACAGGAAGTTATTATCCCTCTGTACAGACAGTTGGTGCGACCCCATCTGGAGTACTCGTGCAGTTCTGGAGACACAGTCGCCGCAAGGACATAGACAGGATGGAGGCTGTCCGAGGAGGCACTCAAAATGGTGCAGGGTCTGCACTGGAAGACGATGAAGAGAGACTTAAGGAGCTGAATATGTATAGCCTCGAGGAAAGGAGGAGGGGGGACATGATAGAAACTCTCTAAGTATCTCAAGGAATCAACAAAGTCCAAGAGGGTAGCATCTTTCAAAAAGAGGTGTGAAAGAACAAGGGGCACGATTTGAAGATAGAAGGGCGGCTCAGAGGTAATTTAAGGAACTATTTTTTCACAGAGAGAGGGTTGTGGATGCATGGAGCGGCCTTCGGAGGAGGTTGTGGAGTCAAAACAGTGGTGGAATTCAAGTATGCATGGGACAGTCATAAGGCAATTCTAGGGGGTGGGGGTAGGAAGAAGTAGGCTGCTGGTTAACTGGGATCTGCAGCTTATCCATTAGGTAGGGAAATGGACAGACTGGGTGGGCCAAGCGGTCCTTATCTGCCATCAAAATCTATGTTTCTATGTTTCTATGTAAGTGCATCTTCTTGTGCTCCTTTAAATAACACTTCACTGTCAATTACTGTGCTGTCATTTATTTATGTATTTCAGTTTTGTTACCCTGGTAGGCCTTCTGGGCCCCGAAGGTCCCTTTTTCAGGGGTGACCTGGAATTAGTTACATAAAGTAAAAACATTTTGCAAGGTACAGAGAACATGTCACATCAAAGGGATCATACATTCATCAATCAGACAATACATTTCACAATCACGTTAGGACCAGACTTCTAACCTGGGGGAGAATTAGTACAGGTCCTAGCTGACAACATAACACCACACTTGGGATTTTCACCTCAAGTTTTAAAGAGTATTCAAGGAAGTGGAGTGGAAGGTGAGGGAAAAAAGATTGGCCTTCATTGAGTTCAAAAAATTGGGGCGGGAGGAGGATAGAGAATTGCTCACAAAGGCATCTAGGAGGTGACCAGGTCAGTCAGTGCAGCCAAGGAGCTGAAGTTGGCCCAAGGGATCAGAGAGAGGGAAAAGGGTTCTTTAAATACATAAGGGAGAAGTGGAGTTGTATATATGACACTGTTAGAATCAAGAGGGGTGGGGGATGGGCAGAACAAATGGAGGAACAGGCAGAGGCATTCAATGAGTACTTCTGCTCAGTGTTCGCAAAAGAAAGGGATGGCCCAATATAGCAGGGGATAGGGGGCAAGGGTGAAGGGGGGGCAGAGATAACAGATGGGTTATCCAAGAGGCTAGAGTTCTGAAGGGCCTTAAAGCCTTGCAGGTGGACAAGGCACCAGGACCAGACGGTGTATACCCAAGGGTCCTGAAGGAACTGGCAGAGGTGTTGGCAGGCTCTCTGACGGACCTCTTCAACACCTCCTTGGAGACAGGGAAGGTACCCAGGGACTGGAGGATGGCTCACGTGGTGCCCCTTCACAAGAGTGGACCCAAGGACCAACCAGGCAACTACAGACCGGTGAGCTTGACTTCCATAGTGGAGAAGTTGATGGAGACCATTCTAAAGGAGAGGTTAATAACCTTTCTTGATAGTAATGTCCTATGGGATGAGAGACAGCATGGGTTTTTGTCAGGAAGATCATGCCAAACTAGTCTGATCGACTTCTTCGACTGGGTCACTAGGGCAGTTGACGAAAGCCACACTGTGGATGTCCTGTACCTGGATTTCAGCAAGGCTTTCGACTTGGTGCTCCACATGAGGTTAATGAGCAAGCTGAGGGACATGGGGGTGGGAGAGAAACTGGTGGGGTGGGTTGAGAGCTGGTTGCAGGGCAAACAATAGAAGGTAGTTGTAAGGGGGAGACATCCAAGCCAAGGCCAGTAACAAGTGGGGTACCACAGGGTTCAGTGCTGCGCCCTGTTTTGTTCAATGTCTTCAGTGGAGACACTGCAGAGGGGGTCAAGGGTAAGATCAGCCTGTTCGCAGATGACACTAAGATTTGTGCAAAAGTGGACAATGAGGAAGGGAGGCAGGCACTCAGGGAGGATCTAGCTAAACTCAAACACTGGTCTAGGGAGTGGCAGTTGGGGTTTAACGCTAAGATGTGCAAGGTCATGCACCTCGGAGCAAGAAATCCCAGGACCAGCTACTGGCTGGGGGGAGTGCAGGTAACAGCTTCAGAAGAGGAAAGAGACCTCAGGATAATAGTCACAGGGGACAGGAAGGTATCAGCACAGTGTAGGAGGTTGGCAGCAAGGGAAAATAGGATGCTGGGGTGCATTGCCAGAGGGATCACCTCTAGAAAGGAGGAGGTCATCCTGCCCTTGTATAGATCACTGGTGAGGCCACATTTGGAGTACTGTGTGCAGTACTGATGCCCATACCTAAAAAAGGATGTGAGATTACTGGAGAGGGTGCAGCGCAGGGCTACAGAAATGATCATGGGACTGGGGGAGTTGCCGTGTGAGGAATTATTGAGGGAGCTCAACATGTATCTGCTGGAAGAGAGAGAAGGGAAAGAGAGACATGATAGAGACCTTTAAGTACTTCAAAGGCATAGACAAAGTCAGAGAAGGAGGATTGTTCTGCTTAAAGGGGGGAAGGGTCACTAGGGGGCACAGTCTGAAGTTGGAAGTGGGAAGGTTCAGGAGGAAGATGAGGAGGCATTACTTTACAGAGAGAATGGTGGCGAGATGAAACACACTGCTGGAGGAGTTAATCGAACCGAGGACCATGGATAGCTTTAAGTGGGGTTGGGGTAGAGTCAAGGGCAGGATCAGTACAGACAAGAACACAAAGGGGGGAAAGACCAGGAAAGGGGTGGAAGGGAGGGGTTTGGGTGGGGCTGGGGCAGCTTTAGTGATATGAAACTAAGAGTTGCACAATCGGGCAGACTTGATAGACCTTTCGGCCTTTTTCTGCTGGCAATTTTGTATGTTCATATGTTAGTATTGCAGCCTGACTGACTGACTGACATCACTAGTAACCAGGAAGAGCCAATCTCCTGCTGCTTGATTGGTAACTTGTTGTGACACATGTTACCAACCCAGCAGCAGGGCTTGTGATGTAACAATGAGCAAGGTCACAGGCTGATGCCGTGGTGGAAGAAACAGAACTGGATATGTCTGCTTCCAGGTAAAGCACTGCTTTTCACATCACACTTGATACTACCAGGTAGAAAACCATTTAATAAGCACATCTAAAAAGAAAAAAACACTTCAGAAATAAGAAGTGACGAGGGACTGCTTTTTAAAGTTGCTAACATTTTCTGCTTGCTATTTTTGGTGCTATTAATTCTTTAATCTGTTAAGAAGTTTGAAACTCCTATGATTTTGAAGAAAGGATGCCACTGCAGGTAACTAGGCTCCCCCCATCTTCATAACATTGGATGGCTCCCAACTATAGAATGTTTCTTTGTTGAATACCTGGGAGTTTGGCTCAACACTAAGTCACCTTTATTTCACTGCCCATATTAATGCTATCCAAGTAAGTTCCTATGTAAGTTAAGTGCACTTTACAGGAATAAAGCCTGTATCCCTCCCTTGGCCCAGCACGAGATCATTATAAAAGTGATCCTCCCCGCATTTGATGATGGGTAGAGTCCCTTGTTCTCTGCGGCAATTCAGTCTTAATTTCTGTGGCAGGGCTCCTGGGATCCTGTGGCGATGTTTGTTCATTTCTGCAGCAAGAATTATTCATTTATGTGGCAGAATGCAGTCCTGCTATTGGCTAAAATATGATGGGGTGTCATCAACAGAGAAAGGACTTCAGGATGCAGAAGAAGGGGAAGGTGGTGTCATGTTGCAACAGTGACGGGTATACAGCATAGACCATCACAGTGACATTTTCGGCAGTTCTCTGTGATGGTCCGCTGGGTTCCCGACACTGTTGCCTCCAGGGTTTTCGCCCCCTCCCCGAACTAACTCCAACTCAGAGTTGGTTAATTTAAGTGCAGGGGGGTGTGGGGGGAAAAGCCCCCCACAGAAAACATAGATTCCCCCAGCAACAGCACAACACCAGTTGACAGTGTTGTGCCATCGCTGTGCTGATGGTCAGCAAATTCCGTGTTGCTGTGGCATGGTGGAACCAGGGAAGGGAGCCTGGTACTATAAAACAAAAAACTGACATTTTGATTAAAACAAAATCACCAACAGCAATGAATTATGTGGCCCTACATATATTCTGTGGCAAATGCAAGTTCTGTGGCTGTTTCTGGCAGAAAAGAACTGGTTGCAGTGCAAGAAACAGAAGTCCAGAACTACAGATTTACACTTCTGTCTCAGCAGGAGTAGTACCTGTTTGGATTAAGTAAACAGATACTTTATTAGAAGAAGGGGGTCTCATTTATGTAAAAAAAAAGTGTTTTTTTCTGAGGATGGGGGCAGTATCACCTTAATTTACTGAGAGCAGAGAGTGAATCTAATTAGGGGTGTGGCTTAGCAGCTTAGGTGTACAAAAGCAGTTGTCTCCAATTACAGCTTCCGGCTGTTTTTAGCAGAAGAGAACTGGTTGCAGAGCAAGAAACAGAACTCCAGAACTACAGATTTTTTACTAATTAATGACTTCTGTCTCAGGAGGAGTAGTACCTGTTTGGATTAAGCAAACAGATACTTTATTAGAAGAAGGGGTCTCATTTAAGTAAAAAAATAGTTTTTTTCTGAAGAAGGGGCAGTATCACCTTAATTTACTGAGAGCAGAGAGTGAATCTAATTGGGGGTGTGGCTTAACAGCTTAGGTGTACAAAAGCAGCTGTCTTCAATTACAGCTTCCGGCTGTTTCTGGCAGAAGAGAACTGGTTGCAGAGCAAGAAACAGAAGTCCAGAACTACAGATTTTTTACTAGTTTCCCTCCTTCCCACCCAAAGCCAGTTCTAGTTTTATAGCCACTGAATTTAACTGACAAAAGGAACTTCCTGTTTGGCAGTAGGAAGGGAAGGATCACTGAGACACATAAGTTTCAGCAACCCTGAAGGAACCTAAAAAAAAAGCAAAAAAAAAACCTCTTTATCCCCCCCCCCCCGGCTGCTGGAGGTCTGAATCCAAGCACGGAGGAAGGAGACTACTGAAGACTACAGGAAGTTCCTGTCCCAGAACAGGAAGGGTGAGAGTTGGAAGGGCACATAGGCAGTAGGAAAGTAAGTGTAAAAGTACATAGAGGAAGGAGACAATAAGCATACAAAGCAACAGGAGAGGGGGCACACAATAAGTCAAGATGGGAGTGGTGCAGTGCAATGGCTGTGGAGCAGCAGTGTTCTGGGAGACATTCTGGAGGCTGCGATGCTGCCCTGTTTGCAGGCACCTCTCTGGTCTGAGGGAGGAGGTTGCCCGTCTCCAGGCTGACCTGGCTAGGATTCGTGAAACCTCTTTCCCCACCTGGGGACCACCAGAGCCACCACCATTACCTCAGAGGTTGCCAAGAAAGAGGAGCAGTTGAACCAAGGTAGGCTCAGGGAGGGAGAGGGTGGTGGAACAGAGGTGCAACCCTCCAGTTGTAGCGCTCCACAATTCACATGCTGTTCTGGTAAAGAGTGGTTCCTCTATGGAAGCACCTGCAGTGGAGACCAAGGAGGATGCTGGGAACCTCCAGAAAGGAGACCCACAGGAGGGTGGCATGAGACCCCACACGGGAAGGAAACAACTCCTGGTGGGGGACTCAATCATTAGGGGGGGTAGACATGGGGGAGGAAGGGGATAGGGAGGTAAGGTGCCTGCCTGGCGCCACAGCTTGGAGGGAGAGGAAGCGAATCCTCAGGATTGCGGGAGCAGCTGCACGAGGGAGAGAGGGAGCTGGATGTCATTGTCCACCTAGGGACAAATGACCTGGCTATAAATGGGATCAGAGCGGTGCAAGAGGAGTTTGTGGAGGTGGGGAGGGGCCTTAGACAAGTAGCATGTACGGTAACCTTCTCGGAGGTGCTGCCTGTCTATGGCAAGGATGATGCTAGGGTATTCTGCACCATGGGATTCAATGAATGGTTGAAAAACTGGTGTGGAGCTCAGGGTTTTGGCTTCATTGGGGACTGGGGAGCCACTTGGAGGGATGCATGCTTATACTGGCTCGATGGTCTGCATCTGTCTGGGGGGGATCCAGGATCCTAGGTGACAGGTTTAAATTCTTCATTAGCAAGCATTTAAACTAGCCAAGGGGGGTGGCACTGAAAAGGAGCAGGGAAATCCCAGCCTCCCCCCACAAAGCACAGTAGTTAGAAATGTAAACATCAAGGCAGAGAAGTCAGTAGGGAGCAGAACAGGGATAAATGCAGAAAAAGGTGTTTAGGACAGGGATGGGGCTAAAAGGGGTAAGGCTATATACAAATAAATGGAAGGTGATTAGTACCAATGCCTGTAGTCGGTGCAACAAGCTCCCTGAACTAGTGGCATTAATGGAAGAGGGATGCCTGGATGTTGTGGCAGTCACTGAAACATGGTACACAGAGAACCATGAGTGAGAAGTCAACATACCAGGATACACAGTCTACAGGAGGGACAGGGTGGGTAAAAGAGGAGGAGGAGTAGCACTCTATATAAGGGAAGGGATTAAAGCAACAGAACTAAAGAGTAAACAGGAAGTTAATGAGTCACTCTGGGTCACCCTGGAGACAGGAAATGGCACCACAATCCGCATGGGGGTTGTGTATAGACCCCCATCTCAGGGGGAGGAAATGGACAAAGAAATGACAGAAGGCATCCTTAAAATGGCAGAAAAATAGGAGATATTGTTAATGGGGGACCTGAATATGCCACAAGCAGGGTCATTCTTGATGCCCTACAGGGTGCATGCCTCTGACAGCTAGTGTTGGAACCCACTCGGGAGGGAGCAATCTTAGACCTGGTACTCTCAAATGGGGAAGGAGAAAGGATCTCAGATTTAGAAGTGGGTAGCCATCTGGGAACAAGTGACCACCAAACAGCGTGGTTCACAATAAACACAGCCATAGAGTCAAGCCATACAAAAACAAGAGTATTGGACTTTAGGAAGGCTGACTTTGGGAAAATGAGAGAGTGTCTTAGAAAAGCACTAGCAAATGGGCAAGAAGCAGGGGTGGAGGAACAATGGGGAAATAATCAAAACGGCCATCACAGAGGCAACAAGCCTTTGCGTGAAGCAAATCAATAAAACAAAATGAAGAAAAAAAACACTATGGTTCTCAAAAGAGGTGGCAGGGATGGTTAAAGAGAAAAGGATAGCATTCAGGAAATATAAGGAAACACAGAAGGAGCAGGACAGAGAACTTTATCAGTTAAAGCAGGAGAAGGCAGGGAAGGCAGTCAGAATAGCAAAGGTACAAACTGAGGAAAAGATAGCCAACTCTGTTAAGAAGGGGGATAAAACTTTTTATAGGTACATTAGGGAGCAAAGAAAGACCAAGGAGGGATACAGAGACTTAATAAAGGGGAGGAATGTGGGCAAAGGGTGACAGTGAAAAGCAGGGATACTGAACGAATATTTCTGCTCAGTATTCACAACAGATAAGGAGGGAGGTGCCTAAACCAAACAAGGAGAAACTCTGAATAGAGTGCGATACCAGTCCATTCACAGAAGAAAGGGTTTTGAAAGAACTCTTGAAACTGAGGGTGGACAAAGCAATGGGGCCTGATGGGATTCACCCAAGAATACTAAAAGAACTAAGGGTAGAACTAGTAACACCACTGACTACTCTCTTTAACAAATCATGGGAGGATGGAGTGATACCTCAGGACTGGAGGAGGGCAAATGTGATTCCACTTCACAAAAGTGGGAGCAGGGCAGAGGCAGAAAACTACAGACCAGTTAGTTTGACTTCAGTGGTAGGGGAAATGATGGGATCACTTCTGAAGGAAAGAATTGTTGAGTACCTAGAGGCCAGTGGGGCACAGGACCCAAGGCAGCATGGTTTCACAGCAGGAAGGTCATGTCAGACGAGCCTAATAGATTTCTTTGACTGGATGACCAAAGTAGTAGACCAGGGAGGGGCTGTGGATATGGCCTACCTAGATTTTAACAAGGCATTCAACACAGTCTCACACAAAAGATTAATATACAAGTTAGCCAGCCTTGGAGTGGGTTTCAAGGTGGTAGCCTGGATAAAAAACTGGCTGGACATCCAGACACAAAAGGTAATAGTAAACGGAATCCACAGTGAAGAAAGGAGGGTAACTAGTGGGGTACTGCAGGGTTCGGTACTGGGACCAGTCCTTTTTAATATCTTTATAAGTGACATTGGAGAGCACCTGGAAGGAAAGGTATGCCTCTTTGCAGATGACACAAAGATTTGCAACAGGGTTGATACACAAGGTGGGGTGGAAAGAATGAAAAGGGACTTGGCAAGATTGGAGGAATGGTCAGATGTATGGCAGCTCAGATTCAATGCAAAGCAGCGCAAGGTAATGCATCTGGGAAACAAAAGCCCAGGAGAAGAGTACACAATGGGGGGTAAGTTAATAACAACAAAAATCGAAAGAGACCTAAGAGTAATTATATCAGATGACCTAAAGGTGGGCAAGCAATGTGAGAAGGCAGTAAGGAGGGCTGGGGGGATACTGGGATGCATAGGGAGAGGCATCAACAGTAGAAAACAGGAAGTTGTTATCCATCTCTTCAGACAGTTAGTGAGACCCCATCTGGAGTACTGCATGCAATTCTGGAGACCCCATCTCCGCAAAGACATAGACAGAGTGGAGGCTGTTCAGAGGAGGGCAACCAAAATGGTGCAAGGTCTGCACCAGAAGACATACGAGGAGAGACTAAAGCAGCTTAATATGTATACCCTTTAGGAAAGGAGTGAGGGGGGACATGATAGAAACTTTTAAGTATCTCAAGGGAATTAACAAGGTACAAGAGGGCAGTATCTTTCAGAAGAAGAGATGTGCAAGAACAAGGGGGCACAATTTGAAGATGGGGGGATGGCTCAGAGGTAATGTTAGAAAGTATTTTTTCACAGAGAGAGTTGTGGATGCATGAAACAGCCTTCCTGAGGAGGTTGTGGAGTCAGGAACAGTGGGAGAATTCAAGAATGCATGGAACAGGCATAAGGCAATTCTAGTGGGGGGCAGGAGGAAGTAAGCTGTTGATTAACTAGAATCTGCAGCTTATCCATCAGGTAGGGAAATGGGCAGACGGGGTGGGCCAAGCGGTTCTTATCTGCCGTCAAATTCTATGTTTCTATGTTTCTATTCCCTGGCTGTGGGATTGCAGAATTCCATGGGACTTGGCTATTGGGATGTGGTGTTTAGAGCCACCCCCAAAACCACATTCTCCAGAATGCATCTCCTGTACCATTCTTTCTGTTGTTTTGCCCTTAACTGCCCTCCCCACACCCACCACTACTGCCTCTACTCGCTTCTCTCCTGAAGGTTATTATCTCTCTTATTGTGCCACCTGTATATTTAAATTTTGGTTTGGGTTGTTCCCTTGCTATCATAATTCCCTTCTGTCTTGTCCTATACCCTCTTTCTATTCCCTCCGATTTACCATCCCTTGCTTCTCTGACCCCAGGATAAAATCCTCTGCCAGCCAGTCTGCCTTCTCTTACAGGCTGCAGTGGCTCTGGCCTAACAGAAACATCGAATCTGACAGCAGATAAGGACCACTTGGCCCATCCAGTATGCCCATTCTCCCCTACCTACATGATTACCGCAGACCATACCCAATCTACAGCTTTCTCCCGGCCCCTTCCTTTCCACTATGATTCCCTTGTGCTTATCCCATGCAGTCTTGAACCCCACTACTGTTTTCACCCCCACCAGCTCTGCTAGACGGCTATTCCAAGAATCTACCACTCTTTCTATGAAGAAGTACTTCCTCACATCTCTCCTGAATCTACCCCTCCAGCTTCATAGTATGTCCCCCTGTTCTTTAACACCTTTCCTTCTGAATAATTCTCTCCTCCTGTATCTTATTTAGCCTGTGAGGTATTTAAAGGTCACTATCATATCTCCCCTCTCCCTCCTCTGTTCCTGGGTGTACATATTGAGGTCCTTTAGTCTCTCCTTATAGGGATTTTGATGCAGGCCTTGCAACATTTTAGTTGCCCTCGTCTGGACTGCTTAGAACTTAGTAACATAGAAATTGTCAGCAGATAAGGACCGCTAGGCTCATACAGCCTGCCCATAAGCCCTGTACTTGTTTGCGGTTTCTGACCCTCCCACTGTTTTACCTCTATGGATCTCCTATGCCTGTCCCATGCATGTTTAAATCCATCCACAGTGCTTGCTCCCACTACCTCCTGTGGCAACCCATTCCATGCGTCCACCACTCTCTCCATGAAGAAAAACTTCCTCACATTTCCCCTTAACCTGCCCCCTTCCAATTTCATGTCATGCCCCCTTGTTCTTGTACTCCTCCTGTATTGGAAGATGTCTTCCCCCTTCTCCTTGTTTATACCCTTGAAGTACTTGAATGTTTCTATCATTTCCCCTCTCTCCTGCCTTTCCTCCAGCGAGTACATGTTGAGGTCCCGTAATCTCTATTCATAAGTTGTTTTTTTTTTTACTTTCTCTTTATTCTCCCCCTCCTCACAGCTCTCCCCTCTTTGGGAGACACCTATGGCCTTATCAGCCCTTGCTCACCTACCTGGTGACCGGTGCAGTCTGTGTCCCATGGAGCCGTGGCTGTACCTCCCAGGCGGGTATGGGGTGGGAGCCCTTACACCCCGACGCTTCTCTGTGTTTTTTGTCAGCACGCTGTCTCCAGGCAGGTAGGAGCATTGAAGGTCGGGGCCTGGTGCTCCATCTACTGGGAGGCTGCAAGGTTTTTTCCTGATGTTCTCTCGACGTGCCAGGTCCCTGGACGTCAAGGCGCTGATGCGCCGACGTCTGGCACGTTGCCCCCTCTGTTGGAGCATCGGGCTTGCTGTACCTCGGGTCTCCACCCGGGATCAGACAAGCGCCGAGCTCTAGTACCCCTCCCCAGAGAGGATGAGTGGTCCTTGGGACACTCAAGTCCTCCCTCCGGCCGCCCTTCAGCTCCGGCTCATTCCAACCCGGTCGCTTAAGGCCACAAGCGGAAATCCAACCACCGCGCCAGCGGGCCAGCCCTTCTCTTCATAAGTTTTGTGGTGCAACCCCTCTACCATCTTGGTTGCCCTTCTCTGGACTGCCTCCACCCTGTTTATGTCCTTTTGAAGGTGCGACCTCCAGAATCGCACACAGTACTCCAAGTGAGGTCTAACCAGGGTTTTATATAATGGCCCACGAACATACAAAAATGCCAGCAGAAGCAGGCCTTATGGTCTACTCGAGGTCTGCTTTCGATTGTGCAGCTAACCCCTCAGCTTGCAGCTGCCCCACCCTCCCCACCCCTCTCTATCATAACCCCCCCTCACCCTATCCCAACCCCTCTTAAAGCCACCCACCGTTCTACAGGACACCACCCCTTCGGGCAGATTATTCCACCTGTCCACCAGCCTTTCTGTAAAAAAATGGCTCCTAATTTCCCTCCTGAATCTTCCGCCCTCCAGCCTCAACTGATGCCCTCTCATATCCCTCCCTCTTCTAAGCTGGAAAATCCCTTCTTTAGCTCATTTGCTCCCAGTGGCCATTTTGGGTTGAATCTAGCAATGGATGGTTCCCGCGCCATATGGCATCTATGGGAACAAATGTATTAACCTTATTTATCCCCTTGAGATATTTAAATGTTTCGATCATATCCCCCCATCCCTCCTCTCCTCCAGGGAGTAAATGTTCAGCTCTGCTAATCTCTCCTTATAGGACTTCCCCTCAAATCCCTGGATCATCTTTGTCACCCTATGCTGCACCTCCTCCAACAACTTGATGTCATTCTTCGGGAACAGGCGCCAGTACTGCATGCAGTACTCCAGGTGAGGCCTAACCAGAGACCTGCACAGGGGAAGGATCACATTCCTATTCCTGGAGGATATTCCCCTCGTTATACACCCTAGCATCCTATTGGCCTTTGCCACCGCCTTCCTGCACTGAGCCAAGTTGTTCATGCTGCCCATTATAATCAACCCCAGATCTTTTTCTTCCTCATTACTTTCCAGCTGTACCCCTGCCAGCTGATAGCTCCTCCCCTGGTTCCTAGCTCCGAAGTGCACTCCCTCCCTCCCTCCTTCTGCTGGTGATACCCCTACCTATGCAGCCCAGCATGCCACTGGCCCTCCCTGCTGCCTTTGTACTCTGCTTTGACACTTTCAGGTCATCTGAAATAGTGACCCCCTAGGTCCCTTTCTTCCTTGGTGACTGTCAGCAACCCCCCCCATCCTGTAGCTCTCCCCAGGGTTCCTATGCCCCAGTTGCACAACCTTACATTTCTTTGAATTAAACCTCAGTTGCCACTCCTCAGACCATTTCTCAAGCTTTCCCAGGTCCTTTCTCATTCTCTCCACCCCTTCTGGAGAATCCACCCTGTTATAGATCTTGGTGTCATCTGCAAACAGGCAGACCTTTCTGTCCAGTCCCTCTACAATGTCATTAATGCACTAATGAAGACATTGAACAGGACTGGCCCAAGGACTGATCCCTGAGGTACCCCACTGGTCACCCCTCTCCCCAGAGTTTACCCCATTTACCACCACCCTTTGCCTCCTGTCCGCTAGCCAGTTCCTAACCCAGTTTATCACCTTGTCCCCCATGCCCAGACTGCCCAGCTTGTTTACCAGCCTCCTATGTGGGACGGAGTCGAAGACCTTGCTGAAATCGAGGTAGGCAACATCCACCCCCCCCCCGATTTACTTCCTTTGTCACCCAGTCAAAAAAATCGACCGAGATCTCATTTAGCTAGCAGGGGGCCCTGCATGCAAATGCATGTTGACTAACACAGGTCCTTCTGAATGGAACACTGCGAGAACTCCGAGTTTTATTCCTTGTGTCAAATTGGGAGAGTGCTGCTTGGAGGATATTTAGGATGCAGGCAGTGTCTTTTTCTCCCAAGAAGACATATCTGGAACTTTATCCTGTTATTCAGATTAAGCCATTTGATTTGCTCATACAGGACACATGTGGGTAAGCTGGGTAAACAAGCTCCCTGAACTAGTGGCCTTGATGGAAGAGGGTTGCCTGGATATTGTGGCAGTCACAGAAACATGGTACACAGAGAACCATAACTAGGATGTCAACATACCAGGATACACAATCTACAGGAGGGACAGGGAGGGTAAAAGAGGAGGAGGAGGAGTAGCTCTCTATGTAAAGGAAGGGATAAAAGCAACAGAACTAAAGAGTAAACAGGGAGCAGATGAGGCACTCTGGGTCACCTGGAGACAGGAAATGGCACCACAATCCGCGATCGGGTTGCACAGACCCCCATCTCAGGGCAGGAATGGACAAGGAAATGATAGAAGGCTTCTAGAATGGCAGAAAATGGGAGATATTGTTGATGGGGGACCTGAATATGCCAGATGTTAACTGGAGCACCTTTGCTGCAGGCACATCCAAGAGCATGGTCATTCTTGATGCCCTACAGGGGCATGCCTCAGACAGCTAGTATTGGAACCCACTCAGGAGGGAGCAGTCTTAGACCTGGTACTCTCAAATGGGGATGGAGAAAGAATCTCAGATTTAGAAGTGGGTAGCCATCTGGGAACAAGCGACCACCAAACAGTGTGGTTCACGAGAAACATAGCCATACAATCAAGTCATACAAAAGCAAGAGTATTGGACTTTAGGAGGACTGACTTTGGGAAAATGAGAGAGTGCCTCAGAAAAGCACTAGCAAACAGGCAAGAAAGAGGGGTGGAGGAACAATGGGGAGTGATCAAAACAGCCATCACAGAGGCAACAAGCCTTTGTGTAAAACAAATCAATAAAACACAACAAAGGAAAAACCGCTATGGTTCTCAAAAGAGGTGGCAGGGAAGGTTAAGGAGAAAAGGATAGCATTCAGGAAATAAAAGGAAACACAGAAGGAGCAGAACAGAGAACTTTATCAGTTAAAGCAGAAAGAGGCTGGGAAGGCAGTCAGAATAGCAAAGGCCCAAACCGAGGAAAGGATAGCCACATTACATTACGTTACATTAGGGAATGAAGAAAGACCAAAGGAGGGATACTGAGGCTTAATAAAGAGGAGGGAATGTGGGCAGAGTGTGACAGTGAAAAAGCAGGGATACTGAACAAATATTTCTGCTCAGTTTTCACAAAGAAAGAGGAGGGGGAGGTACCTAAACCAGACAAGAGAAACACTCTGAAGACGGGGGTCGATACCAGTCCATTTACAGAAGAAAGGGTTCTGAAAGAACTAATAAAATTGAAGGTGGACAAAGCAATGGGGCCTGATGGGATTCACCCAAGAATTCTAAAAGAACTAAGGGTAGAACTAGTGACACCACTGACTACTCTCTTTAACAAATCACGGAATATGGGTGGTACCTGAGGACTGGAGGAGGGCAGATGTGATTCCTCTTCACAAAAATGGGAGCAGGACAGAGGCAGGAAACTACAGACCAGTTAGTTTGATCTCAGTGGTAGGAAATAATGGAATCACTTCTGAAGGAAAGAATTGTTGAGTACCTAGAGGCCAGTGGGGTACAGGACCCAAGGCAGCATGGATTCATGATGGAAAGGTCGTGTCAGATGAATCTAATAGATTTCTTTGACTGGATGTCCAAAGTAGTAGACCAGGGAGGGGCTGTGGACATGGCCTACCTAGATTTTAGCAAGGCATTTGATATAGTCCCACACAAAAGATTATTACACAAGTTAGCCAGCCTTGGAGTGGGTCCCAAGGTGGTAGCCTGGATAAAAAAATTGGCTAGACAACAGAACGCAAAGGGCAGTAGTAAATGGAGTCCACAGTGAAGAAAGGAGGGTTACTAGTGGGGTACCGCAGGGTTCAGTACTAGGACATGTCCTTTTTAATGTCTTTATAAGTGACATTGCAGAGGAACTGGAAGGAAAAGTATGTCTCTTTGCAGACGACACAAAGATCTGCAACAGGGTTGATACACAAGATGGAGTGGAAAGGATGAGAAGGGACTTGGCAAGGTTGGAGGAATGGTCAGATGTATGGCAGCTCAGATTCAATGCAAAGAAGTGCAAGGTAATGCACCTGGGAAACGAAATCCCAGGTGAAGAGTACACAATGGGGGATGAGATACAGAGAACAGTAAAAATGGAAAGGGACCTGGGGGTAATTATATCGGATGACCTAAAGGTGGGTAAGCAATGTGAGAAGGCAAAAAGGAAGGCTGGGGGGATACTGAGATGCATAGGGAGAGGCATCACCAGTAGAAAACAGGAAGTTGTTATCCCTCTGTGCAGACAGTTGGTGAGGCCCCATCTGGAGTATTGTGTGCAGTTCTGGTGACTCCATCTCCACAAAGACATAGACAGAGTGGAGGCTGTCCAGAGGAGGACAACCAAAATGGTGCAGGGTCTGCACCAGAAGGCATACGAAGAAAGACTAAAGGAGCTTAATATGTTGTAAAAATGGGTTGTAAAAAACTGATCTCTCCAATAAAATAAAAAAAAAATTAATAAAATGTATACCCTTGAGGAAAGAAGGGAGAGAGGGGACATGATAGAAACTTTCAAGTACCTCAAGGGAATCAACAAAGTCCAAGAGGGTAGCATCTTTCAGAATAAGAGATGTGCAAGAACAAGGGGGCACAATTTGTAGATAGAGGGGGGACGGCTCAGAGGTAATGTGAGGAAGCATTTTTTCATGGAGAGGGTTGTGGATGTATGGAACAGCCTCCCTGAGGAGTTCGTGGAATCAAGAACAGTGGAGGAATTCAAGAATGCATGGGACAGACATAAGGTAGTCCTAGTGGGGGGTAGGAGGAAGTAAGCTGTTGGTTAACTAGGATCTGAAGCTATCTGTTAGGTAGGAAAATGGGCAGACTAGGTGGGTCAAGCGGTCCTTATCTGCCGTCACATTCTATGTTTCTATGTTTCTAAGGTTATCTGCCCCAAGAGAAAGTCTGCAAGCCTTATATAGGGTTGTAGCTACCCGTTTGAGTGTTGTGTCCAAGGCTGCACAGTATACTACTAACCCATAATCTGTTATTGATAGGATTGAGCTGGCAATCGAGAGGCGGAGGGCAGTGGGTGTTAAGTTTTGTCTGTGCCTGTAAAGGACACCAAGTCTAGAACTGACAGCTTTTACTACCTGGTCTGTGTGTTGTAAGAAAGAGAGGGTGTCATCAGTCATGACCCCAAGGTATTTAAATATGTGGACTTGCTCAAGAGGGTCTGCTTTGTGGTTTGTAATGGTGAGATGCGGGTTAGCTTTCTTAAGTTGGTGACTAGAGAGAGACGCATGTTTTTTTGTGTTTTATAATTGAGAAGTAGTTTTTATGAGCTGAACCAATTCTCATGTTGGTAGAAGATAGTCTGCAATTCATTTTGAAGTTTGTCAGTGCTGAGATTGCTACTTAGTATAACTGCATCATCAGCATATAGTATAATTTTGCCATTGCAGACCTCTGGTAGGGCATTCAATAATAAACTAAATAGGAGGGGGCCAAGGATAGACCCTTGAGGGACACCCAAAGAGACTTATTTTGCACTAGAGAAAGCCTCTCCAATTTTGATGCTCTGTGACCTGTGCGATAGATAGTCCTGTAACCTGACTGAGTTGGTGGCCAGCCCTAGTATCTGTAGTCGCTCCAGTAGGAGGGAGTGATTGATCATGTCAAAGTCCTTTCAATAAAGACTGATCCCACTAGCTTGCCAACATCCAGGGCCTTATGTACATAGTCAGTGAACTCAACCAGGGCAGTTGTGGTACTATGGCTCTTGCAGAAGCCATGCTGTTGTGGATTTTGGAGACTGTATTTCTGAAGGTACTCTGTGATCTGATTGCACACAATCCTCTCCAGTGCTTTTAAGAGTGGGGAGAGAATCAAGATGGGCCTGTAGTTGGCAGTGTTCATTCTGTCACCACTTTTATGTACTGGGGTAATAAGGGCCAGTTTCCAGATTGTACGAAATTTAGCCAAGGCAAGTGATTTATTGAATATTTTCGTGATGGGGACTAAAATTTCATTAAGGGCTAAGGCAGCCATTTTTCATGTCTGTTTTATCACTGCCCAGCCTGGTTTTGCAAAGGACCCTTTTTACATAATTCTTGCCTCCTTGACAGTGATGCGTTTGACATAGAAATGTGGGTGTTTATTGCCAGTTCTAAGGATATTCAGTGAGGATTCAGAAGTCTTGAGATACTCAGGCAAGAGTACAGAGCTCAGGTCCGTAAAGACTGCATTGAAAGAGTCAGCGATGGTGTGAGGGTCTAGTGTAGGGGTACCACTGATGTTAAGCATCTTGGGATGTTTCCTGTCATCCTTCCCTAAGAGATCCTTTATGTTCTCCCAGAATTTCCTACCATCAGCCCAATTCATTTCCATCTGGTCCTTACAGAATTTTGCTTTGGCAAACCTAGTAAGGTACGTGCACTTATTCCTGGCTTCCCAATATTTCTGGTAGTCATTTTGGCTGCTCGTGCACCAGGCCCTACTCCACAGATTGTCCCTGTCCCTCATTTTCTTCAGTGGGTCCTGCGTGATCCACCTATTCATGGATCCATGGATCCTTCTCTTTTTGACTGGAGCAAATTTGTCACAAACTGTATTGAATTTGTCGATGAAGTATTTCAGGGCTAGATCAACGTACTGCTGCTCATCAAGAGGGTCCAATTGATCTGAGCTAAAGCTGATTTACGTGAGTTTAACTGGCCTCTTTTAAGTACTCTGCTTTCAGTGATTGTAAGAGCTGCTTTTCTGGATTTATTTGACCAAAGGCAGGTGACAGGTGAATGGTCACTTAGTGAGTCAGAATGTACTGTGACCCTGGAGCCTGGAGATCCTTGTTGGGCAGATGGATAGGATCCAGTCTATATGTGTGCTGTTGTCACTTTAATAGTTTAGTCTGGTAGGTTCCATAACCAGTTGTGTGAGGTACACACTGGCAACAAGGTCCTTCAAAGGGTCAGACTACTTGCAGAGCCAGTTGATACTAAAGTCACCAGTGACTATGATTTCACTGTTCTTTTTGATTTGGGTGAGCGCTTCGGCCACTTTGCCTAACCCCAGTTTTCCCTTTCCGGGAGGGATGTAGACAGAAGCTATCATAAGAGACTTGTTTTGAGTGCCATGCATGAGTTAAACAGCAAGCATTTCATAGTCACCTGCGGCATCAGTTACTGGTAGCATGCTACCCTGGATAGAGGCTCTGACATAAATAAGACAGCCACCTCCCTTCTTGTCTATTCTGTCATGTCTGAAAGTCTCATAGCCTTGCAGCCCTATTGTGTTATCTTTAGTTTTGGTAGTTAACCAAGTCTCTGTGAGACAGATGATGTCTGGACAATGCAAAAGTGTCCATGCTTGGAACTGTGCCAGCTTAGGCAGCAGGCTTCCTATGTTCATTACAGTGATTTTTAAACCACTGCCCTTATCACCTGCCTCACCCTGGGTATGAGGTGGTCCAGGGTTGGGATGCACATTCCCTGAGATAAATAGCAGCAATAATATTGCTTTTTTTGGAGTGAAATTGAGGAGAAGTTTAGTTTTGCCCCTCTTGAATCTGATTTTTAGTGAATTAGGATGCTGCTGTTTCAGTTCCAAAGAAATGAGCAGGCCAGGTACTCTTAGACCACAGCAACTAGCTAGGCACAGTTCCTTAGAGGGTACCAGGGTATTAAAGGTTTTTAGATAAGGCAAAAGTGGTGAGGTTCCATGTTGTAGCAAGTTAGCTCCATTCTGAGCATGGCTTTGGTCCTGTGCATTTAGTGGGCAGATGATAAGTTGTTATCCCACTAAGGTTAGGACCATGAGTAGCAGCAGGAATACTGAATAGGAAGGGAAAGCCATTTTTCCTATCTTTTAGGCTGTTCCAAGGGAATTAGTTAGTATATGATTTGGGAGGGGGGGCTGCAGTGCAGCTAGTGTCCCCAGCAGTTTTAAACAGTGTGTGCTGGCTAGAGATAATCTGATCAGCCTACTATGTTTGTTGGAGATGAGTCTGTGTGTGCTTGAAAATAGGAGAGCAGGGGCAGTCAATTTAAATTCAGGGCTGTCTAGTTATGCAGATTTATAAGCATGCAGACGGTAGTGGAGATGTTAGTGCTTGATGTAAAGAGGGCAGGAGCGATTCTTGACCTGACGCCCTCTTGCTACAAGGACTTATAGCCTGCAAATAGGAAAATGGGTACTTAGTCAGCTGACCAACACGGCTATATAAGTAGAGCCAACCAAGGGTGGGAGGGTAAGCGCTCCAAGCTCCGTGCGTGGCCAGTGGAGGGCTGTAAGTGCGTTTTTGCTGGCAGAGTGCCGCAACTACCTGAAATGGTAGTCGGCACCAAAAATGCAGTCAGAGATAATTAAATTCAAAGAAAGCACCAGGATACCTGTGGCGTACCTTGAGCAGTGAGAGTGGGTCAGGTGAGGTGCGGCTGCAGCAGCCACAACGAGGAATACCTGGGGGGAGGGAGGGAATCGGTGGAAAGAAGGGGAGAGGAATAAAAGAGCACAAAAAATGGGAGGGCTAGCAGAGAAAGGAGGACAGAATGCAGTGACAAAGAAGGGAGGGCTTAGCCAAGAGCAAAAAACAGGTTACTGGACGGGGGATAGTGGGGGGAGGCTGTTACTCAGATTACAGGCAACAGCCAGAGGAGATAGAAAGAGGACTTAGTGAGAGGGTAAGCCTTAAAGCAACTCTACTGCACAGGAATTAAATTATTGCACAAATTAAGTAAACACCTTCAGCAACTAACTTTCACTAGTAAAATATTAAAAATACTGTAGTCATTAATCAAATAAACTATCCTGTTAAAGCTAAGTTAACTAGACAGTTTATACAATTTAAACATAAAACCCCAAGAGTCCAATTAAGTTGCAGCAGCGCCCTTGGTCACAATTTAACTGAGAGATAAGTTCAAGGCAGGAGAAGGCAGTCCGTGAGTCGAGGGAGGCTCAGAGATTGGATCGGAGCCGGGATGGCCAGAAAAGGCACCAAGTTCAAAATTGGATCAGGCTCCGAGCTCCATGCACGGCCAGTGGCGGGCTGTAAGCAAGTTTTTGCTGGCAGGGTGCCGCAACTACCTGAAATGGTAGTTGGCACCAAAAATGCAGTCAAAAATAATTACATTCAAAGAAAGCACCATGATACCTGTGGTGTACCTTGAGCAACGAGGGTGGGTCAGGCGGGGTGTGGCTTCAGCGGCAGCAGCTGCAACGAGGAATGCCCCGGGGGAGAGGGCTAATGTGGCTGTTTGCCCTCGGATTGCCTAAGTAGTCTCTTTTGCATATCACTCTTGAATATAGTAAAATTTAGCCCTGGACTAATGTGTTTGCCCTGGACAAATAAGTTAGCGCCGGGCAAACCTGTCAGAACTATAGAATGGTTTTACATTATTTGGCCTGCAATGTTGTTTGCAGTTGTTGTGCAACACTTCTTTGCTTACACATGCATTGGCCTTGTAGTTCAACTTTGCCTTAATTCACCTCTGTATGCACTGGGCTGCTGCTGCAGTTTGCACTGCCTGGTTGCTATATTCAGTGCTGTCTTCTTTGCTGGGCTATTTTTGCACTGCACTCTCTGCCTTGTTTGCTCGCCTTCAATTGCCTACTACATTCAGAAGGTTTCGCCCCTGTGCTATTCCTTTGAATATTGCATGCTATTGGGTGTGGGCTAATTTTGCACACCGGGCAGTGCAGATTTAGCCTACGGGCAATGTTTTGAATATTGGGTCCCAGAGCTTTTGTGTGGAAGCCCACATATAGGAAAAGTGGTTCAGTAATTGATTCCACACTTGAAATTATAGGTCTGCCTGGAGAAGTCACTGGGTCCTAATGTATTTTCAGCAGACAATAGAACAGGTTTGTTCAGGGAAAATTCTTAATTAGTGGCTGTGCTTCCCAGACTTCAATTTATTTGTAGTTTTCAGCACATTGTATGCATGTAGTAATCATTTATTGAATTGTTTTAAGAGGAAGTCTTCCTGCCCTTTCATAGTTATTACCAGCTCGTCTACTAGAAAAATGGTTGGATCATGGTCTGTCTCCTCTGTGGTGAAAGATCATATCTGGTTTTTTTTTGCATTATATTTTGATTGATTTTTCCAAATATAGTACATACAGGTCATTTCATGACTGTAGGATATCACGTAGTCGTACATAAATGTACACAATTACTTCAACGTTAGTCATCATAGTCCAGAGTACAATATAAAGAATCATCTTTCTTCCTGGCACTGTTTTTGTTAAAAAAATTAAAAAAAATGAGGATACAGAAGTTATAAAGGAGGTATTTTCATACCTGAGTTAAGTGATTACTACAGTACCCCTTTAACAAAGTTAATGACCTAAGTTGTAAATTTTATATTAATAATAAAAAACATTAAAACAATCAAACTTTGCCTTGTTTTGAGTGTTCTTTAAGGAAAATAAGCAATTTATCCACTAGACTTTTGCATCCTGAAGAAGAGGCACCAGATGGAGTAAGTAAGCAATAAGACACGATGGGGTGTGCATTAGACAGTTCTAATGCACGGCTAAGGGGACGTAGTGAGGTGGCGGTGTACTCAGTCCCCTAGCCGTCATTAGAACTGTCTATCTAATATCCTGAGTGGCTTATTGCGCTATAAAATGGGCCTGTGTATTCTAAATGGGGGTTCTAGTTTTAGCTGTGCATTAGACACATCTAATGCACAGCTAACAACCAATCAGATTGCTTGAAATCCTTTGCCCATTTTATAAGCAGGATTAACCACCAGAGCACAAAACCAGATTATTTGATGGGTATTCTATACAACAAAGTTCGAGCTCCTATGGCTCGCTGGGGCTCATTTAAGCTAACCATTCCTCTTGCATGATTGCTGCCTCTCCCATTGAGAGTGTCCCCAGGAAAGCTTCCCAGACCTGCAGGAATCTCTCTTCTCCCCCTTGAGTACATATATCAGCCTATCCACCACAAGTGCTCAGAGGGCCAGGTTTTTCCACTGCTCCACTGTGGGAACACTCTGAGAGATCCATAAATTTTGTATGCCCTGTTGGGCCACTACCAGCAAGATCCTGATGCGTCTATGGTACAAGTCCCAGTCTTCTCCTTCCTGGGATATAACCCCAAGGAGTAAGGAACGTGGGGAGAACTCTACAGTTTGACCCTCTATTTTGGCTATCTCAGCAGCAATACCTTTCCAGTACCTCTGAATCTCTGGGCAGTGCCAGTAATAATGCATCAGTGTACCCCTGGCTCAACTACATTTCGTGCAGATGTGAGAGATCCCAGGGTGGAACTTACTCACCACACTAGGTGGATAGTATAGTCTGTGGAGAAACTTAAATTGCATCTCTTTGTATTTATTACAGGTTAGTAATCTCATATGGGATCTTAGCAGTAATTCCCAGTTAGAATCTGTGATAACCATCCCAAGATCCTGTTCCCACCATGTTTTAACTTTCTGAGTCTCCCCCTGAAAATATGCCCTGTCCAATTTTACTGCTCTACCTATTAACCCCTTCTCTTGTATTGCCCCCAAAATGTATTTTTCAACCGGGGATAATTGTGATGGTTTCTTTCCCCCTCTGTTGAGGCTCTTCCAATAGTTACGAAGCTGTAGATACCTATAATAATGTGATGCTGGAAGGCCCAATCCCTTCTGTAGATCCTGAAATGTGTGAATTCCATCTCTGGTAGTAAGATCTCCCACACACCGTACACCCCTCTCCTGCCATATCACAAAGCCTTCATCCTCTAATCCTGGTAGAAATTCTGGATTTCCTGATACTGGGACAAGAATTGTATTATCCCCTATGCCTCCCCATCTGTTGTTGGTATTGTTCCATGCCTCTAGGCTATTAATAATCATGGGATTGGGATGCCGCAGACGTTTATAGGCGTTCAAGCCTATTGACCCTAAATAAGCTGATAAATGGCCCCTTCATCCTTCCTCCTCCATGTCTAGCCACTGAGCAGCTGTCCCCTGTTGACCCAGTTATGGACAAATCTATATTGGGTTGCTAAGTAGTACCCTTTAATGTCAGGGAAATTCAGCCCCCCAGTTCATTAGTGGCTTTCAGCTTTCTAAGGCTGATTCTTGGCTTTTTACCTTGCCAGATGAACTGCCCAAAGCCCTTTTCCAAGTTTTTAACATCATTATTCTTTAGGCCCATAGGCGTCATTTGTAAAACATAGAGCACTCCAAGGAGTACATTCATCTTTAGGATATTTATTCTGCCCAACCAGGACAGGGTAAGAGCCTTCCATCTTTGTAAATCTTTCAAGATGGTATCCATTAGGGGTATATAGTTCAGCTCATACATGTCCCTGATATCTTGGCCCACTTTCACTCCCAAGTATGTTGTTGCTTTTTGAACTTTCTGGAGCCCCCATGCATTTTGTATGCCCCCTTCTGCTCCCCTCCCCAAGTACATAATTTCAGACTTGTTGATATTCAACTTATAACCCGAGAAGGTTGCAAAGGAGTCCACTATTCTCAGCAGTGCAGAAATTGATTGGTCTGGTTTCATTATGAACAGAAGGATATCATCCGTATAAAGGGTGATGGTGTGTCTTTGACCTTTTTTACCCTGAATGCCTTGGATCTGTTGTTCCTCCCTAATTTTAATTGCCAAGGGTTATATGGCAATAGCAAATAAGATAGGGGAGAGGGGGCAGCCCTGTCATGTGCCCCTCTCAAGCCGAAATTCCTCTGATGGCATTCCATTAATTAAAATCCTCGCCATTGGGGTCCTGTAAAAGGCCTGCACTAGTTGAATGTATTTTTCCCCCAATCCAAATTTCCCCCAAATTTTAAACATGTACTCCCATTCAATTCGGTCAAATGCTTTTTCTGCATCCATTGAAAGGATACATGCTTGCCCCGGATTCTTGAACCCCCACCATACAACATTTAGTATCCTCCTCATGTTGTGGTAAGACATTCTGCCTTGTACAAACCCCATTTGGTCTGGATTTATGACAGAGGGCAAAAGTTTGTCCAGTCTCATGGCCAGCACCTTTATCATAATTTTACAATCCAGGTTCAGTAAAGAAATGGGTCTGTATGATGAGCATTCCTGGGGATCCTTATTCAGCTTGGAGAGCACACAGATGGTGGCTTCACAGCATGACTTGGGCAGCCCCTCTCCCCTCTGGCCTGTTCCAATATCTTACGCAGGGGATCTGCAACATCTTGCCTGAGTTCTTTATAATATTCTGGTCCAAAGACATCAGGGCCCGTGGTCTTTCCCCCTTTCAGTGAACCTATGGCTTTGAGAATCTCCTCCTTAGTAATAACATCCTGCAGGAAAGTTTGTTGCTCATCAGTCAGAGTAGGAAATGGAAGGCCCTCTATAAACCTGTCTATTAATTGGTCTGTTCCTTTACACTCGGCTGTGTAGTGTTCTATAAAATTCCTGAAATCTCTTCCTTATGAGTGATTCAGCCTGAAGGTCTACGCCCCCTTTGTCCTTTATATTTAGTATTTTTTTAGTTGTTTTGCTCCCTTTCATTAAGTTTACCAGCAATGGGCCTGGCTTGTTGCCCCACTCATATATACGCTGCCTCGCATACATGCATCTTGATCTGGCTTCTGCTGTGAGGCATTCATTTAATGCTTCGTGTGCCACCTGCAGGTCCTTCAGGGCTTGACCCCCACCATCCTTGATGACTCTCTGTTCCAGCAATTTTATCTTACTTTCTAACGACTCCCTTCGTTTTTGCTTTTCTTTTTTCAATTTGGCAGTATAGCCAATGATTACCCCCCTGCATATATGCTTTACTGGCCTCCCATTATACACCCTCATCCTCCACTGTACCCTGGTTAGTTTCTTGGTAGATTTTCTATTGGTCCTTTAAGAATTCTTTAAATTCTTTTTTCGCCAGCAAATAGCTTGGAAATCTCCACCCCCCCCCCCCCGCATTCCTGTTGTCCCAACTCTATTTCAAGTGTACCATTGCATGGTCCGATAGAAAGATGGGACTGTGTCCCACCTTGGTCACCTGCGCATATCCATGCCTTGATATATACAAATAGTCTAAGCGGGACCATGTAGCGTGGGAATAAAATGTGTATTCGTGGGTGCCGGGGTTGGCTGTATGCCACACATCTATTAAATTCAAGTCCGCAAACCCTAAAAGCTATTGCTGAACTGCTGCTACCTCCCTGCTCCTGGTTCCTGAATAATCTAATTTTGGGTCTGCTACACAGTTGAAATCCCCCCCTAATATTAGATGGGGAAATTGCTCCCTCACCATGATATCTAAAATCTGCTGATAAAAGGTTGGGTCTAGCACCGACAGTGCGTATATATTCCCCAGGGTTATAGTTTGACGATTAACCTCTCCCACCACAAAAAGATATCACCCCTCCAAGGGATCTTTAACCATACAATGCACCACAAATGGAAATCCCTTTTAATCAGGATCACCACTCCTCTTGTGGGAGCTGTAAGAGGAGGCATAACATGCCCCACTCACCCTCCCACCCTAGTATGTTCTTTTGCGCCAGGTGGGTCTCTTGCAACATGGCAACATCTGTGCCTTTATTTTTAAATGCTGTGAGGACTTTACCTCTTTTCGCTGGGAAGGAAAAACCCTTAGCATTCCAGGATATGATTACATTGTGAGGGGTCCTATCCATATTGCCTTCTCAGTGCCAGCCCTTTCTTTCCCCTTGGTTGCTTCCCGTACGTTTTTCCATACAGGTGTTTCCTTTCCTTATGATCTCTAACAAGGCATAAACAGTAACAAACAACAGATGTACAGTAAAACTTTTGCTTAACGAAGTAACATTGAACATGAATAGTTAAAACATTTCCCGGCCCTCCCCTTCTTCCCAACTCAGTAACTAGTCATGTATCTATTCTCTATCTCTGTTTCTCATTGTCTTTGAAATTGATCTCTATGCCCCCCTCCCTCCGCATCAACCTTATCACATCAATTCTTCGCATTTTATTTTAAACCCCATTTTTCAAATACTATCCTTTACACAGTTAGCTCTATTGGGCTTGTTGCCCTCTTGAAAACCCAGTGTTTGTACCACCATGTTTGATCTTCCTTAATGGCAGCTTTCAAATTTGTCCCCGGGTAGTGAACTTCTCCCTTCATCTCGTGGTCACATTAGCCCTCTGTAAGCCATGGACCTACATCCCTCCCCCCTTCCCCATGTGATGATTCAAACATATGCCATGACCTTTGACAGAGTTTCAGATCTGAGTTTGCAGATCGTAGTAAGGCATTCCAGCATTTCCTAGATGTTTACACTACACTATGGGTACCTCATAGACTCTGTTGTAATGACCAAAAATACATATGTTATCATGATGGTATCCCCATTGCTGATTGTTGAGTGTTTCTAAGCCCTTGAAAATGTTCTCCTTACTCTGCTTCCAGATTCCTAGAGTGAACGCGTCATGTGGCGCAGCTGCCATCAATTTTTCACTCCCATCGCTATGGAATACCATGCAAAACTCTTTAAAACTTGCCTCGCTCTCAGGCATATTCACATTTAAAGATTTACTAGCCGTACCGTTATAGAAAGCCTGCAACTGTTTTCCTAGATATTGAGCAACCTACATCATGCTCCTCACACAAAACCTACGGCTAAAATGTCGATTAAGATACCTCCCTGTTAGGGTTATCTAGCTCTCTTAACTCAACCCCTTTCACTCTGGCCTTCTCCTTCTTGTCATCTCCCTCTAACATACCTATTTTCTTCTCACCTGCCTCCCCCATTCTTACCTATACTACTATCTGAAGTGTGTCTTGGATTTTTGCTCCGTTACTTTTACATAAGTTTTGCTCTGAATTGCATGTGTTCACCATTATGACAGGCTATTAGATACTGACCTTCTGTGGTTTACCTGTATAATAGAAACATAGACTTTGACGGCAGATAAGGACCACTTGGCCCACCCAGTCTGCCCATTTTCCCACCTACTGGATAAGCTGCAGATTCTAGTTAACCAACAGCCTACTTCCTGCAATCCCCCACTATAATTGCCTTATGTCTGTCCCGTGCATGTTTGAATTCCCCCACTGTTTTAGGCCCCACAACCTCTCCAGGAAGGCAGTTCCATGCGTCCACCACTCTCTCCGAGAAAAACAATTTCCTCACATTACCTCTGAGCCGTCCCTGCTCTATCTTTAAATTGTGCCCCCTTGTTCTTACACATCTTTTTTTCTGAAAGATGCTACCCTCCTGGACTTTGTTGATTCCCTTGAGGTACTTGAAAGTTTCTATCATGTCCCCCCGTCCCTTCTTTCATCAAGGGTATACATATTAAGCTCTCAGTCTCTCTTCATATGGTTTCTGATGCAGACCCTGCACCATTTTAGTTGCCCTCCTCTGGACTGCTTCCATCCTGTCTATGTTCTTGCGTAGATGAGGTCTCCAAAACTGCACGCATTACTCCAGATGGGGTCTCACCAGCTGTCTGTACAGAGGGATAACCACTTCCCTTTTTCTACTTGTGATGCCCCTCCCTATGCATCCCAGTATCCCCCTTGCTCTTCTTACCAACTTCTCACATTGGTTACCCACCTTTAGGTCATCTGATATGACTACCTCCAGGTCCCTTTCCATTATTATTGTTGTTAGTACCTCCCCTGCTATTGTGTACTCTTCTCCCGGGTTTTTATTTCCCAGGTGCATTACTTTGCACTTCTTTGTATTGAATCTAAGTTGCCATATGTCTGACCATTCCTCCAACCTTGCCAAGTCCCTTCTCATCCTTTCTACCCCCCCTTGTGTATCAACTATGTTACAGATCTTTGTGTCTTTGTGTATAATGTTTTTACATTTTTGTTATTACCCTATTTGTGTTATGTTTGTTCTGAACTGCAATGTGCTATTGTACAATGTTTCCTAAATTTTTGTTACTACCTTACCTTATCTGTATTTGCTTGTACTGAACTGCAATGTACTATTGCCTAGGACCATCTTGAAAATGAGCTTGCTCAATGGTGTATATGCCTGGTTAAATAAAGTGATTGATTGATATATTAAACAGTACCCTGTTAGGCCTCTTCCATCATCCTCACCCCCCCATCCATGTCTATCACATTTGTCCACGAGGAAACCTGGAAATCCCAAAATTACAGATTGCTCCCCCAAAATTCATGGGGCTGATGCAACCAGCATGCTTTATTAAGCCTGCTGCCTCCTCGGAGACCCAAGGTTTGTATTGCCACATTTGAGTTCCCTAAGTGGCAGCTTTCAGCCATATCCCTTGGTATTGAGTGCCCCCTCATGCCTCGTGGACGTAGCAATCCTCCGTTTAACCCAAACTCACTCCCCCTCCAAAGGAGGATTTATATGTACACAGTGTCTCTTTCCAGAGCATCCATTCTGGGTCTGCAGTTTGTAGCCATGCGTTTCAGCATTCCATAAGTGTTTACCACATATTGGAGATTCCTCACATCCTCCATTTTAATAGCAAACCCACAACAACAACCAAAAAAAGAACTGAAAAACACATGAGCCATCATGGGGATGTCCCATTTAGAAAGCATTAAATATGTCTGAACCTTTGGAAGAGTCCTCATATTACACTTTGTCCCTTCAGACCCCTGCCATCAACTCCCCCCCCCCCCCCAGTTCCATGCAGATCACAATGGGCCATGAGGAAACAAGGAAGTCTCAAAATTACAGAATACTGCCCAAGTACTCACTGGGTGGCTTCAACCATTTTTCTTGTTTTTCTTATCCCATTCATCAGTGTACTTTTGCAACTTATCTGGTTCCAAAAAGGAGAATGTGGCACCTTCCCAACAGACCTTAACCACCGCCGAGTACGCCATAAAGAATTCTAGGCCTCGTTCTCTCAATTGATCCATCAGGGTGTTGAATTGTTGCTGTTTGCATTGGATATGAAGAGATAGGTCCTGATGCATCGTGATTTTGTTGCCCTTGAAGGTAAGCTCCTTCACATTTCGATATGCAGCTAACAGAGCCTGTCAATCTGGTAGTGGTGCAGGCGGAAAATTACCTGCCATGGTGGTGGTCTGCAGGCGGCCTTGGAGTGAGCGCTCAGTGTGCCCACTCGATTTTCAGTCTGCCAGCTTTTGGAGTGAAGTTTAACAGCTTGGGCAGGGTCACAGCACAAAATTCCAAGAGGTTTCCCTGCTCTGCTCCCTCCAGTAAACCTCTGATATGCAAATTGTTATGCCTACTATAATTTTCGTGGTAGTCCAGTGTATCCTTCAAGTCTTTTATCTCTTTTTCCATTTAAGCTATTTTCTCAGGGACCTCTCTGTTGGTGACTTCCAAGTCCGAGATATGCTGTTCCACCTCCTGTAGTCGACCTGCCTGTTGTTTAACTTCGTTCGTTAGCCCAGTAATAGACTTTTCAACTTTTTCCCATCATGGAACAAGGTCTGCTAGCACTTGTTCTGACACTGCTTTACTGATTAGGGAAAGCTTGAATGCGGAGAACGAGATGGGGCCTATTCCACCAGCAGCCTCATTGTCTTGCCTGGTTGTTTTTTTGGAATTCTTGCCATCTTGCTGTGACGTTTTCCCCTGGGAAAGGTACTCCTCTATAGCAGTGAGTGTTAGGCAGCTACTGGATATCAATTTGTAGACTTGTATCTATTTTTAAAAGATCTGAGTTCCCAAGATGATTTTTGTTCCAGTGTGGGATTACTACTATATCAGTTGCCTGCCCCTTGTCTGCTGCTGTGGAAACCCAGTAGAAGAACTCAATAAGATTTGTTTGGAAAGGCCTTGCCCATTCGTGAACGCATGCTATCTGGATCCTGCAACCCATTCCCTTCTGGGAAGTCTACCAGGTCCTCCCTCAGTAGAGACTCCATGATCTTCCTCCTAATAGACATCAAGCTGATTGGCCTATAGCTCTGTGGCTAATTCCTCTTCCCATTTTTGTGTAGCAGAACCACATCCACTATCCTTCAGTTCCAAGGGACCACCCCATGGCTAGCAAGTTATTGAAAATGTCTAGTAGTGGCCTGCTATAACCCCTGCTACTGTATCTGAAGTAGCATCCTTGGGTGTCAGCCATTAGGTTGATGGACTTATCTACTTTCAACCCTGCTTTAGTTCCATACACTTATCTACTTTCAACCTGCTAGCCTTTCCAGCACCCTTGTCTCCAATATCTGAACCTTTGCCCCAGTGGCTTTGCTCCCTCCCATCCCAACCCACAATCTGGCAGTGGCTCATCCTTCTCCGTAGTAAATACTGAACAAAAATATTTGTTAAGAATTTCTGCCTTCTGCATATCCCCTCCACCCCTCATTGCCTTTAGGTCCAAACCAAAAATGTATCTTTTTGCTAAAGCCTTTCCCTGACTTTTTAAATTATTGTTGATATTTATGGTGTATTGCTCACTGCTTGCTGCTATACTAACTGTTTTGAAGTTCTATTGTATTTATTGTAAAGTGCCCTGAATCTTTGAGAGAGGGCACTATAGAAATAAAATTGCCTTGCCTTTGTCTAGCCATTGCTCTTAAGTCTCACTATACTCACTTTGACCTTGCACTTCTTCCGGATGTACTGGAAGAATGCCTTGTCCCCTTTCTTCACCCCCATTGCCAACCAGAGCTCTTTTTCTGTTTTGGCCTCCATCACCTTCCTGGTGGTTTTGTTTGCTGCTGTTAGACACTTCACCCTGTCTTCCTCCCTTTGACTACCCTGATACTTGGAAAATGCCCTCCTTTTGGTTCTTACTTTCACCATTACATCTGCTGTGAACCACATTGGCCACTTAGCCCTTTTACCTTTGGAAAGGAGATATCTGTGACTTCTACCATCACCTCTTTCAATGCTACCCACTTTTCTTCTGTGCTCCCTACCTTCACTATATCCTTTATACTGGTCTCCAGTTTTTTCCTTGTTCTGCTTAAGTGCCCTTTTTGAAGTCCCATACCCTTATTCCTTTTGTCCCTTTGTCTGTCCCCACCTGAACCTCCCATACTACTGTCCTGTGGTTGCTGGAACTGAGTGGTTCCAGGACTGCTACATTCTGATTCCCCTCTGTGTGTGAGTACCAGATCCAACCAGGCCTCCTGCCTTGTTGAGTAATTGCTCTAGAAATGCTTCCTAGCAGGCATTCACCAGAATCTTATTCCTAGTACTAGCCTTGATTGGAACTTTCCAGTCCACATCCGGCATATTAAATCCCCAAATACCACTTTCCATAGACTTGCTGTCCCATTAAGTGTCTCTCCCAGTGCCCTGTCTATCTCTTGATCCTGGCCAAGCAGCCTGTAGATCACTCAGTCCCCTTCTCTGTTCCTGCAAGTACCCATAGGATTTCCAGTTCCCCTGACCACCCTAGGCTTCCTATATCTATAGCTTCAATCTCCTCCTTAGCATACAATGTTGCCCCTCCTCCCCTGCCCTTTTCCCTGTCCTTTCTGAATAGAGTGTAGCCTGATATGCTCATGTCCTGTTCATGTTCGAGGTTGCCTACATCTCTGATAGCACCACCAGGTCATGTTCCCCCCTCTGTGACCAGTGCCTGAAGCTCCAGCATTTTGTTGCCCATACTCTAAGTGCTGGCACATACCATTTTCCATCATTTCCTCCTAACCCCTCTTTTCCCTTTTCTGTGAGTTTGCTTGTGCCTGTTATGTTCAGTGGAGGGAGGCCAGAAAGGCCCCCCCTTATTTGTGACATTTTGTATGGGTGTTGCCACTCAAACTCCCCCTTGCTAGTTTAAACTAGCTATGTGTTGTTCCCACCTTACTCCTAGAACCCTCCTGCCCTCCTTGTTGGGGTGCAACCCATCACTTTTGAACAACCTCCAACCCTTCCAAGTTCTTACCCAGTCCCTGAGGAACCAAAATCCCCTCCTCCCTGCACCAAACGTTTAGCCATGAATTGAACTGTAACATGTGGAACTGTTCCCTTTGGTTCAGGTAGGGCCATGGTGGTACCACAGAGAAGGTTACAGCTTCTATTGTCTCCTACCTTTCCCACAGTACAGAAGTCTGCCTTCACCTTCACACGTACAGGACTAACAAAGTTTGTGCAGGTAAATGCTTCTACATTCCCTACGAGTTACAAATTTTCCTTTAAGCTCTCCACTGTACACTAAGCTTGGTTACTTTCAGATCATGGACATGGCCCCCTCCTCAGATTTTCACTCAGCATAAACCCAGTGAAAGAGGAAGGGAGGAGCTATGATGAAGAATTTTTGCTTTTTCTCTCCCCCTCAGTGCCTTGGTCGAACAAGGCTGTGACATCATTTTCCTGTACCCAAATTCATCTGATTGGTTGAAGCTGACATGGACCTGGAATTTGGGTGATAACTACCATGCAATGTTTTCTGACAGTTCTGTGTCTTCAAAGATTGGAGGAAAAGAACCTGTTCCATGGGAAATGGAGTCTTGTTTTGTAAAATATTAAAGAAGTTTCCTCCAATCTAGGACAATACCAAAGTCAAAAGAGTTTTTTTTTGGGGGGGGGAGACAATAGATGTAGTCCCTAATATGGGATACTTCTACTTTCCCTTCTGGTGTATATAATTTCTCATAAAAGGATTTGAATGTTTCAATAATCTCAGTTTCTTCAGCAGATATTATTCCGTCTTCCCTTCTTATTTTGGAAATTTTGTTATAATTTCTTTCACATTTTAATTGGTAGGCCAATATTTTTCCGGGGCAGTCACCATAATAATAATATTTAGCTCTATTTTTATATATTTCTCTATCCGCTGTTTCCTGCATAAGCTTTTCCACCCTGCTCTTTGCTAAGAAGAACCCCTTTTCTGATTGTTCTGTCCCTTCTTGGAAGTGTTTTTCCTCAGCCAGCCACAATTCCTTCTCTAGATCTTCCAAATATTTATTGTATTTTCTATTCCTAACCCCTTGTTGGGACATGTACTACACCCTGATATAAACTTTTAAAGCATCCCACATATTATAAATCTTTATGCCTTGGTTTGCATTAAAGACCCAAAACCAACATATTTCCTCTTGTATCTTTTCCTTAAATCCTGGGAATATCCAGAGAGAATTATGGGGAGAATGATCTAGCCTCCACAATGTTTTGTGTTCTACCCCCTCCTTCCTTTCCCAATTCCATGGTTAAAACTACCGAGGAATGGTCTGATATTCTTATAGGCTCATATTCAAGCTTCTTAACTCCTCTCTTTATTCCCTGAGAAACGATTAAAAAAATCTGGAGAAATGTTTATGCGTTTTAGAATAGTATGAATATTTTTTTAATTCTGGATATAATTCCTTAAATGGGTCTATTAAATTAAGATCCTTAACCATATTTTTTACAGCTGTGATTGCTCTTTTCTTCTTCTCCAACATGGGTTGTATCCTATCCAAAATTCCAAAAGTTAAATTAAAATCCCCACCTATGACTACATTCGTGTTGCACTGTGATATTTCTAGAAAGAAATCGGGAAAAAAAGGGTGGGTCATCCTGATTTGGGCCGTACAGTGAGGCAACCAACCATTTTTGTTCCTTTAGTAAAATATGTAATATACTGTAACTCCCTTCTAGATCCCTGACCATATCTACTACTGAATATGGTATTTGATTTCTTATATATATTGCTACTCCCCTAGCATTTTCTGGATAGAATGAACAGTAGCCCCTAGCTCCTAATAGATTTTCAAAATAGACTGCATCTTCCATTTTAAAACGTGTCTCTTGTAGGAGCAGACAATCTCTATTTTTTCTTTTCACTAATCTGATTACCTTTCTTATTTTTGACCTTTCTTTACCTCCATTAAGATTCCAAGTCACAAATTTCAGTTCACTGATCCTTTATTTGTCCTCCTTCTTCTAGATATTCATTCTGATGCTGCTTCTCCGAGTTCCATCTTAGCTTATAACTCTTCTTACTATGGCCCTGTCCCATCATTTCTTTTATCTCAGTTCCATCATTAATTTGAAAACTACCAAACACCCATGCCACTTAAGCCTTTCTTTTCCAGTTTTGTTTTCCTCCCTCCCACCTTGCTCTTCCCCACCCCATCTACCCCCAAAACTTTCTGACCACCCTCCCCTTTCTCTGATTCAGTCTGCCTATCTAAATTCTGTATCCATTTCCTCAAGTTGTTACATTCATTATGCTTAAACGCAGAATGTCTGCGGGGGATAGATGGTTATGGGCAGAATGTTATTTGAGGGGTAGATGGGGGTGGGGAAGAGCAAGATGGGAGGGAGGAAAACAAAACTGGAAAACAAAGGCTTAAGTGGCGTGGGTGCTTGGTTCAGTATGACTTCAGGCTTGTTGAAGAATGGTTTCGCTCTCAAAAACTTGTCATGAATTACAGCAAAACCAAGGTCATGTCATTCTGCAATGTACATAGCAAGTATAAACCTCTATCCCTCACCATCAAGAATCGGGGGGGGGCCTCACTTGATCAAGTTCATGAGTTCAAATACCTTGGCATCACCTTGGACAGCTCACTCTCTTATTCGCAGCACATTGGTAACATAGCAAAGTCTGCCAACATACGCCTTGGCTTTGTCCACAAGTATAAACACTGCATGATCTCTGACGCCCTTAGACTGGCCATCCACAGCTCTGTTACCTCCATTGTCGACTACAGTCTAGTCATCTATGGCTCTGCCTCTGCTACAGCCCTTAGGAAGTTATCAGTGACACTTAACAAGACCTGTTGACCTCTTACGGGGGCTGACCGCTTAACGCACACCTGTGACTTGTACTGTATGCGCAGTCTGGATGGCTACCTCTGCTTAGTAGAATACAATACCAGACCTGCCTGATAGCCAAAAAAGTTCTTCTTGGACTCATGCTACCAGGTGTAACAAAACTCCTCACTGCCAACAGCAGCACCCAGCCAACACACAGTTCTCAACACCAGACAGTCCAGGTCCCCAGGCACCAGATCTCGATGAGTCAGAGATCCTTCATGCACAGGGCTCCGCAGTGGTTTAACACCCTCAAGAAAGAAACTCTTGCAGTCATAGTGCTAAGCCCCTTTAAAAGGTAACTAGGTCTATTCCTCCCCTCTACCTCATGTTGTGACTGCCTACCCTAAGCAACTGGTCATCACTCTCTACCCTAGTTGTAACTGTAACCCGGCCATCTCAGCCTTGTACTTCTGGCGCCAGCCTCCTCCCTCTCTTCCTTTGCTCCCCCTCACCCACTCATCCCGTCTCTACTAACACCCTCATTTTCATGGCCTCTGGCCAATGTCTCCCTCGCTCTTTTCACATGCGACTGACAATGGCATCTTACCTGCTGGCTTCTTCCTGACTTACTCCTACCATGTATACTATTTCACCTTGAATTCTGATAGAAACTAGTTTGTGTTTTCTATTTCAACTTTTTTGACTGAATTTATTTATGTAGAAGTGATCCATATGTTAAGTTTTGTAGCCATTGTTTACCTTTGTGTGTATGTTACCCCCCTTCCTCTGACATGGAACCTTTGTAAATGAGCAGTTCCTGCTCAAAGGTACTTGTAATCCTAGAGTTTAAACAAATAAATAAATAAATGTCTGAAAAAAAGTACAGGCAAGTTGCTATTGTTCCATCCCTATGTCCTGAAAACAAATGGACATTTACCCCCCGAGGTTGTTGAGGACCTCTTGTGCACAAAAGACAGTTCAGGAGATAGTTGCTGAGATAGGAAGTTACCCCCGTCCACACACACACAGTCTGTGATTTTCCTTCCTGGTGCAGCCTCCCTTTAAAATTTCTTTACTTCTCTGTCCACCGTAAACTGAATCTCTCCCCTTCTTCATTTTCTTGCAAATATTTATTTCTCAACTTGCTCCTCCATTCGGTTGTGCTGATTCCTCTGTATAACCCTTTTTCTTTCTCTGCAAAAGTGCTTCTGCTTCGGTTGGATCTTGAAAAAACATGGCACTTCCTTCCCAAAAGACCTTTAACTTTTCTGGATAAAACATGGCATAGGAGATACCTTCCCTATGTAACTTGTCCCTAACTAAATCAAAACTCTTTGTTAGAATAGAGGGTGAAGATCCGGAAAGACTTGTAATCTACTCCCCCTATACATCAGACCTTTTTCATTTCTGGCCTTAGTGAGAATTCTCTCCTTGTCCTGGTACCTTAATGTTTTAATATACATAACACGTGGTCTGCTTTGATTATCTTTCGGGCCAAATGCCCTATGTGCTCTACCAAGTTTAATTTTCTGTGTGGTGTATTGTAGACCCATGATATCCGAGAGCATATTTTCACAAAAACTCTGTGGGTCTGTCCCTTCTGTACCCTCTGGTAAATTTCCTATTTTCAGGTTTGCTCTCCTGGAGCATGATTCTAGGTCTTCCACCTTCAATTTCAGTTCTTCTAGTTCTTTGAAACATTTTGTAACAGAGGTGGATATTCTAGGTAGGGAGTCTTCTAGGTCCCCCACTCATTTCTCACATTCTGTTGTTCTTAGAGAAAGAGTTTCTATTTAATTGATAACTTCAGAGAACTTAGTAGTCAAAATGTTTACTGCCTCATTTATTTTTTTGAAGCCTTCCCTCATTTCATTCAGAATCAGCTTCTGTGGATCTGAGGTGTTAGTTTCCCTGTTCTCTTGTTCATGATATTCTTTATATCCCCCACCCAACCCTTAATTTCTTGTACCCTCCATCTGAGTAGCCCCCTTTTCTTTTAGTTGATGGCACATGTCTGGATTTTCCTCTTGTGTTCTGTGTCCCTCTCTAACCTTTTTTACCTTTGAAAAGTTGTCATATGTGCATACAGGTGAAGATAACACTATTGGGGTTGAGGGTACCCTCGTTTCAACTGTGTCCACACTTCTGCTTGAGTTCCCTTTATTTATTTTAGTTTTTCTCTTATTTTTGTACACTGCCCTATTACCACCTGGGAATCTTTCTCAAGTCCCGATGTAGCTGAGGGGCTATTCACTTTTCCTTTTTTTTTATCCTTTTCTCCAGCTCTCGGGGGAGCATCTTGACTTAAGTTTTTCTTCAGAGCTGAATATTGATATGATGTTTTAGGTAGTTCCTGGTGCCTCACAGGTGTCCTCACCCCATCATTTGCTTCTCCATTTATTTTCAATGGTTTCTCCCCCTTGGCTGAATTTTTACTCACTTGAAAGAAAAACAAAACCCTTCATCTGGCTAGTCCAGATGAAGGGGTAACCTGGAGCTTGATTTAAAGTTTTGAGCAGGTTTCCTGAGTGGTCGCTCGCTACTTCTGCTTCTCTCCCTTCTCTGCTGCAAACTTTTTTCTCTCTGGTCTCTGTATTTTCTTCTTCCCACAACACCGCTTCTTCAGCTGTTGTGGTTTGCAGTAACTCAGAGACCTGATGATAGAGTTTTGACATCCTCCGCGGCTACACTGCCATTAGGTACGACGCCAACCATTCTCGTTGATTAGACAAGCGAGGCAAATGAGTAAAGGAGAGGAGAGAAAATGCAGGATCCATGCACATTTCTGTGCTTAAACAAATCGATGGACCGCTAATTTACTGCCGCTGCTCTCCACGCCGACTGTGTGTGTGTGTGTGAGGGGGAGGGCTCCCTCCCCACAGGGGCTCAGCATTTCTCCTCACACACTCTGCTTCTGAGCTGGGCATTCTGGGAATTCAGAATGCTCCACCTCATTGCCCCGTTTTGTTTCCTTCCTACGCTTTTTATGCTTGCTACTCATAGGTTCCTTATACATTTCAGTTGCCTGAAATAGTTTGTTCTGTACCCGATAGCCTGCATTTATGGGGTGTGTTTCAGCTTGAAGAGCACTGGAGATTTCATTTTCAGCTCCTGCTTCTGCCCAGTATCTGTAATTCCCCTACGGGTTCAAAGTGTTGTATTATTTCTTTCTGTTTTGCCCCTCGAATACTTCAGGTATCACTTTTACATTTCTGTGTCTGCATTTATGTATTTCTTAACTTACTCTTTTACAACGCAGTGCCTAATTTATGTCTCCCAGTTTTCAAACTATGGCGCACTTGGTAAAAGAAGGCTGGATGCCCTATGACCTCTTGGTCCGATTGTCTCACAAGATGTTATTTGAAACCAGTGCTCTAAGACATAGGTTTCAGATGCTAAGCAACTCTTTGTGACAATCGGACCTCGTGTAAGGCCTCAAGGTGTTTGTGGATATTTAGCTCTTTCATGGCTTTGTATACATGTAGGCAATCCCATCAGTCTGTTGACATAGCCCATCAGGGTTATATCATTACCCAGCAGTTCATGTTTTTTGTAACCTTACTGTTTAGGTTTTGATCCCACCAATATCATCAGTTTATCATTCTACCTTTTCTGTGTTCATACGAGTGTAGGGGGAGGGGGAGGTTGCAAAGGCCCTGGGAATTGTGCCAACCTGTCCTGCCCTTTTGTCACATAGGAAGCCTGGTACTTGTTTATCATATGTGTGTATACTGCATTTTATATATATATATATATATATATATATATATATATATATTTTTATATATAACAGTTGTATGTTTTAGTTAGAGAAGCTTCATTTTGTCTACTTCTGCCTATTAGCCTTCAGTTTTTATGTATTGCTAGAGCTATAATTATAATAAACATTTGTCATTCTATAGCTCTATTTTTGTGCTGGACTTTTCTACCAGCAAACATTCCAGTTTGTGTCTGTAGTCATGCCAATTGCTCTTTCTAGTGTCCTAAGGTAAAATATCCATTTCATCTGTCTTTTAATTTTTGATAGTCCCCGCCTCTTACTGGGGGTTCAACTAGTTCCAGGCCCCAGAATCTCAACAATGCCCCTGTGTGCCCCTCTTGTGTAAAATGCAGGGCTACTTGTGACATCTCATCTTTTCTCCTTATGTCTCCTTTATGTTCCTGTATTTGTACTTTAAGAGCTCTGGTCGTCTGCCCTACATATAAATGATCACAGGGGCACTGTAATACATATATAACCCCTTCAGATGTACAGTTAATGTATAGCTTGATTGAGAATGTTTGACTCATGTGAGGGTGCCTGAAAGGTCTTTTTTACTGGTGTGCCCACACAGAGCATCTACCACAGGGCGTCATCCCTGGCTTCAAGGGTCCTAGTAATAATAGTAAATTGAGATGTTACTAGTTTGTCCTTTAAGGTGTTCATTTTTTTAGCAGCTATAAGTGTTCTGGTGCTGAATACTGCTGCTTGTTCCTGGCTGATAGATAATAGGTGCCAGTGTTTAGTTATAATTCTTTTCATCTGTGTGAATTTACCATTGTACTTAATGGTAAACACTATTCTCGGTTGCTGATTTTGTGCATTTTTTGGTGATAATGTGTCTTGTCTTGTGACAGTCTGAATTCTGTTGTCAGCTTGCTTGGGGGTGTGGTTTTTATACCCTCTCTGCCTGAACATATCAATCATATATTGTTTTTGTTGTTAAAAATCTTCTTGTTTGGAACAGTTTCTTCTGACTCTCACTAATTGTGTGTATTGGTGCTCTGCATTAATTTTTGTTTGTGAAAGCTTGTACCGTGTAATAAGGTGTTTCTATCCTGTTTTTTCTATACAAATTGGCCATTAGTTTTGGCCCCTCCTTGTAGATTGATAAGTCTAGATAGGGGACAGCACTTCTATCATGTGTCATGGTGAAATGTATATTCTTATTTATTCAATTCAGATACTCTAAAAATTCCCTAAGTTTTTATTCAGTGTTTTTCCAAATGAAAAATCCATCATCAATGTATCTGTTCCAGGCTCTGATGTCTTGTAGATATGGATTTTTTTCAGCATTTAAAATGTATTCTTTTTCAGGTTGTACATAAAGGTATTTACATACACGGGTGCCATGGTGCTACCCATGGCTATGCCTCGTTGTTGTATGTAAAACATTGAATCAAATTAAAAAAAAATGTTTGTCAAAATTATGTCTGCTATTTCCTGTAGAACTGTTGTTTTATGATGAACATTTCTGTCCCTTGTAGCTAATATTTTCTCCATTGTTTGTATTCCTTGGTCATGAGGTATAGATGTGTATAGGTCCATCACATCAACTGTGACTAGGATTTCATGTTCCTGTAGTCCTTCATTTAAAATTTCTTCCATTTTGTACAGCATGTCCCCAGTATCCTTGACATATGTACTGGTTTTCTCTATAAGTGGTTGGAGGTGAAAATTAATAAATTGTAATATGGCTTCAAACAATGACTCATTGGCGAACACAGTGGGTCATGTTGGTTTTTATGAATTTTGAGTAAGGCATAGAAAGTCGGGATTCTTGGATTTTTGTTAAAAATGGCTTCTAATTCCCATTTATTAAGCGAATCATTATTTTCATACTTGGCCAGTGTTAACATGACTAGTTGTTGTAATCTTTTAGTAGGGTCTTGTTGTAAGGTGTCATAGTTGTGCCTGTTGTCGAAGTCTTATGTACATATTCTTATAGTGTTGCCTGTCCATTAAAACTATCCCTCCTCCCTTATCTGCTGGCTTAATGATAAGGTTTGTGTTTTTGCTTAGGTTATTGAGGGCTGTCCTTTGTGCTCTTGTGAGGTTGTCCCATCTCTGTGTATTTGTATTCAGTTGAAACAGCCTGTGGATATCTCTTTGAACTGCTGCACAGTATGTTTCTACTTCATGGTTCCTCCCCACTGGAGGGTTATATTTTGATTTAATGTTCATTACCATTTTTAATCTTTGTTCATATGTATTCTCTCTTTCTGTTTGTTGAAATTGAGTTTTAAGTCGTATGGGTCTAAAGAATCTGTGCAGATCTGCCTCCAACTCAAATAGGTTTGTTGTTGTGTTGGTGAGAAAGACAGTCCTAAACTCAGGACTTGTATTTCTACTTGTGTTAAGTCTCTTTTACTCAAATTGAAAATGGGAATTAGGTCTGGCGTTAGTTCCTGTTCCCTCTGCCACTTGATGTTTTGGTTTGCCTTCCAGTTTGTGCACCTCCTGTTCCTCTGCTGCCTGCACACCCGCCCCTACCTTGCAATGTTTTCTGACAATTCTGTGTCCAGGGAGGCTACTTCCTCTCAAAGATTATTAGCACAGCAAAGACCTTAGCGTGGCCAGGTCAAAATAGGATGTCTGACCTATTTATTACTAATAATCCCCTTCTGGAGGCTTTCACACAATAGGCTTTTAAGCACCTGTTAAGACTTTGTTGAGTTGCTCAAGTTTCCCAGAAATAGGTCAGGATCTTGCAAAAGTAGATAATGCCACCTTTTGATATTAAAATTCCGGCTCCCACATTTATAAAGAGAGTAAATTAGAAACTAAATAATAACTCAGTCAATACAACAAGAAAATAGTTTGGTCATCTCACCAGATTTCACTAAATAAATGTCTGACAATTATACCTCTCAACCAGGGGCGTCGTGCAGTCAGAAATTCTGGAGGGGCACAAAATCTGAACCCCTCTGTGGGGTCCGGGGGCAAGCCCCCCTGGGAAAATTTTGAAAAACTGAAGTCAAATGGTGCATTTTGGTGACTTTCAGCAGTCCAGAAAGCTGTTCCCCAACAAGCTAAATGCTATAATACTGATATAGGTTAAAGGAATGATAAATTGTTTTTGCTCTTAGTTCATTCTATTTACAGTGTTACCTTTTGTATTTCAAATTTTTTTTTTTTTTTTTTATGAATTAATCAGAACTTGTGCATTTTGTGAGTCTTTTATCAACGGCATGCAGGCTTGCCTTCCATGTGTTTTTTACTTTTTTACAAAATGAAAAACACACAGAAGGCATGCCTTACAAACCCAGAATCAATTTTCCCCATTAACAGAATTGTGGAAGCAGCCAGCCCAGCACCAGGCCCAGCCATAGTCCACACCCTCTGAGTTGGATCACCTCCCACAAGAAAGAATGATGTTGTTGAACTTGTGTGTCTACTGATTTCACTGTTATGTTTTCCTTCTCAGGAGAATGGCATTCACCCCACAGGGGCAGAGTCCAAAAGTCTGTTTTTACTACAGGTGAACATTTATCCCCCCTCCATAGGATTCTTTAACAGAGAACACAACACAGTCTCAAATTGTGCAGAGGTGAACTACACAACTTAACCCTTAGGCTGCCAACATAATTAGAACATTAAAGAATTTGGGACTGATATATCAGTCTGTGGCTCTGCAAAGGTTAAGTTAGAGGCAATACTTGACATTTTAAGCAGTCTGACAGTCCTCAGCAGTGGTAAAATTCCTCTGGGACCCCTAAGGTGCATTGTTGTCATTTTAGACATTCCGTAAAGCTTTCCACACAGACAGAACACCCCCCTCACAGATACTTCTGGATTGCACTTGCAAAAGAACTGTTAGGTCTACCAGCCTCTTCTGATGCCACTCACCCCATAGAAGTCTGAAGCTGGGGGCCAATTACCTGAGCACACTGGCATTGGAGGCTAAGGGTCAATACACATTACCTCCCTGTGGCTGTTACCTGGGGGCTATGTATACTAGAAATGTGGGATGCCCTCCCTGAATCCCCAGGGGAAGTGGGAAGCTTAGATTAAAACAATCTGTCAAACACCTATACTTCTCCCTCCATCAGATAAGTACTTTACTTTTTCTACCACATAAAGTTGTTCTTTTACTTTTAAGAAAAATCCTCAGTTGAAAGAAGGCAAATCCAAAAATCCAGATTAACTTTTCCCAGGCATAAAAACCTTTAAGTGCTGGTGAGTTCTTCACACACACAACAGTTTAGGGTGAAACAGTCTCTTTTTCTTTCATTATAGATCGAACCGGTGCTTCGAATTATGGCATTATTTATAACTGGGATTAAACAAGGATCCTGTAGAATTAAAACACGCTTTCCGTGTTTCTTAGCTCATTTTCAGACTGGTGTATTACTGAGATTACTAACCACAGATGGAACTGCTTATAAACCACCAATCAGCTTGCCGGATTTCTTCTGTCTTTTCACAAACAGGCCAGTCAACAGGTTACATCAGTCACATAATTTTTATGAGAGGGAAATCGGAAAGTAGACTATACAGAATACACTCTGTGTACCACAAGTAATATAAGTAAAATAAATAAATTAAATAACTAGTGATTATGTCAGCCACACTAGTCCACTAATACCAGGAACCATACGTTAATCAAGGGTTTGCTCCTGCAACAAAACCTGTTAACTACTTAAGGAAAGATCACTGGACTTGACCATCTGGCCAAGAGTACTAACTCACTTGGTTTGGGGGTCTTACTTTGTGAAGGCATTGCTAACTTTATTTCTTTTAAGTGCACCACTACTGACCAGTCATGTGCAACAAAAACTGACTTACACTGATTCCATTGCTGGGTACCCAGTAACACTCGAGGAGCTACTGTTGATTTTTAAAGTGTAAGTCACTGGATGGAGGGTAGTGCCCCCAGAACAGAAAGACATACATCAAAACTGCACTATGCTTGTGTTGTTTGTGGGCAGGCAGAGTTTGAGGGCTGAGCCAGAGAATGTACATTACACCAGCCTTAGCTATTATTTTTGCTGCACCTTCTGACACATCAGAAGAACTATCCTGTTGTTTAAACCAGATGGGCCTAGGAGGACAAAGAAAACCAGCTGACTGCACATTCCCTTTCTCCATTTAGCATGACCTTCCCTAAATAAATCTGTTACTTTTTTCTCTTTAAATTCATTGTCTTGCTATTTATTTTAGAACTGTTAAGTACTTGATGTGTGTAATTTGCTATTGCATTGGAGAGGTCCATAGGAGGAGTGCTCTGGGAGGAGGTACTATGTCCCAGGGGATTGTGCTGTACTGTCTCCAGGCCCGCTAAAACCTTTATCTCTAGGTGGAGGCAACTGTGTTAACTTTCTGTCTTAAACTGCTGGATATAAACCCCATAACCAGGAGTGTAATGACACAGGCTCCTCAGTCTTGTACAACCATAAGACAGGGGTAGTGACTGTATTAATGTTGACACAGTGACATTTAAATCCTTTAGGTGCTGCTTAAATTCCTGCAGCTCTTATTTATGCCCATCAGGGCTACAATCCATCTATTTTGTCCCTGCTGCCTTTTGGGATATGGTTAAAAACTGGACCTCCAGACCTGGCCAAACCAGATTATTAAAATCTGGACTGGCCAGTCTGGCTGAACCAGCTGGACTGGGCACAGGTTGTGCTAATATTGCTGGTCCAGCCACTCAGAATTTTTGATCCAGTTTTTACCTATGTGGCTCAGTCCTGTCCCGGTGGTCTGGGTTTCATACACCGATCTGGTCTGGTCCACTCCTGATAATCTGGGTTCCATCCCTACATAGAATGGGTTGAAAAACAAAACACCAGGATCCAACTGGACCAGATAGGTGGTTAAAATCCAGACCACCTGGACCGGACCAGACTACATAGTTAAAAGAAGGACCAGTTCATCCATCCATCCATACAGAGGTACAACTTGTGTCTGTTCCAACTAAACCTGCCTATTCGGGTTTTATCTTACCTCCTGCCATCTCAAAAAAAGTTTATGATATACTAACCTGCAGGGGCTCTTTACGACAAGTGCTTTCTCTGCTTTCATTATTGGGGAGGGGGGCTTGTTGCATGCTGTTCTCATACAGGGAGGTGGGGGGACGGGGTGATGAAATTTAAACTGCTTCCTAGGCTTGCTTCTTTCCCCAGCTGCTGCTCGGCTTTGGCGGTATACTGACCTTTTTTTTCTTAAACCAGGAAGCAGCCACGCCAGGAACTAACTTGTTATTTGTCTTCTTGTGTTCTGGAGGAAAACACTACGCTCTCTCAGTGCTGACTGAGTAGCAGAATGAATGACTGACTGTCAGGTCTGGTGAGAATGGTAAATGAACGATGTCAACAACAATGAATGAACCAGTTTGCCACATGAGCTATTTCTTTGTGCCTCAGCTGTGATTGGCTGCTGGCTGCCTGGCAGTTACCACCAGTAAACTGTTGTGTGTCTTTCTCTGTTTGTTCTTACAGGTGCTCAGCTCAGCCAGTCCTGAAGCCAGTCACCAGCCCAGTGGGAGCAAGTACATTTTTTTTAAAACCGCCGGTGGCTCTCAGTCGTCTCACCACACACCAATCGATTTGGAACCCCCACTCCCCCAACCCCCACCAAAAGACCCTTGAAAAAAAAAAAAATGTTCCCCAACCATCTGAAGAATAAAAAATAAAATAATGAATACATTTTTTTTAATAGCCTGCACAACAATATTGGGGGGCATGCCCCCTCAGGCCCTATGGGCATGACGCCACGGCTCTCAACCTTTTTTCACTGAAATGATGGACACTGACACTCAAAATGAGGGCCAATGAGGGGCACTGAACCTCAGAATGAGGGACACATCCTCAAACATGGAGATACAAGCTCAAATACTGTGAAAACAATTGTCTTTTCTTGTATAACGTTTATTTTTGATTTAACATCTCAGAATATCATACATTTGTGCTACTTTTACAGTTTATTCTCTATGTGGGCAGCACCTTTTCCATGAAGGCTGGACAAGGGACAGAGCAATGGCAAAATGAGGGAAATCCTTCATAATCTTCACTCCCCCTCCTCCCTTTCTTATTCCATTCCACAGTAGATCTCTACTCCCCCCATGCTCCCCCCGCATTCTGTCCCCTAATGCCCTCTAATATATAATTGTTTAGCTTAGTGCTACTTAGGTATATGCCTCGGTTTGTTATCAATATTTATTTCCTATGCATTTTGTCTAGTATACAAATTATCCTATTGTACATAACTGTTTTCACTGTAATTTAATTCACTGTATGTAGTTTCATTTTGTAAGCCTTGTTTCTGTTGTAAAAATCAATTGTACTTCCCCTTCCCCCTCCCCAGGACACATCTGGAAACAAGCTATTGTTAGCTCAGTATGACTTTCCTAGTGAAACTTTTCAAATAAATAATCAGGGACAGTTGAGAGGTATGCTGACAGTTATAACTAGCCCTCTGTCAACTCCCATTTCTGTAAAAATGTTCCCAGAGTATATTCCAGGGGAGGAAATCAAAACCTGAGAAGAGATCGATAAAGAGTACAAACAGCTTTTTTCTAATCTGGACATATTTTTCTAGTAGATGAGCCAGTACAAAGCAATAACCCACAGTACCATACCCTTCCCAGATTCCTGCTTGGTATTATGAAATTATATTATTATGTGAGTTCCACTGTTGGACTCTGCCTAGGACAATGTTTGCAACGATCTTAGCCATGACATCAATCAAACTAATAGACCTATACATTTTGGGAACATCTTTCTTGCCTTTTTTGTGTTATCAGGACAATTTGATCCCCTCTCCATGAATTATGAAAAATGTTGCTTACTACACTTACTTAAAAGTTTGTCAGGACAAAGTTCCACCAAACACATCTTTGTTTATCCACATCTGTCTGTATACAGTCAAAGGCAGGTGCTTTGTTTGGTTTACAGCTTTGGATTGCTTGGATTGCTGTAATAACTTCCTCTTGTTGAATCTCATGTAATTGTTCTGACAGCCCTTGTACAATGTGGAAAGTTTTGTTACTTATCAGCAACAATGGACTGTGGGTGCTTTGGGATTGCCTGTGGGTTCGTTGTGGACTCTCTTATGTGATTCTCAACTGGCTCCATTCTTTTCTCACTGGCAGGAAGCAGAGGGTAGTCTTAGGGGCCTTTGCCTCCCGACCATTGCCTCTGCCATGTGGGGTCCCGCAGTGTTCCATTTGTCACCTATGCTGTTTGAGGTGTACATGCTACCACTAGGAGACATTATAAGATGGTACAGACTGAGTTTTCATTGCTGCACTGATGATACTCAGCTGTACCTGTCTTTTGCACCCAAACAACAGGATGCTGTCTCAGTTTTTAACCGGTGCCTTACTGAGATCAAAGACTAGATGAGTGCCAGCTGGCTGGGGTTACATCAGATTAAGATGGAAGTATTGGCGGTGGAACCTGGGCTCCAGAGGGTGGGTGTGCAGGCTGGTCGAGTCACAGGGCTTAGGCTTGGAGACTCCCAACTTCTCAACTCTTCTAAGGTGAAAAATCTTGGCATTGTGCTGGATAGTGGCCTAACGCTTGAATCTCAAGTGTTGGCCATGGTCCACAGTGGCTTTTACCATCGTAGAAAAATCCCCAGGATTAAACACCTTATTCCCTTGGGTGATCTCCCATCACTAGCCCATGCCTTTGTGACATCATGGCTTGATCATAGCTTGATTACTGCAGTGCCATTTACTGAGGGCTATTGGGGGCTGATCTTCGCCACGTACGGCTAGTGCAGAACATGGCAGCCAGGCTGCCCTTATGGCACTTAGAGTGCTGGCATTATGGTACCAAGCAATCAGGGCACCAAATGTGGGATTTGTTGCCCAATCCCCGAGGTCTGCCCCCCTCAGAGTAGGAATCTTTGAGTAATGGGGTTTACTTTTTTTGTGAGGTAAATGCAGAGTCCAGGAGCACGTAAAAGTGATCTTGAACAAAACATTGTAAAATACACCAAGTTTGTATTTTAAGGATGCTGAATTACTACTGTTTAGGGAATTGGCATGAGGGGGGCATGGCAGCAGGTATAGGGAGTGGTGGAGGCAGCCTGGCAGAGGTGCCATAGGGCATATAAGACAGTAGAGGGGACCAGGTGGGGGGTTGGCATTGCAATCCTAGTATGACAGGGCCACAGTTGGAAGCAGCCCTGGCCACCTCCCCCACAGGACTGTGGGTTCTGTGGGTCAGGTACCAGGGCTGCTTCCACCTTGGACCTTGTCATAATAGGATCATGATACCAACCCCCTTACCCAGTCCCCTTGGCTGCCTTACATGTCCTGTGGCACCTCTGCCAAGTGCCTCCTCCACTCCCTATACCTGCTGCTGTGCCCCCCATGCCAGTTTCCCAACTGGAAGTAATTCATCATCCTTAAAATGCAGACCTGGTGTATTTTCCAATGTTTTGTTTAATATCACTTTTACATGCTTCTGGACACTGAATTTTAGTGAGCAACAGTTTTCACTTTATACAGCATTTTGCATTTGCACCATGCAGCATAAACAACAATAGGAGTTCTGCAGTGCATGTAGCACTTTTGATTGTATTCATCCCTGTTCTTGGGTCCACAAAACTCCGATACATATTTATAAATGTTGCACCTGTTGCACCCTCAGTGCCCATGCATCCCACACTCCCCACCTTCCCAGTCCTGCAGCTCACTTGCCACCCTGCCAAGCAGCGGCGCTGGATACTTAGACCACCTCCTGGCTGGTCTAAGTGGAGCCCCCTGTTGTGGCCATGGGGGGCTTGCAAAATTGCAGAAAAGGGGGTGTAGCTGTCCCACCATGGTGCAAGCCCCCTTGTGACCTGGCTCACCCTGCTTTATGTCGCAAGGCTGGCACAGTACCAGTTTGGTGCAGCAGCTCCCCTTTTCAATGCACACTGCATTTGAAAATCATGAGTGCTGCATCTTTTGACGCAAGGTGCCACTTGCGTCACTTATGTTTGACGCAAGCACCTTGCGTCAAACTCGAGGCTTTGAATATTGAGCCCATTGTGCATAACAGTGTAAATCCAACTGAAGGTGTGACATCAGCATAAGTATCTTAATGGGAGCTGAGAAAAACAGTTTGGTCTGTTCTGGTAGAGAAATGTAGCAGCTGTGTTAGTCCAGTCTGTGATGTAGAAGAAGAGAAACCAAAACAACTATGTTGCAAGTAGATACCTTTTACTGGACTGACAAAATTGTTTTTGAGACTAGTTTTTGAGAGTTACACTCCCCTCATCAGGTCTGTGGCCACTGACTTGCTGAAGGGAGTTTAACCCTAGGAACTTAGTCTCAAAAAACCACATTTTGTTAGTGTGATAAAAGGTGTCACCTGCAGCATGTGTATTTTTTTTTCATCTTTTCTGATGCAAAGCAGTGTAATAACTTGTATTATGGTCTTAATGTGGCACAGTTCATTGATGTTAGGGATCTGACATGTTGCAATCACTGTTATAATTGACCATCCTTAGCTGTAAAGTGGTAGAGTTCCTTGATGACTGGACCCGAGCCATGCTGCATCCACAGCTATAACCAGCTGGACTAGATAGCTAGTTGTTACAACTGCATAGTGAGAGCTATGCTGACGCACTGCAAATGGGAGTAAGGGAGAAAAAAATGGGTCTGGGGGTGTGACCGGATACCAAACGCATCAAAATGTTTGCTCCGTGCTCCACCTAGTGGAGTAGAAGCACAGACAGTATGCATGAATCAGTCTGGTTCCTCCCTCTCTCTCTCTCTCCCTCTCTTCTCCCATCCCACACTGGACAGTGTCACTGGCAAGCAGAGGACCTTAGTAGAAAAACAGCTCTGGTAACTGGTGGAGCCCAGGGGCTTGGGAGAGCAATTACCGAGGAACTGCTGCAAAGAAGGGTGAAGGTAAAGTGTTTCAACTATTATGTATGCAAATAACTAAAAGAGGGTATCACAAAATGGCAAACTATTCCTAGCAGCTTAATTCCATTTTGCCTGTGCTTGGTGGTACGTTTGCATCTAGGGGTTGTGCACCTTTCTGTATGCAAGTGTTCACATGTGTGCCCCCTGCCCCATGGATTTTTGTTGTTGTTTTTCCTCACCTGATGGTGTTTCTAACCTTTTCTCTTTCTTTCTCTCACCTTGCCTGCCTCTCAGGCTCTTGCAGGTGGCTTTGTGCAACTTGGACTGTGCTGGTGGCAAGCAGTGTAAGCTTTCCCTGGACCAGAAGTTTGACGCCGACAGTTTGAACTTTCTCCCATGTGATGTTAACTTGCAGGATGAGCTCCAAGGTAAGAGGTCACCAAGTCAGTCAGTTAGCTGGTTAGCAGGTGCCTTTCACTCTCAGCTGTCCCGCCTTCTATTACTCGGGCTCCTGCAGGTAGTTCTGAGTGACTTGGACCGTGCAGCTAGCAAGCAGTGTAAGCTTTCCCTTGACCAGCAGTTCGATGCTGACAACTTAATCTTTCTCCCATGTAACATCAGCTCATGGGAAGAGCTCCAAGGTGAGATGTCCAGCCTGACCCCACCAAGTCAGTCAGTCAGCTGGACAGCAGGTGCTTTTTGCTCTCAGTTCTCCCCTTCTATTACATATTAAAGTCTCTCAAGAACACAAACATATTGTGCTCCCCTTAACCCTTGCTTTTCCTTTTCAGCAGATGTTCTGACAGTCTCCAGCAACCATCATATTTCCCTTTAAGGAGTAAAAAATGACCCTTCTATGATGTGAGGTGCATTGTGGTTTTCCTTGATGGGTATACTACTGTGCAATGCTTAGAAACAGATGTTGTTGGCAAATAAAGGCCTGGTGTCCATCCATTCTGCCCAAACCAGTCTAGTAATGGGAAATGGTCCCAGCATAGTCATCCACCCTGGTTGCCCCACCTGCACCCCTCCCATATGACCCGAAGCCTTTGGTATCTAGCGACCCTCTCCCTCTCCCCAGCCCAGATTGCAGACTCTGGCATCTAGCAGCCTCTTCCCTCTCCCCAGTCCCAATCATTGTCCCTACATCTACTGGCTTCCCTCCCTCTCCCCAATCCCAATCATAGTTCCTGGTGTCTAGCGCCCCCCTCTCCCTGACCTGTTGCTGGTGTCTGGCGGGCCACCCGTCTCTCCAGCACTGATTGTAATCCCAGGCATCTAGTGTTTCTCCTATGAGCCCCAATCATAGTCCCTGGTGTTTAACAGCCCCCTGCCTCTCCTCAGCCTCTATTGTATTCCTGGTGTCTAAAGTCCACCCTCTACCCAGCACTGATCATAGTCCTTGGCTTCTGATGGCTCCCTACCTCTCCCTAGCCTTCATCTTAATCCCTGGCATCTATTTCCCCCCCTCCTCTGCTCAAGTTGACAGCACAACACCACTGAGATTGTAGTCCATGGCATCTTGCATCCCCTCCCCCCAGCCCCAGTCATAGTTTCTGATGGCTAGTGTCCTCCCTCTCTCCAGCTATGATTAGGTAATAGGCTGCAGAAAAAATGGTTGGCTGGCATTTGCGGGACAGCCTACAACCTCTCTTTCTGAAGGTCAAGCACCTCCCCACCACAATACATTGCTCCCTAGTCAGCCAATTGTGGGATATCATGAATTAGTTCTTTACTTCGTTTTGTTGACCGGGTAAATGCACTAGACAAATCCTGCCTATTTTCAGGCACGACCCGGGGGAAGGGGATACAGATGAATGCCAACTGACCTTGAACCAGATTAAGCTGTTGGTGGTATTTTTAGTGAATGAGGGAAATTTGGCCAGGACACGGGGAAATTCCCCTACTTCCTGCTTCCTGTGAGCAGGGGGGGACCCATTTTCTGGTGGGACCAAGATGGCGGAGGAGGAGGACAGTGGAGGAGGACATGCTGTGGCTGGTGAGGAGAAGGTTGTGGTGTGGAAGTGGCAAGCAAGGAGACCGAACAACTTGCAGAGACAGATTCACAGCTAATTTCATTCTTGGAGTGTGAAGGGGAAGAAATCTACCATGAAACGATATCGACTATAGAGCCGTTTGAGTTAACGACTGAAACTACTAAAGTCGAAGAAGACAACAGGAGTTCCTTAATTGCTATGACAGCGGAGGATCCTGCTATAACTTCAGCTATGAATGTTGTAGAGTGTAGTTCAGAAGCAAATGCGCTGATCACCCGAGACATCTGAGTCACTAGTCGGAATGCGGAACTAAACGCAACAGAGAGGCAGTTGCAACAGAGTGCAGCACAGCCTGTGAATGATAAAGAGATCCTTTCGGAGAAAAGCATCGTGAACCCGGGAATAATACAGTTTCCAGATGGTTTGAAAGATTCGTCGACCATGAGTGTTACACAGTCTGTTCCCTCTAGTGTAATACTGGCTCAACCGGTGAGTACATCCCAATCCAACACTGAAGCTAAAACTGTTAATTTAAACAAGGAGACAGGTTTGGTTTTTAAACCTGCAGAAGGGATCAATATGTGTTCCTCTTTTCAATACCCGGTAAAATATCAAATGGATGCTCACAATCAAGAGGGGGTAACAGAATTTAGTTTTGGGACAAAGATAACTACGAGGATGGATATTGGGAAGCTGCTAACACCTTCAGAAAACCAAACAAATATTTCTGAGTCACATGCAGAAATACCCATTTCTTCTACTGTCACAAGAATTGCTCCTCTAGTGCATGATAACACTTGGTCACCTCAAGGGGCCCTGTTAGCAGCTGGTTGGGAGAAAAATGTAAATGGAGTCTGGTCTCCAGACTTAGCATGGGACACAACATTGGATCTACCTAGCGACTCCCCTAAGTGGAAACCTGCTGGTGAACTTGATTTGGGTGAAACAGGAGGGGGATGTTGAAAAGATTACCCTTCAGACAGTCAAAAAAGACAATCCTGATGCTAATGTGGATGTAAAGGAAAATGTTACCAAGACTGTTCTAACAGACTCACTTTGTGAGTTTATCTTTATCTGCTTAAAGTTGGACCAGCATAACATTCTGTGGTGATTTGCATATGCAGCCCATGATGCTTTGCATTGTGGGGGCATGTGTGATTTTGTATTCACTTAGTGAACTGCATACCATAGATAAACCCTTAATGTCTTCATTATTTAATCAAGCAAAAAGAGAGGCAGCACCTAGACATAATGTTGTATGCATTAGATATAAAGGGGGGCTGGCTGACAGGCCAGATAGGTATTATGTGGGGAAATTACTTATTAAAGATTCTCTTCCGGTTCTCTCCCAGAGAGGTATTTGCTTTTATTAACATCTCGAGAGAAGATAGTTATGATGTTAGTTTCCGTTCAGCATATTTACTAGATAAGTTTTGGGAAAGGTATGAGCAGGTGAAGTTTTCCCCCATATGGACCCCTTTTCTAGTTATTCCACTCTCAAAACCTTTAATAAAACATGTAACTGTTATGTTTAGGAATGAGGGAGTTCACGTTGAGGACATCACTTATTGGTTATCCCTGAAATGTGATATACAAGGAGATCCTGAGCCAATCCTAGATACAGAGCAGTTCTGGACTGGTGGATGGAAATTTAAAGTTAAATTAAGGCAATCTGAAAAAGGGGTAGAACATATTCCTATCTCCTTCCTGCTGGGAAGAGATAGAGGGTTTGTTTTTATAGTGGACAGCCTAGAGTCTGTTATAAATGTGGTTCAAAAACTCACATCTCAAGCACTTGCGACCGCCCAAGATGTGATAATTGTGGAGAGGTAGGCCATGTCACAATGCAGTGTGTTAATAATACAAGGTGTGATCTTTGTGAGGAATACGGCCATGCTTTTAAAGAATGCCCCTGGGTGGTAAAGAACAAGGCCTCAAGCGGAATCATTGATTTAATTATTCATCATGCCCAAGAGGCAGCGAATAGATCAGTAAGTGAGCTAAGGTCATGGAAACCCCCACCACATAAATCAGTTGATATTCTTCCAGTAGAAAGGGTGATTCTCCTTCTCCCCCCTCCACCTTTAGAGATAAAAACCACATCACTAAAAGTGGAAAAGATTGTCCAAAATACAGAATTATTAGAACCTGTCTGTTATAAGGAACCAGAGGATAAGACATCAGTGGCTTTGACAGAGCAATTACCATTACCTCCAAGGAGGTCCACTAGGAACTTTAAAGCTGTCCCACCCCCAGCCACAGAATCTGTGGAATCACAGAATTCATATGCAGCTCTTTTTCCTACTTGAGGAGACTCGGAAATGGAAATTGGAGATTCTGACTCACAAAAATCAGTACAGGGAATTTTGGGAGTACCTATGGAAAATTACAAAGGAAAAAAAAAGATATGAAGAAAAAAATAAGGCTTAAGTTACTAATATGGTTTGATAATGGGATTTCTTTGGGCTTCATTAAACACTCACAGTATATTGAACAATATTAAACGTAAAGCAATTTTCCATTTGATACATGATATGAATATTTCAATCAGTTTTTTTGCAAGAGACCTGGATGTTTTCAAAAGAACAAATTTATTCCTTTAAGCATGATTGGCCATGGGGACCTTCCTATTGGTCTTTTGGCAGAGACAAAGCAGACAGAATTGGGATTCTTTTTAATTCTTACTATTTTACACTATATAAGTTAATTGATTTAGTTCCTGGGAGAGTATTAATAATAGATGGTGAGTGGCAGTCTAACACCTATAGGTTAATTAATCTCTACAACCCCCAAACAAAATCATACAGTCCTCTGTGACTTTACTTAGCCCATGAAGGACAGCAGAACCAGCAAACAAAAAATCAGGAGCCTGATATTCAGAAAAGTGCAAAGCGAAGAGCAAAGGTTTGCGCTGCGCTTTGCAGTTGCCCAAGGGTGCGAGGATGCTATATGCAGTTGGATGGTGCACCAGCGCTATCTGATTGAATATAGGGCCATGTTGGCGCAGTGCTAAGTCAAGTAACACTGCCTGGACATGGCTCCCAAAGTGGACCTCATGAGTGGATAGTGCTGGAGCACTATCCGCAATATTCAAAGGGATCCATGCAAATGAGCCCATTGAGCATGCAAGGTACTAAGGGGCTATTTGCATGCCCATTATGGGCCCATTTGCATGAGTAGCAGAGGCAGGTTAGTGTAGCACCACCTTCCCTCTTTCGCCAGTCCCAGACATGTGTAGATATCCTTGGTGCGTAATGTTCCCCCCACCCTCCGATCACCGGCCCACATTTACAGTACATCACCCAATCCCTGGTACTAGTGATCCCCCCTCATGATTGCCAGCCCTTATGGCAAAAAAACAACCTCCCTGGTGCCTAGTGTCCCCCCCACCACCAATTGCCAGCCTGTATTGGAAGACAACACATTCCTGGTGCCTAGTGATCCCCTTCTGTCTCTGATCACCAGCCTGTAACATTAAACAGAAACCTCCCTGGTGGCAAGTGTTACCCCCCCCTCCAGTCACCAGCCTGTAGTAATACAAGGTAATCTCTGGTGCTAGTTGTCTCCCCCAGTTGCCGGCCCATGTATGTCGCAAAATCTCCCTGGTGGCAAATGGTCCCCAGCCCTCTGATCACCAGCCCATAGTAATACAAGGTAATCCCTGGTGCTAGCGGCCCCCCTGATCGCCATCCTGTGTATGTCGCAAAACCTCCCTGGTGGCAAGTAGACCCCCTTCTCCCAGCTATCGCTGGCCATATTCAAGCAGAAGGAAACCCATGTGCTTAGCTCTCCCCCCGGCACCCGAATCTCAGCCCTTACACGGTCAACACAGTCCTTGGTGGCCAGTGGTCCCCCTCCCCCTCTCCTGGTGTCTGAACCCTGACCCCGTCCAACCGTTATGACAATGGGTAGACCAGTCCCAACACCCCACATGTCCAATCCCCAGCTCCGATACACAAACAATATTGCCATGTGGGACATGCCCAGCTGTCAACAGGCGGTCCTGGTGTAAACTGAGTGACTGAATTCAACATGCACAGTCCTCCAACTGGACTCCCCCACCCCCTGATGCATGCATCAGTTGCCCCAAAACAGTCCCTGGCATCTAGCAGCCCCCCCAACTGTGGCACTGACAACCCACCCATCCACCCCCCATTCCTCTTACTAGAATGTTCAGTGCCGCTGGACCCGAAAGTGACCAGCACAGCCCTCCACTCACTACCTCGGCCAGTCACCATCTCAGCAAGCGTGGAGCACCCATCATATTTATAGGATAGGGGTCCTATAAATAGGATGTGCACTCCCTGCCTGTTCAGATGGATGGCGGTCCTGTAAATAGGATGCGTGCTCCCTGCCTGCTCAGACTGTGACTGGCTGAGGTGGTGAATGGAGGGCTGTGCTGGCTGCCATCGGGTCCTGCAGCACCAAACTTCCTGGTAAGGGGTATGGGAGGTGAATGGGTGGGTGGTTGATACCATGGTTGGGTGGGCCACTAGATGCCAGGGACTGTTGTGGGGCAGCCAGTGTATGCATTGGGGGGGTACAGCAGGAGAACTGTGCGTGTTGTAATCTGTCACTCAGCTTACCCCAGGACCGCCTTTTGACAGTTGGGCATGTCCCGCAGAGCACTGTTGTTTGTATACTGGACCTGGGGATTGGACATGGAGGGGGGTTGAGACTGGTCCACTAGTTGTCACAATGGTTGGATGGGGTCAGGGTTTGGACACCAGGGGCAGGGAAGGGGGGACCACGGTCAGCCAGGGACTGTGTTGATCATGACGGGACTGAGGTTTGGGTGCCAGGGGGAGGGCTAGGCACATGGGTTTCCTTCTGTCGGGATGTGGCTGATGATCAGTGGGAGGGGGGACCACTTGCCACCAGGGAAGTTTTGCGACATACACTGTCCAGAGAGGGGAGGAGTTGACACTAGGCACCAGGGAGGGAATATTAATATTGTACAGGCTGGCAATTGGAGGGGAATGCACTAGGCAACAGGGAGGGATAATTATTCTAGTATTGGCTGGCAATTGGAGGGTGGGGGAGACCACCGGGCACCAGGGAGTGGATGTTACTTTTTAAGGGCCAGCGATTGGAGGTGGGGGACACTAACACCAGGGATTACCTTTCATTTCTATGGGCTGGTGATCAGAGGGCGGGGGTACCACAAGACACCAGGGACGTGTTTATTGCAGTACAAGCAGGTGTTTAGAGGGAGGGAGGGAAGGCACACTAGGCACCAGGGAGAGTTACTTTGTATATCGGGATGGTGATCTGTGGGTGGGTGCAATGGACCACAGGGGGCAGGTGTGCTTCCCCACCAGCCAATAGGATTGTTGGCTAGATTACCTCCAGCGCTAAATCCCTTTGCACAGTGCAAATCTGCTGAATATTGGCTTGCGCTGATATTCCTGTCCCCACCCTCAACTTGCATACGCCCACACATTGTGGTTTGCACGTGTGCTTACCCTACTTGCCAGTGCAATCAACTCTTGAATACTGGGTTTTAACACCAAACCTGGTTTGAGTGGGCAAACACCGGATAGCGCCTCTGCACAAACTTTTAAATATTGGGCCCCAGAGCTTATAAAAACTATAACTTGCACTGCAGGCTATTGAGTCTCCTAACGCTGCAACCCTCCTCTGATGTCAGTTGCAGGGGATTCCGGGATTTGTAGTTACAGAAAATATCAGCTTGCAGGTCATCAGAATTATTCCGATATAATCTGCTCTTTCAGAGCAAATGTTTCATCCCTTTTCCTGTAAACTACATTTACATTAGGTAGATTGTATTCCATATTCAAATTAAAATGTATTAGTGCAATTAGTGATAATATGTACTGCATAGCTAAAGTCTACTCACTTTTATTGCACTTTTTTTTAAATCCTCAGTTACTGTAATCTAAGGGGATTTTGTTCTTACAGACCACCTGCTCTCCTGAAATCATAATAATAAAACACTTGTTTTAACCACGTGATGTGTACTGCCGTCTAGCTACAAAGTTTGTATCACATTCACCGTGCTCTCTGGTGACTACAGTAATGGTGACCAGCACCGTGGTTTGTTACTGCTTTTTTTTTTAAATCAGACTGTAGGTTTGTTTTGATATCCTTATGGGTAAGGTTTGAAATAAGAATAATAATGGTGGCAAACATTCATTTTGATTACATTTTCTCTTCCCCATAAGGTAACAGGGAGATTAAACCATTTATTGAAATCCTGGAAAATGTGATCCATGAAGACATTATAATATAAGATGTACACCTCTTCTATCGATATTGCTAACTGGACTCCTAAGTATCTGAAATGTTTTGAAAAGTTTAATTTTAGAGAGCGAGATTAAATTAGAGGTTATGGATCAGAGTTAAAGCGCTTGTGGACTGAATTTTTTTTTTACAATTGTCCTCAGCCATTATGGTAATTTTTTTCCTCTAACTATTAGTAGCTCTTGATGTACCTGTATGCATTTGTAACAGATTCTGCTGTGTCCATGGAGTGCTGCTGGGCTCGGCCAAGCAGTGCGAGCTGAAGTCAGATGTTTACACTCAAGTGGGAAGTGTTATCTTTTGGGGAAAATGTGGTTCTGGCAGCACTCTGAAATACTGAAGTGAGCGGTGTAGCTCGCAGTATTGTTAGCAGTAGCAGTTCGAAAATAGCATACATTCATTATTACTTATTTTTGCTGTTGGGGTATGATTACAGTAACCATTTGGTATTGTGACTTGAGTTAGTACTGCATTTCCAGCTGTAACTGTACCTTTTTAGGAGGCAGTATAGCATAGTGGTTAAAGGCACTTGGGTATGAATCCTGTCAGCCCCCACCTGCTTACTGTGTGACTTTGAGCAAGTCACTTAACTTCCTTGTGCTCCCAGGTCGCACCTGGAAACAAGCTTCAGCTTAATGTGCCTTTCCTGGTTAAACAGTTTCCTCCTGTTCCTCCTACCATTGTGTTACACAGTCACAGACTGTGTGTGGATCGAACACTGCTGTATGTTTGTGTAAAGGCACTGCCATCCTGATACTAATAGGACTATTCAACACACAGATATATGCCAAGAGTTTCACACAGACCTACATGACTCATGTTTTGTTTATTTAATCATTTTTATAACCCCTCCCCCCTTGGGTTGGGCTTATCTTGTCTGCTCCTCAGGAGCCCGTTCTTGCTCCTGCTTTTCCCCGCTGCCTCCACTGCTAGTCTGGGTCCTGTGGCCCTTTACACTCTCTGTCCGGCCCCAGTATTGTAGTTTATTCCTTTGGGGGCCAGAGGAGGCAGCCCTGAGACAACTGCATGAAGCTGACACTTTAAATGTGCCTGCAGGGTTTGCACATGTGCTCTAGTGCTCCTTTGCTTTCTTGCCATGGTAGCAGCTTAACCATCACCTCGTGGGTGCTCTCAACCCCCAAAATGGGTTAATCAGGGGTCGGACACCTGGCGGAGGCACATCAGAAGTGACTGCATATTTTATTTTAAAAGCGCCTATAGCGCTTAAGGATTGGGGGTGGTGGCAATTTGCATATTTATAAGGTTTTCATAAATATTCATGAGCCAGATAGCTGCTCCATGGGGGCTGATAAATCCGAGCTAGTGACTGGCTGAAGGAGGACTCTGAAATAATTATTGTACAGTCGCTTGGCAGGGGGCAAGGACAGCTACAGAACAATGTGGCAGTTGGGACTTAAAGCTGCTTTGTTTGGCTGCAGGAGTTGGTGTAAGTTAGGATTGCTATAGAAGTGTTTGGGACTGTGTACATAGGCAGCCATCTTTGTCACTTTGACCCCCTATGGACAGCCAATTGTTAACTTAGGTGACCAAAAGCTTGTTGTAATGACTTATGGGAGGAAGACCCTTTGCCAATCAATAACTGAAGGAGGTTAATGACTATTAACATTTTTGATGGACAACAGGAATCAACCAATCAGAGGCTGGGATTTTCGTGTGAAACCCCATGGACTTTGGGCAATTGAGACAGTCTGCTCTGGGCTCTGTTTGAGTCAAGAAGGGCTCAGGCTGTGTGTCAGAAAGGCAGGAGGCCTTTTGCAGTACTTCATTGGTCAATTGGTCAATTAACTGGGAATAAGAAGAAGGAATTTGTGTGGGCTGAAAGAACTGTGGTGTTGCAGCTAAACATCAAAGGCATTTGGGAAAAGCTCCTGATGGTTTGGAGTTCCAGTGTTTGCAGTGAGCCTGCATCAGTGTGAAAAACCTGAGCCAGTGAAAAGAGTGGCTTGGAACTGTGTGTGTGCCAAAGCTAAAGTTGGCACTTGGCCTGAATCTGAGGATGTTGGAGGAAAAAAGGTTTGCAGGTATCCAGAGTTTAGGAGCCTGCTGTTTTGCTGAAAACCAGCTGTGGAAAGGTGGAAGTCAAATCTAGAGTCTGCAAGTCACTAGCCAAAAGCCACTGGCAAGGAGGAATTCAGAGAACTTGTTGCTGCACACCGGAGCTGTTTGTTTCTGCTTAGAAAAGGCAAAAACTGAAAATCTTCCCAGCTGCAACTTGGAGCAAGGTAGAAAAATTGCCTATCAAGTGGGGCAGACTTGGCTGCAGGGGGCCATGGGTGCATGCCTGAGTGCTAGGGCACTTTGGACCCATTGGGGAGCCAGACCATGGGGTCACTCCTGGGTCTGGGTTCCTTGTGGCCTAGTAGGCCTTGCATCTGTGCTCCATAATTTAGTGTGCTTGGTGGGCTGAAGGTGACAAGCTGCGAGAATCTTTAAGCAAGTCAAAAGGTGAGAAGCTGGAAGAATCTTCAAGCAAGTCTACGGTCGAACAGCTGTTAGCCATTGTTTCAGCTTCCAGACCAGCAGTCCCTTCCCCTTTGCTTGCTGCCCTTCAGAGAGGTTATTACTGGTTGCCCAAACCTACTGTGCCAGTAGCAAAGTTCCAACCTGCAGGACCATGAGTAACCCACAGCTTGTCCTGCCAAAGGGGAGTAAAATTTATAAACCGCTAGCATCTTAGAAAGAACTACTTCAAGGGCCCCAACACTGGCCAACCTGCGGCATCTAGCAGGCCTGCACTAAATCTGGTTACCCAGTCAGGACATCCCAGCATGCAAAACAACTCTCCCTGGGTGTGTACTGGTACCAGTGGGGGTGGGCATCATTGATGTTTTGGCCTATGGGTCCTGTTAACCAAATTAATGCTTTTCTCTCCTTAACAGCCATCCTTTGTTCAGGTACTCCTTCCCTAGCCCTCCCCCTTAAAAACAAAGCTGTGTTTTGTTCTTTGAAATTTCTGAGTTGTGAGCATATTATTAGCTATAGCTATTAAGTATATGTGTTTTACAGTATTGGTAAACAATGTGGTATTCAGTGTGTGGGGTGACTGGAAGGGGAGGTGGCTAGGTATACATTCTCAGGGGGTTGTACTTAACAGTCACCTGGCCCACTGTTATCTTACTCTGTGTGGAAGCACTGCACTATTTTACTTTTATTCTGAGATAGAACCCTCAATCACCATTCCAACAGAACCCAGGCCCCTTAACCTGTGTGGTAGTCAACAGGCAGGGATAGTAGCCCACTGGCACTTGGCACCTGGGCTACAATGTTTTTAGCAAGAGCTTTACCTAAGTCAATAGACAGTAAATGGTTCTGTGGATCTGCCAGTATCAGTGATGCAATAAACAGTTGTTTACCTCTGAATGCATAAGACTGACTTTTTTGATATAAAATATATTGTGTTATTATAAAACAATGATTTTTTTTACTACTTATCATGTCTGCATCCTCCAGTAATAGTGAGACAGTCCAGTCGGAGCCATACCTCACCAACATCCCTGATTAACTTTATTTTTAGAACTGACATAGAGGTGACGGTACAAATATGGCACATTGCACCAGATGGCAAAAATTTTTTTCATGCTATTGATGAACACAGTTACAGAAAGAAAGAAGTGCTAACAAAGGCTATTGATTTATGTGCAACCAAACCACAGAGTTCAAAAACTATACATACACAAATACCTTTTAAAAGGCCATAATCACATGTGCCTATTTTTCCGGCTTTCCTGCATGTGCGTAAGGGGATACAAAAAATAGGAAACATATCATGTACACCTTCAAAGGAGCAGTAATCATAGACTAACAACAAGCCGGAATAGAAACCCCATACTTATCTTTTTTTTTTTTCAGAAAATTGGAAGTGTATAAATAATCCAGCTGCTTCCATTCTTTGGATGCATTTGAAATAAATGTCCAGTTGTGCTACACTAGTTCATGCAAGTGCTAGTTCAGAAAATTACTATCCCTAAAATGAGGTACAAAAGACATCATGACAAAATGCTACAGCGCAAATGAGTCAATATATGCAGTCAGGCATTTCCACTGTGATACATTGCGTATTCAAACTGCACACATCCAAAACAAAACGCCCTCTCCATGACAAATAATGAAGAGACCTAAATCACACACTTGTAGTTACAAGCAAGTCCTGCATTTGCAAACACAGCTATACATAATTCAATTGCAGAGGTTCTCAGTGTGAGTTGATATGGAACAATGCAAAAAGCCCAGCACTTTACATGTTGCCACATATGAATGTCGGAAAATGAGTTCTAAGAAGAAAATTATATAATGACCAGTGTCATCATACAAATAAAGTGGCTTTATTTTCAGGGGGATAACATGCACTTTTTCAGTATGTATGCAGTAATGCATGACAGGGTATGTGATTATAGGTCAATAATCACACACGTCTCGAGGGTGTTGTTAAGCATGAGGTGCTTGCATCAATTGCCTTTAAACGCCCGAGAGAGAAGTGTGAGTATTGACCATAATTACCCATCCCTGGAGTGTTTTATTGCACTTATAATTAATGGTCTTCCCTTTTTCCCATAGGGAAACCATGGCGTAATTTGCCGTTATAAAGGAGCGTTTATAATGGCAAATATGCGCACGGTTTGCCCCACACTGCGCATGCTCGAAGTCCTCGCTTGCTGTGTCCTTCCCAAACAGGAAACCACAAACCCACCAAGAAAGAAACTGCCATGGACACTCGTCAGTAAGTAATTTTTACAATTAGTTGAAATGTTCCACACGGCTACTGGATGGACCACCCTGACAATATTTTAAATAAAGTGAAAGTGGACCTCGCGTGCTAAGGTAATCTGACAGCGTCGGCACAGCAGTCTTTTTTTATTTTATATAATTGCTGAGGCGAAAAAGAGAAACCCAACAATTATATAAAATAAAAAAATGGGTCTGGGAGTGTAAACTCTATTTTACACAAACCCTCAGGGTTTGATGCTATGCATAAACCCCGAGGGTGTGTGTAAATTCTCGTTACACACCTAGACCCATACTTTATTCTCTATATAAAGTATGTCATTTAAAAAAAGAAGAAAAAAGCTATATATTTAAATAAAAAAACTACTTTCTATACATTGTTCTAAGTTACACAAAAAAATTGTCCCCTTGCTCAGCAGACCCGTTTCCTGCAGCCAGCTTATGAGTTTGAGCAGGACCAACTGAAATGCCAGTTTCTCGCTGCAGAGCTGGCCTCAGAGCTCTGCCTCGCAACACTGTCACACAACCAAAATTGCCGGTTTTCTGCTGCAGAGCCGACCTTGGAGTTCTGCCTTGTCAGTCTGTCTTATGAGCGTCATTCTTTTTCACTTAATTTTGAGGGAGTCAGGCATGGGGGGGTTATTTGGAAGCATCAGTTTGTTCACTTTCCTAGTAATTTGACTGTGTCCCATTGATACAGCTGGAGTTGTCTGAAGGAGGGGGCACCAGCCAGCGCATTGCACTGTCCCTTTCTCTCTGTTATGAAATACATTATTTCATTAATGTGGTCAATTATTGGGGGGCTTTGACATATATTGGGGGGAGGTATAGCCTCTCCTGAAGTGCTCCTTCTTGGGTTTATGTGATAACGGTGAACAACTAAAGGCAATCATCGTTATCACTCAGTCAGAGTGCCGAACACATTTTCGGCACTCTGACAACCCTGGCGCACCAGTACAATGGTACCAGGACATATTTTTACTACTTTTCTGCGGGGCCACTCGCACCCTCCTACTTAAGGATTCTCAACCCAGGGTGCATGTCGGGGTGAAAGTAGTAAATAAAGAAAAATTCGGGCCGGCTAATAAAAAATTGCACCAGCGCCTGGACCCGAACCTGGTACCAGCCACCCCAACCATTAACCAATCCCTGACGCCACAACTCAGCTTGACCGGCAACTACAGCACCACTCCTGGCCTCTCCACCCCTCCCAGCCCATGCTCACCATGCTGCATCCACCCCCTTGCGTCACATTATAGTGACATCCTGTCACCTAGTTCGCCCACCCCTCATCGGTCGCTCTACCTGTCGGTCGCCGTGAGTGGATTACGTGTTGAAGGTGTCGCCATAACGGATGGTGCCCTTCCTCATGCACTCACTTCACGGGTTACCCTCCTCTTATATCGTGCTCCCCTCTGGCTGAACTCTCTCAGTGAGGATGGGCTATCCAGTACTAAACTTGGCCTATTCAAAGCTAGGCTTCATAACTATCTTGCAGCCCTAAGCTGTTGTGACTGCTGTCACAAATGCACTCCACAGGTCAGGCCCTCTGCTCCCACAGTACCAACCTCAGAGTGCAATAGTGTGAAAAGGTAACAGACAAGGTAACCCTTCTGTCTGCTTTTGGGTCCGAATCACCTTTAGTCTCAAGTTCTGGGGGGATTCAAACTGTGAACCTTATGCTGGCGTATCCAATTGTACAGGCTCACATATGTACCCTCTTCGGGGATTGCAGTACAATCTTTCGCCAGGGACACCAAGCCAGGCTTCCAGAATGAACCCTTGTAACTCTATACGAGACCTTAGGTATATTCTTACCTTTTCCCAGTTTGGCAACACCATCAAGCCCTTGAACAATTGTCAGACTTAACCATCTATACGTCACATGCAAAAAAAGAACTAGCAGACACCCAGGAAGTCTCTTAAGAATAAGTTTACTAAAAATGGATATCAACAGTAAGATAAAATACAGAACAAATATCAAAGAGCATCACAATCACATAAAAGTAAAACAAGGAAAACTACGGAACAAACTCTTACCAAAACACATTTAGATCTTTTCTATCTAATGTATTACCTCTGTAAGTGCAGTTAAATTAGAGAACTGTGTCTCTCTCTCTCTCTCAGAGTCCCAAAATGGTATAACATATTCCCCAGTTATAAGGATACATTTCAACCCCATCTCCCCACCCCCTTGGTGAGTCATCTAGCTTCTCCTTTTTAGAATTAAAAATTCCAAACATGATTTTGTAGCAGGAGGTATATTAAATAATGTGACATCAGCAAAAATTCCACTTCCTAAATATGACTCCTTAATTAAACATTTTCTCTTTGATCTTGTGTGGTTCCTATTCCCAAGGCATAGCAAAGGGTGTTACAGCTTTTAACACCATGTTGGTATCAAATGTTCTTCCTATAGGAATTATAAAACTTTACGAGCCCTATATCCTGGCAGCTGGGTCAGTTCTAATTAAGACAAAAAAAAAAAAAAAAAAACAGGAGACCTTTAATTAGGTCTCTATGTTTTTTTTTAATTACCTCCTGGTTTCAGGTCACTTGTCACTGCTGGCACCTTGAAGTAGGCCAGTTTCTCACATCCTCTGGTCACTTACATATCCTGTAGCTTCACTGAAACCTGGGGGGAGGGGCACCCATGAAGCACAGGCTGTCTAATGTGAGACAATCACATACTATATTTTTATATTACAAATATCATACAATAATCATAACCAGTTGGCCTAGCATCACAATCCTTCCCACCTAGACTGAATTTGTGGGCTCTATCCCCTGCATGGGATGAGCTCCCTAAGTCAGTTCACTCCTCATATAGATGCGACAGGCCATCTGCATTTTGATTGATCGCTCTTGCCCTATGTAACATCATCATGTCATAGCCTTGCAAGGCAAGACTCTATCTTAATAGTCTACCATTAGCTTTTCCCATTTGTGTCAGCCAAATCAGGGGGTTTTGGTCGGTTTGCACCTCAGAATGCTGCCCATATAAGTATGGCTCTAACTTCTTTAGGGACCACACTATGGCAAGACACTGTTTTTCCACAGTGGAGTAAGACTGCTCCCTGGGAAGTGACTTTTTACTCAGGTACACTACAGGGTGATCTTTCCCTTGGTTGGATGTCTGACTTAGTACTGCTCCAATACCCACGTCTGAGGCGTCAGTCTGAACTATAAAGGGTTGGCTATAGTCAGGACTTGTCAACACAGGAGCACTGCACAGTGCCTCCTTCAGTCTGGTAAAGGCTTTTTCACAGGCTGGTTCCCAGGTAATTTTCTTAGGCATATTTTTCTTTACCAGATCAGATAGGGGAGCAGCCAGGGCACTGTAATTGGGTACAAATGTCCTATAGTACCGTGCTGTCCCTAGAAAACTCCTGACCTGCTTCTGCATTTCTGGTCTGGGTCATGCCTTGATCACCACTATTTTTACTTGGTTAGGATGGAGCTTTCCCCAGCCTACAACATGCCTGTGGTATGCCACTTCGGCCATGGTCACTTGGCACTTCTCAGCTTTGACAGTGAGCTCGGCCCTCTGTATCCTACCCAGCACTTCCCTAAGGTGGGACAGGTGTTCCTTCCAGCTGGCACTAAAGATGGCAGTGTCATACAGGTACGCCATGGCATACTCCTCAGCACCATTTAACACCTGGTTCACCAACCTTTGGAAAGTGGCCGGGGCATTCTTCATTCCAAAAGGCATTACTTTAAATTCAAATAAGCCTATTGGAGTCATGAAGGCCGACCTCTCCCTAGCTCTGTTAGTTAACTCTACCTGCCAATACCCCGTTGTCAGGTCAATAGTTGTAAGGTATGTCGTCCCTCCCAGCTTGTCCAGAAGTTCATCCATCTGGGGCATCGGGTGGGCGTCTGATATTGTGACTACATTCAGTCCACAATAGTCCACACCCAAATGAGTAGAGCCATCTGGCTTGGGCACAAGGACAACAGGTGAGGCCCAGGGGCTGTGGGATCTCTGGATTACCCCTAAATCTAGTATTTCCTCCATCTCTCTCCTAATGTCCTTTTGGACCACCTCTGACACCCGATATGCTGTCCGCCGTGTGGGCGTCTGTGTCCCTGTCTCCACATCGTGCATTGCTAAGGGGGTTAGTCCAGGCTTGGCGCTAAACAGTGGGGCAAAATCTGCTAAAACCTCCCTTACTTCCTGTATCTTGTCCAGGGTCAGCTGGGGAGACAATTTAACTGCCTCCACAGAGGACTCCCACTTGCATTCTTCCAGCAAGTCCAGAAGGGGGTCTCCTTTGTCCATCCCCTCCCCAGGACTACATACTGCAATCGCCATGTCAGCCCTATTAGCATATGGCTTCATCATGTTGACATGGTACATTCTTTCTGTATGTCTTTTGTCAGGTAACTCTGTGATATAGTTTACGTCATTTACCTTTCTGACTACTTTGTATGGTCCTGCCCACTCAGCCTGCAGCTTGTCTTTCCAGACTGAAATAAGGACCATGACTTCCTGACCCACCATGTACAAGCAAGCTCTGGCTCTGTGGTTGTACCACACTTTTTGTTTCTATAGGGCAGCTGCCAGGTTGCTCTGGGATGCCCCCATGAGCTCCTTCAGCCCTTCCCTAGACCTAAGGACATAAGCCATTATGTGAGTTCCCTGGGTGGCGTGCTTGCCTTCCCAGTCCTCTTGGATCAAGTCTAGGGGCCCACACACCTGGCATCCATATAAGCGCTCGAAGGGGGAAAATCCTGTTGACTCTTGGGGCACCTCCCTGCATGCAAACAACAGGTGGGGAAGATATTTCTCCCAGTCCCTCCCATGCTGTTCAGCAAACACTTGGAGCATTGACTTCTGGGTACCATTAAATCTTTCCACAAGCCCATTAGCTTGTGGGTGATAAGGTGTCGTGCACCTCTGCACCACCCCACACTTCTCCCACAAACATTACATCAGGTCAAACATGAAGGAACCCCCTCGATCGGTGATAACCTCCTACAGAAACCTAACATGGGAGAAAATCCCAAGTAAGGCATTTGCCACTTTGTCTATCCTCAGTGAGGATAGGGCGACTGCCTCTGGATACCGGGTGGCATAATCTACCACAGTCAGGATGAATCTCTTCCTGGAGGAGCTGGGGGTATTTAAAGGCCCCACAATATCCATTCCCACCCTCTGGAATGGCTCCTCCACTATGGGCAATGGAATTAGGGCGGCTTGAGTTTTCTTACCAAACTTCCCCATTTCTTGGCACTGGTGACAAGACATGCAATACTCCTTCACGTGCTGGGTGAAGTTGGGCCAATAGAAATTCTGGGCCAACCGCTGTGTAGTGCATGCGATTCCCAGATAACCAGACAAGGGAATATCATGTGCAATCTTGAGCAACTGCTCACAGTATCCCTGGGGAACGACAAGCTGCTTGCCTATCACCCCTCCCTCTGTCTTCACATCCTGAGTATACATCAGTCCATTTTCCCAATAAACTTTATGCTTTCTGTCACCTCTCTGTGCTCTGTCAGAGTCTACCCAGGCTCTCAGCTTCTCTAGACTAGGGTCACTTTTCTGAGCAACTGCAAATTCCTTACACATTCCCAAGACATGGGACAGGTCCCCTTCAGTCTCTAAACTAGGGTCCCTAGCACTAGCATCAGGGCACTGAGGATCACTGTCATCTGTCATCCCTAACCCTCTGACAATGGGTCCCCCCTCCTTCTTCGGAGTAACCCTCCGTAGCTGTGTGGTTAACTGCTACTGGGGAAATTTCTACCCCCTTTCCATTAGTCTCCATATCAGGGGAGACAGTCTGGGGAAACAGCTTCCCAGTGGTTTCCACAGTGGCTTCTATGGGGTCCAGGGAACTACAATTTCCCCTTCCCACTTGGCTATGGGTAACTGCACACACCATCCCTGTTTGAGATTGTTGCCAAGGATGATGTCAACTGCTAAAGTTTTGGCTACAGCCACCTGTTGCACAGTTCCCCCTGTTTCACCCCAGTCTAGGAGAACACTAGCGAGTGGCAATGTTTTCTCCTCCCCAGTGAAGTCTTGTACAGTTACAAATTCATTGGGTATAAGCTGACCAGGCTGTACCAGATCCCCTTTTACCAATGTCAGGGATGCCCCTGTGTCCCTTAACCCTTGTGTCTGTACACCATTCACCATGACTGGGTGCATGTGTTCCCTCATGTTCACAAGCATGCTTCCAGGGACACACAAACAACCCACTTCTTTCCCAGTCCCATTTTGCACATTGCTCATCCTTTTGGGACACTGTCTGGCAATATGCCCAGTTTCTTTAGAAACACAACATTCGTTTCTTTTCTCAGAAAAATCTTTTCTGTGAAACCTGGGGCTAACTGGTTTCAGTGGAGGCAGTGAGGGTTTTAGCTGCCCTGAAGGTGTGCTTTTCCCTTTCTGCTCTGCCACACCTGCCCCATTTGCTCTCAGAGTAGGTCTACCCTTGGCATAGCAGTCCAAGAGTTCAGCAGCCTCTTGCACTGTTTTGGGATCTCAGTCCTCCAGACAGGTTTTCAGCTCTGCTGGGCATGCCCCAAAAAACTGTTCTAACAATATAGCATTTTCAGTTTTATCTACAGAGTTTGCTTCAATTCCTTCCCACCAACGTTTTGAAAACTAACGTCATTTCGTGGCTAGCTCCTCGTAGCTCATATCAGGGCTTCTCCTGAGCTTACAGAATTTAGCTCTGAATGCTTCGGCAGTTAAATCAAACTTTTTTTAAAAGTGCAGCTTTAAGTTTACTGTAATCATTACTGTCCTCATTGTCCATTTGACCCAATGCATCCCGAGCTTTCCCGTTAAGTAGTGGGGATAGATGGAAGCTCCAGGACCATCTAATAATCTTTGCCTGAATACAAACTTTTTCAAAGGAATTTAAAAAGGCATCCATATCCTCCCCCTCTTTAAATTCAACTATCAATTTGGAATTTAATTTGTAACCCAATCCTGTGGTTCCAGTTAAACCCAAGCCACTTACCTGCTCTGGTGCTGGTGGTTGGAGTCGTAGCTTCTCGAGCTCATGTCGCCTCTGGCGCTCATGCTCTTCACGGTCCACCTCTCGCTGTTCATGATCCACTTCTCGCTGTTCTCGCTCCCTCTTCTCCTCTGCAGCTCATTGCTCTCGCTCAGCCTCTCTCTGTTCTCACTCCCTCTTCTCCTCTGCGGCTCGCTTCTTTCACTCAGCCTCTCTCTGGAACTCCAGCTCCATTCTGCATAACTCAATCTGCAGCCTGATTGCTTCTGGCTCCAGAATGCTGGTGATCTTCCCCTGCTGCTATGGCCCTGGGCTTGCACTGGCCCTGCTGTCCTCCCCACTGGATCTGGACACTGCACTGGCCGCCGGCCCCTCCACGCCCAAGGTTTGGTCCTTTACAGTCACAGTCTGTGACTCAATGCTCTGGGCATCTGCTGCCATCAGGGCATCCATGAGGTTCTGCTTGGTGGCTCTCCCCTCAAGCAGGACTCCTCTGTCCTAGCACAACTGCCTCAAGTAGTCTGCAGTGTACCCACTGTAGTTGGAAGCCATCTTCTTCCCTAACTACGGCTACTCTAACTTGTACTTTGAAAAAAAATGCAACAGGTAGGTTGCCTTATTTTGCAAGTGAGCTATACAGTATTAAGCGGACACACTGAACAGTTAAAGCTTATGTTACCAATTTTTTCACACCGTTACCAACCAAATCTGTCACAAACGCACTCCACAGGTCAGGCCCTCTGCTCCCACAATGCCAACCTCAGAGTGCAATAGTGTGAACAGGTAACAGACAGGGTAACCCTCCTGTCTGCTTTTGGGTCCGAATCACCTTTAGTCTCAAGTTCTGGGGGGATTCAAACTGTGACACTTATGCTAGCATACCCAATTGTATAGGTTCAGATACGTACCCTGTTCGGGGATTTTGGTACAGTCTTTCGCCAGGGGCACCAAGCCAGGCTTCCAAAATGAACCCTTGTAATCTATATAAGACCTTAGGTATATTCTTACCTTTTCCCAGTTTGGCAACACCATCAAGCCCTTGAACAATTGTCAGACTTAACCATCTAGACGTCACATGAAAAAAAAAGTACTGGCAGACACCCAGGCAGTCTCTTAAGAATAAGTTTACTAAAAATGGATAGAAACAGTAAGGTAAAATACAGAACAAATATCAAAGATCATCACAATCACATAAAAGAAAAACAAGGAAAACTACAGAACAAACTCCTACCAAAACACATTTAGATCTTTTCTATTTAATGTATTACCTCTGTAAGTGCAATTAAATTAGAGAACTGTGACTCTCTCTCTCTGAATCCCAAAATGGTATAACATATTCCCCAGTTACAAGGATACATTTCAACCCCATCTCCCCAACCCCTTGATGAGTCATCTAGCTCCTCCTTTTTAGAATTAAAAATTCCAAACATGATTTTGTAGCAGGAGGTATATTAAATAATGTGACATCTGCAAAAATTCCACTTCCTAAATATTACTCCTTAATTAAACATTTTCTCTTTGATCTTGTGTGGTTCCTATTCCCAAGGCATAGCAAAGGGTTTTACAACTTTTAACACCACGTTGGTATCAAATGTTCTTCCTATAGGAATCATAAAACTTTACGAGCCCTATATCCTGGCAGCTGGGTCAGTTCTAATTAAGACAAAAAAAAAAAACAACAGGAGACCTTTAATCAGGTATCTCTGTTTTTTTTAATTACCTCCTGGTTTCAGGTCACTTGTCACTGCTGGCACCTTGATGTAGGCCAGTTTCTCACATCCTCTGGTTAGTTACATATCCTGTAGCTTCACTGAAACCTGGGGGGGCACCCATGGAACACAGGCTGTCCTATGTGAGACAATCACATACTATATTTTTATATTACAAATATCATACAGTAATCATAACCAGCTGGCCAAGCATCACAACTGCTACCTTTAACCTGCTCAAGCCCCTATCAGCACCTCCACTTGCCCCCTACATCCCTCCCTGCCTTCATATTTCTCTCAGTGCCTCCCTCAGTTTCCCCAGCCATGTCTCTCCATCTCCCCCACCCCGATCTACATGCCCCATCCCCTCTCGCTCTCCCCTTTATTTACTTCCCTCATCCACCAAATTTTGACAAGGCCTTCTTGGCTGCTCCAGTCCTCCCCTCATCCCCTCTCTTAGTCCTTCATTCACTATTCCTCTCCTCCCCCAACCCCTGCTACCAGTCCCCATGGTCCTTTGTCCTTCTCCTGCCTTGCATTATTAGTGCACTTATATTACACATGATTTTGTTGCTGCATATATTGTACCACAATATCAGTACTTTTATAATCCTACACGTTAAATGGTTGTATCTGAATTGCCTGTTTGTTTTCTTTGTTAACAGTTTTGACTTGTATAATTTAACTACTGTATCCCTGTTTTGTCATGCTGTGGAACGTTTGTAAATGAGCTTCCAGCTCAAAGGTTGTAATCTGAGATTTCAATAAATAAATAAACGCGCATGGTGATGTCACTGTTCAGCACTTTGTTCAGCAGGCTTCATTCTAGCCTGAACAGACAAGAAGAGCAGGTTCAGAAGCACCAGTAGTGTCAGGGGAAAACCCACAGACACAGATCCAAACAAGAAAGGCTGGTGGGGGCCAGGAGAGTGGTGGTGGTATTGATGACACTAGCCAAATGAGTGGCTTCAGGAGCAGTAAGAGCATGGTATATCTACATTTCACGTTACTAAAAGAAGATAACAGAAAGGCAGTGTGCACATTATTCAGTATGACTATCAGCAGGGGGAAATCTCTGGCAGATTTGACAATCACCTCCTTAATGAACCATCTAAATGTAAAGCATCCCCAAGTTTTAAAAGCACCATGGTGTGTGCCTGTGGTTTCATTAGGTCTACCCCATGATGATGATGCAGGCAGTGGTGCTGGTGGCAATGCCACAGACCGTTCTGCCTCTGAAAAAATGCTGCTGCTACCACTCTTTCCCCTTCAGCAACAAAGAGCCCATGCACCCACAGCACTCCTGCCAGGCACCAGTCCCCTGTTATTTCCACACCATGAATGGAACATCCCCCCCACTAAAGATGTGTGAAGATGGTAAATATCGCTCTGTGAAATAATTCATGAAGTTTGTCAAATTCACGAAGTGCTGACTTCATGAATTTTTTGGCAGGCAAAGTGGCACTTTTTCAGGCGAGGTTATGCAAATTTGCTGACAAACTTGCAGCTTCGCCCTAACTTTGACTGACCTCACCTGAAAAAGTGCCATTTCTTTTTAAAATGTAAAATTTTTCACCCCGGCCACGACTTCGCCCCTGGATCACCCCTGACACCCAAGAACACCACAGCCATGGGACTTTAACCCCTTGAGTTTGCCCCCTCATGGCAGGGCCGTCCCGAGAGATGATTCTGTACCACGGCATACATGTAGCAGCCGTGCCAGGGGTGGGGGGGTCACCAGTCCAAAAGATCTTAACACACAAGGTTTGTTTCAGCTTCCCAGTGCAGTCCCACTCCATGGCATGCAAGGGAGCCCAAGAAGGCATGCACATGCAGAAATGTGCTGCCACTTCGGACTCCAGCCGATGTCCTTCCCTCCCTCATAGTGTCCCTTACTGTACTATCACCCATGGCCACCAGGTGGCAGCAATGCAGCAGGTACAGCAACCCTCCCTCCCTGGAGGAGGAGAGCGCTGCTCAGGTCGCGCAATCCTCCTCCCCGCATCCGGCCCTCCGGTGACCCAGGCTCGTTCCCAAACCTGGGTCACTGGCGTTGCGAACAGCAACTCTACTGCTACACCAGCGGGATGGCTTAAAAAGTGCCATTTCACCAGGAAAACTCAGTGTGAAGTGGCAAAGTGGTGAAGTGGGTAATTCATGAAGGAATCTGCAAAGGCAAATTTTGCAACTTTGCCAGAACGTTGCCTGAGAAGTAAAACTTTGCAACATCTCTACTCCCCATCCACGGTCAATGCCAAAAGTGGAAGTATTAAAGGCCAGAACTATGCACTGGTTCTCCCCATCTAACAGCTTAGCACATCACACAGCTCACAAGTGAAATAGTGGCATTGTATCTGCAACCCTTTTCAATTGTGGAAGACACTGGCTTTCTGAGACTTGTGCAGCACTTGTAGCCGCAGTACCAGCACCTGTTGCATTCCACATTTTCACAGTCTGTGGTACCCAAAATATATGGGGGTGTGAGAATGGCAACTGGCACACTACTCTCAGAGGCTGTGGGGGAGTTTTCCACTACACCTCAGACATGTGAAGCAGTACAAACTCCATGCATGCATATCTCTCCTTTACTGCACATTGGTGCGTGCAAAAGCTTATGTCTTCTGTTGTAGATTCCTCCTTCTCTCCCTGTGTCACTGGCTCTTCCTTCATCCCTCCATAATTGGGCAGTCACTCAGGTCTGCTTTTCTAAATGTTGGGCTAATGGAGAAAGACCATACATCACTGAACATCCTGGCATTCATTAAAGACATGCTGTAGAGCGGAACGACTGAAGTGTGGTCATCGGAGCTCACCTGAGAACAAAGTGCATTTATAACATTTATTTTGCTTTTTCCTTGAAACGACTGTAATCACTGGGTTTCCTGGGAGGTAGGAATGCACTGCGAAAGACCTGTCTTTGCGTAATTCCAGCTTGTTTTATGTTCAGCAGTACTAGTGAGGGAGGGAGGAGCAGGCTAGCAGGGATTTAGACACTTTCTTATTGTATTTGTATATTGTGGGCTGAAGAGAGCCTTGAAGGGGCAAGAGTGGGTTGATTGTTTTCTACAGGTAACATAGATACATGGATACATAGACACTTTCGGTAGATAAGGGCACATGGTTCACCCAGTCTGCCCATTTGAGCTTGTAAGTTCCCTTTACGTTTTTTCTAGAAGTCTGTTGCCCCTTACCCCTGACCTCCAGAATTCCCTTATGTCTAGCCCATGCTTTCTTAAGTCATGTGATTGTTTCAGCCCCCACCACTTTCTCTGGCATGGTGTTCTACTTGTCCACCACCCTTTCTGTGAAGAAATTCTTCCTCATGTTTCTTCTGAATCACTCTCCTTCCAACTTCATCGCATGCCCTCTAGTCCTGGAACACCTTTTTCGCTGGAAAATAGTGTATTCCTGCACCCTGTTCCTCCCTGTAAGGTAATCGTATGTCTCTATCATATCCCCTCTCTCTCTCCTCTCCTCCAGGGAGCACATATTCAGGTCCTTCAACCTGTCCTCATAGGACTTGTAATGCAATGCCTGTATCATCTTTGTTGCCCACCTCTGAACCTTCTCTACTGCGTCTATGTCCTTACGTAGGTAAGGTCTCCAGAACTGTACACTGTACTCCAGGTGGGGCCTCACTAGTGTCTTTTATAGTGGAAGTATGACCTCCCTTTTCCTGCTGGTAATACCCCTACCTATGCATCCCAGCATCCTATTTGCTTTGCCTGCTGCCTTGTTGCACTGTTTACCTACCTTGAGGTAATCAGAGATGATAACCCCAAAGTCCCTTTCCTGCTTGGTGCATGCTATATCTTCACTCCCAACTGATATGTTGTTCCAGGGTTTTTGTGCCTCATATGCATTATCTTGCACTTCTTTGTGTTGAATTTCAACTGCCAAACCCTTGACCATTCTTCAAGCTTCTGCAGATCCCTCCTCATCCTGTTTACACCCTCTGGCATGTCCACTCTGTTACAGAGCTTCATGTAATCAATGAACAGGGAAATTCTGCCCTCTAGGTCCTGCACAATGTCACTGATGAAGACGTTGAATAGGATCAGTCCCAGCACTGATTCCCTGTGGTTCTCCACTGGTCATTCTACCCTCTGTGGAGTGACAGCAACTTACCACCACCCTCTGTGTCCTGCCACATAGCCAGTTACCCACCCAGCGCACTACTGTCCTGCCCACTCCCATATTCCCCAGTTTGTTTAATAGCCTTCTGTGTGGCACAGTGTCAAAGGCCTTGTTGAAGTCCAGATAGGCCATGTCCACTACCCTCCCCTTACCCACCTCCCTTGTCACCCAGTCAAAAAATTCAATGAGGCTGGTCTGGTATGACCTCCCCCCGGTGAAACCATGCTGTCTTGGATCCTGTAGTCCATTGGCAACCAGATGTTCCACCAATCTCTCCTTCAGTAGTGCTTCTATGATCTTCCCCACTACCGTGGTCAGGCTGAATGGTCTGTAGTTCCCTGCTTCCTCTTTGTTCCTGCTTGTGTATAAGGGGACTACATCTGCTGTCCTCCAGTCTTTGGGTACCTCCCCTGTTTCCAGTGATCAGCTAAACAGGATTGCCAGAGGGTCAGCCACCATCTCTCTTAGTTCCTTTAGGACCCTGGTGTGTACCCCATCTGGCCCCATTGCTTTATTGACTCTTATTCCTTCCAGTTCCCTTAGGACCCTTTGCCGTGTAAAGGGAGTTGTGTCCATTTCTGTACCGTTCCCACAACTTGTACTCCCTTCAGGCCCATTACCCTTCTCTTCCTCAGTATGTCAGCTTTACTGTTGTCATCCTCCACACGGCCGCTGTCCTTCCCCTTCAGTCTCACTATCCCTTCCTTTGCCCTTCTTTTTTCACTTATATACCTGTCAAAGATTTTGTCCCATCTACCCACTGATTTTGCGATGCACTTTTCTGTCTGAGCTTTGGCTTCCCTTACTGACCTTCCTGCCTCCCTTTGCTTCTCCTGCTACTTCTCCCTATCCCCTTCTTTCTGCATCTTTTTATATTGCCAGAATGCAATCTTTTCGGCTTTCACTTTCTCCGCTACCTCCTTGGAAAACCATAATGGCCTCCTCTTCCTTTTCCCCTTGCTAACCTGCTCAATGCATAATTCTCTAGCTCTTGCAATCCCTGTTTTACATATTGCCCACTGTTCCTCCACCCCGATTCCCTCCCCATGCCCATTAGTGCCATTTTCAAGCATGTCCCCATTTTCCCGAAGTTTGCCCTCCAAAAATCCAGGATATGTGTTTTTGTGTGGTTGGGTTCTGTTCCTTGATATCAAACCACAGTGACCGGTGCTCACTGTTCCCTAGGTGCTTCCCCACTGTTGCCCCATCACACTATCCCCATTTGTGAGCATGAGGTCCAGTATTGCCATCTGCCAAGTTGGTTCCATGACCAGTTGCTTAAGGAAGGCACCTTGAAGGAAGTCCAGGATAAATCTGCTCCTGATTGATGCTGATTGGAGGCTCCAGTCCACATTGGGAATATTGAAGTCTCCAACCAGCACCACCTTCCCCTTGTCTGCCATTCTTTGGATGGTTAGCATCAACTCCTTATCTGTTTCTTCCTCTTGGGCTGGTGGTCTGTAGACCAACCCTGTGAGGATGGTGGACCTCATTTTCCTTTCCAGCTTAACCCACAGTATCTCTCCCCATTTTGCTCCTCCTGTATCTCTGTGGCCTTTATGCCATCTTTCACTAGAGTGCCACTCCTCCTCCCTTCCTGTCTGTCCTGTCTCTTCTGAATATGTTGTAGCTGGGTATGGCCATCTCTCAGTCATGGTTATCATTACACCAGGTCTCTGTGATGGCCACAATGTTCAGGTCTGACTGCACCATGGCAGCCTCCAGATCTTCCATCTTGTTGCTAAGGCTTCTGGCATTGGCGTACATGACTTTCCATGATGTGAACTCCCTGGACTGTTTAGCTGTTCTACTCCAGCCCCCTCCCTGGTTGTCCTTTATCCCTGGTTCTCCCTGCTGTCTGCTCTTCCATTGAATTGTGCCCGCTTTCTGACTATCCACCCCTTGGGTGCTAATCTCCATCTTTTGCACACTGCTTTGTCGCGCTATTCCCTCCTCTTGTTCACTGGTTCCACTGCTAGCTGTGGTGGGCAGTTAGATACTCTCCTTGCTGGCCTGCCACTCCCCTTCACTAGTTTAAATGCTTGTCCATGTAGCATTTAAACTTATCATTGAGTGCTTGGATTCTCCTCCAGGATGGATGCAGACCGTCAGGCTTGAACAAGCCCCCATCCCTCCAGGTGGGTCCCCAGTCACCAATGAACCCAAACCCTTCCTCGCAGCACCAGTTCTTCAACCATGTGTTAAAGTTCCTGGTGCATGCACCCTTATGCTTTCCCATGCCTCTCACAGGCAGTACTTCCGAGAAGGTGACAGATGTAGTTACTTGCTTGAGACCCCTCACCAATTTCTTAAACTCTTCCTGAACTTCCTTAGGCTCCCCATGTACCAGGTCATTAGTACCCAAGTGGATAATGACATCCAGTTCACCCTCCCATCTTACCTTCCTGGTGATCCCCAGGATCTTCCTCCCATCCTTCCACACCGTGGCACCTGGTAGACACCTCACCTGCCTGTCCTCCCCCTCGTGTGTTCCTAGCTGGATCCCTCATATGATAGAGTCATCCACCAGGATTTGCTTCCTCCTCCTCTGGGGTCCACTACTCTCTCCACTGAGGTCACCCCCTCTGTTGACTTCCACATCCTTCCCTTCCACTCCTCTGAGTACCTCTGTTTGGTTGTCCCCATTTGCCAGTGCAGCATATGAGTTCTGCAGTGGAATAGGATTTGGGATGTGCCTTTGCCTGACCGCCCTAACTCTCCCCAAGCCCACTGTTATCCAAGTGCTCCTCATTCTTGGCATCCTTTGAGGCAGCAGCATTGAACTGGGTGGTCTCTGGATAGGGGTCGAAGGTACTCCTGACCCAGTTTACTTCTGCTCCGAGTTTGGCTACCTCGTCCCACAATCCAGAGAGATGTCTGCTGATAGTGCAGCACCTCAGCATCCAGAAGGTCTGCCTGAATATGGCTGCCCTGCATCCACTGCATTGCACCACTCCCAAATTATACTGCACTTAATAAAGTCCAGAAAAAGCACTCCAAGAAGAACAATAGCCAGGATTTGGGGGACCTCCTCTCCCACCCAGGGACCACCAGGGCCACTGCCATTGCCTCAGAGGTTGCCAAGAAAGAGGAGTGGTTGGACCACAGTGGGCTCAGGGAGGGTGAGGGTGGTGGAACAGAAGTGCATCCCTCCAGTTGTAACTCTCCACAATTCATATGCCATTCTGGCAAAGTGTGGTTCCTCTATGGAGGCACCCACAGTGGAGACCAAGGAGGATGCTTGGAATCTCCACAAAGGAGACCCACAGGAGGGTGGCATGGGACCCCACAGGGGAAGGAAACAACTGCTGCTGAGGGACTCCATTGTTAGGTGGGTAGAACTGGGGGAGGAATGGGAGAGGGAGGTAAGGTGCCTGTCTGGCACCACGGCTTGGAGGGACAGGGAGCGAATCCTCAGGATCGCTAGAGCAGCTGCATGGAGAGGGAGCTGGATGTCATTGTCCACCTAGGGACAAATGACCTGGCTGAGAAAGGGATCAGAGCAGTGCAGGAAGAGTTTGTGGAGTTGGGGAGGGGACTTAGACAAGCAGCACGCATGGTAACCTTCTCAGAGGTGCTGTCCATCTATGGCATGGATGAGGCTAGGGTGCTCCACACCATGGGATTCAATCAGTGGTTGAAAAATGGGCAGAGCTCCAGGATTTGGCTTATTGGGGACTGGGGGGTCCACCTGGAGTGATGCAGGCCTATACTGGCGTGATGGTCTGCATCTGTCCAGGAGGGGAACCAGGATCCTAGGTGATAGGTTTAAATGCTTCATTGGCAAGCATTTAAACTAGCCAAGGGGGGAGGCACTGGAAAGGAGAAGGGAAATCCTAGCCCCCCCAAACAAATCAGGGTAGTAAGTGAGGTAAACACCAAGACAGAGATGTTGATAAGGAGAAGGGCAGGGGTAAATGGAGAAAATGACAAAGGCAATAAGGACAGGGATGGGGCAAAAAGGGGTAAGGCCATCAAGAAATGGAGGGTAATGAGTACCAATGCCTGCAGCCTGGGTAAGAAGCTCCCTGAACTGGTGGCCTTGATGGAAGAGGGATGCCTGGATATTGTAACAGTCACAGAAACATGGTACACAGAGAACCATGACTGGGATGTTAACATGCCAGGGTACACAACCTACAGGATGGATAGGGAAGGTAGAAGAGGGGGAGGAGTAGCTCTCTGTGTAAAGGAAGGGATAAAAGCAATGGAACAAAAGAGTAAACAGGGAGGAGAGGAGGCACTGTGGGTCACCTTAGAGACTGGAAATGGCACCACAATCTGTACAGGGGTTGTATATAGACCCCCCATGTCAGGGAGAGGGAATGGACAAGGATATGATAGAAGGCATCCTTAGAATGGCAGAGAAAGGGGAAATACTGTTGATGATGGGGGAACCGAATATGCTAAATGTTAACTGGAGCACCTTTGTTGCAGCCACATCCAAGAGCGGGGCCATTCTCGATGCCCTACAGGTGGCATGCCTCAGACAGCTAGTTTTGGAACCCACTCATGAGGGAGCAATCTTAGACCTTGTACTCTCAAATGGGGACAGTGAGAGGATCTCAGATCTAGAAGTGGGTAGCCATCTGGGAACAAGTGACCACCAAACAGTGTGGTTCACGATAAACTCAGCTACAGAGTCAAGCCATACAAAAGTGAGGGTACTGGACTTCAGGAGGGCTGACTTTGGCAAGATGGGAGAGTGCCTTAGAAAAGCACTAGCAAACAGGCTAGAAGGAGGGATGGAGCAACAATGGGGAAACATCAAAACTGCCATCACAGAGGCAACAAACCTTTGCGTGAAGCAAATAAACAAATCAAAATGAAAGAAAAAGCCACTATGGTTCTCAAAAAAGGTGACAGGGAAGGTTAGGGAGAAAAAGATAGCATTTAGTAAGTATAAGGAAACACAGAAGGAGCAGGACAGAGAACTGTACCAGTTAAGGCAGAAAAAAGCTGCGAGGGAAGTCAGAATAGCAAAGGCCCAAACTGAGGAAAAGATAGCTAACTCAGTTAAGAAGGGGGATAAAACCTTTTATAGGTTCATCAGGGAGCATAGAAAGACAAAGGGAGGGATAGTGAGGCTGAATAGAAAGGATGGTGGGTGGGCAGAGAGGGACAGTGAAAAAGCAGGGATACTGAACAAATACTTCTGCTCAGTATTCACAAAAGAAAAGGAGGGGGAAGTGCCTAATCCAATTAACAGAAGCACTCTGGATAGGGGGGTTGATCCTAGTCCTTTCACAAAAGAAAGGGTTCTGAAAGAACTCCTAAAACTGAAGGTGGACAAAGCAATGGGGCCTGACGGAATTCACCCCAGAATTCTAAAAGAATTAAGGGGAGAACTAGTGACACCACTGACTACCCTTTTTAACAAATCATGGGAGGATAGTGTGGTACCTGAGGACTGGAGGAAGGTGGATGTGATTCCCCTTCACAAAAGTGGGAGCAAGACAGAGGCAGGAAACTACAGACCTGTCAGTTTGACCTCTGTGGTAGGGAAAGTGATGGAATCACTTCTGAAGGAAAGAACTGTTGAGTACCTAGAGGCCAGTGGGGCACAGGACCCAAGGCAGCATGGGTTCACAGCAGGAAGGTCATGTCAGGTGAATCTAATTGATTTCTTTGACTGGGTGACCAAAGTAGTAGACCAGGTAGGGGCTGTGGACATGGTCTACCTAGACTTTAGCAAGGCATTTGACACAGTCCCACACAAAAGATTAATAATCAAATTAACCAGCCTGGGAGTGGGTCCCAGGGTGGTAGCCTGGGTAAAACATTGGCTGGACAACAGGACACAGAAGGTAATTGTAAATGGAGTCCATTCTGAAAAGAGGGTTACTAGTGGGGTACCGTGAGGGTTCAGCACTGGGTCCAGTCCTTTAATGTCTTTATAAGTGACATTGCAGAGGACTGGAAGGAAAGTATGCCTCTTGCAGATGATACAACGATCTGCAACAGGGTTGATACACTAGGAGGCATGGAAAGGATGAGGAAGGACTTGGAAGGTTGGAGGAATGGTCAGAAGTATGGCAGCTTAGATTCAATGCAAAGAAGTGCAAAATAATGCACCTGGGAAACAACAACCCAGGGGAAGATTACACAAGGGGAGGTAGTAACAACAACAAAATGGAAAGGACCTGGTGGTAGTCATATCAGATGACCTTAAGGTTGGCGAGCAATGTGAGAAGGCAGAAGGGAGGGCTGGGGGGATACTGGGATGTATAGAGAGAGGCATCACCAGCAGAAAACAGGAAGTTGTTATCCCTCTGTACAGACAGTTGGTGAGACCCCATCTGGAGTACTGCATCCAGTTCTGGAGACCCCATCTCCACAAGGACATAGACAGGATGGAGGCAGTCCAGATGAGGGCAACAAAAATGGTGCAGGGTGTGCAAGACTTGGTTTGCTGACCAAGGCACCTAGCTTCACCTGAGCTCTTTTCTTCTAAGATTGCTTGAAAGGACAGAGCAGAGAACCTTACCAGAGCAAGGGAAATGGATTAAGACTTCTTTTGGCTAAGCAGATTTACTGTGTGTTATTTTTATTTTGTACTCACAGGGATTGCTACTGTTTGTTGCTAACATTTCATTGCTTTATTTTTCTCTGATTCAAATTGTTGTTGCTGGTATACCTTCTTCTGAATTATTACAAGGTGTGCCTACAGGTGTGTGCTAACAGATTATTGCTGTAATCTTCTGATTCAAATTGTCTTTTGCAAGGTATATCTTCTGTTACTGCTTTATTTTTTCTGTAGCAAAGTGTTTCTTACAGGTATATCTTCTCTGAAATTATTACAGTTGGTGCTTTACAGGTTTTACAGTTTTATCTAACATTAGGATAAGCTTTCAGGGTTATTGCATTTGTTGTTGACTGATTGTTTCTGCTCTTACCTCCTTGTTCTTTCATCTGTGGTTCTTCTTTTTTGGCAGGGGAAGGGCCCAGCCACCCACCCACCCCCATCCCCAACCACCCCACACTACACTCCTTTTATAGGGTACCACACTTGTGACATTTCCTGTGGCAAAGTAGGAAGGGGCGGATCAGTGGGGCATCCACAAGGTGAGCTCATTTACAGGGCACTAGTAATTTAACTTGTTATAACAAGTTATACGGAAACAAAACACAAAATCAAACCATTACTTGCATTTTCTTCCTTCTAATTACTCTGACTAGGTTATAAACCCAGCAGCTTATCTGGAATGGATATCATTAACTGCAGGTACTCCGGAACTCTTTTCAGAAGGTCAGTCTTACAGGATTTAGGACACTGTCCTACATGTTGGGCCATTGGAGATCTTAGGGCTCAGCTCCAGGCGGCATGGGCAGAGATTGCACGCCTCAAATTTCATATTCAAGAGGAAATACATTATAAGAACCACCCGCTATTTCCCCAAAATCCAACAGAAGAACCTCGACCGCAGAGGGTAGTTGGTCCAAGAGGTTGGCAATTGGTTAGGAGGGGCAAATCGGGTGCCCCATCACTCTGTGCTCTCCAACATATTACCTCCAAAAACCATATAAACACTACAAACAGGTATCTGCCTCTATCTCCGAAATCAAACAAAGGGGCAGAGGACACTGCAGAGCAGGACACTGCAGCACAGGAGCTAGCACAACAAAACTTGCACAAATCAGGAACCAAAACAAAAAATGCAAAAAGGAAATCCAAAAAACTTCTGATGATAGGAGACTCCATGATTCGGGGAGTTGATACCCATTTCCAGCCAAGGGTACTGGTCAGATGTCTCCCAGGTACATCAGCATGGAGAGACACTGACCGCATTGCTAAAATTGTTCACAAAGCAGGAGAAAACATTGACGTCCTGGTACACATAGGGACTAATGATCTCACCAGCCAGTCAGTTGTGGAGACCAAGGAACACCTGACCAGGCTGGGTGACAAACTATCATCCATTTCATCTGACATCTCCTTCTCTGAGATCCTGCCAGTCTGGGAGAGGAGGAAAGATGGACAGAAGGTCAGAGAAGGGGAGACAGGGGAGCTAAACATGTGGCTCAAGGGCTGGTGCCAGGAAAAAGGACACAGATTTGTAGGGAACTGGCAACAGTTCTGGGAGCGAAAGTTCTTTAAATTTGATGGACTGCATCTGACTAAGGAGGGAGTCAGTGCATTGGGGCAGAAGTTTGACATCTTTGCAGAATATTTAAACTAGCAAATGGGGAGAGGGGTGCAGCACACCATACGTCGAATGGGAAGAACACCCCTCCCCCCTCAGCTAGTGGTCAAACAGGGATTTAGCACGTTTGCAGTTCATTTGCTTCACCAGGTAAGAAAAAAGGTCTGTTTCCCCATACGACGCACAGGGGAAATGCCAAACCTCATCCAACAACTAACACACCGAAATCTGCCCAATGGAAAATCATGTACACAAATGCTCACAGCCTGGGAAATAAGATCCCAGACCTGCAGGCAATAATGTCAGAGGCTAAACTGGACATAGTAGCAATTAGTGAGATGTGGTTTACCAGTAACCACACTTAGGAGACTTCAGTACCTGGCTATGTACTGTTCAGAAGAGACCGAGGTGCAAAAAGGGGGTTGGAGGACTTGTATTCAATGAAAACATTAGAGCTATAGAAATTCAGAATACACATAAGGAGCCAGAAGAACTGTGGGTCACCCTGGAAACAGGAAATGGGACAGCCATAAGAACTGGGGTTGTCTACAGGCCCCCAGACCAGGAGGAGGACATAGACACATTACTGTTAGAAGATATACAAAACATGACAGCTAAAGGGAGGTTCTGATAATGGGAGACTTCAACATGCCGGATACAGATTGGTCAATACCAGCAGGAACATCTGCCAGAACTAGACACATGGTGGATTCCCTGCAGGGGGGCCTCAAACAACTGGTACAACAACCCACAAGAGACAGGGTTATCCTAGATCTAGTACTGACTAACAGGAAGGATCACAGATCTCCAGGTAGAAGGTCACCTGGGGCCAGTGACCTCACATGGTATGGTTCACTCGGCCACTATATCTAAATCATCCCATTCCAAGGCAAAATATATGGGACTTCAGAGGAGCTGACTTTGATAAGATGGCCAACAGAGTTAAGCTAGCCCTGGCAAAAAGAAACACAGGTGAGGGGGTACAGGCAAAGTGGGCAAGCATTAAGGATGCAGTACTTTAAGCAACATCCCATTGTGTTAGACAGAAAAGGAAGTGCAAAAGAAGAAGGAAACCACTTTGATTCTCAAATACAGTAGCAGAAAAGGTCAGAGCCAAAAGGCTGGCCTTCAGGAAATATAAGGGAACACAGTGGGATGAAGATAGGGAGGCATACCAAACTGCCCTAAGGGAAGCAGGGAAGGCAGTAAGGCAGACAAAGTCCCAAACTGAAGAAACACTAGCACGAACAGTAAAAGAAGGTGACAAGACTTTCTATAGATACATTAGTGAAAGGAGAAAGTCCAGAGGGGGTATGGCTAAGCTCAAAGGAGAAAGGGGGCATGTGAGGAGGAGGACCCTATAAAAGCATCTATCCTAAATATATACTTTTGCTCAGTATTTACTGAAGAGAAGGTAGGGCAGGGCCCATAGCTCAGCACCATGGACACAGGGGGGAAGGAGGTGAGCACTACTCCCTTCACAAAAGAAAGGGTCCTACAAGAGCTCGCTAAGCTCAGGGTGGACAAGGCAATGGGACCTGATGGCATACATCCCAGGGTACTTAAGGAGCTAATGGTGGAACTAGCAGAGCCATTATCAGAACTGTTTAGTGAGTCTCTGAGCACAGGAGAGGCCCCAGAAGACTGGAGAAGGGCTTATGTGATCCTGCTCCACAAGAGTGGTAGCAGGGAGGAGGCAGGGAACTACAGACCAGTCAGTCTTACCTCAGTAGTGGGCAAGATTATGGAGGCACTCCTTAAGGAAAGGATAGTGCAACACCTGGAATCCGTAGGGGCAGAGGATCCAAGACAACATGGGTTTACAAAAGGAAGGTCCTGTCAAACTAATCTCATAGATTTCTTTGACTGTGTAACCAGAGTGGTGGACCAAGGGGGAGCAGTTGATGTCACCTACCTTGACTTCAGCAAAGCTTTCGACACTGTTCCACATAGACGATTGATAAATAAGCTGGGTAGGCTCGGGGTGGGTCAGAAGTTGGTCAACTGGGTGGCAAATTGGTTGATGGGCAGAAAACAGAGAGTGGTGGTAAATGGTTTACAGTCAGAAGAGATGCAAGTCACAAGTGGGGTACCTCAGGGATCAGTCCTGGGGCCAGTCCTCTTCAATATCTTCATTAGTGACATTGCAGATGGACTAGAGGGTAATAGCTTGTCTGTTTGCAGATGACACCAAGATCTGCAACAGAGTAGATGATCCAGATGGGGTGGGCAGAATGAGAAGAGATCTGGATAAACTAGCAAAATGGTCAGAAGAGTGGCAACTGGGATTTAATGCAAAGAAGTGCAAGATCATGCACATAGGGAAGAGAAACCCTAAAGACACCTATAGGCTGGGAGGGGAGTTGCTGGCAGTCACAAAGGAAGAAAGAGACTTGGGCATCATAATCACCGATGACCTGAAATCATCCAAGCAGACCTCTAAAGCAGTAGGTAAGGCTAGGAGGATGTTAGGGTGTATTAGTAGGGGTATCACAAGTCATAAGAGGGAGGTAATAATCCCTCTTTACAAGACACTGGTTAGGCCCCATCTGGAGTACTGCGTGCAGTACTGGAGGTCACACATTCACAAGGACATTAACCACATTGAGGCAGTCCAGAGAAGGGCAACCAAAATGGTGCAGGGACTGCATCAGAAGACATATGAGGACAGATTAACGGAGCTCAATATGTATACCCCTGAGCAAAGGAGGGAGAGAGGTAATGTGATCGAAACATTCAAACACCTTAAGGGCATTAAGAAGGTGAAAGAGTCTAACATGTTTTAAATATAAGAAAAATAGCAGGACAAGAGGACACAGCACGAGATTAGAGGGAGGCCGATTAAGGGGGAATGTGTGGAAATTCTTTTTCACAGAAAGAGTGGTGGATGCATGGAATGGCCTACCTCAGGAAATGATGGTTATGAATACAGTGCAGGGCTTCAAACAGGCATGGGATAGGCATAAGGGAGCAATACAGATGAGTATGAATAGATAAGCCACTGACACAGCAAAGGCCGATGGCACATGTATAAGGTAGAAAAAGAAATGGGCAGACTGGATGGGCCTTGCGGTCCTTACCTGCTGTCAACCTCTATGTTTCTATGTTTAAGAGAAGCCATACAAGAAGAGACTAAAGGAGCTTAATATGTATACCCTTGAGGAAAGGACGGAGAAGGGGGACATGATAGAAACTTTTAAGTACCTCAGTGGAATCAACAAAGTCCAAGAGGGCAGCATCTTTCAGAAAAAGAGATGTGCAAGAACAAAGGGACACAATTTGAAGATAGAGAGGGGGACAGCTCAGGGGCAATGTGAGGAAGTATTTTTTTCACAGAGAGGGTGGTGGATGCATGGAACAGCCTTCCTAGGAGGTTGTGGGGTCTAAAACTGTGGGAGAAGTCAAGACTGCAGGGGACAGACATAAGGCAATTCTTGTGGGGGGTAGGAAGAAATAGGCTGTTGGTGAACTAGGATCTGCAGCTTATCCTGTAGGTAGGGAAATGGGCAGACTAGGTGGGCCAAGTGGTCCTTATCTGCTGTCAAAATCTATGTTTCTAAGCCACTATTTGCATCAACTAATGTTGAATTTTAATCCACCAGTGTGAGCCCCTGGCACCTCGGCTAACAAGCCTTCTAGGGGGTGTCATACTGCACTTACACTGCTGTTCCAGTAGTTGTCTGTTACTGATGCTCTCTTTGTAGTTCCCTCTCTATTAATTTACTGTCCTGAAAATCCTGCCACTGATCCTCAGATACTTTTTTTAAAGAAGGAAACAACAAAAAATGAGTCAAAACCTGGTTGTGCCGAGGGCAGGCTTCCTCCCCCTTATGCCCCTCCTACTCCACAACAACTGCTAGTCCCTGTGCTTGGCTCCTGTCAATCAGATTTAACAGGGCATATAATTAAGAGTGGGGTGTAGGAGGGGGCCAAAATTTGCAGCAAGTAAAGACAGCAAAGGAAAACAGCACCACTAAAAGCACACCAAACTAGGTTTAAATTTTCAACAGCCCCAAAACAATTCCAAGTAAAGACAGCAAAGGAAAGCAGCACCACTAAAAGCACACCAAACTAGGTTTAAAACAAAAACAGCAACCCTCCCTCCCCCATTACCACCCGCACCGGGCTCATACACATTTATAGGACTTAGGAGTTTAACACTTCCTGACACTACACAGGAAACAACTCAGTAGAGGTAGTCAAGGCAGCCTCTCCAGGAGTGTTAGCCCATGAGAGAGTGGCAAGGGCAGCCCTAGCTTAAAACTAGACCATGCAAGGGATGCAGAGAAAAGAGAGGGGGAAATCCAGATAAGGGAGTAAGACAGAAAAAAGAGAAGAGGCAAAGAGAAGCAGAAAGAAAGGGGGCAACAACAACAGCAAAAAAAATAAATAAAAAATAGGGGACCATAGCTGATTCAGAGTAGATATGCAAACTCCGAGAGGCAAGTAGCTAAGCAGAAAGTTTATAGAAAAATAGGGGACAATGATGGGAGTGGTGCAGTGCAGTGGCTGTGGAGCAGCAATATTCAGAAGGACCTTCTGAATGTTGCGATGCAGCTCGATATGCAGGCACCTCTCTGGGCTGAGGGCAGAGGTCAACAGTCTCCAGCCTGAGCTGGCTAGGTTACAGGAGGCCTTTGCACTCATCCAGAGGCCAGCTCATCAGATTCCATCTCCTCAAGGGTTGCCTCACAAAGTGGATGAACTAAGTTGGGTGGGGCACAGGCATATCCCCCAACCGGTGAAGCTACAAAACTCATATGCCACCCTGGCAGAGCAGGAAGGTGCCACAGAGCCTCCCAGTGAAGTCACCAGGGAGGATGAGTGGGTTCTCCATGATGGAATCCCAAGGGCAGGCAACAGGGGACCCAAAGGAGGAGGAAACAAATCCTGTTTGGGGACTCCATTGTGAAGAAAATAGAGTTGGGAATAGGCAGTGGGGGGGGAGAGGAGGTAGTGTGCCTGCCTGGAGGCACATCTCAAAGGGAAGGGGCAGATCCTAGGGATCACCAGGGCAGTAGCTAAGAGGGAGGAGCTGAATGTCATTGTCCACATGGGGACAAATGATCTAGTGGGGAAAATAGTGGACATAGGAAAAGTGAATGAGAACTTTAGGAACCTGGGAAGGGGCCTTAAGCATGTTGCACACTGTGTAGCATTCTTGGAGGTACTGCCTGTCTATGGCAAGGGGGAAGGAAGGGACATCCGCACCATGAAATTCAATCTATGGTTGAAAAATTGATGTGGACAGGAGGGTTTCAGCTTCATTGGGGACTGTGGCCCAACGGGGGGATGAGAGACTGTACAAGCAGGACAGTCTACATCCATCCAAGGGGTACCAAGATCTTGGATAAAAAGTTTAAATGTTTCATCAGCAACCATTTAAACTAGCCAAGGGGGAAGTGAAAGCAAGCAGTGAATACCAGACAGCTCCCCCACAGGAAGGAGCAGTCACAAAGGAGGTTACTAGGGTCAAAAGACCACCAAGAAAACAGAAATCCTACATAGGTAACATGGGGAAGAAAACAGAACAGAACAAAGTGGAAAAAGAGGACAGAGGGGAGTAAGGGGGGAAGGGACCAAATGTAAAAGCATTATGTGCAAATGCCTATAGCCTGGAAAACAAAATCCCAGACCTGAAGGCATTAATGGGGGAAGCGGACCTTGACATAGTGGCTATTACAGTAATATGGTACACAGAAAATCATGAATGGGATGTAGCCATACCAGGATGTGCGCTTTCAGAAAAGATAGGGAGGGAAGAAATGGAGGTGGGGTTGGCCATGTACGTAAGGGAGGGAATCAAAACAATGGAGGTTATGGGGCTGCAGAATGGGTCACCATGCAGACAGGAAACAGAACCATGGGTCACCCTACAGACAGGAAACAGAACCAGCATTAGAACAGGGGTGATGCATAGACCTCCAGTGCAGGGGGAAGAGTCAGACGAAACACTAGCGGAAGTCATCCACAAAATGGCAACCAAAAGTGAAATACTGCTGCTTAGGGACTTCAGTCTACCAGATGTAGTTTGGAGCACCCAGACAGTGAGTACAGCCAAAAGCAGGAACATACTGACTGCACTGCAGGAGGCAGGCCTAAGACAACTTGTGGATGAACCCACCTGCGAGGAGGCTATACTAGACTTGGTGCTCACCAATGGAGTCAGGGTTAAGGATCTTAAGGTAGGCAGCTATATAGGAAACAGCGACCACAGGACAGTGTGGTTTAATGTAACCACAGTGGAGGAGGCTAACCACACTAAAGTCAAGGTCTTGGATTTCAAGAGGGCCAACTTTGACAAAATGGCAGAATGTCTCATGGGAGCCCTGGCAAAGGAGATGGGGGGGGGAGTGGAAAAGCAGTGGGCTATTCTCAAGGCAGCCATAACAGAAGCAACTAACTTCTGTGTGAAACAGCAGAGCAAGAGTAAGCAAAAGAAACAACCGCTTTGGTTCTTGAGGGAAGTGTCTAGGAAAGTGAGGGATAAAAGAAGAGCATTCAGAAGATATAAAGAGACACAGAGGAAAGCAGGGAGCAGCACCTAGGGAAACAGAGGGAGGCAGGAAAGGCAGTCAGAAGTGCAAAGGCGCAAACAGAAGAAAGTATAGCACAGGCTGTAAAGAAGGGGGATAAGACCTTCTTCAGATATATCAGAGAGAGGATGAAGGCAAGTGGTGGGTTTGTCAGAATAATGGAGGAGGAAGGAGGGTGTACAGAGGAGGACATAGAGAAGGCAGCAATACTGAACTAATACTTTTGTTCAGTTTTCATAAAGGAAGGGGAAGGTGAAGGCCCAAAACTCAGCCAAAAAAGCAGACAGGGAAGGGAGGTTGACATCACTCCATTCATGGTAGAGAGGAACTCGGGAACCTGAAAACAGACAAGACAATGGGGCCAGATGGGATTAATTCCAGAATATTAAAAGAGCTCAGAGAGGTGCTGGCAGCCCCGCTGACTACTCTATTCAACAGATCACTGGAGACAGGGTAAGTCCGTCCCTCTCCACAAAAGTGGGAGCCGAGAAGAGGCTGGCAACTACAGACCAGTCAGTCTAACCTTGGTGGTGGGGAAGCTAATGGAGACTCTGTTTAAGGAGATAATTATGTCATTCCTAGAAGCACAGGATCCAAGGCAGCATGGATTCACAGTGGGAAGGTCATGCCAAACATATCTAATAGATTTCTTTGACTGGGTGACCAGGGAGGTAGATTGGGGAAGGGCAGTGGATGTGGCCTACTTAGACTTCAGCAAGGCCTTTGACCTCATCCCACATAGAAGGCTGGTAAACAAGTTAGACAGCATAGGGGTGGTCCCCAAGGTGGTAAACTGGGTCAGAAATTGGTTGAAGGACAGGACTCGGAGGGTGCTGGTAAATGGTGTTCATTCTTTTTTTTTTTTTTAACTTTTTATTTATTGCTTATATCGTAAAGCATATACAATATATGGAAACTTGGTTCCATGCACTAGTAAGTTACAAAATAAATGTCTTCTACCAAGGATTGATTTGCATATCACCCTTTGTTACATCATGGGAGGGTTAACAAACATAGATTTGTGCTCATTTTATGTAAGCACATATATTCTAAAATATAATCTATAAAAGGCTTCTTCACCAAGACCATGGACTTTATAACTAAAAGTCTGTTCCCGGAATGTCCCTGAGTGAAACACTGTTGATGCAGCCTTTATGGCCTGTCATAAGTCCATGTAAGAACAATAATTTTTGAAAAGATAATAATAGAGACATCTAATTACACAGTTGCTCCTTACACAGTACTTGCAATCAATATTATTGCTATCCTTCCTCTGAAAACTCAATTGCATGCTGAGAACAAAGAAATTCAGGAGCCATTGATTATGTAGCCATGCCCTACACAACTTCTAAAATAAAACTTTAAACTCAGCAGGCATCTTGTCAACTTTGATGAACCTCACTTAGGAAAATGGCCCACGATTAATAAACAATTGAAGCACTCTCAGTCCCCCTCAGCCTCTGAATCCTCAGATTCGTTACGGGAAGCAAAGTCCGATTTAATTTTCTCCAGTCTTTTCCCTGCTTCTAAGGGATCGTTAAAGATGAAAGTTTTACCTGCATACTGAATATGGAGTTTCATGGGGTATAAGAGTGCATTTGCAATCCCCAATTGGCGCAGCTCCGATCTCACCCCATCGAATGCCTTTCTTCTTTGGCGAGTAGCAAAAGAGAGGTCGGGAAAGAAATATATTCTGGAGCCATCTGGTGTGTAAAGTTGTCCCTTCCCTTCTCTTTGGCTGCCTTCAGGATCAGTTCTTTAATGGTCGGACCTGCCGTGACCATCAGGATGGTTCGTGGCGTCTCTTCCTGCAAGGGTCTGCGCGCCGGGGTTATTCGAAGCCTGTATGATCGCTCTGACCACTGAGATGGCTAGGGTAGTCTGCACTAGATTTATCAAGTATTCAATTAGGTTTGATCCCTCAGAAGACTCTGGAACCCCTAGTATCCGGACATTGGCTAAACGAGCACCATTCTTCAAGTTTTCTAATCGTTGACGCAGTAGGCGGTTTTCATTCACTATACCTGCAGTAGCCGTAACTGCCTTCTCAGCCATCGAGTGTGCTAAGTTGTTTTGTACTGTTAATCCTTCTATTTTAGTTTTCACTATGGTGACCCGAGAGGTAAACCGCCCATCTTCTTATCTAGTACTTTGACAAAGGCTTCTAGGTCTTTTACGGCTTTCAGGACTGCTCGCTCAAGGGTTCAGTATCTGAACCATGCTGGGCCCTGTTGTTGCTGACTCTTAGGCCTCCCCATGTTGCCTCGGGTTTATTCAACAAGATTACTATTTTTTTTTAAAACTTTGATTGTATTTTCTGTAAGACGAGAAACTGAGGAGTCAATATCAGTCTTGTAGAGTAATCAAAGTTCAGAATAACTGTTATAATTGTACAGAATTTAAGTCTGTAGATCGGAGCTCCTGTTGAAGACGTCTTTATCTGTCGGCAGCTAGCCACGCCCCCCCAAATGGTGTTCATTCTGAGGAGAGGGAGGTGACCAGCGGGGTGCCACAGCGATCTGTCCTGGGACTGGTCCTCTTCAATGTCTTTATATGTGACATTGCAGAGGGGCTGGAGCAGAAAGTATGTCTTTTGCAGATGACACCAAGATCTTCAATAGGGTTCATTCATTCATAAAATGTATTCAAAATTGTGTATAGGATAGTTGTTACACTACTCCATTGAACAAAGCTCATTTCAAAGGGCGTCATCCAGTTTGTACACTCCTGTATCAACAAGTCACTTATACAATAACAGTTAATAAATATATGCGTACAATAACAAGACATTTTCATGAAAAGACCAACAGTCCATTAAATACAAAACAGAAAATGGGTGTTCACAAGTTCAAGCTAACAGGGAATTGCAGCAAATCTGTGGTTTCGAGGCTTTGTCAAAAAAACATCTAATTAAACAGAGTTGTGAAACCTGATTAGTTGGTCTAAGATGAATTGGCATATTATTCCAAAGAGAAATACCTCACTCAAGGAAGGAACGCTTGCCTACTTTTAGGTTAAAACGAGATGCTTCAAATTCCAAACCCTGTGCTGATTTTAAGTTTTCCCTAGTCTTCCTCACTATTAACCTATCTAAAATATATGAAGGCATTTTACCCTGAGATACTTTACACATATAGATTATGGTATGCCAGTCCCTTCTACTAGTTAAACTTATCCACCCCAAGGACCTATACATGTGACAATGATGGCTTAGCCTCGGGGCATCTAAAATAAATCGAGCCAATTTATTGTACATTTTGTCCAGCTTATGAAGACACTCCAGAGAGAGTAGAAAAAATAAGGAAGGACCTGGACAGATTGGAGGAGAGGTCAGAAGTGTGGCAGCTTCGATTCAATGCCAAAAAGTGCAAAGTCATGCACTTGGGGAGCAAAAATTCTGGAGAGGTATACAAAATGGGGGGGGGGGTTACTGCTGGCCACCAGGCAGGAGCAGGACCTGAGGATACTCATATTGGATGATGTAAAGGCAACCAAACAGTGCGAGAAGGCTATGGGGAAAGCCAGTAAGATGCTGGGATGCATTGGGAGGGGTATCACCAGCAGAAAGAAGGAGGTGGTTATGCCACTGTACAGATCACTGATGGGACCTCAGTTGGAGTACTCTGTCCACTTCTGGAGACCACATCTCCAGAAGAACATAGACAGACTGGAGGCAGTCCGGAGGAGGGCTACAAAGATGGTGCAGGGCTTGCAGGAAAACCTTACGAAGAAAGGCTAGGGGAACTCAATATGTATTCCCTGGAAGAGAGAAGAGAGAGGGAGGACATGATAGAAACATTCAAGTACTTCAGGGGTATAAATAAGGCACAAGAGGGCAGCATCTTTCAAAAAAGAAGATGCACAAGAACTAGGGGTCATGAAATGAAGTTAGAGGCGGGGATTCAGGGGCAACATAAGGATGTACTTTTTCACTGAAAGAATGGTGGATGCTCGGAACAGCCTCCCAAAGGAGGCGATGGGGGCAAAAACAGTTAGGGAATGTAAGAGTATGTAACCCCCTTACAAATGGGGGTTCCCAAAAGTCTTCCCGGAGCTTGCTGTGTGCTCCAAGTCTGGATGGTGTTCGGCGTTTAAGCCGTCTTAAATGGCACTGCAGTGAGTGCTTTTAGAGCCTCTGCGTACTGTCTCTTTAAGAGCTGTCTGCTTGCAGACATAATTAGTTTGCAGGGGGGGACTGTGTGTTTCTCCGCTTGAGTCTCGCTTCGAGCTTCTGACCAGTCGCCCGCTTCTGCCGCTACTAAGGGCAGAGTGGAGCATTATTGAAAGATGTAACTAATTCTGGGGAGAAATGCAGGGTATTAGTGAAAATGTAGTTTTGTCTAACCTGCTTCTTTTGCAGCACGAACTGTTTCTGATCAGCTACCCCATTTTGGTCCCGGACTGCTGAATTGGGCCAATCAATATGTGAGGACTCTAAAATGGAGCTTACTTTGGACCAATGGGAACTGGGACTCTGTCTGGAGCCTACTAAAAGGGGTTAGTATAAAGGGAGCTTCTGGGTAATGTAGTCTTGGATCCTTGGCACCCTTTTTGCACCTATGGGGACTGACTTAAGTGACTGATACCTGCAGCCCACCAATGGGATCATGTGGCGCCTGAATCGAGAGCCCTTGCCCAAACTGCCAAGGGGCAGAGATGCTGTGGCTGTGAGCGAGGAAGGAGCTCTGGGCTCCTGCGCTGTTGAGCTTTCTCGCGGGAAGCACGTGTGGAAGGCCAGAAGTCGGCGGTTTAAAACACCAGCAAGTGTCGGACTAAATCCGCTAGGCAGCGACAGAGGAGGCTGTGCAAAAGCACAGCTACCTACCAGACTCACCCTGTAGAAGACTGGATAATCTGCTTCAATCGCTCCCGGTCTGTCAGGACATGTGAAGCTGCGTCGTTGGGCCCTGGTAGTGCAGTGAAAGCGATCGGGAGGTATACAGCAGCTGCCTGGTATGGTACCCCTCTGCCTTTCATATAAATGTGTGGAGAAGTGTTTGAAGTCCAGGATTGGTCCTGCGAGTGGTGTGAGAGCGCTCTTTCTTCTGGAGTCGTGAGTACTAAATCAGGGTAGCTCCCTGTCAAATGTTCCTAGTGAGGACAAGATCTTCTGGCTACTTTGCTGGCTACACTAACTGAGCCTGCTGGCTGTAGTTAATCTTCGTAGGAATCACATGCTCGTTTCTGTGTCAGGACCCCAACCAGCTGCATCGAGGGACTAGCCTTTATTGCCTGGGTACCCAGGGACAGTGACTTATAAGTTAGGCCTGTGCACAGTGCCCTAGATAGATACTTATACATTGGAGTGGTAAGCTAATTAACCTGATCACCCCAGTCCTTGTTGTTTCCCCCTAAATAAATCAGATTGATTGTTTTGCTAAGGTATACTGGCTAACTTGTGTGTTTATGGTGAATTACTGTACAGTGATTATTGTGTAACAGCATCTTACTTTTCATGGGGTCCCCAGAGCAAGCTGATTGGTTCAAGCCTGGGGGTCAGTGTATACAGTAAGGGTACTGTGATTGATTTGTGTGGGCCACTAGTGGGAAGAAAGGGGGGTTGCAGTGACCCAGAGGGCTGTGACCAAGTCATACCAGACTGTCTCAACCCCAACCTCTGGGTGGAGGCACCCACCATCGGATCCAGGCCCCTCAACCTGTTAGTGGAAAATCAGGCAGGGGTAGTAGCCCTTGGGATAGTGCCCCCTTGGGGTTACAAGTACATAGGATAGACATAAGGATACCCTAGAGTCAGCAAAATAGGGTGAGCTGCAGATCAGCTAGGATCTGTAGTTCAAAACAGGTAGGCAAAATGGGCAGTCTGGGTGGGCCACACAGTCCTTATCTGCCATCAGCTTCTGTTTCTATGAAGTCATGGACATTTGGTGCCAATCTACATGTTGTTTTTTCATCATGGATTATGGGACAAATATGGTGAAAGCAGTCTGTGATGGGAATTTTTATCGGTATTTGTGGCTTTGCCGATGCCTTGAATCTAGTGGTCACACCTGTGCTATGTTACACTTCTGAGTTTAAAAAGGCTGTCTCAAAAGCGTGCTCCATCTGTGCTCATTTTCATTGCTCTGGGATGGTGACTAACCAACTAGAAGTACAACAATGCTTTGGTATGTCTCAACATCGCTTGAAACATAGAAACATAGAATTCGATGGCAGATAAGGACCAATAGGCCCATCCAGTCTGCCCTATTTCCCTACCTACCGAAAATGCTGCAGATCCTACTTTATCTCCAGTTTACACACTTTTTTGAAATTCTAGGGTTCCCCTATGTGACATCTATCCCATGCAGTCTTGAATTCCCCTACCAACTTTGCCCCCACCACCTCTGCTGGGAGGCTGTTCCATGCCTCCACCATTCTTTCCGTGAAGAAGTACTTTCTCACGTTGTCCCCTAGTCTACCTCCTTTCAGTCTCATGTCATGCCTTCTTGTTCTAGAGCATCTTCTCTTCTGAAAGATGCTGCCCTTCTGTACCTTATTTATTCCCTTTAGGTACTTGAGGGTCTCTATCATGTCTCCTCTCTCCCTCCTCTCCTCCAGGGTATACATATTGAGCTCCTCCAGTCTCTCCTCATATGGGATTTGGTGCAGGCCCTGCACCATTTTTGTTGCTCTTCTTTGAACTGCCTCTACCCTGTCTATGTCCTTTCAAAGATGCAGCCTCCAAAACTGGACACAGTACTCCAAATGAGGTCTCAACAATGATTTGAACAGCTTGATACAAGATGTGAGTACCAGATGGAATTCGTCATATCTGATGCTGTGTAGACTGCTTGAACAGAAGTGTGCACTTCATGACATTTCAGTGGAGTGTGAGACTGGGGGAATTCTAGGCCACCATCAGTGGTCATTGATTGATGCCATGGTGAGAGTACTTGGGTAATTTCAGAGGAGCACTCATGATCTAAATACGTCCACTGGAAATGGCTCCACTAACCGCGACAGGTTGTATACAGACCCCGTCCTCAGGGGGAGGAAATGGACAAGGAAATGATAGAAAGCATCCTTGGGATGGCAGAGAAAGGGGAGATATTGCTGATGGGGGACCTGAATATGCCAGATGTTGACTGGAGCACCTTTGCTGTAGCCACATCCAAGAGCAGGGCCATTCTCAATGCCCTACAGGGGGCATGCCTCAGACAGCTAGTTTTGGAACCCACTCGGGAGAGAGCAATCTTAGACCTGGTACTCTCAAATGGGGATGGAGAGAGGATTTCTGATCTTGAAGTGAGTAGCCATCTGGGAACAACTGACCACCAAACAGTGTGGTTCATGATAAACTTAGCTGTAGAGTCAAGCCACACAAAAATGAAGGTACTGGACTTCAGGAGGGCTGATTTTGACAAAATGGGAGAGTGCCTCAGAAAAGCACTAGCAAACAGGCAAGAAGGTGGGGTGGAGCAACAATGGGGAAACATCAAACCCACCATCACAGAGGCAACAAGTCTTTGTGTGAAGCAAATAAACAAATCAAAACGAAAGAAAAAAAAACTATGTTTCTCAAAAGAAGTGGCGAGGAAGGTAAGGGAAAAAAAGATAGCATTCAGGAAGTAGAAGGAAACACAGAAGGAGCAGGACTGAGAACTGTACCAGTTAAAGCAGAAGGAAGCGGGTAAGACAGTCAGATAGCAAAGGCCCAAACCAAGGAAAAGATAGCAAACTCGGTTAAGAAGGGGGATAAAACCTTTTATAGGTACATTAGGGAGCAAAGAAAGACTAAGGCAGAGATACTGAGGCTGAACAAAGAGGAAGGTGGATGGGCAGAGAGTGACAGTGAAAAAGCAGGGATACTGAACGAATACTTCTGCTCAGTATTCACAATGGAAAAGCAGGGGGAAATACCTAATCCGGTTAATAGAAGCACTCTGGATAGGGGGGTTGATATTAGTCCTTTCACAGAAGAAAGGGTTCTGAAAGAACTCTTAAAACTGAAGGTGGATAAAGCAATGGGGCCTGATGGGATTCACCCCAGAATTTTAAAAGAACTAAGGGAAGAACTTGTTACACCACTGACTACCCTTTTTAATAAATCATGGGAGGATGGGGTGGTACCTGAGGACTGGAGAAGGGCAGATGTGATTCCCCTTCACAAAAGTGGGAGCAAGACAGAGGCAGAAAACTGCAGACCTGTCAGTTTGACCTCAGTGGTAGGGAAAATGATGGAATCACTTCTGAAGGAAAGAATTGTTGAGTACCTAGAGGCCAGTGGGGCACGGGATGCAAGGCAGCATGGATTCACAGCAGGAAGGTCATGTCAGACAAATCTAATTGATTTCTTTGACTGGGTGACCAAAGCAGTAGACCAGGGAGGGGCTGTGGATATGGCCTACCTAGACTTTAGCAAGGCATTTGACACAGTCCTGCACAAAAGATTAATAAACAAATTAGCCAGCCTGGGAGTGGGTCCCAGGGTGGTAGCCTGGGTAAAACACTGGTTGGACAACAGGACATAGCGGGTAATAGTAAATGGAGTCCACAGTGAAGAAAGGAGGGTTACTAGTGGGGTACCGGAGGATTGAGTACTGGGGCAGGTCCTTTTTAATGTCTTTATAAGTGACATTGCAGAGGGACTGGAAGGGAAAGTATGTCTCTTTGCAGATGACACAAAGATCTGCAACAAGGTTGATACACAAGGTGGGGTGGAAAGGATGAAAAGGGACTTGGGAAGGTTGGAGGAATGGTCAAATGTATGGCAGCTTAGATTCAATGCAAAGAAGTGCAGAGTAATGCACCTGGGAAACAAAAACCCAGGGGAAGAGTACACAATGGGGGTGAGATACTGACAACAACAAAAATGGAAAGGGACCTGGGGTAGTCATATCAGATGACCTAAAGGTGGGCCAGCAATGTGAGAAGGCAGTAAGGAGGGCTGGGGGGATACTGGGATGCATAGGGAGAGGCATCACCAGTAGAAAACAGGAAGTTGTTGGCCCTCTGTACAGACAGTTGGTAAGACCACATCTGGAGTACTGTGTACAGTTCTGGAGACCCCATCTCTGCAAAGACATAGACAGGGTGGAGGCTGTCCAGAGGAGGGCAACCAAAATGATGCAGGGTATGCATCAGAAGACATATGAAGAAAGACTAAAGGAACTAAAGATGTATAGCTTCGAGGAAAGGAGGGAGAGGGGGGCCATGATAGAAACTTTCAAATACCTCAAGGGAATCAACATAGTCCAAGAGGGTAGCATCTTTCAGAAAAAGAGATGTGCAAAAACAAGGGGGCACAATTTGAAGATAGAGGGAGGATGGCTCAGAAGTAATGTGAGGAAGTATTTCTTCACAGAGAAGGTTGTGGATACAAGGAACAGCCTTCCTAAGGAGGTCGTAGAGTCAAAAACAGTGTGGGAATTCAAGAATGCATGGGACAGACATAAGGCAATTCTAGTGGGGGGTAGGAGGATGTAGGCTGTTGGTTAACTAGGATCTGCAGCTTATCCGTTAGGTAGGGAAATGGGCAGACTAGGTGGGCCAAGCGGTCCTTATCTGCCGTCAAATTCTATGTTTCTATGTTTCACTGCCACTCTGAATCAGGTGAGTCCAACAGTGCATATACTGAAAGCATCTATTGACAGATATGTAGAGGAACACAGGGAGATTCCAGATGGGACAGCTGTGCTTGGTGAGCACCTGCAAACTGAACTAGATGCAAACTTTGCAAAAGTGCTGGATACTCACAGCCACATTTTTGCAACCATGCTGGATTCCTGGTTCAAATGTGAAATCCTTTACATGGCTATGGATAGCCACAGAGTGAGTCGTTTCCTCCAAAAGCAGTGTGATGAGCTGACTGGTTGCATGTGGGGACTGGTGCAGAAACCGGCTGGCTAGGAAGGTTATGATAGATAGGGAATGCCATCTGGCAGGTCTGGTTCCACTGATGGAGATGGAGAAGAAATACCTGGTACTGACAACAACACTGACGGGAGTGAATGGGCATTGCTCAGCACATATGTATGTGAACAGCAACAGAAGAGGCACAGTCAAATCCTTTTTCCATGGACAATATCTTGAACAGCTATTTTGTGGAGTCTCTAGAGCCATTTCAAGTTAATCCATAAGGCTACTGGGGACAGAAGATGCATTCATCCCTCACTTGGCACAAACTGGCTGTGAGATACATCAGTTGCCCTCCCCCCAATGTATGTGCCATCTGAGAGGATGTTTAGCACGGCTAGTGATATTGTTGAGCCTCATCGTTCAGTACTCGACCCTGAGCACATCCAACAGCTTGTTCTCATCAAGCTTACCTTGCCATTATTTGGTTACGAATATTAGTTACCCCCATGAATTAGAAATAGTCTGCTTTTGGTGACTGTTTTTCTCCATAAAGTTAAGCTGTGTATTTCCCCTATGCTTCCTTCCTGCAGTGTTGCACGCACCTTCATTAGAAGGAGAAGGAGAAGAAGCATTTATATAGCGCTTTTCATACACATTGTATCCCAAAGTGCAGTACAAGCAGTGCTAGACTGGTAGTGAAGTGATGAACGTGTAATTGCAGCCATATTGCACATCAGTACCCACACACAGCCTTGGACAATTGCATGAACTGGTTTAATGGGAAGGGGAATACTGGCCAGGACACCGGGGAAAGTCCCTTTCTCTTTTGCGAAAAGTGCCTTGGGTTCTTTTACTTCCACCACGGCAGCACCAGGATGGGTAGAAGGGACCTCGGTTTAACATCTCATCTGAAGAATGGCACACCCCAACAGTACAGCATCCCCTTAATACTGCACTCGGGTGCCAGGTATGAGCCCAATCCCAGTGTGGGACTAGAACCAACAACCTTCTAGCCCAGAGGCAGATGTTCTACCAGCTGAGCCACGCTGATAAATACATTAACTTTTTCTGAATCAAATATAAATTCTCTTCTTGTTGTTTTATTGTTTTAGTACGTGTTATTATCATATATGTTGGAAAGGATGCTGAACAAAAACACAGCTACAATAACTCCTAGGTAAATTCAAAATCCAGTGGGTGCTTTCTTCTCAGGTTATGACTTCCTAACAATGAGGTTGTGAAACTTCACGCACTGCACCAGTGCACTTTCCACTCTGCTTTTGCATAAAGCCTACAAAAACAACATTCCCCAAATCATCTTCTTTTATTTAAAGACCTACATAGTCCCAGTATTTCCCTGTGAGGGCTTGTTTAGGGGATTATTTTTACTGTTTTCATCATTTTGCCATCCATTTCTTGCTTGCAATTATTTATCTCACAAACAAAAAAGGATGCCTGTTATTATAGCTCTTTTAAAATCCTTTCATTTTCTTTTTTCACACATCCACTTTGCTGCCACCCAGCCTGTGCTAGGTGCCGTGGCAGTCACACAGGGTGACACTGACTATGCTATCACTTCCTGAGTGGAGAGTCATTCATGGGATACATTATCCTCCCTCTCGTGGTTGGCCCCCAAGTGAACAAGATCCATTAGGAAAATCAGTTCATCGCAGTAGTTAGCAATACTGACAGTACTGAAACACTACAGGGCTGGCACTTTCTTTTCATTTTAGGAAACCAAAACACATTTTTTAATCTATTATTTTCCCCTCCATGATGTCCAACAGGGATATACCCTGTAATCAGATAGGGATGTACCCTCAGATCAGACAGGGATATACCCTGCTCAGTTATCAGACACAGAATGGGATACACCCTGTTCAGGCTCTATGAGCCGTCATTGAGACAGCAGGACATTTTCTTTCAATCAGGCCTGTTCCCCAAAACAGCTCTCACTCAGCTCAACTCCTGAACCTGGCCCATCAGCCTGGTGGGTTGGTGATCCCTGCTAGGAGACCAACATGGTGCTTTAGCTCAGGGTGGACAAGGCAATGGGACCTGATGGCATACATCCCGGGGGTACTTAAGGAGCTAAGGGTGGAACTAGCAGAGCCATTAGCAGAACTGTTTAGTGAGTCTCTGAGCACAGGAGAGGTCCCAGAAGACTGGAGAAGGGCTCATGTGATCCCACTCCACAAAAGTGGTAGTAGAGAGGAGGCAGGGAACTACAGACCAGTCAGTCTTACCTCAGTAGTGGGCAGGATTATGGAGGCACTCCTTAGGGAAAGGATAGTACAACACCTAGACTCCATAGGGGCACAGGATCCAAGACAGCATGGGTTTACAAAAAGGAAGGTCCTGTCAAACTAATCTCATAGATTTCTTTGACTGGGTAACCAGAGTGGTGGACCACGGGGCAGCAGTTGATGTCGCCTACCTTGACTTCAGCAAAGCTTTCGACACTGTTCCACATAGAAGATTGATAAATAAGCTGGGTAGGCTCAGGGTGGGTCAGAAGTTGGTCAACTGGGTGGCAAACTGGTTGACGGGCAGAACAGAGAGTGGTGGTAAATGGTTCACAGTCAGAAGAGATGCAAGTCACAAGTGGGGTACCTCAGGGATCAGTCCTGGGGCCAGTCCTCTTCAATATCTTCATTAGTGACATTGCAGATGGACTAGAGGGTAAGGCTTGTCTGTTTGCAGATGACACCAATATTTGCAACAGAGTAGATGATCTAGATGGGGTGGGCAGAATGAGAAGAGATCTGGACAAACTAGCAAAATGGTCAGAAGAGTGGCAACTAGGATTTAATGCAAAGAAGTGCAAGATCATGCACATAGGGAAGAGAAACCTGAAGCCACCTATAGGCTGGGAGGGAGTTGCTGGCAGTCACAAAGGAAGAAAGAGACTTGGGCATCATCATCACCGATGACCTAAAATCATCCAAGCAGACCTCTAAAGCAGTAGGTAAGGCTAGGGGGATGTTAGGGTGTATTAGTAGAGGTATCACTAGTCGTAAGAGGGAGGTAATAATCCCTCTTTACAAGACACTGGTTAGGCCCCATCTGGAGTACTGCGTGCAGTACTGGAGGCCACACCTTCACAAAGACATTAACCAAATTGAGGCAGTCCAGAGAAGGGCAACCAAAATGGTGCAGGGACTGCATCAGAAGACACGTGAGGACAGATTAACGGAGCTCAATATGTATACCCTTGAGCAAAGGAGGGAGAGAGGTGATATGATCGAAACATTCAAACACCTTAAGGGCATTAACAAGGTGAAAGAGTCTAACATGTTTAAATATAAGAAAAATAGCAGGACAAGAGGACACAGCATGAGACTAGAGGGAGGCCGATTAAGGGGGAATGAGAGGAAATTCTTTTTCACAGAAAGAGTGGTGGATGCATGGAATGGCCTACCTCAGGAAGTGGTGGCTATGAATACAGTGCAGGGCTTCAAACAGGCATGGGATAGGCATAAGGGAGCAATACAGATGAGTATGACTAGATAGGCCACTGACAGAGCAAAGGCCGATTGCACATTTATAAGGTAAAAAAAGAAATGGGCAGACTGGACGGGCCTTGTGGTCCTTATCTGCCATCAACTTCCATGTTTCTATGTTTCTATGTTATAAAAAATGTTCTGTGAGGCTTTGCCCTTGGACCCTTCTTGAAAATGAAATGAAATGATGTAAAAAGAGCCATAACAGCAGGCAGCCCTTTATATTTGTGCGACAAAATGATTGGAAGTAAGAAAGGGATGGCAAAATGATGACAACAGTAAAAACACTCCCCTAAACAAGTTAGGAATAACACCCATCAAGGATTTGGGGCATGTTCTGATATACGGACACCTCAGGAGCATTGTGAGGGACAGGATGTATGGCAAGTGCCTTCAACCACTCGAGAAGTCTGTATATCAGCACATCTGGACACCTCAAAGGATATTATTTGTCTTATAAAATAGTCCCTGAATTGACTTGTGAGGTATAAACAGTAATTTAGTTCTGAGCTGTTGGGGCATGCTCTGATAACTGGACAGTCAGGTGATGCTCTCAGCCAATCAAATTGCTAGAATTTCATCACCTGTTTTATTTGACCTGTCAATGAAATGTTGGAGTTAATGTGTGGTTTTAATGGAAAAAATTAACAAATTGATATTAGAAATGTTCTATATTTTTTGACTTTATGCAAATTGCAATGCTGGGTGAGTGGCCTCTGTATGCTATTACACCTAATAAGATCATCTTCATTATGCCAAAATAAGGAGGATTCACAAACCTAGCTTGTCTTATTTTCACTGGTGTCTTGCTTCTTCCTTTATTGTGTCTCGTATTCATTAACTCATGTTCAAGCAGTTTTTCATATGCCACCTGACCCTGTGACTTGACTGCAGCTTCACATTATTTTATTAATGTCGCATAAAATGCCTTTTTGACACAGCCCAGCTTGGCCTGTCACACTCATCTTGTCACTGTGAACATTTTTGTGTATTATTATTATTAGTATATACCCCGATGTTAAATAGTATGAAAACCAAAATCAGGGTTCATGAGCACCACTTTCAGTCATTGGCTCAAGCCCCACAGCAGCAGCTTACCTGGCAAGGACTTCAAAAGTCCACTTTTCTATACTGGTCCAGTGGCGGGGAGGGCTGAGGCACTGGATGCCTTACCTCCTGCCATGCCGGCAAACCCGGTTTTGGGAATGAGCCTGACTCATCGGGAATCGGCTGGCGGGGCAAGGAGCTCTCCTCTGTTGGGGAGGGACACGAGTTTCCCTGGCTCTTGGCAGCCTCCTCTTGGAGGCTAGGTGGCCGCGCCAAGCCACAAAGAAGACCAGGCATTAGGCCTGGTGAGAGGAAGTGGCCATCATTGGAGCCACAGGACGCATGTGCACCTCTACACACATGTGCAACCATGTTTTGGGGCCCTGGGATTAACAGAGAGAAAACAGAAAATGAGACACTGAGGTAGGCTAAATGAAGCCCTGAAGATAATAGGGTGGATTTAGATCCTCTGAGACAGATGTGCCTGTCCAGAGCACTGACGGGAAAAAACAGCTATATATATAAAAAAAAAAGTCCACTTTTCTGAATTTATTAATGTCTGTTTTTTCCAAGGGGAAACTATCATAATTCCTCTGTTGGAGGAGCCAGCTGACCAATTCCTTCCACTTCCTGGTTCCAAATAGTAGCAGGCCCTGCCCCTACACTCCCACTTTTTGTAATGTATTAGTATGGAGAGCACAGGGGCGCGCTTTATTGGTAGCAATGGGGTCTGGTTTTAAAGTCTTAGTCTTTTTATGTTGGAGGGCCACAGGAGTCAAATCAAATCCACTGTTGAACTAACAAGGGCATCATTATGCTTCCAGACCTACACCTTACTGGTGCCACTGCCCTGCCCACTTTTGTCTACTTCTCTTCCCCCCTCCTCGGCTGGCTGTAACTACTCATACTTGTATACTGCACCACAGTGAGATAACCAGGACTCTGGAGGAAAATTGCCGCCCCCTCCAGCAGACTTCTACATAATAACATGGCTGGCCAGTGGCCACCCATCACACAGTGGCCCTGGATAACTGGTGGATAACCTGTAAGGCTGTGAAAAGGTTGGTGAGGGGTCTGGGTGGTGGGGTCGGATGCCACCAGACATCACTGAGGAGAGGAAAAAAGAAAAAAAAAATGCTCCTTTAAGCTGCTGAAAGTATCTCAAAAATATTTGACAAACAACAGACTTTATTTATTTCTAAACCCTAGCTTGGCACTTGCTGCCTGATAGAAGAGTGTACAAAAAAAAAACCTTCTATGTGTTTTTTACGTGCACCTGTGTCGGATTGCTTGCAGAGAAAAGTGCACAAAAGAAAACAGTCAAAATCTGTGCATCTATGACTGATTGCTTGCAGAGTAGAAACAGGCCTAGTAGTACTAGTTTTTTGTACTTTTAGGAAAAAGCACCCCTAACAGTTCTTCTGAGAAACATGGAAAATTACCACACAAAAGTATGAAAAAAATACCCTCTCTAGCTTAGGATTTAGAAGAGGAACAAAAATTGTCAATGTTTCTGCTTTTTGGCTAATTTTATAAAGTGGATGGAAGCATTTAATTATTTATTTTACTTTGATAACCAGGTAAGTGCACTGGCAATAAGTGCCTTTTTCAGGTACGACCTGGGTGCGACTGCACAGACAGAGGTATGATACAACATTTTACAAAGCATACAATTTACAATACGTACAGTAGTTTACGGAAAGGGTTGTATACATACATATGGGATGCATACATTCACTTGTGTAACCCCTAGGTGGCGCTATCCCAAGGGCTACTACCCCTGCCTGTTTGACTACGGACAGGTTGCGGGGCCTAGGTCCTATGGCGGGTGCCTCCACCCAGAGGTCAGGGTTTGTAGTGGTTAGACTAGCTTGGTCACAGCCCTCTGGGACACTGAGACCCCCCTTTTATTCCCTCAAGTGGCTCACACAGTACCCCGGAGTTACAACCCCAATACCCCACGTATACACACTGTTCACTCATAGATACCACTTACTCTTGAGACTGGTTCTGCAGCACGTCTCTGAGGACCCCCTGTAAAATAAGGTTAAACAACATACACAGCAAAACAGTACTGTTTCCATAAGTACCAACACCACAGACAGTATATAGTATAACAACAACAAATCTGATTTATTTAGGGGGCAGTAACACGGGAGGGGGGAATCAAGTTAATTGGTGGCATTAAATCACAGTACTGTGCACAGATACAGGGTCTGAAAAGTCACACTCTGGGTACCTAGATTGAAGGGGGGGCTAGCCAGGTCCGTTGCCCCGGGGTTGGCCAGCAGGTGCAGATGGGTAGGGCCCTGTAGAGAAAAGATATGCACAATACCCAATTGTAATCCGGAGCCGGAGGGCTCAGTCCATGAAACAGTGAAACAACAAGAATTAGGTGACACACTTGTGATTGAAAACAAGCTGCAGGGGAATACCCTGATTTGTGCTCACAACACCCAAGCTGAGGATCGAATGGAGAATGTCCCTCTGGATTGCCAGAAGAGCAGGGCATGAGGACAAGGTCCTAGCAACTGGACCCACTGCAGTTGATAGCAAACGGATGTAGTCCGAATTTGGGAGGCAGTATAGCGCAGTGGTTTAAGGCTCTGAGCTACAAATCTGGAGACCTGGGTTTGAATCCCACAGCCCCCACGTGCGTACTGTGTGACCCTGAGCAAGTCACTTAACTTTTCTGTGCTCCCAGGTTGCACCTGTAAACAAGCTTTCAGCTTAGTGTGTCTCACCTGGTTAAACAATTGAAAAAAAAAAAGCTGGGGGCTTACTTCCAGCTTCAGCACACAATTCACTTTACAGGGGACTTGAAACAGCGATTCCCCATGAGCACTATGCACATTTATATGTAAAAGGAAAGTACTATACCAGACAGGCTGCTCCTCAATCCCGATCGCAATTACTGCAAAATACCCGGGAGCACACACAGCAGCTTCAGTTCCTGACAGACCGAGTGCGATTCAGTAATTTCTCCAGTCTTCTACAGGGTGAGCCTGGTTTCCACACTTCTATTGCTTCTTTCTCCTCACAACTCAGATTCAGTCCAAACTGGCACTCACAAAGGCTGCAGACCGAAACTCAGGGCTTCCCGCGCGAAACTATACACCGCAGAAGCACACAGCTCCTGCTCTCTTCACTGCCACAACTGATCTGATCTTTCCAGTCATAGAGCAGGGCATTTTCTTTAGCTCCACACTATTCTGTTGGCTGATTCAGCTGTCACTCACAATAAGACTCCCTCTGTTGGTAGAAAAAGGCCCCATGGTCAAAACTACATTTCCCAGAGTCACTGCCCATACAATCCCCTTGTGGCTGGCTCAGATTAAGAGTCCAAGTTCTGATTCATCCACAGGCTCCATTTTAAGGCTCCCTTAACCCATTTGGCCCAGCACAGCAGTTTAGGTCCAAAATGGAGAGGTAACACACACAGAGTCCCAGCTGCAATAAAGGCAGGTTAGACAAACTACAATTTTGCTAATGCTTTAAATGATTACAAGCAAACAGTTACAGCTTTCAGATGGGCTCCCTTTACACCTTCAGCAACTGCAAAATGGAGTGATTACTCTGCAGCTCGGGTGGGATTTGAGCATTAAATACACAGTCCCCCCATACAAACTAATTAAGTCTGCAAGCAGACAGCTCTTAAAGGGACAGTACGTGGAGGCTCAAATAGCGCTCACTTGCAACCACAGTTAAGCAGCTCAGACGCTGAACACCACCCAGGCTTGGAGCATTCAGGCAAGCTCCTGGAAGAATTTTGGGCACCCCCATTTGCAGGGGGGTTACACTTGCAATATACATGAGCAGTAAAGCTTCAATGAATGGACCATAAATATGTAGGAGGGTATATCTATAAAGGGGTAGAGCAGATGACAACAGTTAGTTACAAGCAAGCAATGCAGGTGCACGAGCAGTATGCACAGGTAAGGACAGAGGGAGGGGATACAGAGGGGATCAGCGAAAGCAGTTGCAGACACTGAGTTAGGAATAATGGTCTTTCAGCAGCTTTGTAATGGCAGAGTGTAGAGGTTTTTTGATATGGGGGTATAGAGTTCCAAATTGAGGTGGCTCAATAGCAAAAAGAGCATTGTCCCATGTTGGTATGGAACATCAGGACTGCAGTGCTGTTGTTTGTGGCTGAGTGGGAGGTGTGTGAATCTACGAATGAACTCTGTTTAGTTAGATAAGCAGGAGTACCTGTTTGCAAGGTTTTTTTAATGAGCCTGGCAAGAGTTAGGTTGGCTTTGAGGTCAGGGAGTAGCCAGTTTAAGGTATGTAGTTCGAGGTGGTGATGCATTTTGCAACTGCTGCCAGATGCAAATTTGGTGATTTTATAGCATAGGGTGTGCTTTTTTTGCAGTGCTGATTTACTGGCAGTGTCGACTATCAGCGAGCTGTAATCTAGTGAGTGGAGCAGGTTTGTCTGGGCTATTTTGATCCTGGTGTCGGGTAATAGGAACTGGTGGATTCTGTACAATAAGCCTATCTTCTGGTGGAGCAGGGTGGTGGTATGCTGGATATGGGTTTCAAGAGATGGTATGGTCTAGGTGTACTCCCAGGTATTTAAAGGAGCTGGCCTTTGCCAGGCAGTTGCAGTTTTCTGCTTTGATGCAGAACATAGAAACATAGAAGTTGACGGCAGATAAGGACCACAAGGCCCATCCAGTCTGCCCATTTCTTTTTCTACCTTATAAATGTGCCATCGCCCTTTGCTCTTTCAGTGGTCTATCTATTCATACTCATCTGTATTGCTCCCTTATGCCTATCCCATGCCTGTTTGAAGCCCTGCACTGTATTCATAGCCACCACTTCCAGAGGTAGGCCGTTCCATGCATCCACCACCCTTTCTGTGAAAAAGAATTTCCTCTCATTCCCCCTTAATCGGCCTCCCTCTAATCTCATGCTGTGTCCTCTTGTACTGCTATTTTTCTTATATTAAAACATATTAGACTCTTTCACCTTGTTAATGCCCTTAAGGTATTTGAATGTCTTGATCATATCACCTCTCTCCCTCCTTTGCTCAAGGGTATACATATTGAGCTCCATTAATCTGTCCTCATATGTCTTCTGATGCAGTTCCTGCACCATTTTGGTTGTACTTCTCTGGACTGTCTCAATTTGGTTAATGTCCTTGTGAAGGTGTGGCCTCCAGTACTGCATGCAGTACTCCAGATGGGGCCTAACCAGTGTCTTGTAAAGAGGGATTATTACCTCCCTCTTATGACTTGTGATACCCCTACTAATACACCCTAACATCCCCCTAGCCTTACCTACTGCTTTAGAGGTCTGCTTGGATGATTTCAGGTCATCGGTGATGATGATGCCCAAGTCTCTTTCTTCCTTTGTGACTGCCAGCAACTCCCCTCCCAGCCTATAGGTGGCTTCAGGGTTTCTCTTCCCTATGTGCATGATCTTGCACTTCTTTTGCATTAAATCCTAGTTGCCACTCTTCTGACCATTTTGCTAGTTTATCCAGATCTCTTTTCATTCGGCCCACCCCATCCGGATCATCTACTCTGTTGCAGATCTTGGTGTCATCTGCAAACAGACAAGCCTTACCCTCTAGTCCATCTACAAGGTCATTAATGAAGATATTGAAGAGGACTGGCCCCAGGACTGATCCCTGAGGTACCCCACTTGTGACTTGCATCTATCTCTTCTGACTGCATACCATTTACCACCACTCTCTGTTTTCTGCCTGTCAACCAGTTTGCCACCCAGTTGACCAACTTCTGACCCACCCCGAGCCTACTCAGCTTATTTATCAATCTTCTATGTGGAACAGTGTCAAAAGCTTTGCTGAAGTCAAGGTAGGTGACATCAACTGTTCCCCCTTGGTCCACCACTCTGGTTACCCAGTCAAAGAAATCTATGAGATTAGTTTGGCAAGACCTTCCTTTTGTAAACCCATACTGTCTTGGATCCTGTGCCCCTATGGATTCCAAGTGTTGTACTATCCTTTCCTTAAGGAGTGCCTCCATAACCTTGCCTACTACTGAGGTAAGACTGACTGGTCTGTAGTTCCCTGCCTCCTCCCTGCTACCACTCTTGTGGAGCAGGATCACATGGGCCCTTCTCTAGTCTTCTGGGACCTCTCCTGTGCTCAGAGACTCACTAAACAGTTCTGCTAATGGCTGTGCTAGTTCCACCCTTAACTCCTTAAGTACCCTGGGATGTATGCCATCAGGTCCCATTGCCCGATCCACCCTGAGCTTAGCGAGCTCTTATAGGACCCTTTCTTTTGTTAAGGGAGTAGTGTTCACCTCCCTTCCCCGTGTCCATGGTGCTGAGCTTTGGGCCCTGCCTTACCTTCTCTTCAGTAAATACTGAGCAAAAGTATCTATTTAGGATAGATGCTTTTTACAGGGTCCTCCTCCTCCTCACATGCCCCCTTTTCTCCATTGAGCTTAGCAATACCCCCTCTGGACTTTCTCCTTTCACTAATGTATCTATAGAAAGTCTTGTCACCTTCCTTTACTGTTTGTGCTAGTGTTTCCTCAGTTTGGGACTTTGCCTGCCTTACTGCCTTCCCTGCTTCCCTTAGGGCAGTTTGGTATGCCTCCTTATCTTCATCCCGCTGTGTTCCCTTATATTTCCTGAAGACCAGCCTTTTGGCTCTGACCTTTTCTGCTACTGTATTTGAGAACTGAAGTGGTTTCCTTCTTCTTTTGCACTTCGTTTTCTGCCTAACACAGTGGGGTGTTGCTTCAAGTATTGCATCCTTAATGCTTGACCACTTTGCCTGTACCCCCTCACCTGTGTTTCTTTTTGCCAGGGCTAGCTTAACTCTGTTGGCCGTCTTATCAAAGTCAGCTCCTCTGAAGTCCCATATTTTTGCCTTGGAATGGGATGATTTAGGTGTAGTGGCCAAATTGAACCATACCATGTGATGTTCACTGGCCCCTAGGTGACCTTCTACCTGGAGATCTGTGATCCCTTCCCTGTTGGTCAGTACTAGATCTAGGATAGCCCTGTCTCTTGTGGGTTGTTGTACCAGTTGTTTGAGGCCCTCCTCCTGCAGGGAATCCACCATTTGTCTAGTTCTGGCAGATGTTCCTGCTGGTATTGACCAATCTGTATCCGGCAGGTTGAAGTCTCCCATTATCAGAACCTCCCCATTAGCTGTCGTGTTTTGTATATCTTCTAACAGTAATGTGTCTATGTCCTCCCCCTCGTCTGGGAGCCTGTAGACAACCCCAGTTCTTATGGTTGTCCCATTTCCTGTTTCCAGGGTGACCCACAGTTCTTCTGGCTTAAATGTATATTCTGAATTTCTGTAGCTTTGATATTTTCATTGACATAAAGGGCCACTCCACCCCCCCCTTTTTGTACCTTAGTCTCTTCTGAACAATACATAGCCAGGTACTGAAGTCTCCCAAGTGTGGTTACTGGTAAACCACATCTCACTAATTGCTACTATGTCCAGTTTAGCCTCTGACATTATTGCCTGAAGGTCTGGGATCTTATTTCCCAGGCTGTGAGCATTTGTGTACATGATTTTCCATTGGCCAGATTTCGGTGTGTTAGTTGTTGGGTGAGGTTTGACATTTCCCGTGTGTCGTATGGGGAGACGGACCTTTTTCTTACCTGGTGATGCAAATGAACTGCAAACATGCTGAATCCCTGTTTGACCACTAGCTGAGGGGGGAGGGGTGTTCTTCCCATTCAACGTATGGGGTGCTGCACCCCTCTCCCTGTTTGCTACTTTAAATATTCTGCAAAGATGTCAAACTTCTGCCCTAATGCACTGACTCCCTCCTTAGTCAGATGCAGTCCTTCCAATGTAAAGAACTTTCGCTCCCAGAACTGTTGCCAGTTCCCTACAAATCTGTATCCTTTTTCCTGGCACCAGCCCTTGAGCCACATGTTTAGCTCCCCTATCTCCCCTTCTCTGACCTTCTGTCCATCTGCCCCCCTCTCCCAGACTGGCAGGATCTCAGAGAAGGAGATGCCGGATGAAATGGATGATAGTTTATCACCCAGCCTGGTCAGGTGTTCCTTGGTCTTCACAACTGAACGGCTGGCGAGATCATTAGTCCCTATGTGTACCAGGGCATCAATGTTTTTTCCTGCTTTGTGAACAATTTTAGTAATGCGGTCAGTGTCTCTCCACGCTGATGTACCTGGGAGACATCCGACCATTACCCCTGGCTGGAGATGGGTATTAACTCCCTGAATCATGGAGTCTCCTATGATCAGAAGTTTTTTGGATTTCTTTTTTTGCTTTTTTTGTTTTGGTTCCTGATTTGGGTGAGTTTTGTTGTGCTAGCTCCTGTGCTGCAGTGTCCTGCTCTGCAGTGTCCTCCACCCAGAACATTGGGGATAGTTTGTTCAGGCTGTACCTGGTACCAAAAAATATCGTTTGTGTTTTCGGGAGGTTTAGGACGATTTTCTCTTGCACAAACCACTCCTGTAGCCTTATGAAGCTGTTGGTAAGTGTTTGGTTGATTGTGCCAATATCGTTGCTGTGGATGTATAGGACGGCGTCATCTGCATAGAGGAGAGAGTGTACCAGTTTGCAGACTGTAGGCAGGTTGTTTATGAAGGTGGAGAACAGAAGTGGCTCTAAGATGGAGCCTTGGGGGACACCACTGCTGATAGTATTTATGCCAGATAAAGCGTTGCCAATTTTAACAGCCTGTTTTCTATGACACAGTTAGTCCTGGAACCATGCAAGTAGATTGCTCTTTCACAACAGCCCAGACATCAGTCTTTCTTGCCTGTAGCTTCTGCAAGTGCTAGGTCACATTGTATTGTACTGTACTGTACTTTACTTTACTGTACTATATTGTACTGTAATTATTTATTTCACCAGGATAAAGGCCCTGTTGAGCAAGTTCATTTACAAGGAGGTCCTGGGTAGGACAGCACACAATGGCGTAAAAGCAGTAGTACAAGATATACAGTAGGTATACAAGGCACAGAGTATTGTTCACAAGGATAATCACAAGGATTTGATATCTGACGTTACAAAGGTATAAAGGCAATAATACAAGGCATAGAGTAATGTACGCAAGAATTCAAAACTCTGATAGGTATGCATAGACAGATTGTTCAGAAAAATAGTAAGGAATAAATAAATAAATAGATACAGGTTCTGTGAGCCTGCCCAATTGTTATTAGTAGTCAGATAAAAGACAACATTATTGTGTGTAGCTGAACCACAACAGCAGACTTCAGTATATAACCACTGCTGAGCACCGTAAAGGTGCTATGTCTGACCAGGGAAGTGAATTTTAGTGAGGTTTGCACTGAATTCCATGTTGTAGGGATAAAGCAACTAATTGTGGCTTTTCCCAATTGAGTAGCATGTTTAGGAGTGTCCAATAGAATATAATTATTTTTTCTAAGGGAATAGCTACTGTGCGATATATTGAATAGGCCGGTAATGAAATGTGGGAGATCTATTAGGAGTATTTTTTTCTTTTTTTATCATGTTACAGTTTTTCCACCTTGCTGTGGCATCTTACCAGTGGGGGCATCCAGCCGCCAGCCCTGCCTGCCGGGAGAGCACCAGGCTCACTTGCATGATGGGGATCCATCACGGCCATCACCAGTCCACCACAGGGCCTCCCCATACCCTGTACAGCCGGACCGTCCCCGGACCCCCCAGAGCGATTCCACGAGAGTCCTCCCAGTGAGGCAGGGCACAGCTATCAGGCTCCACGGTTACGCCCAGCCATTTTTCCTCCATTAAGGTCCCCCAATGGAGCGCGAGGCGTGCAATGATGTGCTTGCACTGACGTGCAGACGTCTGCCACACTCCTCCTCTGCTAACACCAGCATCTGCAGTACCCCCTGGGTGTTCCCAGGGGCTTCCCCAGCTCACCCCCAAGGACTAGGAGAGCTGACGGCGGACGCTCAGTCCTAGTCCTCCCCTGCTGACCTCTGATGGCCTGGGCTCATTCGCCGATGTGGTGCGAGGTGCGGCATCCAGCGCCTCAACCCTCAGCACCACCAGGCTGGCTATTAGGAGTATTTTGTAAGCCCAGGTACACAGAATATGTAGTCTTCTGGTAGCTAGGGATGGCCAGCCAACTGAGGTATGCAAAACGCAATGGTGAGTTCTGGGTTCCAGTTCAGTTATGAACCTAAGGGCTCTATGGTAGAGTACATCAAGTATGGCTAGGCAGGTGGACAGGCAATGGTAGCAGATTAGGTCAGCATAGTCTATGAGTGGGAGGAAGGTGGAATATACTCAGCGATGAAAGTGCACAGGAACTCAGTTCCTGTACCTTTTTTGCAGCAGGAACTGAGTTCCTGTACTTCTTCACACTGACACTGAAACCGAAATTCTTAAACCAGCAACACAGTGACAGTTCATGGACCTGTGATCTGTAATCAGAGTTTCCATAACAACATTTGACTTGTACAACAATGCCATTGTCCTAGAAATACTTCTATATCTCTAACTGAATCTACTAGTGTTGAGTTAGATAGTTGTATCTTGACACTAGTATCCTTTAGATTGAGGATCTTCATTCTACATTTCATAATTGCCAGTGCATGAGTTCCTGTACTTCTTGTCTACCACTTGCAACACTGAATATGCCAGTCATATACGGGTATCATGTGGGAAGCAGCATTTATTTCTAAAGCAAAAATCAAGTCCGATCCTTAATTTTTTGCATAGTGCTTCTATGTGGTGTGTGAAAGGAAGCTTACTTTCTAGCAATACTCCTAGGTATTCATGTTGTTCTACAGCTTCAGTGGTGTCTCCTAAGAGAGCTCTGATGGTTGGTGCTGAACAGCACTGTGATAGTGTACTGTGTGATGTGAAAAACATAGCTTTTGTTTCGGCTGCGTTTAGTAGCAGTTTGGATTGGAAGAGGTTAAGCTGTAGTTCATTAAATGCTAGTTGGAGATCGGTGCATTCCAAGCTAATATTGGCCTGGACATGTACAATACTGTGTCATCTGCATAGAAATGCAGTTTGGTGCCTACAGTTGCCACACCCAAATCATCAATGTATAGCATGAAAAATAGTGGACCCAGTACCGAACCTTGAAGGACACCTTTTATAAGGGGGCACAGATGGAATGAAGACTCTCTGCATTTACCTGCTGGACCCAGCTGGTTACATAATTAATAAACCACAGCAGTGAGGCTATGCCTATTCCAAATGTTAGCCAGCTTGTTAATCAGTATTTTGTGGTCCACTGTGTCAAAAGTTTACTGAGGTAGAAGAAAATGGTCCCAGTAACTTGCCTGTGGTCGATGGCCTGTAACCAGTCATTGGTAAGTTTGGCCAAGGCAGTGACAGTGCTGTGTTTGGGTCTGAATCCTGATTGTAGAGGGGTTATACTGTTAGAATGCTCCAAAAAATCTCCTAATTGCTGGTTAACAATTTTCTCCAAACGTTTTGCCAATACTGCTAGAATAGATATAGGTCTGTAGTTCTTGAGTATACTGGCATCATCAGATTTCAGGAGGGTGATGATATGCACTGTTTTCCAAATTAATGGTATCTCATGACTGCAGAGTGCTAGATTGAAAAGGTGGGTTAGTGGGGCCATGAGCTGCCTGAAGAAAGTTTTGAGAAAAAGAAGTATGAGGTCATCAGCACCTGCACTATTCTTGATATCTAATCCTAACAGGAGCTGTTCTACTTGTCTATATGTGACAGGCTTCAGAACAAATGCACTGGTAGATGGGTTACTGGATCTATCCATGTCCTGGGGGAGATGATATGCAGCCGGGACCTATCAAATGCTAAACCAGTTGAAGCAAAGTGGGCATTTAGTTCTTCCAGAATGATTTGCTTGTACATAATAGGATTGGCGTTGACTATGACTTTGAGGGGAAGTGTGGGGTGGGGGCAGGTGAGAGGCCCTCAATTGTTTAGAAGAGTTGCCAGAATTTTACCACATCATGTTTGTTTGAGTCCAGGGTATTTAGACTGTGTTTAGCCTCTGCAGCCCTGACTAATGCAGTGCAGAAATTTCTAGCTTGTTTAAAATTGGTCCAGTCCATGTCTGACTTTGTACACCTGGCGGTTGCCAATAGTAGGTCCCTGTTTTTTAGGGCTTCTTTCAACTCTGTACTAAACCAGAGACAGGAAACTTTTTTGCTCTGTGCTTGATCAGGGGGCATGCTTATTTATGGTGTCTAACAGTAGCCTGTTACATACTGCGATTGCTTCATGTATGGTTGGGGCAAGGTAGAATGACTGCCAGTTTATGTGTTTTAGGTCATTTAGGTACCCTGAGATACTAACATCAGAGATGCATCTTTTTTGATATGAATTTAGGCCGAGTTGATGGGATCTTTATCCCTCTGGCAGATATGATGGATCCATGACACGGCGTCGACAACATTTTCCCGACATGACTCTACAGCAATGGATTTATGTTGACCGAAAGTTGCGGTCAGCATAAATCCATCAGGAAACTGTCTGTGTTTTTAGGGGACTTTGCCCCCTGAACCCCCCCCATAACTAAAGATTATCAACTCCAGGTTGGAGTTGATTCAGAGAGGGGGCAAACCCCAAAGAAAGCAGTGCTGTGGTCCTGCGGGCACATTACAGCGGTAACAGCGACTTGCCGCTGTAATGTACTTCGCTGTAAAAATGTCACTGCAGCGTCGGCATACGCATACGACCATGTTGTGGTCACTTACATCATTATGAAACACTGCCAAGTGGGTGAATTTGTGGGGTATTAGTTAAGATCAGGTCTATTAGAGATGTATTAGAGGGGTTGTGGGTATTTGGGCAAGTCGTTTCTGAGATCAGTTGATCTAGGCCAGGGTTGTCACACACACTCTTTTAAGTTCATCTGATTTGTGAGTGAGCCAATGCCAATTAAAATCTCCAAGTATTAAGCATTCATTGGGGCAGGGGGCTTAATATGGTATTAATAAGGTGCAGGAGCTCAGTGCCACTCTTTGGAGGCCTGTAACAATGAATAATATGCAAAGTTTCATTTTGGGACAGGGCTAGTTTTAGTATCATGCATTCATAGTCATTTGATGCAGAGTGGGAATTGAAGACCTCAGTATGAATATTTTCATTGATATAGAAGGCAATGCTACCACCCCTACTAGGTTTGTCCAGCCTGTGGAGGTTATAAGAGGGGATGCCTATCATCTGCGAGAGCACAAAGTTAGTTAGCCAGGTTTCTGTAATGAGGAAGATATTAGGTTTAGTATGAAGAACCCGTGATTTTATCAAGTCCAGTTTAGTTAAGACACTATGCACATTGAGTGTCATTATCTTTAGACCCTTAATGGCAGCAAATTCTGCTGGGGAGAGTAAATGAGACAGTAGGCCAGGATTTACCTTCAGATTGCCGGAGCAAAATAATAGGATGAAAATTATACATTTACATACTTGTGGAGTAAAGTGATTGGGTTTCTGGTGGGATAATTTTGTCCTGTTCATGGTGCGATACGTGGTGGTCGGTGCATTTAAGAGACTTTTTTAGATTAAAGTTCAATGAAATGAATAATACCTTACATGGTTGTGTGATTGTTAATTGCATTGTCTGGGCTACATGTCTTCAGTTAGCATTAGGAATCTCTGTGAGGTTCTGATAAGACATGGTGATGGGTTTTGAGTTGGTGTAGGCAAAAGGTAGTGGTAACAAAAGGCAGCCTAGAAAGGCTGATAACCCTAGTAGCCACAACTTATCTGAGCAAATAGTATACTTATAGTGGGAATGGGGAATCTAACTGACTCACTCTATATACTAATGTTAAGTGCAGCAATTTTTATTTATTTATTTTATTTATTCATTCTAGGATTACAAGTACCTTTGAGCGCCAGGTAGCTCATTTACAAAGGTTCCATGTCAGCAGGGAAGGGGTACAAACAGATGTAGGGAAACAGATGAGATACAAAAAACATTTAAGCAGCTGATGTTATCGTATTAGAATACAGAATACTTAATCATCACTGTTGCAATGCAAATCAGGAGATGTGGGTAGCCTTAGCTTATCTCAGGTTACAAGTACAAGACAGGTAGGAAGAAGAACACAGTAATTGTCATCAGTTGTGGAAAGATAAACAGGGCAGCTAGCTGTGTCAGTCAGTCAATGAAATATAGCTTCTGTATGGAGTTAGTCAATAGTAAATAACAGATCGGCATATCACTAATTTACTTATTGTACACCAGGCTGTGTTTGGCGGGACACAGTAATAGTGAGATTGCATAAATTTGTAATTGTTCTCTAGTTTTTTTTTTAAATATAATAAGTATGTGGGCCTGACTTATTGTCCTCCTTCTCCTTAGTTAGATGATGACAAAAACAAGAATGACCCTTATGCAATCTCTATGTGGTAACTATGGTGGTTCAATGCACATCACTAGGCTTCTGGTTAGCCATCCTGTATTTCTTCTTTTGGGTGACTTTGTGCAGAGCCTCCAGCTGACAGCCATCGTCACAAGTGACGCCCGTGGTAGATGCTCTTATTCCATGGCCCTTAGCACATCAGCCTGCTCAGGGAGGACCGCTTGTGGATGGAGTCCAGAATATAAAGTGCAAAAGGGGCTGCCTCCCCTGCTGTGATTAGTGGAGGCAAGGGAGAGTGGCATGGAAGCTGGCTCCTGGTCAGCTGTAACTTCTGCGGTGTGGCGATCGATCACTGGGGGAAAGGGTGAAGATGACAGAACCCACCTTGTGACCCCTGTGGCTGTCCCTTGCCGCTGGCTGTGGCTGTTGCTGTGTGATTGGAGTCCAGGTATAGGGTTTTTTAAAAGGTAAAAGTTTCCATGGTGGCCACATCCCCTGCTATGATTGGTGGAGGCAGGGTAGTATGGCATGGCAGCTGGCTCTTGGTCCACTCTAACTTCTCTGGTGCAGTGATAAATCATTGGGTGAGGGGGTGAAGACTACAGAGCCCACCTTATAATCCCTGTGGCTGTCCTGTGCCACTGGCTGCAGCTGTTGCTGTATGATCAGAGTCCAGGTACATGGGGCTTTATAAGATAAAACAGTTCCTGAGGTTTCCACCTCCCCTTCTGTGATTGGTAGAGACAGAAGACAGTGGCATGAAACTTACCTCCCAGTCAGCTCTAACTTCTCCCATGCAGTGATTGATCATTGGGGGGAGGGGCTGAAGACTGCAGAATTTACCTCATGACTCCTGTGGCTGTCCCGTGCCACTTGCTGTATGATCGTAATCCAGGTACAGGTGGATTTTAAAAGATCAAACAGTTCCCACAGAGGCCGCCTCCCCTGCTGTGATTGGTGGATACAATGGAGAGTGGTGTGGAAGCTGGCTCCTGGTCAGCTCTAACTTCTCCGATGTGGCAGTCGATCACTGGGGGGAAGGGGTGAAGACTGCAGAGCCCACCTTGCATCCCCAATGGCTGTCCCATGCCGCTGGCTGTGGCTGCTGCTGTGCTGGGCTGGGCTGCCTTCAGTGAGCTTCTGAAGTGACCTCTAATGAGACAAGAAGTCTCAGGAGATCTTGAAGCCCCACACACTGTTCCAGTGGCTAAACCTGGGTGAAATCTACAAATTCCATATTTGCAGAAATTTCACAGAAGTTTGCTGAATTTTCTGAAATTCTGACTTTGGTGAAATCCGAATCTTCCAAATGTGTTTCACAAATTTTCACCCTGTTCCATGAACTTTTCTGGATGAATTGTGGAAATACCCATGAACCACGGAATGACAGTTTTGAGAAACGTCATTCTGCAGTTTAATATATCAATCTGCGATACATGTAATCATTCCACTGTTTAGTTATCAGTTCTGTGTAATTTCTTTCTGCAGTATAAAACATTAATCTGCAATTCATATATTCATTATGCAGTTCAGTGACTCACCGAAATGTGGAATGAATGTATGAATTGTAGATTAATGTATTAAACTACAGAAATAAATTCTGCAGCGAGCAGATCTGTGGAATTTCTTTCTGTAGTTTAATACATTAATCTGCAATTCATACCTCTATTCCACTATTCTAAGTCAGAATTTCCATGAAAGTTGCCTAAGTACATTCCAAAATTTCATAGAAATGAAATTCCAGCTTTTGTGGTAACTCTGCCAGCAAAATTTTATTTTTGCACAGCAGTACCAGCAGCTGAATAATGAATAATGAAGCATGGATAACAAATAATTGGGCCCCACGAATATGAATAATCGGCCAAATATTCAAAATAAGGTGTTTGCACGCCCCTAACATCAGTTGTGGGGAAACTAATGGAAACCCTACTAAAGGAGAGACTGGTTGATTACCTAAGAAACAATGGGCTGCAGGACCACAAACAGCAAAGGTTCACGGGAGAAAGTCATGCCAAATGAATGTAATAGGTTTCTTTGATTAGGTGACGAGGGAAATAGAGAAGGGTAGAGCAGTGGACATAGCCTTTTTAGACTTTAGCAAGACCTTTGACACTGTGCCACACAGAAGGTTGATTAGGAAGATCACCAATTTGGGGGTTCTGCCAAAATGGTTAGGTGGGTTTGCAGCTGGCCAGGGTAGTGGTAAACAGCACACAGTGATGGGGTGCAGCCAGTGGGGTACAGCAGGGTTCAGTGCTGGGACCAGTCCTCTTCAATATATTCACTGGGGACATCGCAGATAAACTGGAGGGGGAAGGGCTGTATTTTTGCAGATGACACCAAGCTCTACAATAGGGTGAACACTCAAGAGGGAGTGGAGACAATGCAGTGGGATTTAGGAAAACTACAGAAGTGGTTGAAGGCATGGCAGTTGGGATTCAGTGCCAAAAAGTGCAAAATCATGCACCAAGGGCACAGGAACCCCAGTACTGAGTATAAGATGGTGGTGGGGGGGTGATTTTGACAGTCACTAAACAGGAAAGGGACTTCAGGATTATTATTTCAGAAGACCTCAAAGTGGTATCCCAGTGGGAGGTGGTGTTGCCACTGTTCCACTCTCTGGTACAGCCCCAACCGTGACATGGGCAGGGCTAGTGGGATACTGGTGTGCATAGGGAGTGGCATCACCAGCAGGAGGTGGTGCTGCCACTGCACCACTCTCTGATACACCCTCAACTGGAATATTGTGTCCAGTTCTGGAGACCACACCTTAAGCAAGACATAGAAAGGGTGGAGATGTCCAGAGAAGGGCAACCAAGATTGTGCAGGTGTTGCAGAATCCCTATGAGAAGAGACTAAGGAATCTCAATATGTACACTCTGGAGGACAGTAGAGCAATTGTGACATGATCAAGATCTTCAGATACCTCACAGAGGTGAACAGAGTGCAGGGAATGAGCCACTTTCATAAGAGGATGAGCTCCAGGACTAGGGGACATGCAATTAAATTGGAGGAGGGAATTTCAGGAAGGATGTGAGGAAATATTTCTTCATGGAAAATGTGGTAGAAGCATGGAACAGTCTGCCACCCAACCTTTTGGATAGAAAAATGGTGGATGCACATATGGGGCACATTTGTACAGAAACAGAGGGGGGAATAGTCCCTAGATATCAGTAAGGGTCTGCAAAGATACAGTAGGCAGGGAAACCCTGGTAGACAGGGTGGACCTAGCAGTCCTTTTCTGCCAACAAATTCTATGTTTCCATGTTTTACCCAGAGACCTTTGAGAACCTGGACACCAGAAGCAGGAGATTTGGAAAATGCGGCACCAAATCATTTATGAAGATAAAGGGCTCAATTTTCAAAGGTCTGAGAATGACGCACAGGGCGTGCATCAAACAGAAATGATGCTGCGGTTATGTAGCACCCCACCATATATCAATCCTGATTTTCATACACAACCTGCGCCACAAGACTGCCTGCACCAGTTGGGCTTGTGCCATCCTTGTAGTGGACGCATGGCTGGGCCATGGCAGATGAGGGCTTGCACCATACTGGAGCTGCAGCATTCTCTGATGTTGAATTTTCAGAGCACCCCCAAAGGCTGTAGGTCATGCTGGGGTTTATACCAGCCACAGCTGGTCTAACGGCCCTGTGAACACTGCAATCTATAGCAGCTGGGCAGTCAGAGAGACCATGCAGCACAAGACATCCTACAGTGGCATATGGAGGCAAACCCAGCAGATCATGGTGACGTTCCCAACGCTGGTCACACTCTGTCAGTAACTCTCCCCTGCTGTTAAGCTGCACTTAGCCCCAGAACATCCTGTCAGTGAGTGGTGGGGGGCCAAGCATGATGCTACTGTTTCCCCCCCGAGCCGTACCCCTGCTGGGCACACAGCGGTAACGGTCGACAGTCGTGGGCAGTGGGCCCATCCACAGTCTGTGTACCCCAGGACAGCGACAGCTGTTACCAACCGACGGACAGTGCTACACCAGTCCCCCACTTCCTGCCAGATAACATCACCTGAACACTCATCTATCTGCAACACTGGCATGCTGTGAGAGATCTGTTGCTGCTCCATCATACAGGGATGATGCCCAGGATAACAGTACATGACGCACTTGTCCTCAGAGGCTGACTGCTGTAGGCAGGTGTACGGTGAGTCAGTGTGCCACATAAGGGCTTTTGCACTGTGGAGTGCCGCATTCTGTATACAGGTCTCCCGGGTGATAGCAGCCATCTAGTACTGGGTAGTTGGTGTCATGGTAGCTACAGAAACCTAGTGTGGATCATGTCCACAGAGGCTGGGTTACATCCACCATGCATTGTGTGTCACTTCTACACCATTGCTACCATCTGATGGGAGCATCCTGGAATCTTGTGACAGTGACAGGGGGTTGCCGGTGTGTTGTATCTCTACATGCCAATGCCCCTTGAGGTGTCTGTGGGGTGTAAACTGTCTGCCTGCCATGCACACTCCCTCAGCTACAATCAGTATGGGTGTTCCACGTGGCCGGTGACAGACTGGTGTGTACTCCCGTGTGAACACACTCACTAGTGTCATTTGGGAGAGAAGTAGGCTATGGCACCCAATAGTGTACCTTACACTTCATCTGGTGTAAGTACCTTAATCCGACACCAGCACAAATAGCATAGTGGTCCACTATGCTACACTACACTATGTATACTGGTCCCTCACCAACGCCTAGTGTTGTCTGGTTCTGGTGTAGACCCTTGTCGACTATAGGAACTACAAAGCTGTCATATGACCATTACAGGAAACCTAGCCACTTTGGAGCCCTGTACATCCATTGTCAAGCGTTGCCAGGTTACATGGTGTTCTGACATACTGTGCAGCACAGTGCGGTACTGTGCAGTGAAATATGTTGGTGTTAGTGTAAGAACCTCGGCAATTGCCATGGTAATGCATGGTGGTAACTAATCAACCAATCACTTTGTACTTCACACATCAAGACTGCGGCAGGTCCTGATGGCATCTTTGATAAGAGGTGAATGGCACAGTGCAGCCTGCAATCATATGGTGTGCAGTTTTCTCCTCCAAGCACCTTAACCATGCCTAATCTAGAAACAGGGAGGTCCTTCAGAGTTTCTGTTAGACGTTCCCTGTGCCCATACAGTGCAAGTATCAAGGAATATGTCATTAAGTGAGTAATAATGTGGGCAGTGCTCAGGTCTCATTTGGCATCATATTGACCATCTTTATTTGCATCTTATGAGATACTCAGAGCTCAGGATCAAATGGAATACCTGGAGGTACAGGATATCTTACCAGACAAATAAATGGAGCATGGTGGTTAGTATAAACAGTACCCTAGGGCCAACAAGGGATAGTGCCTTTTTCCACAGGAAAATTCATCTACAGGATATTATGTTGCTGCTGACACACACTACACATACCATACAATGAAAGATCTGTCACCAGAATCCTGGAGGATAGGCTGTACAATGCGGTACAACACCAATGGACAGAACTACAAAACACTATGAAAGACTCTGCTCTACAACCCATGGAGATGGATTTCCACAGGCCAGGGGCTGACAGCAGCCTCTGTCATTCCTCTCACTTGTGCCGACTGTATGGCATACAGGAACATTTGTGGCATCTCTGGGGGCTTTGGTGCCAGGACCCCTTCTGTACCAAAATCTGGTGCAGAATCCCTGGAGCACTGGGCTTTGATGCAAACTGCCATTTGCTACAGCTTGCTTAGTTCTAGTGGCCTGTTGAAAACTGAGTCCAACAACATCATCTGCATATTAAGGGGGGAAAAAAACTCAACTCCATGACACACGATACCTTTAAATTACGTAGAGCGATGTAACTTCTCAGCAAATAGTTCTATAAATAGAGGGAAAAGGAATGGTAAAAGAATGTCTTGCCCCAGTTATTACTCTTATTTCAAACCTTACCAATAAGGATACAGAAACAGATTGTTAAGAACCTGAACAGAAAAGTGACTAAATTTATCTGGAACAACAAATGTAGGCTAGCGGGCCCCCCGATGAAGAACCAAGTTTGTGGTTCGTAGCGTTGAGGAGAGTGCAGTGCTTTCCATGTGGCTTGACTGAAATATTCTGTATCTGGAAGCTTTGTAGCATCCAGCTTATTTACCTTTATATTTGAAACTACTCCTGAAGTGCAGCCTCCTGCCTGATCTATAAAAAAATACAACTCAGGTCTGGCATTCGGGTTATAATGAATTAGACTATAAGGAGAACATTTCACAGTTTTCTCCTATTTTGCATAACACACTTTTCCATGGGCCCTAAATAATCAGTTTTTTTGTACTACAATCTCAGTTCAACCAAAATGCAAGTTGCTTTATGAATATCATTTTAATTAATGCAAAGAAATTTATCGTTTAGCACTGGTAGGACATTCACTCACCCCACATACTAAATGGCTCAACTTACTTATAGAATGTTCTAAATTGGGGAGACTCCATTACACATCTGATAATATAGATACGTTTACTCAGATGTGGAAACTCTTCATTTCTTTTCCAAATAATCAGCAATGATAAACTTAACGAATAAAATTGACTGAGATATCTCAATGGCAGTGTTTCCCCGAAAAAGGCAAAAAATTAGGGTAATGATGATACAAGTATTTGTCCGGTTGGTTCCGTTTGAATTGAGAATCCCTTGTTTCTCTTCTTTTAACAGAAAATGCTTGTTAAATCTGACCCCTTCCCCAAAAAAGAAAGACTGCTGGTTTGTGCTACCATTTGTGTGCTGATGTACCAACATCACATGCTGTTGTGACTCATGTGCTGTGTAGGCTATTAGCTCTTCTATAGTCCTCCTAACTAATTTAATGCTGGGTTTTTAATATTTAAATTATATTTGAATATGACCATGGTGTTTTCAGTTTATGTCAATACACTGATTTCTTAAAGAATGTAAATTTTACAGATATATATGCAGAAAACTACATTAATGCAGATTAGGGTTGCTACCACACAAAACTCAAACCCTCAAAGTTGGGAATGTGCTAATATGGTGTTCAACATCATGCCCACAAAGTTTGGAAATGTTCTGTATGGGTTGTGAAGCTGAACTACCAACCCTTCCCTCCTTTACCCTTTTTACCCAAGACCAACAAATGGATATGGGTCCATACATCAGTCAGAAAACAGTCGGTCACGGCACTTACCCAGTGCATATATTAATAGTCTACCCTGGGTCTATCCTATGCATGATAAAGACTCATTAGAGTTGAAATGTCAGATCTGTGCTGTGGTTTCCATGGCCCAGGAGGGCTGTTCTTGTTATATTTGGCAAATAAATGAAGCAGACTGTTTGAACTACAAATACTTGGACTCTTCGGGCCGGATATTCAGACTGTGCCAGGCAGTGGCGCAAGCCTGGGTGCAGCACAACTGTGATGCACTGGGGCCAGGTCCAGGTGATATTCAATGGGGATATGCCATGGTGCAGCACCATTGAAGATGGCAGGGCCAGCGCACATATTGTGTATGGCACAGTGGCACTGCAAGCCACAGCTAGGGAGCATGGGGATGTGCCAGTGCAAATGTAGTTGTGCTAAGTGCATCACTCGTCAGATTCAGCAGGGGGCATGCAAATGAGGCCATGATATATGAAAAGCACAAATGGGGCCATTTGCATGTCATTATGGCCCCATTTGCATGCCTTGCACAGGGCAGACCGGCGACTTGCGCCTGGCACCCTGCACAGCATGACGTGTGCAGTGGGGATCCCAGGGCATCCCCCACCCTGTAGCCGCCATCAAGTGGCAGAATTGTAAAAAGACATCCCTGGTAGTCTAGTGGCCCCCCCAGTCCCCAATTCCCAGATGAATACAACATATGACCATCCCTGGTGGTCTAGTGGTTCCCCTTCCCACCTGAGTCCCCAATGCCCCATAACATGTACTGATGCCTGTCCCTGTGGACTAGTGGCCCCCCAACCATTGCCGTGATTGCAGTACATGCGTATTCCTACATTCTGTGGTGGTCTAGTGGACCCCCCTCCCTCCTGAGTCCCTGTTCATGGTAAAATGCACACACAGCATTCCCTGGTGATCAGTGGCCCCACCCCCACCACCCCTCACAGAACCCCTTGCCCACCCGCACACCCCGTCATTAGTGGGTGGCTGCATCCCACCTGGCTGGCCGAATGACAGATACATTCACATATTTGGGACTGTCTAGTACAGTATGCCCGCAAGCCCATTGGTCCCACAGGAGACCAATGGGCTACTGCGCTATACTCTATCTGTCATTCGGTGGGCGGCCAGGCGGAGCTGACACCCGCCAATGATGGGGGAGAGGTGGGCAGGAGTTTCTGTGGGTGAGTGGTGAGGGGTGCCACTGCATCACCAGGGAATGCCCGTGTGCATTCATCAGGGACTCAGGCGGGCGAGCCAGTATCCACCAGGGACAGGCATCAGTACATGTTACGGGGCATTGGGTGGGAGGGGGACCACTAGACCACCGGGATGGTCATTTTTATATTCATCAGGGAATTGGGGACTGGGGGTACTAGATTACCAGGGTTTTAGAATACCAGAGTTTTGTTTAAAATGTATGCCACGTGATCACGGCTATGGGGAGCAGGTACAGTGAGTGCTTGTGGGCGGTGTTCTGGGTGGGCGGGTGGCCTCCCAAGGCTGGGTTGCTGTGCTGCACTCTGCAGTACTGCAGCCCACCTTTGGGTGGCCGGGAGTTTCTCCTACTCTGCAAAGACTCATCTTTGACCCCCTCTATGCGGCGCACTGCAGGGTTGCGCTAGCATATGTGCCACACATCCCGGGCTGAATATCGGGGTGTGCCGCATATGCATGGGCACGCCCCCTGCATCTGCACTGCATACCATTACATTGCGTCCCAGTGCATCAAGATTTGTGCTGTGCCAGGCAGCCTTTTCAATATCATAGAAACATAGAAGTTGACAGCAGATAAGGACCGCAAGGCCCGTCCAGTCTGCCCATTTCTTTTTCTAGCTTATAAATGTGCCATCGGCCTTTGCTCTGTCAGTGGCCTATCAATTTATACTCATCTGTATTGCTCCCTTATGCCTATCCCATGCCTGTTTGAAGCCCTGCACTGTATTCATAGCCACCACTTCCTGAGGTAGGCCATTCCATGCATCCACCACCCTTTCTGTGAAAAATAATTTCCTCACATTCCCCCTTAATCGACCTCCCTCTAGTCTCATGCTGTGTCCTCTTGTCCTGCTATTTTTCTTCTATTTAAACATGTTAGACTCTTTCACCTTGTTAATGCCCTTAAGATGTTTGAATGCTTTGATCATATCACCTCTGTCCCTGCTTTGCTCTAGGGTATACATATTGAGCTCCGTTAATCTGTCCTCATATGTCTTCTGATGCAGTCCCTGCACCATTTTGGTTGCCCTTCTCTGGGCTGCCTCAATTTGGTTAATGTCCTTGTGAAGGTGTGGCCTCCAGTACTGCACGTAGTACTCCAGATGGGGCCTAACCAGTGTCTTCTAAAGAGGGATTATTACCTCCTTCTTATGACTTGTGATACCCCTACTAATGCACCCTAACATCCCCCTAGCCTTACCTACTGCTTTAGAGGTCTGCTTGGATGATTTCAGGTCATCGGTGATGATGATGCCCAAGTCTCTTTCTTCCTTTGTGACTGCCAGCAGCTCCCCTCCCAGCCTATAGGTGGCTTCAGGGTTTCTCTTCCCTATGTTTCTCTTCCCTATGTGCATGATCTTGCACTTCTTTGCAATGCGTAATGCGGGGTGGTGCCGGCACATCTCTGTTGTACCAGGTGCAACCCCTTTGAATATCTGGGCCTTCATGTTTCATGGACATATATTTATTTTTGTTATTTATTTAAACAATTGATAACCGGGAAAGGCAGGCTGAGCCTAAGCTCAATTACAGGTGTGACCTGGGGGGAAGGGAGATGGGGGTACATACACAGTGTGCCACAATTTACAAATAAAACAGCAGTATTACATACAACAGTGGATTGAATTTGAAACAAAAGGTGAGGTTGCTTGCAGGCTATCAGAAACAACAAAATTTTACATAAACAGTGGATGGACCAGAACTGATTTGTTTCTGGTTTTACATACAGTTCTGCAAAAGTTACAGTGACTTCAAACTTACAATAGAGTTCATCAGTCTTTACAATGAGAGTGCCAGGAGGCAAGGAGTTTACATGTGAAAGTGCTCGCATAAGGGACAGTAGTAAAGTAAGTGGCTGAGGACACGAGGGACAGGTGCAGGAGGAGGAGGGGTCATCTGGGGTAGCGGCAGGGTGGCAGAGGAAGGGAGTGGAGTTAGTACTTGCAGGCAAGGTACAAAGTGGTATTCCTTATGTTTGGGGCAAGCTTGTTCTGCAAACTGGGGAGACGGGAGGAAAAAGCAGCCTGCCCAAAGGTGGAGGAAAGTCAGGGTATGCAAAAGGAGCACTCGTTTCTGTGTCTTAGTTCATAAGGGTAGTCAGTGGCAGGGGTGAGAGTATCTGACCGATAGGAGGGTAGCATGTTGAACCAGTATTTGGATATGAGGTTGAGGGAATGGATATATCACCTGTGGGTCAGTGGGGTCAGTCCAAGAGCGGGGTAGAGATCACAGTGGTGTGCTCTAGAGGGTGTGTTTGTAGCAAGGTGGCTGAAGGAGTTTAGGATGGTGTCAAGTTTGGATAGGGAGGTTGCGGGGGCACTGCAGTAGACCTTTTCCACATAGTTAATAATGGGGAGGATCATTTTAGTTATGATTTGAATTCTTGCAGAAGTAGGAAGGGCGTCTCTATTCTGGTATAGCATACTGAGTTTAGGATGAAGTTTGGCCACAGTTGCATCAATGTGGGATGAGAATGATAGGTGGGCATCTAGCCAAATGCCCAGGTATTTGTATTTAGAGACCTGATCAAGAAGGGTGTCATCAAGGGAGGTGATGGGGGGAGGGGGGAGGATCTGCTGAGTTTTTGAGTGGTGCCAAATAGCATAGATACCATTTTGGCGGTATTTAGTTTTAGCTGGTTTTGGTTGAACCAGTACTGAATATTGTCAAAGTTGCTTTGGAGGGTGGTCTGGACTTTGCTAGGTGAGGGGCCTGAGGTGAAGAGGATTGTATCGTCCGCATACATGTGAATATTGGAATTTGTACAGGAGGAGGGAAGGTCATTTATGAAAAGGGAGAAGAGGATTGGGCTGAGAACTGAGCCTTGTGGGACCCCAGCTAGGACGGGGAGTGGGGGAGAAGAGACATAATTTATTTTGACAGATTGCGATCTGTTTGAAAAGTAGGAGCTGAACCACTGTAGGGTGATAGGAGCTAGGCCTGCAGCTTTAGTTTTGTTAGGAGGAGTGGGTAGGAAACTGAATCAAAAGCCTTTGCCAGGTTTACAAACACAGCAGCAGTAAAGAGCCCTTGATCAGAGGCTGTGTGGATGAGATTTGTGACATGCAGGAGTGAGGAGATAGTACAGTACTGCTTCCTGAATCTGGACTGTTGTGGTGTTAGGATGTTGTTAGTCGTTTGGTAATCTGACAGCCTTGTGTGTGCCAGGGACTCCTGAAGTTTGGCAAGAGCTGGGAGAAGTGAGATTGGTCTGTAATTTCCAGGCTGGGAGAGGTCACCACCTTTGTGGAGAGGAATGACAGTGGCAGATTTCCAGACTGGGGGTACTGTGCCTGTCGAGAAGGAGAGATTAAGTAGGTGGGTGAGGGGCCTGGTAATTGCTGGAGCTGAGCTGCATATGAGTTTAGGGTGAATCCCGTCAGGACTCAATTTGTTGATATTTAGCGAGCAAAGGGCTGTGAGCACCTCTTGCTCAGAGATGAGAGGGAATGTAAAGGTGTTATGAGAGGGGGTTGGGGAACAAAGAATTGAGGCAGTGGGCCGTGTGGCAGAGCACAGGATGTGAAGAATTTGTTAAGTGTTTCTGCAATGCCAATGGAGTAGGTGATAGGCTGGCCATGTTTTGTAAAGGCAAGAGTCGGGTTGTGTGGGTGGGTCCGAGAGAGTGCACAGTATTCCAGAAATTGGAGGGGTGAGCTTGGGCCAGTTGCATTCTGAAATAGTCTGCTTTCACCAGCCTGATAGCCTTGGTGCATTGGTTTTGGAAGGTGTTGTAGGCCTGCCTGTTTAGTGGATTTGGGTGAGCTTTGTAGACAGCCCAGGCTTTGTCCCTCACTTTGCATTTGGTGAGTAGGGGGCAGTTATCCATAAATGGTGGTGCTTTTTTATCCTGAGTTTTTCAGAGGAGCATGGGCATCCCAGACAGCTGTGAAAGTTTGCAGGAAGCTGGAGAGAGCTATGTCAGCGTTTGGAGCTGTGTACACCTGGCTCCAGTTGGTCAAGGTTAGTTAGCAGGGACTCAGTGTTTAATGTGTTTAGGGAGCATGTGTTAATGTACTTGGGGGCTGACTAGGGCATGTGAGTCTTTCTGATGCAGTATGTGATGCAATAGTTACTTAGTGCATTTGCTAGAATGCCTGAAGAGGTTATTCTATGGGGGTGGGTGGTAAGGATCCAGTCGAGGAGGGAGTGTTTTTGGGAATGAGGGTTGTAGTAAGTGGGGTTTTTGAGCAGCTGCATGAAGTTAAGAGACTTTATGTTGTCAATGTGGACCTTCGAAGTGGGGGCAAGTCAATCCAGGTTGAAGTCGCCTAGTAGCACTAATTCTCCTTTTGAGGACAGATCTGGAAGGTTGCTTAGGATGGAGACCAGTGAGTCTTTTGCAAATCAGGGAGAGGCATAGAGTACGCCAAGAAATAGTGTAAGCAATGCTGGCAAGATGAGGTTTGTCATGAGGACTTTGTGGGAGCCTGGACGAGCTTCTTTAAAAGAGCCCATGTACGAGAGAGGTACTTTGGTGTAGATGGCTACTCCGCTGCCCCTTTTGCCCCAGTCTTGTCTGAGCAGCATGTAGTTGGGGAGGGTTAGGGCAGAGTCAGGGGTCTTTGTAGAGAGTCAGGATTCAGTTAGGCATAGGATGTCAGGAGAGTGCTCTGCTATCAAGCAATTTAGTTATTTGAGTTTAGGTAACAGGCTTCTGATATTTATGTGGGCGATGGAGAGACCTTTGTGGGAGCTTAATGCTTTGGGGGCCACCTGGAGTCCCAGACTGGATTCAACGTCACCAGCTAGGAGAAGTGTGAGTAGGAGGAAGGAGTATGCAGCTGGGAGTTTGAGTCTCAACATAAACAGGATGGCTTTGGTGGTAGGTCTGACTGCCCGAATGAGTGATGCAGGGGTTATTATTTGGAAAGGTAGGATGCCTGGACCAACCAGAAGGGGGATTATAGGGGGAGAGATGGAGTGGGTTGGTTGCTTCTGATAAGGGGAGTTTCCAAAAAGGATGCTAGGTGCCAGAGTGATGGTCGTTGAAGGAGGTGCTTGGCATGTGCTATATGGGTATAGGGCAGGGAGAGGAGATGTGAGGTAGTAAGAGGCTATGAGGAGGTATAGATGAGGTTTGTTAATGGCCATGTTGATAGCAGAGATATCCTAAAGGTGTAGGGGTTCTAGATTGCTGGTTTGAGATGATCCACAGAGGCGAGGTTGGAAAGCTATCTGAATGTGTGTGATTTATCCTGGTAAGGGTAGAATGAGTGCAGTACTTGTCCCTTGAAGAGGAGGACTGATGGGGAGAGAGTGAGATAGGGAAGGGGCAGGGGTGGTGCCAGGGGGAGAAAGTGTGTTTAATAGAGGCTGGGGCAAGGGAGGGTGAGCGAGACAAAATATAGGCTGCACTGACTAGCTAGGCAGTGAAAGTAAATCTCTTATGCACTATAAAATTCAGCGCCTTAGGAAGGTAGGATCAGGCAGTAAATCGGGAGTCTAGCTCCAGTAGGGGAGCCAATCGGAGTGGAGTGGCAAGGGAGCTGGGTTTCTCTGAGAAGAGCCTCTGTACCTGTGCTTGGGTGGGTGGGTGGCAAGTTGAGAGCAGCCAGCTGGGAGCAGGAGCTGGTGCCATGGCGGAGAAGCACCTATTCCAGGGCAGCAAGGTAGCCAAGTGGTCCTGTGCTTGGGCGAGCAGGTGGTGAGTCGAGTGCGGCCGGCTGACAGCAGGAGCCAGTGCTGCGGTGGAATAGCACCCATTCTGGGGTGGTGAGGTAGCTAAGTGTTCCTGTGCTTGGGTGGGCAGCTGGCAAGTCAAGTGCAGCCAGCTGGGAGCAGGAGCTGGTGCCACAGCAGAGAAGCACCCATTCTGGGGCGGAGAGGTAGCCAAGTGGTCTTTCAAATTCAGCACCTTAGGAAGGTGGGATCAGGCAGCCAATCAGGAGTCTGGCTCCGATAGGGGAGCCAATTGGAGTGGAGCAGCAAGGGAGCCGGGCTTTTCTGAGAGGAGTCTCCGTACCTGTGCTTGGGTGGGTGGGCGGCGAGTTGAGCGCAGGTGGCTTGGAGCAGGAGCCGGTGCAGTGGCGGAGAAGCACCTGTTCCAGAGCAGCGAGATAGCCAAGTGGTCTTGTGCTTGGGAGGGTGGATGGTGAGTCATGCATGGCTGGCTGGGAGCAGGAACTGGTGCCGCAGCAGAAAAGCACCTGTCCCGGGGTGGCGAGGTAGCCAAGTGGTCCTGTTCTTGGGCGGGCGGGTGGCTAGTCAAGCACGACCGGGTGGGAGCAGAAGCTGGTGCCATGGTGGAGTAGTGCCCATTCCAGGGCAGTGAGGTAGCCAAGTGGTCCTGTTCTTGGGCGGGTGGGTGGCTAGTCGAGCACGGCCAGCTGGGAGCAGGAGCCGGTGCCGCGGTGGAGAAGCACCCATTCCAGGGTGGTGAGGTAGCCAAGTGGTCTTTAAAATTCGGTGCCTTAGGAAGGTAGGATCAGGCAGCAAATCAGGAGTCTGGCTCCGGTAGGGGAGCCAACTGGAGTGGAGCGGCAAGGGAGCTGGGCTTCTCTGAGAGGAGCCTCCGTACCTGTGCTTGGGCGGGCAGGTGGCGAGTCAAGCACAGCCGGCTGGGAGCAGGAGCTGGTGCCACGGTGGAGGAGTACCCATTCCAGGGTGGCAAGGTAGCCAAGTGGTCCTGTGCTTGGGAGGGTGGGTGGTGAGTCAAGCACGGTTGGCTGGGAGCAGGAGCCGGTGCCAAGGCAGAGAAGTGCCCATTCCAGGGAGGTGAGGTAGCCAAGTGGTGTTGTGTTTGGGTGGGCAGGTGGTGAGTCGAGTGCAGCAGGCTGGGAGCAGGAGCCTGTGCCGTGGCAGAGTAGCACCTGTTCCAGGGCAGTGAGGTAGCCAAGTGGCCTGGGTAAGTGCCATGACTGTCTGTTTTTTAATTTATTGGTTGTCACAGAGCACCTCAGAGCACCTTGGTGTGGCTCTCTTTTTGCTAAGGCCATATATCAATGTTGTAGTACCACATACAGGGCCAGCATATTCAAAATTGTTTCTAAATAGCAATTCTAATCTCCTCTTGTGACTCGAGGCCAAGCTACAGATCAGTTACATGCTACAAGGCTGTGCTGGTTAATGTGAGCCTCTTTTGGGCCAGTGCTAAATTGCACAGCTACCACACAATTGTATGCTGACTGTGTATGACCTTGCAAACGATGTGTATAGTATAACATAAATTTAACAGCAGTATTTTGTTTCACATGCTGCTTAGTAGGATATATACCATCCACTTGTACTTTGTTTCCTAAAGCGTTCATTCACTATCGGGTCTGTGTAGTACAGTATGGTCTGTATGCTCATTGGCCCACGCAGTGGACCAATAGGCGTACAGACAGTACTGTACCCTGTCAGTCGGCGGGCGGGGTGTCGCCACCGCCGCTGACTTGGGGGGTGCTGTGTGGTGGGCGACCTCAGTGGGCAGGTGGGGAGGGGGGGTACCACTGGACCACCAGGATTGCGTTTGCTATTTCCACCCATGATCAGGCACTGGGGGGGGTTCCACTGGACCACCAGTGATATTTGTACCATATGCCCGCAATTGGGCGATGGAGAGCGGTCCACTGGACCACCAGGGATATGTTGAACTTATGCCCACGATTGGGCGATGGAGAGCGGTCCACTGGACCACCAGGGATATGTTGAAGTTATGCCCATGATCGAGCAATGGAGAGCGGTCCACTGGACCACCAGGGATGTTCTTAACATATGCCCATGATCGGGCGTACGGGTGTGGGGTCCGCCAAGGGACTGCAGGGTGTCGATCCCGACAACTGCAGCAGCAGGCACAGGTGCACAAGATAATGCGGGGATTGCCGCACCGCATGCAAATGGGGCCATAATGATATGCAAATGGCCCCATTTGCGCCTTGCATGCATAATAGCCTCATTTGCATGCCCAGTGCTGACTATCGCGGTTGATGCACTTAGCGCAACTGCACTTGCTCTGGCGCATCCCCCAGCCCCCTTCCTGCCACTTGCGCTGGCGCAGTGATACTGCTGTGTGCGCAGTGCCATATTCAATGGTGCTGAGCCATGGCGCAGCACCGTTGAATATCGCGTGGTCCATGCCCTAACGCTGCCCAGTTGTGCTGCGCCCAGGCTTGCACCCCTGCCTGGCACAGTCTGAATATCCCAACCATTATGTAAAATAGCATACTTGTCGCAGACATGTTACGTGCTTTGAGTAGTTCCAAGTATGCATCCTAAAGAAAGAAAGTTACAAGTGTGCAATATGTATAATGCTGTACTTACAAATCTATAACAAGTCTGCTGCTTTGATTAGGATCCAAAGTATTGTGTGCAAAGCAAGTCACATCATAAATGGATATAAAACTTTTTAGCTCTGGTCCACAGTTACCCTAATTACAGACCATAAATGGAAGTTTACTCACCTGGTAAAGTTGATTATAGGAGGACCTTTTGTAGTACTGCTAAGTCATTACTACTGGATAGTAGAGGCCTCCTTTGAAAGGCTGATGAATAAACTGAAACTTTGAATCCAGTCCTGTCTCTGACCCATCCTGTGGAGTCAAGAATACAGCCACAACAAGCAATTTAAAAGCAGCATCAGAGACCAGATACTATCAGATTCAATCAATCAATCAAGTCTCTATTTAACCAGGCGTTCACCATTGAGCAGAAGCTCATTTGCAAGATGGACCTGGGTGGAGCATGAACAATTGTATATACAGGTCGACACAGGTATTTACAAGGCAATACAGATAATACTGTTTACAGAAAGGAAGAAAAAGAAGTTCATATGTACACAGAATTATACAGATAGTGTACAGATTACAGGGTATTTACATACATAGAAGTGTCTATAGGAAGATAAAGCAGGTTATCTAAGGTTGCAGGAGGAAGTAACGGAAAAAAAAAAAATAAAAATATACACCAGGTAGAGGTGAAGGTAGGGGGGAAGGGAGGGAGGTAGGGGGAGAAAGGGTAAGAGGGCACGGTGCACAGAGAGGAGTTGGTAAAATGGGATGTAGAGAAGGTGGATGGAGGAAAGGAGTATGTGTGAGCCCCGGGATTGAATGCTATAATGTACGGGGCATGGTAGGATATCACAACCCAGGGGTAGTGAGCTCCTATCCGAGGTTGGGAAAGGAAGGATAAGGGGATGGATGGGCCTAGTGTTGATAAGACAGGGGGATAAGAAAGAGAACAATTAAGCTTGTGAGGAGCAAGCTGGGGGGTCAGTACTTAAAACTGGGTCTAGGCGTGGCTATATACCAGTGCAGGCACCGGTACTGGGTCTGAGTGGGTGAAGCAGTTACATACTTCTCTGATTGTATGGAAATAAAGCATCTTGAAGGCATTTATACCGATTAGAGTGTTTAATTTGAGGGTTTTGTGGATCGTTCTATAAGGTAAGTACAGAAGCTTATGGCTGCCCTGCTTGACCGAATTTTGCTTTGGGTACTTTAAGTGTAATAGCTGAGTAACTTCTTAGCACGTATTTCCCAATTATACTCAAGGGAAGACAGCAGGAGATATAGTAAGGCAGATTATTAGAGATGGCTCTATAGGTCCAGAGAGCGGCGTTTCTGTGGCACCTGAACTTTAGTGATGTCCACCCCACTGCCGCATATAGGGTGCAGTGATGCGTGTTGAAGGGAAGTCCTGTTATAAACCTCAGTGCTTGATGGTAGAGTGTATCCAGTTTAGCCATGTAAGAGTTGGGGCATTGGCTGTAGAGGAAATCAGCGTAATCAACCAATGATAGGATTCAATGGACTTTATTTAAGAACAGCCAATATAGAACTAGCAATGCAGAAAAACTTTCTGCTATCAAAATAAAGCTATTATAAAAAACAGTACACAACTCAATATAACTGGAATAACCACAATCAAACATACAAGAGAGCAAATACAAATATTATGAACCTTATTCCTCCTTGTCATGTGAGATGTGGAGTGCTGTAAAAGGTGTTCCTATAATCACCTTTACCAGGTGAGGAAACTTCTATTATCTATTGCACCTTTTACAGCACTCTGAAGTCATCACTAGTGAATGATTAAGACACAGTGTTCATAAGATCTACGGTGGGATGAAGAGGAATTGGATAAGAGACTGACAGTAGGACTGACTGCCCCAAGGACACCTTGCCACAGTCCCAGATATCAAGTTGGCAGTGTCCAGAAAACGTGTGAACAGGGGACCAGGTGACCACTGCACAGATGTCTGTGATAGCCACTCAGTTCCATTCCACCCAAGAAGAGTCCACTGCTCTGGTAGAATGGGCTTTCACCTGTAGTGGACATGGCAAAGAGGAAGTCTTGTAAGCTTCCATCATGGTGGTCTTTAGCCACCTGGCAGTGGTTGGCTTAGAGGCAGACATTTCTTGTTTGGGTCCTTGAAACAGGAGTAACAACCTCTCAGACTTTCTGAATGAGGCTGTTCTGTCCAGGTAAGTTCTAACAGTACCAAAAAAATGTCCAGGTTCAAGAATTTGTCCCTTTTGGGATCACTGAGGTCTGGCTCGAAGGAGGGGAAGGAAATATCTGGTGAAAGGTGGAATGTAGATGTCACCTTAGGCACAAAGGAAGGAACTGTTCGAGGACTACCCCATCCCTGTGGAAGGTCAGGAACAGTTTGGCACAAGATAGGACCTGCAATTCAGTAGTTCTTTGAGCTGGACAAATTTCATTCATAAACAGTCTTTAGAGTCAACCAGTACATAGAAACATAGACAATGATGGCAGAAAAAGACCAAAGATCCATCTAGTCTGCCTAAGTTCCCCATTTAGCCCTGGGGCCTACTGTTCCTCCAAGGTCCTATCCTTCTCCATCCCCTCCATTCTCTTCCTCAGTTTTGATGCTCCGAGCAATCACTATAACCTTCATTCTGTCCCAGCCATGCTTAAAACCACCAAAAGTTTTTGCACACACCACCTCAGCTGGCAGCCTGTTCCATGGCTCCACCACCCTATCTGTAAAATAGCATTTCCTCATCTCCCTCCTGAACCTCCCTCCTGTTAGCTTCCACTCATGACCACGTGATATTCAGTTGGTATTCAAGTTTAATAGTACCTTGCAGTTCACCTTTGTTAATTCCTTTTATATAGAAACATAGCATTTGACGGCAGATAAGGACCACTTGACCCTAGTCTGCCCATTTCCCTACCTACAGGCTAAGCTGCAGATCCTAGTTAACCAACAGCTTATTTCTTCTTACCCCCCACAAGAATTGCCTTATGTCTGTCCCATGCATTCTTGAATTCTCCCACAGTTTTAGACCCCACAGCCTCCTCAGGAAGGCTGTTTCATGCGTCTACCACCCTCTCTGTTAAAAAATACTTCCTCACATTGCTCCTGAGCCGGCCCACCTCTATCTTCAAATTGTGTCCCCTTGTTCTTGCACATCTCTTTTTCTGAAAAATGCTACCCTCTTGGACTTTGATTCCACTGAGGTACTTAAAAGTTTCTATCACGCCCCCCCCCCCCTTTCCTCAAGGACATACATTTTAAGCTCCTTTAGTCTCTCCTCGTATGGCTTCTCTTGCAGACCCTGCACCATTTTAGTTGCCCTCCTCTGGACTGCCTCCATCCTGTCTACGTCCTTGCGGAGATGGGGTCTCGAGAACTGAACGCAGTACTCCAGATGGGGTCTCACCAGCTGTCTGTACAAAGGCATAACAACTTCCTGTTTTCTGCTGGTGATGCCTCTCCCTATACATCCCAGTATCCCCGTAGACCTCCCTACTGCCTTCTCACATTGCTTGCCAACGTTAAGGTCATCTGATATGATTACCCCCAGGTCCCTTTCCATTTTTGTTGTTGTTACTACCTCCCCACCCCCCATTGTGTAATTTTCCCCTGGGTTTTTGTTTCCCAGGTACATTATTTTGCACTTTGCACTGAATCCAAGCTGCCATGCTTCTGACCATTCCTCCAACCTTGCCACGTCCCTTCTCTTCCTTTCCACCCCTCCTTATGTATCAACCCTGTTGAAGATCTTTGTGTCATCTGCAAAGAGGCATACTTTTCTTTCCAGTCCCTCTGCAATTTCACATAAAGACATTAAAAAGGACTGGACCCAGTACTGAACCCTGCAGTACCGCACTAGTAACCCCTTTTCTTCAGAGTGGACTCCATTTACAATTACTTTCTGTGTCCTGTTGTCCAGCCAATGTTTTACCCAGGCTACCACCCTGGGACCCACTCCCAGGCTGGTTAATTTGATTATTAATCTTTTGTGTTGGACTGTGTCAAATGCCTTGCTAAAGTCTAGGTAGGCCATGTTCATGGCCCCTCCCTGCTCTACTACTTTGGTCACCCAGTCAGAAATCAATTAGATTCATCTGACATGACCTTCCCACTGTGAACCCATGCTGCCTTGGGTCCTGTGCCCCACTGGCCTCTAGGTACTCAACAATTCTTTCCTTCAGAAGTGATTCCATCACTTTCCCTACCACAGAGGTCAAACTGACAGGTCTGTAGTTTCCTGCCTCTGTCTTGCTCCCACTTTTGTGAAGGGGAATCACATCCACCTTCTTCCAGTTCTCAGGTACCACACCATCCTCCCATGATTGTTAAAAGGGATAGTCAGTGGTGTCACTTATTCTCCCCTTAATTCTTTTAGAATTCTAGGGTGAATTCCGTCAGGCCCCATTGCTTTGTCCACCTTCAGTTTTAGGAGTTCTTTCAGAACCCTTTCGTCTGTGAAAGGACTGGGATTGACCCCTCCTATCCAGAGTGCTTCTGTTAATTGGATTAGGCACCTCCCCCTCCTCCTCTTTTGTGAATACTGAGCAGAAGTATTCGTTCAGTATTCCTGCTTTTTCACTGTCCCTCTCTTCCCACCCACTGTCCATTCTATTCAGCCTCACTATCCCTCCCTTTGTCTTTCTACGCTCCCTGATGTACCTATAAAAGGTTTTATCCCCCTTCTTAACCAAGTTGGCTATCTTTTCCTCAGTTTGGGCCTCAGTTTTAGGAATTTGAAGTTCGCTATCATAACTCCCCTCTCCATTCTGGTCTCCAGTGAGTACATGTTCAGTGCATTGAGGCATGCCTCATAGAATAGCCCTGCTGGCCCTGAATCATTTTTGTTACCCTGTGCTGCACCGTCTTAAGCCTATCCCTATCCTTCCTGAGGTAAGGACTGCAGAACTGGGTGCCATACTCCAAGTGTGGCCTCATCAAGGATCTATACAGGGGAAGTATTACCTCCCTTTTTCTGCTATCACTACACCTCCCGATCCATCCATGCATCCTATCTGCCTTGCTCTAAGCCTTGTTGCACTGACTTGATTGCTTTAGTGAGTCACTGCTGATAACTTCAAGGTCTTGTTCCTCAGCCGTAGTACTGAGTCTTACCCCTACCATCCAGTACCCCATTCTGGGGTTTTTGTTCCCTAGGTGCATTACCTTGCACTTCTTGGTGCTGAATTTCAGCTGACAAACCCTTGACCACTTATCCAGCTTTTTGCAAGTCATTCTGCATTTTCTTTATTCCCTCGTCACTATCCACCCTCCCACAGAGCTTAGTGCCATCTGTGAAGAGATACAGCCTGCCCTGGATCCCCTCATCAATGTCACTGATAAACATGTTGCAAGGGATCAGACTCAGGACAGATCCCTGTGGAATGCTGCTCATGACCTGTACAGTGAAATAGAGACTAAAGGTTTGAAAGGGGCTTGTTTAGGGTAACAAGGAAGATGCTCAGGTGCCACAGTGTTACCATTGACCTTCTTGGTCCAGTATTGTCCAGTGGTCTTGAGGAATGTCTGTATCTGTGGATGTGAACCGGGTAAAGACCTTCGGATGTTCCCTGCATTGCTCCTTTTGTGGTCATCTGCACACACAGTGATGCCATAGATGATTCAATGTCAAACCCATCTTGTAGGAAGCCTAGGAGCTGTGCGATGGTAGAGGTGGTGGCATTGATGGCTTTCAATTCGCACCACCTAGTGAATATGAACCAATGTCTTTTGTATGTATGGTTAGTTGAGAGTCTGCATGATTTTAACTTGGTGTCAACAACCTTCTATGAAAGTCCTGATCCTAACACTCTCTTCCTCTGAGCAGCCATGCCATTAGCATGAGGGAATGTGGGTCTAGATGAAGGATCAGCCTTTGAGAGAGGAGGTCTGGTTGTGCTGGGAGAGGGATGGGATCGTCTATCAGCATTTGGATCACCGAGGTAAACCACGTTCTCCTGGACCAGTTCGGAGCTATGAGGACCATGGTGCTGTTGGCTTCCTGAATCATTTGAACCACTCATCCTTCTGTATGAGTGTCATTGATGAGAACACATAGGCACTCCTGAAGTGCTATTGGCATGACAGCGCATCTATGCCTTCTGACTCGTGCTCCCTGTACCTTGAATAGAACCTTTGATTTTATTTGCTTTATTGTGAGGCCATCACATTTAGCTGAAAAGGCCTCCACTGTTTCTGTATAGTTTGAAAAACTGGTCAATTGAGATGCCATTCCACTGGTTTGAGAGCTTGTCAACTTATTTATTTATTTGCTTTTGTTAACCGGGTAAGTACACTAGACAGCCAAGTGCCTATTTTCAGGTGCGACCCAGGAACTTAGCCAGTCCGCTGGAGTATTGAGCTCTCTTGCTAGATGAATCACTGACAAGGCCAATAGGTGCAATGCTGCCCATTTCAAGATGGTGTCTGCTTCTTTGGCCATTTGCTTGATTTTTGTACCCCCTCCCCACACTTATTGATGTATGACACTGTGATACTATTGTCTGTCCTTATCATTATGTGGTACCCACTTATTTGGCTATGGAAATGATTGAGTGCCAGTCTGACTGCTCTTGTCTCCAGTACATTAATGGGCAACTTTGCCTCTGACGAGGACTACCTCCCTTGAATTGTTGCTGAGTCCAGGATTGTTCACCAGCCCACAGACTGGCTTCCATATTTATTGTCCTTGAAATTTTCTGTCTGGTGTTGCCCCTTTCTGTAGATTGTGATCCTGGGTCCACCACTGTATGGACCATTTTACTGACTGTGGTAGTGACAACCTTTTCTGGCAGTTCTGCAAGGCATGTCTCCATTTATCCAGTAGGAATCTGTAATGACCTCATATGCATCCTCACCCAGTTCTGCAGGTCTATGCAGGATGCCATGAGACCCAGAATCCTTATCAGATCCCAGATTGCTGGTCACTTGATAGCCAGGGTCAGATTACAATGTCTCTGAAGATTGTGTATGTGATCATCAGATGGGTGTACTGCACCTCGGGCTGTGTTGAAGATGCCTCCTAAATGCTCCAGTGTCAACTATTAACAGAGGTTGCTCTTGACCCTGATGACAATCCACCCATGTTGGGAGAGGATCTCTCTTACTATGGCCCTTTCCGGTGACTCTTGCCATTATTAGCCAGTTGAATAAATATGAGATGACATGTATCCCTTCTGTTCTGAGGTTTGCTGCCAGAATTGCCATGACACTGATGAACACTCGTGGTGCCGAGGCAAGTCTGAATAGAAGACCCCTATTATTGAAAGTGAAGGTTCAAGATGCAAAATCTTAGGAATTTGTGGTGAGATGGATGAATGGGAATGTGTAGGTATGCATCTTTCAGATCAATGGATGTTAGGAAATTACCCTTCCTGACTGCTGCTATTGTGGAGTGCAGGGTCTCCATTTTAAACATTCTGTAGCATACAAATTGGTTGATGAACTTTAGGTTCAGTATGGATCGTAAGTCCCCTATCTTTTTCAGAGTCAGGAAGAATGTTGAATATACCCCCAACCTCTGTTCATGAATATACCCCAGACCTCTGTTTGTGAGGTGGTGCTGGGTATATGGCTCTGTCCTGTAATAGTACCAACTGAACACTACCAGGCTACCTTCCAAGCTAACACAAACAAATTCTAGAAATTTGTTCAGTCCCTCTTTTCCCCTTCCACCAAGCCTCCCCCCCACTCCTACCCTTAGGCAAAATCTCTCAGTCATCTCAGAACCTATGGCCATCGCAGAATGGTTTAACTCCCATTTCACGTCCTGTGCCTCAGTGCTCCAAGTGGCCCCCCCAATGCCCAAGCAGCTTTCCAGTTACCTCCCCTCCTTGGTAGATACCTGCTCCCCCTGCTCTCATCCCTTCTCTCCTTGCAGCCCCTCTCTTATCTCCTAGCACCTCTCCTTTGACACCTTCCCACCTCTCATCATCCCTGGCTACTACCCCCCCTTCTTTCTATAAATTTTTTTTTTCAATTACTATTTATTCCTCCTCCCCAGCCTGCCACCTCCGACCCTTCAGGGGGGACAACTGGACATCCCACTGCCTGGAACCCTACCCAAGCAGACCCCTAGGCCCCATGGAGCTGCAAATTACCCCCCAGGCGGGCAGGCGGGGCTCAGACCCGTAACACATTTCGTTGGTCTGAGGTCTGCTGGAGTGAGCACAGGCAAATTGTGGGCATGGCCATGGTCCTCCCATCTTCCGGCTGAGGCAGGCTTGTTTTCCGCATTTCTCCCTCCCGAGCAGCAGTAACCTCCCCGGCGTCATGGCGCGCACCGACATCCATGCTGCTCAATGGCCGCCCATCCCAAATGGAGCTTGCAGTTCCTCGAGCCTCCGCTCGGGGTCACTGCAAGTGTCGGGCATCGGCCGAATCCCTCCCGGAGAAGGTGAGCTGTCATTGGACGCTCCAGCCTATCTCCCCCCGGCCGACCCACCGATGACCCGAGTCCGCTCCTGAACCCGGGTCGCCGGCATGGTGCGAAGTGTGGCATCCAGTGCCTCAACCCTCAGAGCCACCGGGCCGGCCCTCTTTCTATTACTTTAATGACTACCTGCCCCCCACCTCTCTCTGCTCCCTCTCCTGCTACCCTTCTCTCTGCTTTCTTTTCCTCTACTCCCTCAGCACACTTTTCCTCTACCCCTTCTTCATCACCCACATCTCCCCTGCTGCTGCCTTTCAAGCCCTTTTATCCATTAACCCTGCCAAAGGCTCCTCTCCTGATGGCCTGTACCCTAAGCTCCTCTGTCTGTCTGCTCCTGCTATCGCCTATCCTATCTCCCTCTTGCTAAACCTCTCCTTTGTCTCTTTCACTGTCCCTATAGCTTGGAAACATGCTACAGTTCTACCTCTCCCCAAAGGAGGTGATCCATCCTCCCCTAGCAACTACCGCCCTATCTCTCTCCTTCCTACACTGGCTAAGCTCCAGGAACACATAGTACTTGAACATCTCTCCTCCTATCTTACTGACTCCTCCTTTCTCACTCCATTACAATCTGGCTTTAGAAAACACCACTCCACCGCCACATCCCTGTTACGGCTGACTGACTCTATCTCTACGGGCATGGACAATGGCCTCATAACCTCTGCTATTTTTATTGACCTGGCCAAGGCCTTCAATACAGTCTTTCACCCTATACTCCTGTCCTGCCTCAGGTCAGCTGGTCTTTCCCCTAATGCCACTGACTGGTTCAAGTCTTATCTGTCAGGCAGATCACAATCTGTCCTATGGCCAATGCCATCTTCCCACCCCTTCCCATTACCACAGGAGTCCCTCAGGGATCTGTACTTGGGCCACTACTTTTTTCAATCTTCCTCAACGATCGCCCTCTGACTTGCACATCGACTAACATACACATGTATGCTGACAACACTGTACTGTACACAACAGGAAAATCAGTCCCTGATGTCACCTCTAGGCTCCAGCTGGATTTCAACAATGTACAACGCTGGCTTAGAGAGCACCACCTCTTCCTAAACTCAAAGAAAACAGTCTCTATGACTTTCGGTACTAGGCTGAGGTTGGTAAGGCTTCCCTCCTTACCCATTTTTTACACCATTGATGGGACTGCATTAGAAGACACCTCCTTCTTCAGCTGCCTCAGAGTTTGGCTGGACAGGTACCTAAAATTCTCTGTCCACATCGATGCCATTCAGAAGAAACTCTGGCTAAGCTAGTGGCCCTCTACCGCAACAGTAGAAATATCCCACTTCCTACAAGGCGCGAATTGGTACATGAAATGATACTGCCAATATTCGACTACTGTGACATAGTATACGGTGCTGCCTCTCAATCATGCTTATCCAGGTTGGATCCTCTCTTTAACTCCTTCTGCTGGTTTGCTTTAGATGCCCCTGCCCTGACCCACCACTGCACACTTTACTGCTTGCTAAATTTTCCCACCCTTGCCGACAGGCGAACCCTGCATGCTGCCAAATTTACCTCAAAATTCTGGTTAGGTTCTCTCTCCTCTTACCTCTCCACCTCCTTATCTACCCCTCACCCCTCCAAATACTCCCTCAGATCTGACGACTCACGTTCTCTGCATATACCTTACAGAAGCACTACGTCAGGCCAAATGGCGTTCTCCCATCGCCTACCTAAACTTTGGAATCAGCTGCCGACCCAAATCCACCACTCCTCTTCAGTCAAGTCCCTCTCTACATCCCTAACAAATTACCTAGTGACGAACTGCAACTGCACGTAGTCCCTGGGCCCTTGTCTCAGCTGCTAGTCTATACCTCCTCCCTCTTCCAGCTGGGCCAAATAAGCCTCCAATATCCTAACCCCTCCTGCAACCTAGCACTTTCTGTACCTCTCTTGTACCACCCACTTCCTTAATCTCTAAATACTGCTCTTTCTGCCAGACTCCCTCTATGTATTCTATTCTGGTACTGTTAATATTCATGATGGTCGTAAACTCGTACTATCTATTCAATGTACAGTTAAGCTATTATCTGTTTTATGCTTACTGTTTGTATTAAGTAAGCCTCCACTCCCCTTTCCCTAGGACATACCATGAGATGGGCATTTGTTGCTCAGTGTAATTTTCCTGGTGAAACTTTTCAATAAATGAATAAAAAATAAAGTAGGGTTCAGACGTGGGGAATTGATGACCTGTTTCTAGAGATGTGTGACTTAATGAACCTGTAATTCTTTGAGAGCTGGCTGAACTTGATGGTGTAGCCCTTCGTGATCACCTCCAGTACCTACTTGTCTCTTCTTGTTGTCACCCATGTGCAGGCATAACAGTGCAGTCTACCCCCTCACTTACTTTGTGACTTAGGCCTGCAGAACCTCATGTCTGGAATGACCTGTTACTGTTGTTGGACTTGAAACTGCCCCTGTTTCTGACATGGCTGCCATGGTTTCTGTTGTTTGACTAATTACCTCTGCAGTTGAAGAATTGTGGTTTAAATCTGACATGTGATTCTCTGCCCTGAAAATAGTTTTTTCTTCTTCCCCCTTTAAAAATTGTTGTGAAATCTATAGCTCCTGAAAAATGGAAATGAGACAGTACTGTTCCTCACCAGGTCCTTTCCTTCCCCATTTTGCTCTATATGTTTCTCCAGGCTGGGGCCGAAGACCATATTTCCTTTACACTGAAGTTCAGTGAGCATGTTTTTTGATTCCTGATCTTATTGCTAAGCTTTTAGCCACAGCTGTCTTCTCGCTTTGTTAATCGTGGCTGTGCCACTTGACATCATCTTGAAGGTGTCTATAGAGGAGTCTGATAAGTACTTAATGGTCTGTACTGCTTAGTCCATAGTGGCCTTACGTTTGCTGGTTTTTGGTAGGTCATACTGAATGGTCTCCAGTCACCTGAGAATAGCTCTTGTAGTGTATGTGGAGGCTGTGGAGGCCTTCATGGATGTGATCAGGATCTTGTGTGCCTTATTTAGAATGCCTCTGCTTTGTTGTCTGTGGGATCTTTCAATGCAGTGACTCCCTGTGATGGTAAGACTGTCTGATAACTTAAGGTGGCTATTTGGGGAATCAGCTTTAGGGGGAAGAATTCAGGCTTCTTGTTTATCCTCTGGGAGTGGGTATCTCCTATCAAATGACACTTTTTGTCTTGTTTGTGCCAGATCTGGAGAATTCCATTCCTTATTTAATAGCACTTCCAGGGTTTTGAATATCAGGAAGAAATTATGCAATTCCTTCCTTCCTTCCTTCCTTCCTTCCTTCCTTCCTTCCTTCCTTCCTTCCTTCATTCCTTCCCTCCTTCCCTCCTTCATTCCCTCTCTCCCCTATTCTGGGGGTTCTGGTTTCTCAAATTGGAGTGTCTTGCAAACAGCTCTAATAATTTCATATATAGTGTCATATAGACATGATCTTGCAGCAAGATCCTCCCTGAGCTCCTTTTCTTCCTCATCCATGTACTCCTCATTGGAGGAGTCAGTGCCATCAGGATTGTCCGGATCATCATCATCATCTGTTCCAGGTGTCTTGGGCTTTGGGTTCACTCCATCTGGGTGTCTTGGATGTTTAGGATTCTCCAATGCCTCGATTCTGACTAGGAGCTTCTGGAACACAGTGCTGACAGCTCTGTGTGACCATCAAAAGCAGTGTGACAGGGATCTGTGCTTAATAACAGCTCACTCTGTATGTAGAATGTATTACTTTAGTGTTCATCCATTATTTGGGCTTGAGGGTCCATGGGTGAAGAAACAGGAAGCAAATCCTGTGTGCTCTGTGGACGTGCAGTTCAGCAGGAGAGACCTTGAACTACCAAAGTGCTGCAATAGGTTGTTTTTCAGCTGTGTAGTGTGGGGACAACTGCACTTCAGTATACACTGCAAAGCAGGGCACAACATTTTAAATTAGCTGCTATTTTGGGTTTTTGTATGAATAGTGATCCATGATTGAGTTCGGGGTCACATGATCCTATTTTACAGAGTAGCTTAGAAAGCGTTGCAAGCTTTCACATTACATCATACATGGAGGCATCTTTTGGCGTCCTCGCCGCGTATGTTAGCATTTCATGGGTGGAAGGAGAAGGAAAGATAACTAGAATAGAGGTCAGGACAAGTGGCCAGTAAGTAAGCTGAAGGTTTTAATATAGGAGTGAGACGTACAAGAGACGCCTATAAGAGCTAATAACATGGAGAAAACATCTATTTTGACTCAGGATGGGGACTTGTATATAAAATGTAATAGTTGTAACATGTTCAAATTAGCAGATGAAGGAACAAGTTGCAATAACTTTACCTGTGAAAAACGTGTGCATAATCAGGAGTTATTAGACATGATTCAGGATGCTACCATCAGATTGGAAATCTTAGAAAATAATCAGGCAGGTATGACTTCAAAATTAAGAGTTTTAACTAGCCTAAATAAGGAGCCAATAAATAACCAAAATAATGGAGAGGGGGAAGGTAGTACCAAGAGAAAGTTGGATGAAACCAATATTGGGGCAGATAGTAATGATGATTGGTGTACTATGGCTTTGGTGAAAAGGAAGAAAAGGGGTAGCAGTCCTTTAGTTAGGGACACAAAGGATTGTGCAAATAGGGGGAAGGAGGGAAGGAGAAACTATTCTTCCGTTAAGGAACCACTTTAGTGATTTACACCAGGAGGAGAAACCTCAAGAGGAAGGGGCCGAGATTGCAATATTAGTGGATAGAGGGAATGAGAAATGGCAGGTTATTGTTATATGTGATTCAATGATAAGTATACGGATCAGTATATTTGTAAAGGAGACAAAGCTAATAGGATGGTTAGTAGCTTCTCTGGGGCAAGGGTGCAGGATTTAACTGCCATGACTGATAATATTTTTAGGGAAGCTGGGGATAAGCCAATAACATTAGTCCACATTGGGATTAATGACTTAGAAACAGGAAACTTACCTTATATACAAGAAGAGTTTAAAAAGCTCACAGATAAACTCAAAGAGAAAGGAAGTGAAATTATTATATCAGAGATATTGCCAGAACCTAGAGCTTCAATCTATAAGTATAAGAAAATCTGTCTGATGAATGCCTGGTTACGGAGATGGACACAGGAAAACAATATACATTTTTTGAGGCATTGGGATGTTTTTCAGGGGAAATCTTATCTATTTGGTAAAGATGGCTTGCACTTGAGCTTTAGAGGAAGTAGAGTGTTAGGAATTAGGTTGAGAAATGAAATTGATAAACATTTAAACTGAACAGAAGGAGGATGAACACATCTTTTGAGATGGGCGGTCAGAGTACAAATGGCAGTAGGGATGAGATGAAACCTAGGATTGCTAATAGTGCAAGGATTATGTTTTTTAATGCAAGAAGCTTAAATAAAGAAAAAATGGTAGTGTTAAACTCCATTATAGATGAAGAAAATCTGGACATAGTTGGGGTCATGGAGACATTGTGGGGACAGGAGTACAGATGGAACAAGAACATACAGGGATTCCATCTGGTTAGCAAAGACAGAGATCAAAAGAAGTGTAGAGTTATTGCCCTATTTATCAGAGAGGGTATTGAATACATACAGGAACATAATGATACTAATTATGAGAATATTCAGATCCTCTGGGCGGAGTGTCTGGGGTTTCATGGGAAAAAAATTATGACGGGGGTTTCTATAGGCCACCAGACACTCCTGAAGGCAAGACTGAAACCTTTATAGATGATGTTATTTCAGTAGCTGCCTATAAAGACATGATACTTGGAGATTTAAAGTTACCAGATATTGATTGGAATGGATTAAATAACCCTTTAAATATGATGGTAAACAGGATCCAGGTGAAATTATTTTCATCAGGCATTGAACAATGTATAGATACACCCACTAGGGGGAAAATATTTTAGATGTGATGCTGACTAATATAAAGGAAGATGTCATAAACGTGAGGCTCGATCCACCACTTGGTTCTAGTGATCATGATGTTATTAAATTTCTAATGAATAAATCAAGGAAGATTATAAGAGGCAAAACTAGGCAGAGATTATATAATAGAGTGGATTATGTGGTAGTAAGACAAGAATGATCAAACCTGGATTGGAAAAAATTGACTTGTGGTTTATCTACCAAGGAGTGTTGGGATACATTTAAAAAGGAACTAGAGAACATAATCCAAAAGCACAAAAGAAATATATAATAATAGAGGTAAAAAATGATATGGTTAAACAGAAAACTTATGAAGTTATGTAATAAGAAGAGGAAGTATTATAACAAATCTAAAAATAACCCTTCAGTAAATAACAGGAATATGTATAGGAAAATGCTGCATAAAGTGAAGAATGAGGTTGTAAAAGCAAAGAAACAAACTGAATTTAGGTTGACAAATACTAAGGGAGACAGAAAATGCTTCTTTACTTATATAAATAACAAAAGAGGGCAGGAAAGAGTAATTGGTCCTTTAAGGATTAACGATGTAATATATAGCAAACTAATGGAGATGGCCAGAGAATTCAATAAATTCTTTAGTATAATTTATAATAAGGCAGACTGTAGGAAAGATGGGGATGCTCTGGGTAGAATAAGATCAGAACCGATAGAATGTATTACTAGCACTAAGGTTCTTGACAAAATTGAAAAATTGAAGGTTGACAATTCAGCAGGGTCGGATAACTTGCCTCCGAAGCTGCTGCTGGAATTAAAGGAGTTGACACCAATCATAGCTGATATAGACAGGAAATCATTGCATGAGGGATATGTTCCTAAGGATTGGAGAAGTGTTGTTGTGGTTCTCATTTACAAGAAAGGTAGCAAGACTGATCCAGCAAACTATCAACCTGTTAGTCTGACATCTATAGTGGGGAAGATTATTGAGGGTTTGATAGTAGATGAAAGTAGGAAATGGATGTCAGAGAATAAGGTTATAGATAGTCTGCAACATGGTTTTGAACAGAATAGATCTTACAATAGCAATCTCGTAAGCGTCTACAACTATATAGGGGAAAATATAGATAGGGGCAAGGCTGTTGATGTGGTGCTACTTGATTTTAGTAGAGCATTTGACTCTGTGCCCCATAGAAAATTGATTTTGAAACTGCATCATTTAAGATTTAATAAAACCATTATAAGATAGATTGAACACTGGTTGCTGTAGAGGAAGCAGGTTGTGCATATACATGGGCATATGTCACAGGAGAGTGATGTTGGGAGTATAGTGCCTCAGGGGTTGGTGCTGGGCCCTCTACTTTTTAGTAGATATATAAGTGATCTTAATATTAGTAGCGGTAACAAATTAATTAAATTTGCAGACGATGTTAAACTCGGTGGGGTAGTTGACACTTTTGATGACAGATTAAAGTTTGGACATGATATCTTGACAATAGTCGATTGGTCAAAGAAAAATGGGATGAAATTGAATTTGGAGAAGTGCAGTTTAATGCATATGGGGAAAAGGAACATTCAGCAGGAATATGATATGATGGGAATTAATGTGAGGACATCAAGGTGTGAGAAAGATTTGGAAATGTACATTACAAATTATTTAAAATGTGAATCTCACTGTAAATATGCGGCAAATAAGGCTATGTACTTAACAAACAGTGTAAGAAGAAGTTTTTTTCAAGAAATGTAAGGGTGCTGTTACTACTATACAATAGTTACATAAGACCTATACTTGACTATGGCTCTCCATGCTGGAGCCCTTATCTAGTGAAAGATAAAAGGCGTATTGAAAAAACTCAGAGATCTTATACAAAACTAATATGAGGTTGCAAAGGGAAATCTTACTTGGAAAGATTAAAATATTTAAATATATGGTCAGTAGAACTGAGACAGAGAAGAGGGGACCTCTTAATGTTGTATAACATCTTGAAGGATGAAATGCTAAGGGAGGATCTGGGATTGGTATTAAAAGAGCATAAATATGACATGAGAGGGCATAAGCTCCAGATCAAAGAAAATACTTATAGATCTGAGGTATGGAAATATAGTTTTGTATCAAAATCTGTTAGATGGTGGAAGGAACTACCAGGGGATGTAGTATATGCAGAAACATTCCTGATTTTCAAACGAAGACTAGACAGATTTCTGGAGGTTAGTAATGTGTTACTTCCACTGTGTAGTGGGGACAACTTATATGGGCACTAGCCTTCAATTGTCTTATATTCACAGGTATTCACTATAATCCACTGTGAGATCATGGAAACACTGTCTTCTGTGTTGCCCTCTGCAGAGGTGCCTGAATCCAGGTTGTCTGTTTGGGAATCAACATCCACCAAACAGAGGGAGCACAAATCTCTGATCTGGTTGGTCAGCAGGAAATTAGGGCATTTCCTGCAAACTCTTCTTGAGTGACCCATTCTGAAAGCCCAAGTGTTGGACCTGAAATACTGAGGGGGAGAAGCGATCTGTCTTCATTGAGAAGCAACATGGGCAATAACAGAAGTGAACAGCATTTTTCTCAAGAAACAAGGCAAAACAATAAAAAACTTCTAACCCGGACAAAAGATGAAGCTGTTATAAATGATGCAGCTCATCCATTAGCTCTTTCTAGGGCTCTATAACCAGGATTTGGTAGCAAGAGGAGCACAACATCAGCACAACATGGCTGCCATAGACTAACAGGCACAAACGGCTGCCATAGACTAACAGACACAAAGTGTCTGCCAAGTAGATCACTAAAATGGTCTCAGCCAAACACAAAATGGTGGCAGTGAGTAAGGTACAAAGACCCAAACAATGTAGGCCTCTCCTAAAATGGCCTATTATGAGATCTTGGCACCATCATGATCAGAATAACACACACACACACATATACACACACGGCACACTGCAGCTTCTCTCCCAAGATGAACGCTGAGATCTGAGATCTCACAAGATCTTGGTGCTATTGGGAACAGAGTAAGGCCCTTGAATATGGAACGGCCCTCAAAAGATGGCCACGGAGATCAGACATGCAAAATCTTGGCAACATGTTGGCTGTAAAACAGACAAGGAAACATCCCCCCTCAAATTGTTCCCAAACCACCTTGCTAGTTTTGTACATATAATAGTGCAGTACTTACTACCTCTGTGAAAGTAAGCACTACTATGCTTTCCTGTATATATTATCATTTTTTTATTTACTGCCTTTGTTTAATTTCTCCTGTACTTAATTGCTCAATGTTTTGTAAGCAATCTCCTGTTGGCCTTTACTCATTGTCTTATTGTGCCATCTCCATGGCCCGGGTCGTACCTGAAAACGATCTTTGGACCAGAGCACCTACCTGGTAAACAAATAAATAAATAAACAGCAGCACATTGAAAACAAAAGATGTATTCTCCATTGCACAAACAGCTAGCTTAAGAAAGCCATGTCTGTAGCAGCTAAAATCCCCACTGCTAAGCAAGTCTCGTTGCTTGCAAGAAAACAGTCCTGCCTGATTATGCACGCTAGAAGGTGATCCCCAGTCATGGGACCACACAGACCAAAGTGAAAGAAAAAGCCTCCCACACAATTCATGCCCTTGAACTCAAAACACTGCAATGCAGTATTACAAACTAGCTCCCTATTGCCAAAAGTAATTACGCCAGTGAACACCCTGAGCAGTTGCTGAAAGAGTGCATGATGTGCCTCCGGGAATCATCCATGAATGGTTGGAGGCATCAGGCTGAGGCTGTACTAACAGAATCCACTGGGTAAGTCAGTAAAGCCAGACCTATGTAAACATGGGCAAATCCAGAGAATCGGGAGGTGTGGGAGCAAACACTGTAAAAGTAAACCAGAATGGGGCATAAAAACAGCACAGGAAACAATCTACTGTGGCTGCAGGGAAACAGACCGGGAAACGAGCATCAATTCATTTCTTAGAACTCAACAACAACCCCAGTCTAAAAAAACGAGTATCAAAGTATGCTTTAAACCAGTGATCCAAAAAAGCAATAATATCAAACAAGAAAACAGTTCCAAAAGGAGGAAACAAAAACACTAAACAAAAGTAGGGAAGAACTCAACAGAAAAAAGGCTTAGTGGACAAGAAAGCATTCAGACTGCATGTAAACCCATCTACTGCATACGAAGTTTGAGATGCAGGATGAAACAAAATGCACGTTCTCAAAAATATAAATAAGGAAAGGAAAATATTGAATCTCACCTAAATAAGCAAACAGTTGGCACAGAGCCAAATATGACGCAGCCAGTCTAGAGAGATGCATAATTAAACTGAGGACTGTTCCACAGGAAGAGGCTGAGACAGGATCAGATTCAGAGTTTCAGTTTGTGTATCAGCCTATCAGAGGAGGTCTCTATAACCCACTACTGTTGACTTTGTAGTGCTGTAAAAGGTGCGCATGATAATGATGAGGATGTGTAATAAACACCAGACTTGTATGGCGTAACTCCAGACCTCAAGCTAGGCCTTGGGTCATGAGGGTAGGGGATAGGAAGGGGATTAGGGGTGCTGGTTACAAATTTTGAGTATGTTGGCCCTGTATGAGGTACTACACCATTAATGCATGGCCCCATAACTGTAGCTTGATCATGGGTAAAAAGGGGAAGGGGGGGTAGGGGTGAGAGGCAGTCTTCACAACCCTAATAGCACATTTCCAAACTTTGTGGGCATTAAGTTGAAAGTCATAATAGCACATTCCCAAACTCTGAGCGGTTGAGTTTTGTGCAGTAGCAACCCTAATCTTGAATTTCCTTATTGTTTGAGACAGTAGAGTGGTAACTTGCTTTGTGAAGGGCATGGCCCTTGAGGACTGGTGCAAAGAAGGGGGTGACTCCTAAGTTGTGCCTCCTTACTTTCTTTGCACAGGGCAAAATGCAGAGAGCACTTTGGTTCCTGTGCACAAGTCCTAACTTTCTTTGTGCAGGGCCCTGCCGTGTGTGAGAACAGTATAACTCATTGTCTAGTCATCTAGTGGTCTCCAAGTATAGACACCAAGACACCAGTGATGACTGTGAGCATTTGGAGTCTGAAGGCCATTTAGTGTAGATCACCATTAATTCAATAAAAGTATTGTCTTAAAAACTCACAAAGCACTTGCCGATAAGACATGTAGAGTACTTAAGCCGGATTTTCAAAGGGCCCTTAGACCAGCACATGGTGCATCAAATAACCACCTTGCGTCAAATACAGGTGTGTCAAATACTGTGTGCCATATTTTGCAAGAAAAGCATTTTCTGTGGCTAAGTCCCCCCATATGATGCAAGAGGTCTGCTGCATCAAAACAAAAATGTTGCATGTGGAGAGAATGAAACAAGCTGAGTCAAAAATGCATGGGACAAGAATGACTGAAGCTGAGTCAAAAAGATGATGCAGGGGGCGTGAATGACTCAAACTAAGTCAAAAAGACAAGTGATGCATAGAGCGAGAATGAAGTAAGCTGCATCAGAAAGATGCATGAGGTGAGAATGTGAATCAAGCTGCATCAAAAAGACGGTGCATGGGGCGAGAAATGACTCAAGCTGCATAAAAAAAAAAAAAAAGGATGAAATGGCCAAGACAGTGGCATGTTCAGCCCCCAAAATGCTCTAAACTTGTCCTGCCTGGGAATATTGGCTCTATAACCAATTTGCTACATAATCTACCTTCACCTTTATATGCTTCGGTGTCAGACCAGTTCTGGCTGGTGTAACAGTAGCATGAATCTTTGATGCAGTGTCAACAGCTTCCACCTTTGAAAATCAAAAAAAGAAGAAGGTGCATCAGTTTTTTGATGCAAGCCCCATTGTGAAATGACACACTTATTATTTTGACACAATCCTGACGCAGGCCACTTTGGCACAAGTAGTTCTATGTTAGAACATCAGAACTGATTCAAGTTTTGATGCAGCTTGCTCCTTGCTTCAGTCTTTTCTGGTGCAAGCACCTTGCATTGTCGCTGACCTTTGAAAATCGAGCCCCTTGTCTCTTGTTTTGTATTTACTGTTATCGTGTAACCTTGTTTTTATTGTTTTATGTCCAGGTCCTCAATGAAAGGGGGAATTTATTGCTCATGGAGCTGCCTGGTTAACAAATTTTAAATAAAAAATAAAAATTCTAGTGGGAGTGTAAGGTATCACCAGGAGAGAGTAATGATCCTAAGGCACTACCCTCATGGGAACTCCCTGATGGCCTTGTGATGCGCAGAGGATTTCACCAAAGTGGGTGTTTTCAGTTTGGGAGGAAATTGTTGTCCTGTCTGTGACAGAGTGATGATGTCAGCTGTGCGGAAGATGGTGAGATAACTCTTGACAAAGATTAAGCTGCTGAAACAGGTAGGATATGGGCCTTCTCTCTGCACAAGGAATCCCAAGCTGGTATGGATATTGGAGATGTTACAAACATATGAACTTGCCATCAGAAAAAGGCCTGATCGAGTGTGCAGTACCCAGTTTAGCAAATTTATTTATTTAGTTATTTATTTAGTTTTTGTTAACCGGGTAGGTGCACTAGCCAACAGGTGACTATTTTCAGGCACGACCCGGGAGACACAGTTACAGTACAAGATAGGACAATTAGGTTTAACACAATACAGGCAAAAGTACATTGGTACAAGTACAGGCATACAATTTCAAAGGCAGGCATACAGTTCTTCGATAGGCAGAGGGGTAATGGAGGAAGCACATATTAGAGGAGAGGGAGAGGAAAGGGAAGGGAGGTGAAGGAGATTTTAAGCAGGCAGGAAGGGAGTGTGAGCTAATGAGGGGTGAAGGGCTTTGGCAGAAAAGACAAGGAAAGTTACAGCTAACGCCCTTGTGGTGATGGACAGAGATCACAGCCAGGCTTTGGAACCGAGGACGGCAGAGCAGAGAGGATGGTGGCAGGCAGGGAGGAGGTGTGGTAAGGAAGTGAGGCGGGGGCGTGGCCAGCCTGAGGCGAAATGATAAGAGTGCGGCGCATTAAGCGGGAAGGCGAAAAGGACCCAATAGTTATGGAACTGGAACTGGGGAGGCAGCCAACCTGAGGCACCTACGGGCAAGGATCTGAAGCTACGGCTTTAGCGGAAAAGGTGCAAAAAGGACCCGGGGTTATGGAACTAAAACTCGGCAGGGCTCTGAGGCGCTGACGGCAAAGTGTGGCTAATTATGGCTTTAGCGGGAAAAGGCACAAAAAAGACCCGGGACTCTGGAACTGAGACCCGGCAGGGCTGTGAGGGGGTGAGGAGCGAGCTGGAGTGGAGAGGGGAGCAAGAGGGACCAGTACCCACTAACATTAAGTAAAACATATAGTATAGTGCAACACAGTAGAACGGACGAAGGATCAAACAATAGTAGGATTATGTCTGAATTATACAGAAGTCAGAGAGATGAAACAATGTTTAGATATGCAGCATAATAATATGATCAAGTCAGGATACTACACATATTATAGAATTAAGGCAAATTAGGCAGTCGTAAGAACAATTTATAGCAGCATGATTAGAATAGAGTGACCATACAGAAAAGGTTGTAAACGTTACATTAAAGTGCAGGCAGACTTGTAAACAATTCATAAAGTGCAGGCAGACTTGTAAACAATTCATTAAAGTGCAAGCAGACAAAGAAAATGACAGAGCAATTAAAGGGAGGCAGGCTAGTGAATATATGGAAAGGGGGGATTGACTTAGACAGGCTTCAAAGTCTAAGTAGGATCAAAGCAAGTGCTGGCTGGTGCCCCCTCCCCCTTCCTGTTTCACTCTGACCATTCCATTGACTCTGTCTCAGCCCCTCTTGAAGCTACCCACTGTCTTTAATGCTACCAATTCATCAGACAGTGCATTCCACCCTGTCACCACTCTTTCCATGAAATAGTGCCTTCTCATTTCCCTCCTGAATTTTCCACCCTTCAGCTTCAGGCTGTGCCCTCTGGTTTCTCTCCCACTTTTCAGCTTAAACAAACCCTCAGGGCTAACCCTGTTAATGCCCTTTAAGTACTTGAAGGTCTTAATCATGCCCCTCCTCTATCCTCCAAGGAATCATGTTGAGCTCCCCCAGTCTCTCCTCATAAGGTACCTCCCGCAGCCCCTGGATTATTTTCATTGCTCTTCTCTGAGCCCCCTCCAGCAGCTTGATGGCTCTTTTCAAACAGGGTCATCAGTACTGCACACAGTACTCCAGGTGTGGTCTCACCAGAGACCTGTAAAGGGGCAGAATGACCTCCTGTCATCTGGATGTGATACCCCTAGCGAGGCACCCAAGCATTTTGTTCACCTTTGCTGTTGCCCTCCTGCACTGCACAGAGTGGTTCATTTCCCCAGTTACCAGCAAACCCATATCCCTCTCCTCCATAGTAGGTAATAGCTTCACCCCACCTAACCAGTAGCTATTCCCAGGTCTTCTGGCTCCCAGGTGCATAACCTTGCACTTTCTTGTGTTGAATCCTAGCTGCCATGTGTCTGAACATCTTTCCAGTGTACTCAAGTCCTCTTGGAGAATCTTGCTATCTACTATCATCTCACTATCTACTTCCGCATAGATCTTCATGTCATCAGCAAAGAGGCTGATCTTACTTTTTGTCCCCACCGATATGTCTGCAATGAAGATGTTAAACAATTTCGGTCCTAGTACTGAGCCCTGTTGGCTCAGGGTAACTCTGCCCAAGGGCCTGAAGAGATTCCCAACTACTGTCAGTGCAGGGTGCAGTAGACACTGGTGCACTTGTGTCCACCACACTGTCTGGTGACAGTAAAGACTTGGTTAATTAAGATGCCTAACGTCAGTGTTGATGTTAGCCAGGACTGCCAGAGTGAATGTCTCCACAGCGGTGCTGCCTCCTGCACACCAGTGAAACAGACACTGCAGTGGCATGGTAGTGAATAAAAAATGAGTGAACCCAAAGCTTATAGCAAGGTGGGAGCTCTGGTAAATACAGAAGCTACATAGAAAGGGCTCTGTCCTGAGGAAAGACCTCACCCAATGAAAAAATTGCAAGAAATAAAGAGTAGCCTGCCTTAAAAACTTGTATGTTTAATTTAGCTTATCTTGAATTCAGTTATAGTTAATGTTGGTCTTTAGTTTATTGCTTGTCAATTGAACTCAATTGAATTCTGTTTATGTTATATTATGTCAATTTGTCTTCATATATTTGTAAAGTGCTGTGGTCTTCTTGGAACAATATTTTTAAATAAAGTTGACTTGACTTGACTTCTGTAGATGTGTGAAGGTCAACATAAAGCTTGCCTTGCAATGTTGACAAGGATAGAGATTTTTGGGGTCATGTTTCATTGTGTGTGACTATAAATGTTAGTAACTTGAGAACAACTCATCATGAAACAGAGTGATTTATTTCTGACATGACAGAAGGGGCACCGAGCATAGCTCATCAAAGAGTGAATAGAAAGGAAAGGAACTGTAAATAGCTTGAGTCTGAATGTATTTGATTGAAACTGGTAAGCAATTACCACCAGTGCTAGACACGGAAGGGTAACCCTGAGCTATGCACACCCCTGATGCCAAGAGAGTGTTATCATGTGGTATCGGCCCCCCCCCCCACCAAAACAGCAAGGACAGCAGCCACAGCTGAAAGAGATTCTTGGACTGTATACCATCTATTAAGGAAGCTGGGGGGACCAGAGGGAGAGGCAAAGTAGAAAAGGGGACTACACATACATTTTGAAAGCTATGTCGCAGAATGTAGATTTTTTTTTTAACTCATTCTTTATTTTTTCACATCTATAACTTGGAATGTATACATATACTTCATTCATAATATTTACAAAAATTAAATATTAACAATAAAAAAGTAATAAATAATTAAAAACAAAAAGAATGCACTTACATTATATACTCTATCTGATTTCTTTGATTGCCGAAAACAATGATGGAATACATATTGAATATATACTTAAAATCCCAAGTCCTTTAAGAAGGGCACATCTCATGGTACAAAATCTATTTGTAGAGATACAATATATATTACCCATCTTCTCCAAATATTCTCAAAGCCAGATTGGGATTTATTTAACAGAGCTGTAATCTTCTCCATCTTATAAATATGTATCAATATTTGATGCCATTGGTCCAATGTGGGAGGCAGAGGGGACATCCATCTTTTAGTTATAGTTTTTTTCGCTGCAAGGGTAGCCAGATTAATAAATTTATTTGTCAGGACATCTTTGCAGTCTTGCGGATATTCCCCAAAGAAAAAGAAATGTGGGTCAATATTTATGTTCGGTGAAATTATTTGTTGAAGGGCTTCTTGGAAACGGGATAGAAAAGGTTGAAGTACCTTACAGGTCCAAAATATATGGCCCAATGTAGCTGGAATATGTCCACATTGCCTCCAACATTTCGCTCCCTTAGAAGGGTTGTATTTCTGAACCACTGCAGGAGCTTTAAAATATCTTACTGAAAATTTCCAGGCAAACTCCTTCCGTTGTCCAGAACCAATGCCCCTCTGCATTGTTTCTAAGTGTCTTTCCCATTGTGGTAATGGCACTTCCAATCCCAGGTCCTTTTGCCATGCCAATCTAATATTATTTAATGAACTTTCCTTCAGGGACCGCATGCCCTTATAAAGAACTGAAATAATGTGAGGGGGTAGTGGCCTTTTGTCTTTTGGCCCTATAAAAATCTCCAGGAGTCTGGGGAGAGAAGAATCTCTCCACTTCACCACCCCAAGGGTGTTAAGATAGTCTCTAGTCTGAAAGTATCTAAATCTGTCTGCATAAGGAATGCCATATTTTTGGACTAAATCTGTTAGTGGTAGAATTATACCCTGAGGCATAAAATGGTATACCAAATGCAGACCCTGCCTTTGCCATTTTCAAAATCCCTTGTCTATCTTAGCCGAGATAAAGGAGCCCATACAGGGCAAAGAGAGCAAGGCAGATCTCCAGTCTGTGAGTTCCTGGGATGATAATACTTTTTGCCAGCATTTTAATGTGGAGTGGGTATATGGGTTAATTACTCTCTCCAGTTTTATTTCTGGGGGACAAGACAATAGGGTGTGGCATACATTCTCAAGTTACTTCTCCTGGCCCTCTAGCAACTTCCACCTGGCTATGTAATTCACGTCGAGCCAATACAGAGGTATTCTAATCTGGGTAGTTAGGTGATATAATTTAAGATTAGGTAAAGACATTCCTCACTGCTGTTTAGGGAGCTGTAATGTAGAGAGGCTAATCCTTGACCTCTGATTTGCCCAGATATAAGCTGATATTTTTCTTTGCAATGTCCTATAAAATGCTTCTGGTATCTGTATCAGAAGGGTCTGAGCCAAATAAAGGAAACGAGGGAGAACCACCATCCTGATAGACTCTATTCTCTGATATAGAGACAAGGGAAGAGCTCTCCATTTTTCTAATTCAGCATGTGTTTTCGTCATAAAGGGGGTATCATTTAGAGAAAAAAGGTCAGTATGTGAGAGTTCAATCTGCACTCCTAAGTACTTAATACTTCTCAAGTCCCAGAGAAAAGGAAATTTACTTCTCATTTTTACTGATGGGTTATAATTCAAAGCCAGAACTTCTGTCTTAGAGAGGTTGACTCTGTATCCTGATACATCTCCGAATCTATTTAATAAGTCCCAAAGGTGGGAAAGAGAAGTCTCAGGCTCTGTCATATATATTAAAAGGTCATCCACATATAAGGCCAGCTTATGAGTTTCTGTTTCAACCTTCACCCCCTTTAGTTATTCTTCCTGCCTTAAGGCTTGCTTGGGCAAGGGGTTCTAGGTATATTGCAAATAATAGGGGGGACAGGGGGCACCCCTGTCTGGTGCCACAGGATAGTGAAATAGGGCTGGAAAATGAACCATTTATTCTAATGTAAGCTTTGGGATCTGAATACATTAATTTTATTATTTTGATAACAGATTGTGGTATTCCCATTCTCCCCATCACCATCCACAGAAAAGGCCACTCGACGTGGTCGAACGCCTTCTCTGCGTCCAGAGAAAGCAGGAGAAATAGAGATCTCATGTTCCCCACCCGCTGCAGCAAGTGCAGTGTTCTTTTTATATTATCTTGTGTTTGGCGGCCTGGGACAAAGTCAGTCTGATCTAAATTTATTATCTGAGGAAGAAAGGTTTCAAACCTCTTCGAAAGTATGGAGGTGAATATTTTATAATCTATATTGAGAACAGAGATAGGTCTGTATGAAGAGCAAGATGTGATATCTTTATCCAATTTTGGTATACTGGCAGGAATCCGGGGTTGCTCCACCTATTTGAGCACATCTGAGGGCTGCTAACAGGGTGGGAGACAGGTCCTTTCTAAATGTCTTGTAAAAATCGCCTGTGTATCTGTAGGGACCAGGGCTCTTATGTGACTTCAAGGCCAAGGTTGCTTGATTTAATTCCACAGCTGAGATTGGCTTTTTCAGTAACTGTTTCTGTTCTTCTGATATCACTGGGAGGTCAAGACCTTCCAAGAAGGCCTCAATTCCCTGTGTGTCCTCCCCTCTTTCTGTTCTGTATAGGGCACTGTAAAAAGTTTGAAAGGCTTGTTCTATCTTTTTGGGGGAGTGTGACTAATTTCTTTGAAGTTGGGTCTCTAACTTGAATTATATTAGATTGAGTCTCATGTTGCCTAAGTCTGTGAGCTAGTAACCGGGTAGCCCTAGGGCCACCTTCGTAGTATTTCTGTCTGATATATTGTAAGACTTGTTCCATACGTATGTCTAATATCACCTGGATTTGTTCTTTGGTGGCTTGTAAAAGGGGCATGCCCCCCTCATCTCCTGTAGCATGTTGGGCCTGTAAATCTTGAAATTTTTGTTGAAGCTTATCTAAGTGCAACTGTTGCTGTTTTTTGTAGAAAGCTGCATATTTTATTATGCCACTCCTCAGGACAACTTTAAGGGTATCCCATAAAGTGCCCTCTTTTATCCCTTGTACATTATTTTCAGAGAGAATCTGTTCGATTTTCGTCTGTATCATTTCTCTAAAATCCTTTATATTTAAAAGAAAATTGTTAAATTTCCACAAGGTATTAATTTTTTCCTGTTCCCAGATCATGTTAAGGGTTATAATTGAATGGTCAGACAGTACCATGGGCGTCTGGGTACATCTCTGTATTTTATATAGATGTTCCTTGGACACATGCACGTAATCTGTACGGGTATACATCTTAAGAGGAGCCGAGAAGTGCGTGTACTCTCTTTTATTAGGATGTAGGTATCTCCAGACATCCATCCACTGTGCCCCTGAAAGATAGGCCTGCACTGCCCTCTGAGCTGGGGATTTCTTAAGGGGTTTGATGTTAGATGTATCTAGTTGTGAAGTAGTCAGATTATGGTCCCCTTCCATTATCAGCACCCCCTTACTTATTTCCATAATCTTTTGAAACAGTGTTTTTCTTATTTCAAGCCACGAACCAGGGGGAACATATAAGGAGGCAAGGGTGATATCCTGTCCCTCCAGCTGTCCCACTGCAATCACAAGCCTTCCCTCAGGGTCCGCATATGAATTTGTCAGGTGGAAAGGATTATTTTTAGGAACCATAACCACTGCTCCCCTTCTTTTCCCCTTCCCAAAAACAGAGGCTATTATGGTGGAGAACCCAAATTTGGAAAGTTTTTGATGTTCTTTCTTGTTTAAATGTGTCTCCTGCAATAACAAGAATGAGGGTTTCACCTTCTTAAGGGAGGTAATGACTCTATATCTTTTTATAGGGTTATTTAACCCATTAACATTATGAGAGCATACCAAAATTGAGGAGGCTTTAGCCATTAAACAGGGACAAGTATGTAGGGCTGTCCTGATCGGGATTGGTTGAAATTCTGTTACAGAAATCCTGACTTGTACTATTTCTATACGAACAGGGGAGCATCTTCTACCTTCAAACATTCTATATCTTTTAGCATCAATATACCATATCTCCCATTTTATATCTCCAATTCCTAGGCAGTCAGTTGTAAAACTGAAATTCAGTGCACGTAGATTACCAGAATTAACATAAAAAATAACTATAACAAGTTTCAACTCTTAAAACCTATTTACATTAGTACTTCCGAAAAAGGAGGGTATAAAAACTAACCCTCTAAAAGAAGGAACCGCCGTCCGAAATTCGGGCTGGGTCTCTAAGGAAGGAATTGTGACCCAAAAATTAATCAGGCCTCCCCGATCCCTCCAAACAATGGGATCAAGCAAACGGTACATCACACATTGTGGGAAAACAATCAAACAGAATACAGTAGTAGGATCATTCTTCCTGAAAACTGCCCCAAAAGGGCAGAAACTGAAAGGCTGCCCAGGAGTGCACCTAAAGAGAAAAACATTTTCTTAGTGTAACCCAAACTTGCAAATCAACTTAGTGCGCTGTGGGGCTCTAAGCATCTTGAAACATTTGCACATTAATGATTAAATTAAATGCACTATAACAAGTTACAACCAAACATCGTGGTTGAGGGCAGAACAACACCTGCAAGTAAACAAAGGCTGCTTTTATTTTTTCTTTCACTAAACAATATATTATACTTGCAGTGAGGAAACTTATGCCTCTTCGTTTTTCTGCACCTCCGTTTACCCCCAGTAATACCGGAGCATGAAGTAAACAGTCACCTGCACTTTGTGCAGATCGCTAGTCCGATTCAGGTGTTCGGCTGTAAACCCTCAATTTCTGCTCCTTTGGGGGATGTATGCTTTCTTTATGGTTTCTCTGACTTCCTGCAGCGATCAAAAGCCTCTCTCTTTGCTTGTTCCCCCTCGTCTGTTTACATTACTCTGCCATTGGGGGGGGCGCTTTTCCTGTGGCGCAGGACTGGACAACTGGAAACTCCATCCTCTCTTCTTTAGTTCTGGTTGAATCTTCTCGGGAGTTGCATATACTTTATTACCAGTGTCCCAGAACACACGTAAATTTGCGGGATAAGGTGTCTGGAAGCGGATCCCATGTTATTTCAGGATCTTCATGATCGGTGCGTATGCTGCCCTTTTTTTCATAATCTCTGTAGGGTAGTCATTGTCGAACAGCAGTCTGGATGAGTTATAGGTGATGACTTTCTTAGACCAGGCTGCCCTCAGCACCATTTCTTTATCCGTGAAGCTGGAAAATTTTAAGACAATTGACCGTGGTCTTGCTGATTGATCTGGGGATTTTCACATTAGGGCTCTGCGTGCTCTCTCAATTTTAAACTGAAATGTTAAGGGGAGATCCAAGACGTCCCGGAGTAAATCCGTCAGGAAATCTTCCATTCTGCCCGATTCAGAATCCTCTGGGAGACCATATATACGAAGGTTGTCCCTTCTGGACCGAGCTTCCAAATCTAAAATTTTTTCTTGGAAAGCCTCTTGCTGATCCACCAGAAAATCAACAGCTTGGTGAAGGCGTTGGGTCTCCTCTGCCACCTCGCCTGTTACAGCTTCTGATCGCTCCAATCTCTCTTCAACCTCTGTAAGCCTGGTCTGTAGTGCAGAAAATTATTTTTTATTTTCTGCCCAGAATGCTTTTATTTCTGCCAAAAGCATCTCAAAACGGGAGCGAGATAGCCTTTCACCCTCTCTGTCTGTGTCTTGGTCCTCAGCCATGCTGCTTGCTGGGGATACACTGCGGCTGGAGGTAGGCCGTCTTTGGGATCTGATTGCATCCGTTCTCCCCCTGTGCCTCACCGAGCGTGGTTTCGCTAAATCTTTACCCCCAGACATTATTTCAATATTTTCTGTGGTTTTTTTAGATCTCCTTCGTTGAATTAGGGAGTTTTATCAAGTGGGTTATGCTGGAGCTCCTCTCCTATGCAGCCATTCAGGATGGTGACATCACCGGAAGTCAGAATGTAGATTTTGAAAACTGTTGTATGGTGTAGATTTTAAAAATCTCCATGATGGAGTTCTCTGTGCACATTTTGTGGAGACCCTCAAGCAGTACATAGATTTTGAAAACCATTGTGCAGAACGTATATTTCAAAAACCTCTGTGCAGCATGCAGGTTTTGAAAACTGTCATACAGAATTAATAGTTTGAAAACTATATTATAGATGTTAAAAATATTCATGCAACATGTAGATTTGTATAGAATTTGTGAAGGATTACTGAGCAAATGTTTTGATTTTCAATAACAGATGACTAACTGCTTCCTAATTAAAACACACACATGCACATTGGCCCTCATAGTCATGAGTCATGGTTGTTTGTGCTGCACCAATCCAACCCTGCACTAAAAAAACAATTGGCTGCCAGGGAACGATATTCAGATAGACAGTATGCCCTGCCCATCCTGCTATGCCAGTCTCAATACTCGGCTTATATAGCAAGCAAACACATTTTATTTGATATAGATTCTCATCCCAGAGGCTTGAAGCTCTTAAAATGCAATTTCATATCATCAACTAAAAACATTTATAAAATCAAGTAACAAGCACAGTGGAATCCCTCTCATTCATAACACATTTAAAATGAGTCCTCAAATACCATAAAAAACAGATGGGTGTTAAGAGCCCTTTTAAAAAATTCAGCAGTGGAGATCTGGCAAAGCTGATTTTGTAAAGCATTCCATATAAGTGGGGTGGCCACAGAAACAGAATTTGATGGCAGATAAGGACCACTTGGCCCACCTAGTCTGCCCATTTTCCCTGCCCGTTTCATCTACCGCAGATCCTAAGTAATCTGCAGCTTACCCCCAGTTTCCTATCACTAGGGTTCCCTTATGTCTATCCCATGCATTTTTGAATTCCCCTTATGTTTTTGTTGACACAACCTCTGCTGGTAGGCTGTTCATGCATCTACTACCCTTTCCTTGAATAAATACTTCCTCACGTTACCAATGAGTGTACCCCCCTCCTTCTATTCTCATATCATGGCCCAATGTTCATGAACATCCTCTTTTCTTGAAAGCTATTACACTCTTGCACCTTGTCTATACCTTTGAGGTATTTCAAAGTCTCTATTTTATCTCCCCTCTCTCTCCTGTCTTCCAAGAAATACATATTGAAGGCCCAGAAAAGGCCTTTCATCAAGGATTTCCAGAGGACACAGGAAACCAGCAGCACATTCTCCCCGTTGAATGGAGCAGCCAAACTGGAATATATGGGAGCAGAAGTTTTTTTATGTAGTAAGAACCCAACTGCTACTAGAGCTATGCCTGGTGTATATGTGTATTATTACCACAGCTCCTGCTGTCAAAAGGCTCCCAGGACCAAAGGGAGATAGCCTGTCTAAATTAAATAGTGCCATCACTTATCAGGACCATATTCTGTGTCTGGCATTCCAAAGAGCACATAGATATGGCACTCATGGTGCTAAGGGACTGTTTGCATGACAATATGTGGTCATTAGTACCTCAGCACAGTGCAACCAAGCACAAACATGAGAAGCATTGTACAGAGCCTCAGCCACCCCACCTTTGCCATCTCTGATGGTCTAACAGAACCCCTTCCCTCACCCAACTCCTGTCATCAGTGTGGAACTGTATTAAAGCCCTTCCCTGGCCATCTAGTGGATCCCCCCAAACTCACCATTCTTGTTTATGTTGTGGAACTGTATTAAATCCCTTCCTTCCCAGTCAAGTGGAATCCCTGCCTCACGCGATCTGGTGATGTAGAAATATACTGATGCTTATCCCTTGCAGTTCAGTGTTACCTTCAACCAATCACTATGACCCCCCTCCCAGCCACCCCACTAAGCAACCACCACCTCCATCCACTTTCAGTCCCTAACTCACTCATCCATCCATAGGGGAGCTGCTATGAGGTCCTCAGACATTGACTGCACGCTCCCCCCCACTCACCACCTCAGCCATCTGCCATCTGACTGATAGGTAGTGAACATGCGCACACTGTAGAAAGTTGTTTCTACAGTATGCATGAATTCATTCCTTGTCAGTCAGATGGTGGCCTTCCGAGGTGGTGAGAGGAGGATCTCTGCCACTTGTCATCTGAGGACCAGATGGTGGCTCACCTATGGATAGATGGGTGAGTAGGGAATGGACAAGGGATGTGGGTGGTGGGTGCTCAGTGGATGAGTCAGGGAGGAGGGCTTTAATAGTGATCTGGCAGGGGGAAATACACTAGACTGCCAGGGATGAGCTTCACTACATTTCCACAATATTGGATTGGGTGAGGGAGGGGAGCCCACAACATTGCCAAGGAAAGGCTTTTGTACAATTCCAAAATACCAACATGGATTGGGTGAGAAAAGGGGGTTCACTAGGCTGCAACTGTAGGGCTTTAGCACAGTTCCACAATACTAACAGAGTTCAGTTAAGGGAGCGGTCCACTAGGCTGCCCAGTATGGGTTCTAGTACAGTTCAACAATACTGGTATGGACTGGGTGAGGCAGGGAAGGGTGTCTATCAGACAGCCATGGTTTGGATCTTTAATATTGTACAGTACTGACAGCAATTGGGGATGGGGGAACCACTATGCTGCCAGGGTTGGCATCTGCAGTTTAGCTGTTCACTAACAGTGCTGTTGGGGGAAGGGTTCACGCACCACTGTGTGCATCGATAAAAGCAGGGTTTCATAAACATTAACTAGGGATGCCTTGACTTCCTGTTACCACTTATAAAAGCCTTTGAATATTCCATTGCATCCTGTATGCAACAGGGCACCCTCATTTGCAAGGTCACAGTGGTGTAGTCTGTGTATTAGTGCTACCCCTTGAGTGCAGTGCCAGGTACCCTTTGAATAAGGTCCCCAGCCTGCTCTGATGCACTGACTCTGCTTAGCTCAGTGATATACTTGTTAACACTGTGCTTACCTTTATAATGTTAGGGTAATTGTGTGTCTTGTTCTAACTTTTCCTCACAAACACCAAAGTATCACTCTTAACATTTAAGTATTTAATGAGTTATCTTACCTTAATGTTTTTAACCATGTTGAGCTTAAACACCAACTAAAACCCTTCACTCAGTAGATAGACATGAAAAACCATTGTGCAGCATGTAGATTTTGAAAACTGTCACACGGACAGTTAATTTTCAAAACCTTAGTGTAAGATTTCCGTTTTGTGAAAACCATTGCACAGCAAGTAGATTCTAAACCCTATCATGCAGCAGGAAGATTTTAGAAACTGTCATGCAGCATATGGATTTGTAAACCAGCATGCAGCACATGTTGATTTTTGAAAACCATGCTGCAGAATGAATATTTTGAAAACCACTGTGTAGATGTTAAAAGTATTTGAACAGCAGGTAGATTTTCAACATTTATGAGGGATTCCTTTTTACAAACTTTTTTTTCAATTAAAAGTATTTAGATACCGGCCAGCCCAGTGATGCAGCAGTAGAGCTGTGGAGATCAGAAGTGGTCAGGGGTTTCTGGTGGTCAGCTGGGGGTAGAGGATTGAAAATCTGATGGACTGCTCTCCTCTCCCTTGGAGGGAGGACTTGTACACTTTGCTGTAAGACTGCCATCAAATGCAGGCCTGGTGGCAGTGTGGGTCTAGAGGGGTATGAAGGAGGGAGCTACAGGACTCTGAGGCACGTACATGCCTCCAGACACACACGTGCCGACACATGTGCTCCAGCTATTGGGAAGGGAGAAAAAAGCAGAGGAAAATGGACAGTGGGGAAGTATAAATCATGCTCTGCATGCTGACCCTTCACTCACACCATGACCAGAACCCCTGTTGGCAGCAACTGGATGAGTCTCTAGGGGGGAGGACACCGCTTCCCCTTCTGACCCCACCACAGGGGGTGATCAGTTGGAAAGCATGGCTGACAGATGAGTCCCAGAGGATAGTTGTTGGGATGGCAGCGGGGACAGTGCCGAAGGAATCCAGCCTGACCTGGCTGAGGAGAATAAACACTTTTAAGGGGGAAAAAAGAGATCTAAATTCTGTCTTGTGTAGCTTTCATTAAAATGTAGTACTTTTATCTGTGGCTTCTATTCAGGGGTGACTTGTATTTGAGGTTAGCGTGTTTTGCAAAATCAAATTTTAAGTGCTAAAAATAAAATATTAAACATCCTGGATTTGACAAAGTGTATAGCTATTAATCAGCTTCACACCAGAATAAGTAAAATAAACTTCAACTAAAATAATCAGTTTAAAAAAGCAAATACAATATTGATTATATTCACAGAGATAAAAATCACAGAATCCCACCCAAGTGTTTAACATAACATCAACCCTGAATAGAAGCTACAGCTTGTATTTGAGTGTAGCTTTTGTTAAAAATATTCGTTTTGACCTGCAGTTTGTAACTGAGGATGTCTTATTTGAGGGTGGCTTCTATTCCATGAAATATGGTGTTTCGCTATATAACATATTTGTTTTCAGTGAACTGAGCATGTGTGAACAGTAAAGCATTAATAACTTCAAAATAAATTAACACTTTTTCACCAAACCACCACTAGAACTTATAGCTCCTTAACATCTAACAAGTCGTAAGTTTCAAAACATAACTCTTTGTAGATTTCTTTTCAAGTTATCATTTCGGTACACTGAGCATGTGTGAACAAGGATTATATTTAGTTTTTATTTACCACATAAGTGCAGTAGGCAAAACAGTTGCATATTTTCAGGCCCAACCTGGGAGGGTGTGACATATGGGTATTACAATGGGGAAACTCAATTGGTTTGATTCAAATAACAATATATGCTGCAGCAAAAAAAGACAGGTAAACATGTGTAAGAAATAAACCATACATTATAGTCACATTAACAAGGAATAAACCATGCATTATAGACACATTAAAGGGCCACTGTCAACCCCTTTAAGCCTCAAAGTGGCCCTAGTTTAAACAAGCATTTGTCAATGCTGAATGTTTGCTTGCTGGCATTGGCATTGGTAGTGTAGGAGTTAGAGAGCTGCATGCCACAGGGGTCGTGAGGGCTTCAGGACACTGCCTTCCCCTGCATCGCCCGACCGGACCACGGAACCCCTCCCGGCTACGAAGTTGCCACAGGGTCATGAGGGCTTCAGGACACTGCCTTCCCCTGCATCGCCCGACCGGACCACGGAACCCCTCCCCCCGAAGCACAAGAAGTTGCCACAGGGGTCATGAGGGCTTCAGGACACTGCCTTCCCCTGCATCGCCCGACCCGGACCGGGCCCCAGAAGCACAGAAGTTGCCACAGGGGTCGTGAGGGCTGCAGGACACTGCCTTCCCTTGCATCACCTGACCGGACGTGGAACCACCCCAAGCACAAGAAGCTGCCACAGGGGTTGTGGGGGCTTCAGGTTTACTGCCTTCCCCTGCATCGCCTGACCCCGGTTCCACGGAACCCCCTAGAAGCACAAGAAGTTGCCACAGGGGTCATGGGGCTTCAGGACACTGCCTTCCCTGCATTGCCCGACCGGACAAGGAACTCTCAAGCACAAGAAGCGTTACAGGTTGTGAGGGCTTCAGGACACTGCCTTCCCTGCATCGCCCGACCGACCGCTGGAACCCCCCAAAGTACAGAAGCTGCCACAGGGGTCGTGAGGGCTTCAGGACACTGCCTTCCCTGCATCGCCCGACCGGACCGCGGAACCCCCAAGCACAAGGTATGGAAAAACACCACCGAGAAGTACTTTTTCTGGTGCCATTTTCAAACCGCTGAACTCTTGGCAACAGCTATTCAGAGGTCCACTACTGCTTCTCTGCGCTGTGTATGCTTTAATCTAATAATAGTCATCGCAGGAGTGCAGATAGTTTTTGTGCCTGTATTTTTCGCCTGTTTTCCCCTGAAAATATCTGTCTAATTTAGGAGCTTTAAGTAATCTGCTGTCTCCCCTTCTGAACTGCATATATTTCAATAGAACTTTAAGACCGGCATTATTTCCCTCTGTAATTTTGGCACTGTGTTCCTTGAGGTAATTTGGGCCAAACCTGGAGCTTCAGCTGTTAGGTCCCTCGAGTCCTTACTAAATGCATTACTGAAACTGGAGCGACTGTGTAGCACAGCCGAGCAGCTTGAGTGTAGCAGCTGCCTTAACTCCTGTAGTGCGTTTTGTCACCAGTAGCCTTGCTCATTACACTAAACTTTCCCCTGTACAGTGCGACCACGCCGCGGCCATTAACCTCGTGGTCTGCAAGGCACCCCACTGCCCTTTTTGTTCGCCAAATCCCACTTGCTCCTCACATTTATTGTTTGCAATCCCCTGCTCCAATTGTTGATCTCTTACCTGGTAATTGCTTCATTACTCCTCCCACTGCTGCTAGATATAAACCCCTCCTTCTCTCCACAGAAGCTGCCACAGGGGTCGTGAGGGCTTCAAGACACTGCCTTCCCCTGCATTGCTCGACCGGACCGCGGAACCCCCCCCCCGAAGCACAAGGTACGGGAAAACACCACTGAGAAGCGCTTTTTCTGGCGCCATTTTCCAACTGCTGAACTCTTGGCAACAGCTCTTCAGAGGTCCACTACTGCTTCTCTGCGCTGTGTGTGCTTCTACCCCACCGGCGCTCCACGCTGGCTCCCCACCGCCCCCACCACCACCCTTGGTCAGCTCCTCCTTTTATAGGCAGTTTAGGGAGCAGTCACATGACTGGCTAAAACCTATCAGCCCACTTTTCCATTTGCAGCTTATCAGCTGCTTCCACTAGAGGGCGCAAATCAGATTCTATTACAGCCTTACTAATATAATTGTCCCAGGATGCTGTTTCTTACTACCTTCTTTTGCCTCTCTATGGCAGCACTTACCTCCTTACCCCCCTCAACCCTTCCTATGCGGGAGCCCTCACCTGCCCTGCCCCCTCGTTGCTCTCCTCAGACACACGCCTATTCCACCCCTCAATCGCCGGCTCTGGACTTGATCCATGACCACTATGGGATTATAAATGCCGCAATCCTACCACCTTCTTTTTACCTGGGGCTCTTGATCTTAAAATCCTCAACCCTCAGCCTCCCATCAGCCTCCTCTCTTCGGTGCTTAACTAACGCATCCAAAACCCATTTCAGGACAAAAACAATGTATCTCTGTGCTCTTCTCCTACTCCTGTCAGGGGACATAGAGGTAAACCCAGGCCCAAATTCTACCAACACCCCCACCCCTCTCACTCTCCCCAAAGGTCTACGCATACTACACCTAAATACCTGCAGCCTGCTATCCAAAATCTCGCTACTACAACCAATTGCCTTAACACTGCACCCTGACGTACTGACCATCTCTGAAACTTGACTAAAACCACACCACACGGATGCTGAAGTCTCCATCCCAGGCTACACAATAATAAGGCATGATAGGCCAGGGACTAAGAAAGGTGGGGGCACGGCTATGTATATCTCAAACAGTCGCCAATTCACTATTATGGAGATCCCCTCTCTTCCCGCAAATATAGATGCCTCACTAATTAAACTATCAATTCCATTTTCCACCCCTATATACGTGTCTAGCACATACTGTCCCCCATGCACACCCACTGAGGATATCCTCTCCCACCTAACCATGCTACAGTCCCTAGCTAAAGGTGGAGAACTCCATGCCACAGGGGACTATAATGCCAACTGGTTAGGAGCTGACAAAACCCACCTGAAAACTAAAATAAAAGCTCTAAACCTCAAGCAACTCATAAACGAGCCCACCAGACTCAACCATAAGTCTAAAAACCACTCCCTTTTGGACTGGGCCCTCACCACGCATCCACATAGAATCCTTGAAGCAGGGCTACTTCCTGACTCCATTAGTGATCACCACATAATTTACCTGATCAGGAAGGTTCATAGCCCTTCTCCCCCCCCCCACCCAAGACGCTATGCACCAGGTTGTACAACTCCCTGGACCTAAATTCTCTCCTAGCTGACCTAAGAAGGGTAAACTGGTCCTGCATCACCGAGGCCTCTTCCATTGACGTTGCCTATAACACATTTCAATCCAGTTTCCTAAAAGTTTGGGACAAGCACGCTCCTCTGCGCACTAAAAGAGTTAGAGAAGCACATCTCCCCTGGATCACTGCTGACATAATCAGTAAATGCCACTCCAGGGACCATGCCTGGAAAGCCTATAAGAAACTGGGCTCCAAGGCCTCCCTTACTACTTACAGAGCCCTAAGAAATGCTTGCACAAATACCATACGCGAAGCAAAAAAGTCCTACTTCCTATCCACCTTCAGTAATAATTCTAATCACCATATGGACTTTTGGAAATCCCTCAAATCCCTGCTCTCTCCCCCAACCCAACCACCTCCCCCCACACTACTAGTAAATGGCACCATCATCTCCGACCCAAGCTGTGTTGCTGAAGCTTTCAACACTCATTTCTCCAGCTGTGGAGACAAACTTCTATCCTCCCTCCAGAGCATGCATACCTCAGCCCACCCCCCCGCCTCTATTCCCCTAGCATTCACCCCCAGTCCCTCCTTTCTTATTCCAACCAGTCTCCCCCACAGAAGTCCTTCACTCCCTACGTGCACTTAACCCAAACAAAGGTAAATGCCCGTCATCCCTGGATGCCAAGATGCTATTCCTATCAGCCCCTGCCATAGCCTCCCCCCTGGCCACACTTCTCAGCCTCTCCTTCTCACTGGAAAAGGTACCAACGTCATGGAAAATGGCCAGTGTCATACCCCTCCCTAAAGGCGGTGACCCTTCATCCCCAAGCAACTATAGACCTATTTCCCTCCTCCCTATTCTGGCAAAACTTCAGGAGCGACTTGTCCTGTCCCAACTCACTCAATACCTGGACTCCTCCTCCTTTGTTACTGATTTCCAATCTGGCTTCCACAAAGCCCATTCTACCATCACCTCCCTACTGCGTGTCACCGGGGACATCCTCACAGGCATCGACAATGGACACATCACCACGGCCATTTTTATAGATCTAGCTAAGGCGTTCAATACCGTCTCACATTCCCTACTCATCTCCAAACTCTCTGATGCAGGGATAGCTCACCCAGCTATAGAATGGTTCCAAGATTATCTATCGGGTAGGATGCAAGCGGTCAGACTGGCCACTCACACCTCTAACCCCCTTCCAGTCACTTCAGGTGTCCCCCAAGGGTCTGTCCTTGGACCAATTCTTTTCTCTATATTTCTAAATGGCCTCCCTTCTGCATGCTTCCACTCATCCATCCAAATGTATGCCGACGATACAGTTCTGTATGCTTCTGGCCCCTCAACTAGCAGTGTGACATCTCTCCTTCAGGAGGATTTCTCAGCCGTCCAGCACTGGTTCATGATAAATCAGCTATCTCTTAACCCAACAAAGACTGTGTCGCTTACATTTGGCTCCCAACAAAGACTCTCCCGCCAAACACCCTGTCCCCCGTTCATTACCCTCCAAGGGGCACATCTTGAACAATGCACTAGCTATAGATATCTCGGCGTCTGGCTTGACCAACACCTAGATTTCACCTCCCACATAGACTCCCTGCATAAGAGGCTGCTCCCTAAACTGGGGGCACTCTAGCGAAACAAAACCTGCCTCCCCAAGGAAACATGGCTCGCCATAGTCCAACAAATGATACTTCCTGTTCTGGATTATGGTGACATAGTATATTCTATTGCCCCTGCATCTACCCTGACAAGTCTAGACACCCTATTTCACTCCTTCTGCCGTTTCATCCTCGACTCCCCACTATCCACCCACCACTGTACTTTATACAGCTCCCTAGCCCTGCTATCGCTCCATGACTGGAGATTAATAAACTGTGCTAGGCTTGCTGCTAAATTTTGGACTCACTCCCTCCCTACCTTGAATCTACCTTATCTCAACAACCTCTCCCTGCGTACTCCTTAAGAGGCGCCGACCCCAGACTTCTACACGTCCCACTAATGCGCACTACCAAAGGCCAGTCAGCTCTCAAATTTAGAATCCCACAGTTCTGGAATGCCCTTCCAGCCCCCATCAGACATGCACAAAATCCCAGTCACCGCACCAGACTACTCCAGGCACACTTCTCCTCCAGCTGCTTATGCTAATTTACAGTTAGCCCTCTACTAATTAATCATAAATTGTTCAGGTGTACTCCTGTTATGCGTTATGTGTATTCTGTCTGTAATTCTTTACTGCATGTAATTTGTGCTCAAAAACTGTATTATCTGTGTTGAAATCATATACCATGTTCTTTATTTCCATTTCTGTATTTAAATGTTCTTCTATATACCATGTACTGGGCTAGGCCCCCAGGTCGCATCTGGAATCGAGCATGTTGCTCAGTATGCCTTCCTGGTAAATCTCGTAAATAAAAAAAAAAAAAAATAATAGGAATGGTAGTGAAGTATTAAACTGAAGCCAACCCCACCACCCTGCAGAGACTGACATGCATTGGGGTGTGCCTTTGGGTTGTCAGGCATAATGGCCACGCCATTTCACCACACCCTACCCTGCAGACACTGACAAGTGTCACGATGTGCCTTGGGGGTCTTTGGCCCTTATGCTCACCCCACTCCATCAGGAAATACAGTGAGATGGGTCCTGTATAGGAGAATGGGGTGAACTTTGGGGCAGAAGAGTCCAAGGCACACCTCGATGCCTCTCACTGGCTGCAGGGTGTGGAATGGTGTGAGCATTACAGGCGAGAATCCCAAGTCACACCCCTGATGCCTGTCAATCTCTACAGGGTGGGGCGTTATGGTCGAAAACCCTAATGCCTCAGGCATTCGTTGGCATTTTCACTCCAAATTTTCAACATGGGTTTTTTGAGACCCCACCTTATGAACAGTGGCAATTACAGTTTGTTAGCCGAAAGCTGATTTCACACAGTGACTACGCCATTTGGCACCACAGGTGCGAAAAAACATTTTGAACAGGATGTGAAAAATGACAGCTGTACTGTTCATGGGGAGGTACAAAAAATGGCAATGTTGAAAATCTGCAGTGAAAATATTTAAAAAACTGGTGAAGTCAGGGGCGCGCGTAGAAAATGCGCAACGCACACCTGTAATGCAATTAGTTTGGGGATTTTTTACAGCAGATTGTCAACACAGGGATTTTTGAACCTCCACTCACGAACAGTGTCACTGTGATTTTCTTAATCTGTCCCGAACAGTGATTTCCCACAGCGACCATGCATTTCTGCGCTGGAAGTGCGAAAACACATTTTGGCCATGGTGTGAAAAATGACAGCTGTACTGTTCATAAGGAAGTGTTTAAAAATGCCAGTGGTAAAAATCTGGACTGAAAATATTAGAAATCCATGAACTTACGAGGGTGCGTGGAAACTGCACAATGGTCGTTCGAAAAACAGTCATTTTATGGACTTTTTTCACCAAATTTTTAACATAGCCATTTTAACACCTCTGCTCATGAACAGTGTCACTGTGATTTTCTTAATCTGTCCTGAACATTGATTTTGCACACCGACTGTACCATTGTATGCTACATGGGCAGAAACACGTTTTGGGTGAGATGCGAAAAATGACAGCTGTACTGCTCATAAGGAGGTGTGGTAAAATGGCAATGTTGAAAATCTGGAGTGAAAATATTGAACATTTGCAAAGTTACGAGCGTGCATAGGACAACGCAACACATGCTCGTAAAACAGTCAGTTTTGGGAACTTTTTCACCAAATTTTTAACATAGCCATTTTAATACCTCTGCTCGTGAACAGTGTCACTATGATTTTCTTAATCTGTCCTGAACATTGATTTCGCACACCGACTGCACCATTGTGTGCTACATGCACGGAAACACATTTTGGGCGAGATGTGAGAAATGACAGCTGTACTGCTCATAAGGAGGTGTGGTAAAATGGCAATATTGAAAATCTGGAGTGAACATATTGAAAATTCATGAACTTCCGCAGCGTGAAGACAGCATAGCAACATGCTCGTAAAACAGTCATTTTTGGGAATTTTTTCACCAAATTTTCAACATAGGGTTTTTGGGGGACTACCTCATGAACTATGACACTGTCATTTTGTAAATCAGCCCCGGAAGGTGGTTCCACGCAGTGACCGTGAAATCACCTTTCGGCCCGAGTAACAAAATGACAATGACAGAATTCATGACGTGGGGTCCCAAAAACCCCATGTTGAAAATTTGGTGAAAAAATTCCACAAAATGCCTGAGATATACACCAAAGTTGAAAAAAAATCTATTTATTACATTATACAGCTTGCCGGCATTTCCTCAGTTTGCGGTCGGCTTTGAAGAGTGCAGACGTGTTCCCGGTCCACCGAAGATCATCGTGCCAGCCTCCGGAGGCAAGTATGGGGTGAAGTGTGGGTGTGGGGAGGCAAGATGTGCAGAAGGTGGGTGTGGGTGGGGGGAGCAGAGGTCAGGACAGTCAGCTAGGGAAGGTCTTTTCTTTCAGTTTTTTTTTCTTGGATGACGCAGGACGTTTGCCACACTGGGGTGGGCTCCCAGTGTGGCAGCTGGAAGGCTGTTTGGGGGGGCAGTGGAACCGACAGGGGATTAGGCACCCCCATCAGCCTTACAGACTGCTGCCATGCTGGAGTGGGCTCCCAGCATGACACCCGGAACTCTGTTGGGGGGGAGTGCAGCAGAGCCAGTGGGGGATTGGGCACCCCCATCGGCTACACAGTGTGTGCATGGAGGGGGCAAGCATGAGCACGTAATATGCATGTGTGTGTGTGTGTGTGTGTGTGACGCATGAGCATGCAATATCTTATTGCTGCTCACTGAAGCTTAGCTCTCCCTTTGAACTGTACAGCACTGCATTTTCAACTGCTGTCATAGACAGCTGTAGCATTCATTGGGGAACTGTGGCCGTGTCTGCAAACACACTGACTGCATTGGAAGACAGGGTGCCACACCTCCGAAAACTCGGATGATGGCACTATGTTTCTTGCACATGCATGCAAGCAAACATAAAAACACATTTTATGATTGGTCACAGCATGTTGAAATTATTTCTGTAAATAGAAGTTTGATTCTGATTCCTTTCTTCTTTTAACAAGTGAAAAGCAGACTGACCACTGCACTGGTGTTGCCACACAAAAACATGTTTGTTTACATTCCCTTAGTCTACTCCTACTGCATCTTTCCTGGACTTGGGACACCCCCAGCACAGACTAGCCACTCAAGATGCAGTGGGAGGAGATGAGCCTATTGAATCATGAGTGACCGCACTGTTTGTAGGTCTTCCTAATGTTCTGGAAGTATGCAATAAGAGTAGATCAAGGATTTGAAAGAAAACAAGGCTAGGTATACTTACACCATTACCATGCATTTCAGTTCTACTATGAAAGGCAGCAGATAAAACAACTAGCAACATCAATTAATTTTAGAGAACATAACCAATCATAAAATGTGGGTTTTTAACCAAAATTACCATGATGCAAAAAAAGTTGACAGTGTTTGTTTAACACAGTGGAATTGGAAAAGCATAAAGTTGGTATTAAGTAGGTAGTAGATATTAAGGTAGTAAGTATCATTAATAACTTCAAAACAAATTAACATTGTTTCCTCAAACCACCAAAAAGACCCATTCCTCCATAAAATCTAACAAACCTCTATGTTTCTTTATACAATGGCAAGGAAATTTCCTGCCCCCTCATTGGTCAGTGAGTGCCTGGAACAGTGATGTTATTTCATGATAACATCACTGTATGACGTCCAGGCACAGACATGACCATATGACATGAAGAAAACATGTTAACAATCACTACGCCCATACTCTACAAACCAAATCCTAGAAGCCTTTAAAGCTTATCATCAGAAACTAAACTTGAACCCAGAAACTATGGACCCACAACAGATTGCAACTTTTTTTGCTCAAATAAAATTACCAACTCTAACCACAACACAAAAAGACAAAATAAGTTCCCCTATCATGGCCTTGGAATTACAGAACACAATTCAAAACCTAAAAAATGGGAAGAGCCCTGGTGGATGGATATGGAGTGGAATTTTATAAAGGAACCTGGGATTTAATTAAAATACCTCAATTAGAAGCCCTACAAAAGAACCATGATACTTCAGTCTTTCCTACGTCTTGGAACCAAGCCGTTATATCAGCTATATTAAAAAAAAAAAAAAACATATTTACGTGAATCGTTTCATCCCGTATCAGTACTTAACCAAGACTATAAATTTTACACCAGCATTATAGCCCATAGAGTGAACAATATATTATCAGAAATAATACACCCTGACCAGTCAGGATTTATTAAAACATGCCAAACTACAGATAATATTCAAAGGACCCTATACCGTATGAACCATGCCCAGATAAACTGTTCCCCCTTGCTGACACTAAGTCTAGATGCGAAGAAAGCATTTGATAGAGTCTCATGGAATTTTTTACAATCAACTCTAGCCAAATTTGATTTCCCACAAAAATTCTTAGATATTTTAGGAGGCATCTATCAGTCCCCCCAGGCAGTGGTCAAAATAAATGGCTCCTGCTCATCACGCTTTCAGCTCCATAGGGGTACCCGTCAGGGTTGCCCGCTATCCCCCGATTTGATCGCCCTTCACATTGAGCCAATAGCACAACTGCTAAGGCAAACTACCCAAATACAGGGATACGAGATCAATGGGACACAACATAAATTAGCATACTATGCAGATGACTTGTTATTATGTATAACGCAACCAGAAACCTCCCTAGAACACTTGGATAAGATTTTATCCAAGATAGAGCATATAACAGGGTACAAAATTAATCAGGATAAATTGGAGGTATTACCGATGCATTGCCTCCCTACCCAATCTTTAATGGAGAAATACCATTACAAATGGAACCGTCCACATGTGACATACCTAGGAATTAAGATTTCTCTCACCTTCTCCAATATCCAAACATTAAACTATGACTCCTTATACCTAGAGGGGAAAGCTGATCTAAAATGATGGACCCACCTTCCAATCTCTATTTTGAACAGGGTACAATCCATACAAATGAATATACTTCCAAAATTATTTTACCTAAAGCAGAGTATCCCTCTCCCACTGTCACAGAGAGAAATAACAAAATGGGACAAGATAATAAGAACATATGTATGGGGAGGAAGTAGATCTCATATCTCACTAAATAAATTGCAACTACCTAAGAATAAAGGAGGACTGACCCTACCAGACTTCTCCAAATATTCATTTGCAACAGTACTCACTCATTTTACAAAATGGCTAGTCCCCCCAAATCATGCTCCACAGTGGTTCTCCATAGAAAATGCCCTAATGAATATCTCACTAAACAATATATTAGTATCTCAACCCCCCACATCCATTCGGAAGACACAGGGTTCCTTTTTTACTAAAGCCATGCTCCAGAAGTGGGAAAGACATCTCAAACATCCTGAAAATCAGTTCATAGCTAAATGGATAGGTATCCTAGCCTGGAATCCATCCTTTCTCCCATCTCTAACAGACTAATACACACATAAAAGTTTTATTATGGTGATACCTTTAAAACTTTTGCACAACTACAGTCTGAATTCTCCTTACCACAAAGAGATTTTTTCCACTACTTACAAATTAGGCATTTTCTAGGGATAGAATTGAGAACAGACATCGCTGACCAACCTCCTTACCCACTCTGCACATTTCTTATACAAGCGAAGAATCCCATTGTGCATCAACATCTTATATCAAGATTCTATAAAGTGTTGAACACTAATTCCCCATATAATATGGAAAATACACAATTTAAATGGGAAGCAGAGCTATCCCTAAACCTAACACCAACAGATTGACTCTACATATGGCAACGCCAACATAAAACTACCAATCCTACTCATGGAGAGAATTCTCCTGGAAGGTGATAGTGAGGTACTTCCATACCCCACAAATCACTGCAAAATATTCATTATCTAGTGACTCCTCATGTTGGAGGGATTGCGGAGAGGAGGTGGCCACCCACTCCCATGTATTTTGGTTCTGTCAGACTCTGGTCTCCTTTTGGAGAGAAGTAGGAAAACAGCTGGGAGATCTTTTCCCAAACCTTGGACCCCTTTTCCCAGAAGTGGCTCTCCTATTTCATTTCCCAAGGCAAACTAGAAACCCCTCATCAAATATACTTAATTAGTATACTACTGGCAGCAGCCAAAAAAGTTATAATCAGATGATGGTTAAAACCAGACCCTCCAAATATAACAAATTGGGAAAATACGATATATATGACATATATAAAATGGAGAGCCTAACAGCTAAGCTACAAAATAAATTGCTGGTGCTGCTGAACAGGTGGACCCCCTGGTTCTTATATGTAACCCAGCACTACCCAGATCTAATATCTTAATTGGGAATACCAACTTCTCAGCCCTCAGGAATTTCCTGATGGCCTACTCTAAGCCTAGAAAGAGCTGGTCAACCTATCTTAATATAACCCATCCCTGGGGGAACATATAAGTCTGTTTCACATTAGCTATACCTATTTTTAGACTCAGGGTAAGATCTCCCATGGGGGTGTGGATAAACATATATGGATAGGAGATACTGAAGTAAGGCTTTCCCCCTTTTATAGAGAGGTTAAAGTTTTTGAACAGAAAATAAAACTTGAAGAATGACAAATATAATGTAAATTCTGTATGCAATCTCTTTAACTGATGTATACTTGCCTGATACAGGTACATTTATATACTAAATGGAAACCTGTCACTCTTGTGTCCTAAACACTAATACAAATTAAAGTTTAAAAAAAAAAAATCACTATACCCAAGTCTTACAAACACGGTGTTCCCAAAGTACATTTAGTTTCAAATCTGTACCTTAATTATTGTTGCCACACATAGCTGCTATCAGCATCCTTTCTCCCCTGAAGTGAAATTGCTATTGTAAGAGTTAAAATGAAAATAAAATAAAGCAGTAAGTAAATATCTTTCTCTCTGTTTAGAGCTCTGATTTTTGTACTGTTTGCACACAGCCATCTGTCACTCGCTTCAACATGTCGGTCACCTTGATGTACTGTGTGCACAAACATCATTTAAAAAAATAACATTTAAACTAGAAAATAAAGCTGTAACTACAGCTGGCTTTCTCCCTACTCCACAGCGAGATCACTGTAGCGCATGTCCATAAGGGCGCAATGCTCGCTCCACTCACTGATCGGCTCCACGGCCATGCTGCTCACTGTGTCACTGTGCTGTTAAATCAACAGAAACTACCAGAAACTATGCCCACTCTACGGGTACTGGGAGGCTGGTGGCTTCTAAATAGAATGGGTACATGGAGTGTGTGTGTGTGTGTGTGTGTGTGTGTGTGTGTATGTGTGTGGGGGGAGACACCCTGACAAAGAGCCAGCTTCAGGGGACACCCTTTCAAACAGCCAGCTTTGGAAATGGAGACAGCACACACCATGAGAGCTGAGGAGATTGACAGATGAGGCAGCAAATAGCAGCAGTGCCACCTAGTGGAGAAATTGCAGAATTTTTTTCTTTAAAGGTATTCTTGCACATCACAAAATTAAGATGAAAAATATATTTAAAACATTCTTTAACTTGTTTTTTTTTTTTGTTAATAAATGAGCCATTGTATAATAGCAATAAGGCACTCAAGGGATGTGTGCTATTGTGTAATAACGTCACTTCTTGGGGATTGAACGCACTTGGACTCGTGCTTCAATCACTCAAGATGTGATGTTATTGCACAATAGCACACACCCTATCATGCCTTATTGCTTAATTACTACTTGTAGTTTTTCTCTATCCTTGGGTAAAAATGTTGATTCAAACATGGGCAAAAATACACAAGTTCAACACTCTATGAATCCAAAACTGACTGCTAGATCACAGAAAGTTGCCATATGAGGATATCTCTCTGATGTGGGTAGGATGACGAGTGGGGCCCCCCCAGGGGTCTGTTCTTGGACCTGTTCTACAATATTTATTTCTGATATGTGTGTAACAACATCTCTAATGTGACAATAAAGTATGCAGATGATTCAAAACTGGGCAGACCCTGTGATGCGCTTAACGACATTCAAAAATGTCAAAATGATCTAGACATAATTTCAACTCGGGCCTTTGTGTGGGATATGTAATTTAACACCTCCAAGTGTTGTGTTATACACTTAGGGAAGCAGACAATACCTCAACATAAAAAGCATTCAGAGTGGGAGAGACCTAGGTGTGTTAATTAACAAATCACTTACCTCAAAGGACCAATGTTACGAGGCCATGTCCAAAGCCAACAAGACCTCATCTGCTATCAGAAGAAACATTACTAGTAGAAAGGCTGAGGTGATTATGCTTTTTGTATCGTGCATATGTACATCCAATTTTGGAATTTGGGAGTTAAGTATGGTGCCCAGACAAGGCCACTGATATAGCTATACTTGAACAGGTGCAGAGGAGAGCTACAAATTAGTCAATTATTTACATAATGTCTTATCAGGAAAGGTTAAGTGCCTTGGATTTGTACACATTGGAACACAGGAGGCTTAGGGGTGATTTTATCTTAATATTCAGCACAGTACACAATACTTATTTCATGGAACAATTAAATTTAGGCCTGAAGTGCAACAATATTATTATAAGAGGACACCCCTTACAGCTAAAGCCTAACAGATTTAAAACAACTAATAGAAAGTCTCTTTTTCGATAAGAGTAGTGAACCCTTGGAATCATTTACCAACTATTGTGATAGACGGTGCCTCTAAAGACATTTTTAAACATAGATTTGCAATTTTTTTAGGATGGGTGAAACTTTATCTTATTAATCATACAGGAGCAACTATGGGCAAATGCCTTCTTCACTTCTACCTTTGTGAAATAGATAACCAGAATTCTATAAAACTTTTCACATTAGTAGACCCTAGGACTGAGATGATACTTACTAAATATTACAGTTGTAGAGGGTCAGATGGCTGAGTTTTTTTGCAAGAAACCCCAAAATAGCCTAACTACATAAGCACTTCTATACCTGTCTGCCATAGAGACATTAAAGTGGCACAGTTTAGGCTGGTTAATGTTAAACCCCAATCTTTGCACCTTAATAACTTTGACATTGTTCGTTGAAGTTGTCCAAAATTTGGCATGTGCAGTCTGGCTGTCAGTGTCTCAAAATGTGCAAAGTTTTGTGGTTTCTTCTTCTTTGTTTTTTGAGACACAGAACTCCAAAAACTGTAAAAAACAGTGTTTTGTTTTCCTATACTTAACATATTTTTGTTGCTCTCATGCACAGCCTAGATGGTGCAAAATGTTTTCATGAAACTTTCAAGGTAGAAGCAGCCTAATACATTTTGAAGGTTTCATGAAAAATATTATATGGTTCAAGAGTTACAAGTTTTTTTGATAATGATCACATCTTCTTGACCTGGAAGGACACTACTTCTTTATTCAGCTGTGAGCTGTGTGAGAAATTCTATATTGCACTTGATATCTGCAACAACGTGCACTTTTGCTCAATTCTGTGGGAGGTGAAACTAACTACCCTTGGTAATTGCTTTTTATTTATATATTTATTTAGTGTTTAACCAAGAAGGGGCTTGCAAACTCTGTTTATCTTGTGAGTAACTTCAGAAGGATTTAAATACTGCATTTGGGTAGACCCTTGGAGGTAGCTAGATTGTCTACTAGGATTTTTAAATTTACAGGTGGCTGAGGAGTTGAAAAGGAGCTTGCAAACTCTGCTTATCTTGGAAGTAACTTCACAAGTGTTTGAATACTGCATTTTGGTTGTCCCTTGGGGGTAGCTGGATTGACTACTAGGATTTTGGGACAGAAACTATTTTTAAATAATTTACTGCTGCGTAGGAGATTGTGATAGTTAAACTATTTTTTAATAAGTTACTGTGGTTAAGGAGTTGTCATAGCAAAACCTGCAGTGTGAATTGAAACACAGACAGCCTCAGGTGCAGGAAATTGTTTGCCTCATTGTTTTCAGACCACAAAGTGTTGTATTGGAACAGGAAAGGTTGCATCACAACCATTGTCAACAAATTGCCCTGGCTGGAGATATCCAGACTAGATCAGATTACTATAAGTTACTGGTGGCTGCAATATTTAGAGACACAAAGCACATCTTCTTGACCTGGAAGGACACTACTTCTTTATTCAGCTGTGAGCTGTGTGAGAAATTCTATATTGCACTTGCAAATTCTATATTGCACTTTGTGCTCACAACAGAGGGAGGTGAACCTTACAATTGTCTTTGGTTTGTAGCAGATATTCTGTAGGTGGAGGCTACTTCTAACTGAAAGGTGAAATAAGGAACTTAGAATTATCAGGAAAAGACAGTCTTTCAAGCAACAGAGGGAGGTGGATCTAGCTTTACGTTTGTTACAATTCTTAAGATTTTCAGTGCAGGAAGAGTTTAAAGCACAGCTGACTTATTTTGGAGCTGACTGCTTTCAGAGCACAAACCACCAGGCTGTTTTGGGGCTGGGGAGGTTTACCTGTGTCTGACTTGGATGTCTGGATTTTTCTCTGTTTGATTAGCAGGGTATTTTCTCTGTCAAATTGTTGTGTAGGGCATCTTGCAGACAGGAAGGCACTCATCGCAGTGGTGGGTCAGAGCTTTTAGCTGATTGTTTTGTGAGGGCACAGTTTAGGCCTCAACCTCTTCCCACCCTCACCCCACCCACCCTGGAAATAGTTCCTTTATACCTGGGATTCTGACATCATTTCCTCAAGAGTGCAAGGTGCATATCACTGTCATATTCTCTCTAGCACACTGCACTGACAATATAAGCATACACATTGTATAATATATATATTTCTACATAACAAACCAATCACACACACAAACACACACAAAAAAAGTAGATAAACATGTGGGGAGTAGTGCAATACAATGGCTCTAGGGCAGCAGTCTTCCAGGAGTCTTTCTGGAGGCTGAGATGCTGCCCTATTTGCAGACAACTCTCTGCCCTGAGGGAGGAAGCTGCCCATCTGCAGGCCACACTGGACAGTAGTAAGGGAACCTTCTCCCAGGCCACACTGGATGGTAGGAAGGGAACCTCCCCCATCCAGGGAGCACCAGAGCCACCACCACTACCTCAGAGGTTGTGAAGAAAGCACAGCAGTTGGACCACAGTGGGCTCAGGGAGTGTGAGGATGGTGGAACAGAGGCACACCCAGTCAGTTGTTCCACTCCACAATCCATACACCATTCTGGGGGAGCATAGCTCCCCTATGGATGCACCCGCAGAGGAGACTAAGGAGGCTGAGGACAACTGTCACAAGGGAGGCCCACAGGAAGGAGGCAGAGGACACCACAAGGAAAGGAAGCAGCTCCTGGTGGGGGACTCAATTATTAGGGGGATAGAACTGGGGGGAGCAGGAAAACTGAAGTAAGGTGCCTGCCTGGTGCCATGGCTTGGAGGGACAGGAAGCGCATCCTCAGGATCATGAGAACAGCTGCACGGGAGTCTGAGCTGGATGTCATTGTCCACCTAGGAACAAATGACTTGGCTCATCATGAGATTAGAGCAGTGCAGAAGGACTTTGTAGAATTGAGGAGGGGCCTAAGACAAGTAGCACACACAGCATCCTTCTCTGAGGTGCTGTCTATCAATGGCATGAGTGAGGCGAGGGTACTTTGCACCATGCAGTTTAATGAATGGTTTAAAAAATGGTGTGGAGCACAGGGTTTGGCTTCATTGGGGACTGGGTTTCCACCTGGAGGACACCAGCCTATACTGGCAGGATGGTCTGCATCTGTCCAGGAAGGAACAAGTCTTTGAGCAATCGGTTTAAATGCTTCATTGGCAAGCTTTTAAACTAGTCAAGGGGAGGCACTGATAAGCAGCAGGAAAATCCAGCCTCCCCTACAAAACAGGGTACTAAATGAGAAAAAGACCGAGGTAGAAAGGTCAGTGGGGGATGCTGCAAAAGAAGGTAAAGCCATCAAAAAATGGAGAGCAATGAGTACCAATGCCCATAGTCTGAGTAACAAGCTTCCTGAATTAGTGGTCTTGATGGAGGAGGAACATCTGGATATCGTGGCAGTCACAGAAACATGGTACACACAAAACCATGACTGGGACATAAACATACCAGGATACACTATCTACAGGAGGGACAGGGAGGGCAAAAGAGGAGGAGGAGTAGCTCTTTACATAAGGGAAGGAATCAAAGCAACAGAACAAAAGGGAAAACAGGGAGGAGAAGAAGCACTATGGGTAAATTTGGAGACCGGCAATGGCACCACAATCCGCACAGGGTTGTATACAGACCCCCTTCTCAGGGGGAGGAAATGGACAAGGAAATGATAGAAAGTATACTTAGAATGGCAGAAAATGGGAGATATTGCTGATGGGTGATCTGAATATGCCAGATGTTAACTGGAGTGCAGTTGCAGCAGCCACTTCAAGAGTGGGGTTATTCTAGATGCTCTACAGGGGCTTGCCTTAGACAACTAGTATTGGAGCCCACTCTAGAGGAGCAATCTTAGACCTGGTTCTCTCAAATGGAGATGAAGAGAGATCACAGATGTAAGTGGGTAGCCATCTGGGAACTAGCGACCATCGAACAGTATGGTTCATAATAAACACAGCAATAGAGTCAAGCCATACAAAGGCAAAAGTACTGGACTTTAGGAGGGCTGACTTTGCCAAATGGGTGAGTACCTAAGGGATGCACTAGCAAATGGGCAGGAAGGAGGGGTGGAAGAACAATGGGGAATAATAAAAACTGCCATCACAGAGGTAACAAGCCTTTGTGTGAAGCAAATAAACAAAACAAAATGATGTAAGAAACCACTATGGTTCTCAAAGGAAGTGGAGTGAAGGTTCAAGAGAAAGAAAGCATTCAGGAAGTACAAGGAATCACAGAAGGAGCAGGACAGAGAACTGTATCAGTTAAAGCAAAAGGAAGCTGGGAAGGCAGTCAGAATAGCAAAGGCCCAAACCGAGGAAAAGATAGCCAACTCAAGAAGGGGATAAAACCTTTATAGGTACATCAGGGAGTGAAGGAAGACCAAGGAGGTATACTGAGGCTTAATAAAGGGAGTGAGGGTGGGCAGAGGGTGACTGTGAAAAGGCAGAGATACTAAACAAATATTTTTGCTCAGTATTTACAAAGGAAGAGGGGAAGTACCTAAAACAAAACAGTAGAAACACTCTGGATACAGAAGTTGATACCAGCCCATTTACAGAAGAAAGGGTTCTGAAAGAACTCTTAAAACTGAAGGTGGACAAAGCAATGGGGCCTGATGGGATTCATCCCAGAATTCTAAAAGAACTAGGGTAGAACTAGTGACACCACTGACTACCCTCTTTAACAAATCATGGGAGGATGGGGTGGTACCCGAGGACTGGAGGAGGGCAGATGTGATCTCCTTCACAAAAGTGGGAGCAAGGCAGAAGCAGGAAACTACAGACCTGTTAGTTTAACCTCAGTGGTAGGGAAAATAATGGAATCACTTCTGAAGGAAAGAATTGTCGAGTATCTAGAGACCAGAGGGGCACAGGACCCAAGGCAGCATGGATTCACAGCGGAAGGTCATGCCAGACAAATCTGATAGATTTCTTTGACTGGGTGACCAAAGTAGTAGATCAGGGAGGGCTGTGGACATGGCCTACCTAGACTTTAGCAAGGCATTTGACACAGTCCCACACAAAAGATTAATATACAAGTTAGCCAGCCTGGGAGTGGGTCCCAAGATGACAGCCTGGGTAAAGAATTGGCTAGAGAATAGGACACAGAGAGTAATAGTAAATGGAGTCCACTCTGAAGAAAGGGGGGTTACTAGTTGGGTACCACAGGGTTCAGTATTAGGACTGGTCCTGTTCAATGTCTTTATAAGCGACATTGCAGAGGGACTGGAAGGAAAAGTATGTCTCTTTGCAGATGACACAAAGATCTGCAACAGAGTTGATGCACAAGGTGGGGTGGAAAGGATGAGAAGGGACTTGGCAAGGTTAGAGGAATGGTCAAATGTATGGCAGCTTAAATTCAGTGCTAGAAGTGCAGGTAATGCACCTGGGAAACAAAAACCCAGGGAAGAGTACACAATGGGGGTGTGATACTAACAACAACAAAATGGAAAGGGACCTGGGGGTAGTCATATCAGATGACCTAAAGGTGGGCAAGCAATGTGAGAGGGCAGCAAGGAGGGTTGGGGATACTGGGATGCATAGGGGCGGCATCACCAGTAGAAAACAGGAAGTTATTATCCTCTGTACAGACAGCTGGTGAGACCCCATCTGAGTACTGGTGCAGTTCTGGAGACCCAATCTCCCAAAGACATAGACAGGATGGAAGCTGTCCAGAGGAGGGCAACTAAAATGGTGCAGCGCCTGCACTGGAAGAATATGAAGAGAGACTTAAGGAGCTTAATATGTATAGCCTTGAGGAAAGGAGGGAGAGGGACATGATAGAAACTTTAAAGTACCTCAAGGAATCAACAAAGTCCAAGAGGTAGCTTCTTTCAAAAAGAGGTGTGCAAGAACAGGGGCACAATTTGAAGATAGAGGGTGGTTCAGAGGTAATTTAAGGAAGTATTTTTTCACAGAGAGGGTTGTGGATGCATGGAATGGCCTTCTGGAGGAGGTTGTGGAGTCAAAAACAGTGGTGGAATTCAAGCATGCATGGGACAGTCATAAGGCAATTCTAGGGGGTTGGGGTAGGAAGAAGTAGGCTGTTGGTTAACTAGGATCTGCAGCTTATCCATTAGGTAGGGAAATGGGCAGACTGGGTGGGCCAAGCGGTCCTTATCTGCCATCAAATTCTATGTTTCTATGTATGTTTCTATGATCACTCTTGAAAGGTAAAAAGACACTGATCGTGAGTGCTTGTTTTCATGATTTACTTATTGTGGAAAAAAGAAAATATTGTGGTTGCCACATGTTCTTTTTTTAACTCAAAGACAAAGAAAATACATAAAAATGTTGTACTTTCAAAAAACAAACACCTGAACCTAGGTAAACGGGACCTGTTTGGTTGATTCTGGTGTTCATTTTTGGAAAATTGCCCTGGAAGCAGTGGTTCTGGGCACCTGAAAATCATGAGAGCCCAGCTTAATGAGAGGAGCTGTTCCCCTATGGTCTCAGTATGAGAACAGTGGGACTTTCTTGAAATGTGAAGCTGTAGCTGGAGTGCTACTGGTGGCTTGAGTGAGAGCAGTGAGCATGCAATTGCTGGATCTCTCTGTCCACTGGTTTGCCTGTCTGTCTGTCTGTCTATCTAGCTATCTAGCTACACAAACCATTGGTCTAATAAGGCATCACATCATTCAGCCTAACATGTGGTCAATCAGCATCAACAGTTATTTTGACATAGCAATGTTAGTCACTGGCAACGAAAAGAATAATTCTGAGTGAGATACAAACAGTCAAAAAGAAAATGACAGAAAATTGTTTTGGACAGTGATGGATAATCTGACTCATCATCTGAGGAGGATTATGAATCTGAAAAAGGTTTAGTGCATCAGGTTCAGTTTTTATCAACTCTAATATGGTAATGAAATCAGCATTAAATCAAGTAATTTATTCTTCAAGATTTCATGTGTGCTGTGTGGTTCGGGTGGCAGGTGCTGTTGCATGATTAGTCATCGATGAATCTGCTTGCTATTTCTACAGCTGTACTGGGGTCTTCAGGATTCAGTCACTGATCTCATGAGAAGCTGCATCTGTGCCCATAAAGTAAACATCAGTTTTTTATTTTAAAATTTGTTGTGCATAATTTATGATTACTGCCTGAAGGGTATGACTTTTTGAAATTTAATTACAGGCATAGCTATACAAATGTGTTTTATGAGGCAGCAGTATTATAGCCTTTTGCACAGAAATGGATCAAAATTTTGGATGCTGTGTTTGTCTCTCATTGTTAGCATATTCACACAGTTACAAATATGGTTTTCTCTAACAGTTTTACCACCATTACTGTTGCAATACGTGAGCAACACTTCTGCATGTAAAGATTCCTCACTGGGCTAAAATTATGTTTTGCTGCATTTGTTGCAAGCAAACTCCATTCATCTCCCCCTCTTCCCTACGCCCAGATAAAAACTTTCTGTCATCTGTCATATCACTTATTCAATAGTAAGATCTGACACACAGACTGGAGGTATAGAAGACTATCAGGCTTCTATTGCCTTCAGTAAAACAAAATCTGGCGCTAAGCTGAAGTTTTCCAAGTTTATTTTCCTTGCATGAATCATTATCCTCCTTGCTGCCTTGCATTTCTTCACACCAAGATGGCACTGGGACCAGCTCCAGCCCACATGAAGGGGACGAGAGACTGAGGAAAACATCCCAGTTAAAAGAAACAGCTCCTCTCTTTAATTAAAGAGCTAGACAGTGTACTTGTTGTAAGGATAGCCATTTAATTTCCTTTTGTATCATTTCTTGTAAAGTGCATTATATGATCCCTTTTTTACTATTTACTGGTTTAGCCTTATGCTAACAATAGGCTTTGGGATTCAGTATAGGAGAATTCCTGTTTGTTTAACAGTAGAGCAGCAGGACTAACATAGAAGCTGGCAGGAGAACTGCTCCTGGTAGATGCGAATAGGCTCGTCTCCCCTTCCCTTGAGCCGGCTGTTTTTCATGTTTGGCACAGCTGATATCAGCAGCTCTGAGGGAGAGGGCACTGTGGGTTGAAAGAGTTGAGAGCACAAGAAAAACCCACAAATTCCAAAAACTGGACTTTGAGCACTTCGAACCACCCATTCTGTCACTTTTTGTGGCACAGTCAGATGTCTAATACAGAGGATCAAAGTATTAGCTAAGGGCCTAAGAGACAGAGTTGTTCTCTCTCTCAGTAATGACTCCAGGTTTTGTTGCTCATTTGACTGTCCAATCATGACTGTAATTTTCAGTGTGGTCAGACTAACATTCTTGCAAAGCTGTGAGCTTATCATAAGCAGTTTAAGTAGGACTGACATGCAGCATCAACAACAGCAGAATGGAAGTTTCCCCAAATAGTCTAGTGCCAATTTTCAAAATATTCATCCTGTTGCACCCCCCTGTTAGAGAAGGTTTGATGGTTGCATAAGATAGTTCTACTCATCAGCTTTCTGAAAAGGTATGTTGTGGTATTCATCACATGGTCAATAATATTGAATTTTGAAGAGAAATTCTGGACAGTATAGCTGAAAGAAGATGACAATGACTAAATCCTGAGTTTTGAAATTGTGAAACTGTTATTTTTAACATCATATTTGTAGAGTTTGGGTATTAGTTTCCAGTTTTTGTAAATTGCTAAAATAAATTTGAATAAAGGGAACCTAAATGTTCATAAATGAACCTGAAATATAAGTAAAACATAACATCTAAAACCAGTTTGTCATGCCTTATGTCCAGTAATCATGTCTAATGCATCTTAACTAATTATGTTCTTTATTGCTCTCACTTTTCTTCCATTTACTCAGAAATTATACCACAATTTCATTGTAATAATTGATTTGTGCACACTAAGGTTGCTGGCCGGGAATGCATGCCTATAACAGTTTCTCATTCCTGAAGGCATACACTGTACACACGTAAAGAGAAACAACACATTGTCAAACATTTAGTTTATTTCTGGGCTGAATAGAAAGAGTAAGAAAATTTACTTTTGAATAATAATGACACCCATGGAAATGCAAATGTCTTTTCAGACAAAAAAGTGACCCACAACATTTTTACTACAAGATGTTATTATCGTGATTAGGTCCATCCTGAGCACAAATTAAACAATTAATTCTAATGCAGCAACTATATTATTGTTTGAGATGACATTTTAATGGAAACGTATGATCATACTTATCATCATGCAATTTTTCACTACAGCATGTATTCTTAATTTGGAGGCACATTTTGCTTGTTTACTCAGAGCCATCATTGTCAGTGTCAAAATCTAATTCCAAATCACCATTTTCATAGCTGATAATTGTCTTCACCTGTTTCATGCATATTGTCACATGTGTTAGGGTGTCCTTCATACCACAACTTGGTGTGCATTTTAGTTCTGTCATCACACACCTACACTTCCTTGAGGAGTATTTAGACTTTGTGCACGGCCATGTGGTAAGTTCTATCTAGTCTTTTGGACATGATTCTTGCATCATTAGTTGAGGCTCAAGACCATTCTCTGTCTGTGTCCAGCCACATCCATCAGGTGATGCAATAAACAGCTTAGCCACTAGTGCTGCTTTCCAAACAGTACACTGGTAATTAGTTCTCTTTACGTGCTGTACCAGGCTGTCCATAGATGTTGGCAAGCTGTCATTCTGCTTTGCTTGCTTGCAAAACATTTTGTACCTTAGTAGGCTGATTTGGGAACTAATATGTCCTGTTGGTTGGTAGAGTCTGTATACAAACTTGTGACAGACATCAGTGACATCATTCATGAATTCAAAAGAGTCTCCAAGGTCAGCCAACCTCTACAAGTTGTCATGGTTCATTCTTAATATTTGCAAGGATTTCCTTTTGCCTTTGCCCTTGAAACAGCTGGTGCTGTCACAGCCTGTAAGGGTGTGAAATGGCAGAAGCAACTTGCATATCGAGCTGCCAAATTTCTCAGCTATGATATGCAGGGGTATGTATAGAGTCCAGTTCGGTTCGTGTTTTGAACCATAGTTTGATGCCAAGCTCCTCTGCAAAATATGTTCCAAGCACAAGGAGCATCTGTGTCTATTTTAGCTGCTATGTAGCTATTCCTGCTGGACTATGTTAACCTGCCTACTGCTGCTATCCTCCCTAGGAGTCCCATGAAAACTTGATTCTGTATCTCATGGGGTTATCCTCATTGGAACAACTTCAAATTAACAATGACATAAATAATCAGTGTACTACACATGCCTTTACTCATCTTCAGTGCAAGCTTGTTATCATTAGTATGAAAACAATTATTTGGCAGTGACTCAAAGTATTAAGTAAACATAACCATAGTTTACATTAATAAACTGAAAACTTTAAATATCTTTAGCTACAGAGTTCCTTACTCTTCATTAACAGTACTGCAGGTGGTAAATATTTCTGAAAAAAAAAAAAACAAACTGGTGTACAATCAAGATATAAAACTGCTAGAAAGCTGACCCAGGTATATGGCACAGGTCATAGCTATTGTATTACAGAGGCTTACATAAAGCAGTGTGGAAACTGCATGTTAACATCTTAGGTTGCCAGAGTGCTTAGTTTTTACATCCAACATACTGCACCACAGCTTAAATGTTTATTTAAGGTTGCTCTTTAAAGTTATTTCCCTGCTTTGTTATTATTGCATTTATAGATATTTCTTCTTCACTGCGAAGCCCACCCTCCCATTGCCCTCCTCACCTGATGGAAAACTGGATCCTACCATGGGTCTTAATGTTTAAACATTTTTGAGATATTGATCCCTGAGGAGTGCCAGTTAAGTCTCTTTCATTGGTAGTGCTGGATGTCACTTTCATGGGGTAGGGGCTCAACAAGGATAGGCATGTTTATGTCTCAGTACCTGCCATTGACCTAGCACCACAACATACTTTTCCTGAAAGCTCAAGGTCATACCTAACTCATGAATATGACAAACCTTCTCTAACAGAGAGGTGCAACAAAAAACTAAAATAAGGCCCTTTTAAAAACTGCCCGCTAGGCTAAAAGTTACCGAGAGCGGGCATTGATCTCCTGGTTCTGAAATGACACAGATATGTGGGTTCTTACTTCCAGGAATACTACCAGTCTGAAGAATGAATGTTAAAGTGATGAGGATGACTGTGATTGTGAAAGTGGAGTCCCAGAGTCACCTTTTCATTTTCCACCTTGTGGCACGCCTCTGCATTTCCATGACTGGCACCCCACAACTGTAACTCAAACAGGGCAGCTTCAATTTATACAGATCACATGAGTCCCTTCTAGAATCCCAAATTAGTGCTAGTTCTACACAGCCATAGAAACATAGAAACATAGACTCTGATGGCAGACAAGGACCGCTTGGCCTGCTCAGTCTGTTCATTTCCCTACCTATTGAATAAGCTGCAGATCCTAGTTAACCAACAGCCTACTTCCTCCTACCCCTTGCTATAATAGCCTTATAGCTGTCCCATGCATTCTTGAATTCCCCCACTGTTTTTGACCCCATGACCTCCTCAGGGAGGCCATTCCATGTGTCCACCACCCTCTCTGTGAAAAAATACCTCCTCACATTGTCCCTGAACCATCCCCCTGTAGTGTATCCTCACATTGTGCCCCTTTGTTCTTGCACATCTCTTTTTCTGAAAGATGCTACTATCAGTGGAAAGCACGGTTTGTTAGTCTGTGCTTAGTCCAGGCCCCTTCGATCCTTTCTTCCCTTTGCCATGCCTTTAGACTGAGGGGATGTGGGCTTTTATTTTTTGTTCTGTCCTCAGTTTTCCATTTACCAAGCCTGATCTGAGAGCAGAGTTTTCCACAGCCACTGCACACAAGCTTTCTGTAAGCTGCTGCCAGAGACTTATTAAAACACCAAGTACAACTTATTTTGTTTTCTTACACAAGACTGTTTTTGCTTCTGAAACTCTGTTAACATTTTTCTCCATTACTTCAACTATTGATTGCACAGGCACTTAAAAGTGACTGTTTTCCCAGTTGGGGTATATCCCGATGTATGGAGGTATATCCCCTTGTTTTAAATACATGTATAGCCAGCACTCAGTTTTTGCCTGCATATAGCATTCCATACTTGTATTTTTAACTTCTGTTTATTCTTGCAGGAATTCTTTTCAACAGAAGCATAGCATTTATTCCCTTATTAGCTCTTATAGCTCTCTGTCTAAATTATACTGTGTCTGGAGTCGACTTGTAACTTCCCGATTTTGACATTTGACCCTGTCTTGTGCCTCAGTGCTGACAAAGTGACAATTTAATCAGTTTCTTTCACATATTCACTGTCCATGTATTTTGACTGTAGCTATATGAAGTATTTACTACATCGGGACTGAATGCAAGTCAGATGTTTTCCATTTAAAGAGCCTGCATCCACAGATCAGCTACGTTTGTCCAGCACAACTCGCTTTCACCTCAAGACTGCCTTTTGGTACTGTATCCTATCATACTTTTTTCTCTACGTGCAAAACAGCTGTGTTAGCTGCTACAAATTTAGTTACTTCTCATGCTTACAAATGCCTAGTTTACCAACAACCTATCGATTTCTTCCATATGTGACACTCTATACACTGTATACAGATTTGTTTAGTGCTGTTTATTACTGTCTTTTCTGCCAAGCTGCAACAGAAAAAAGGGAGAAAGAGAAAACTGATTTTTCCTATTTTACATTAAGTGATATTTGCAGTGGATGATTCATGAATACATTTTGGCATTTTGGAGGACACCCCTTCCCCTTCTGACCTCAACACAGGGGGTGATCAGTTAGAAAACATGGCTGACAGATGAGTCCCAGCGGGTAGTTGTTGGGGTGGCAGCGATGACAGAGCCGAAGGAATCCAGTCTGTCCTGACTGAGGAGAATAAATACTTCTATGGGGAAAAAAGAGAGATCTAAATTATGTCTTGTGTGGCTTTCATTAAAATTTAGTATTTTTACCTGTGGCTTTTATTCAAGGGTGGCTTGTAGTTTAGGTTGGCGTGTTTCTCAAAATCAAATTTTAAGTGCTAAAAATAAAATATTACACATCCTGAATTTGATTAAGTTTATTGCTATTAACTTCATAGCAGAATAAGTAAAAGAAACGTCAACTACGACACTCAGTTTCAAAAAGCAACTACAATATTGATCATATTTACAGAGATAAAAATCACAGAATCCCACCCACAGTGTTTAACATAACATCAACCCTGAATAGAAGCTGAAGCTTGTATTTGAGTGTGGCTTTTGTTAAAAATATTCATTTTGACCTGCAGCTTGTAACTGAGGGTATCTTATTCGAGGGTGGCTTCTAGTCCATGAAATATGGTATTTAGCTATATAGCATATTTGTTTTCAGTGAACTGAGCATGTGTGAATAGTAAAGCATTAATAACTTCAAAATAAACTAAAATTGTTTCACCAAACCACCACTAGAACCTATAGCTCCATAACATATAACAAGCCTGTAAGTTTCAAAACATAACTCTCTAGATTTCTTTTCAAGTTATCATTTCAGCAAACTGAGCATGTGTGAACAAGTATTTTACTTAATTTTTATTTACCAGGTAAGTGCAGTAGGAAAAACAGTTGCCTATTTTCAGGCACAACCTGGGATAGTACGACATATGGATATTACAACGAGGGAAAAATGCAACAGGGGAAAACTCAATTGGTTTGATGCAAATTACAGTATATACGACAGCAACAAAAGACATGTAACCATGTGTAAGAAATAAACCATACATTATAGTCACATTAACAAGGAATAAACCATACATTATAGTCACATTAACAAGGAATAAACCATACATTATAATCACATTAACAAGGAATAAACCATGCATTTTAGGCACATTAATACAGTGGAATTGGAAAAGCATAAAGTTGGTATTAGGTAGGTAGTAGGTATTAAGGTAGTAAGTATCATTAATAACTACAAAATTAATTAACATTGTTTTCTCAAACCACCAAAAGGACCTATTCCTCCATAAAATCTAACAAACCTTGACATTTCATTACTACTTGTAGTTTTTTCTCTTTCCTTGGGTAAAAATGTTGATTCATACAAGGGCAAAAATACACAAGTTCAACATTCTATAAATCCAAAACTGACCGATAGATCATAGAAAGTTGCCATATGAGGATATCTTTCTGGTATGGGTAGAGTGATGATTGGGGCCCCCCAGGAGTCTGTTCTGGGACCTGTTCTAAGATCTTTATTTCCTATATGTGTAACAACATCTCTAATGTGACAATAAAGTATGCAGATGATTCAAAACTGGGTGGACCCTCTGGTGCACTTAATGACATTCAAAAACTTAAAAATGATCCATACATAATTTCAACTTGGGCCTTTGTGTGGGATATGTAATTAAACATCTCCAAGTGGTGTGTTATACACTTAGGGAAGCACATAATACCTTACAAATATACATTGTGTGGAACAGTAATAAAAAGCATTCAGAGTGGGAGAGACCTTGGTGTGTTAATTAACAAATCACTTATACCAAAGGACCAATGTTACATGGCCGTGCCTAAAGCCAACACAACTTTATCTGATATCAGAAGAAACATTACTAGTAGAAAGGCTGAGGTGATTATGCCTTTGTAGTGGGCATATGTATATCCAGTTATGGAATCTGGAAGTTAAGTATGGTGCCCAGACAAGGCCACTGATATAACTACTGGATACTTGAACAGCTGCAAAGGAGCGCTACAAAATTAGTTAATGATTTACATAATATGTCTTATCAGGAAAGGTTAAGTGCCTTGGATTTGTACACATTGGAACACAGGAGGCTTAGGGGTGATCTTATCTTAATATTCAGCATAGTACACAATACTTATTTCATGGCACAATTAAATTTAGGCCTGAAGTGCAACACTATTATTGCAAGAGGACACCCCTTACAGCTAAAGCCTAACAGATTTAAAAGTAATAGAAAATATTTTTTCGATAAGAGTAGTAAACCCTTGGACTCATTTACCAACTATTGTGATAGATGGTGCCTCCAAAGACATTTTTAAACATAAATTTGCAATTGTTTTAGGGTTTTAGGGTGGGTGAAATGTTGTCTTATTATTAATCATAAAGGAGCAACTATGGGCAAATGCCTTCTTCACTTCTTCTACCTTTGTGAAATGGATAACCAGATTTCTATAAAACTTTTCATATTAGTGGACCCTAGGACTGAGATGATACATACTAAATATTACAGTTGTAGAGGGTCAGATGGCTGAGTTTTTTGCAAGAAACCCCAAGACAGCCTAAATATACTAGCACGTCCATACCTGTCTGCCATAGATACATTAAAGGGGCACAGTTTAGGCTGTTTAATGTTAAACCCCAATTGTTGCACCTTAACTTTGGCAGTGTTCTTTGAAGTTGTCCAAAATTTGGCATGTGCAGTTTGGCTGTCAGAGTCTCAAAATGTGAAAAGTTTTGTGGTTTCTTCTTGCTTGTTTTTTGAGACACAGAACTCCAAAAACTGTAAAACAACAAACACAAAAAAAACAGTGTTTTCCTATACTTAACGTGTTTTTTTTTTTCTCGTGCACAGCCTAGATGGTGCAAGATTGTTTCATGAAACTTTCAAGGTAGAAGCAGCCTAGTACATTTTGAAGATTTTGTGAAAAATATTATATGGTTCAAGAGTTATAAGTTTTTTTGGTAATGGTCACTCTTGAAAGGTAAAAAGACACCGATTGTGAGTGCTTGTTTTTATGATTTACTTATTATGGAAAAAAAGAAAATATTGTAGTTGCCACATGTTCTTTTTTTAACTCAAAGACAAAGAAAATACATACAAATTTTGTATTTTCAAAAAACAAACACCTGAACCTAGGTAAACGGGACCCGTTTGGTTGATTCTGGTGTTCATTTTTTGAAAATTGCCCTGGAAGCAATGGTTCTGGGCACCTGAAAATCATGAGAGCCCAGCTTAATGAGAGGAGCTGTTCACCCATGGTCTCAGTATGAGAACAGTGGGACTTTCTTGAAATGTGAAGCCATAGCTGGAGTGCTATTGGTGGCTTGAGTGAGAGCAGTGAGCCAGCAATTGCTGGGTCTGTCTGTCTGTCTGTCTATCTATCTATCTATCTATCTATCTATCTATCTATCTATCTATCTATCTACACAAACCATTGGTCTAATAGGGCATCACATCATTCAGCCTAACATGTGGTCAGTCAACATCAACAGTTATTTTGACATAGCAATGTTAGTCACTGGCAAATTAAAGAATAATTCAGAGTGAGATGCAAATAGTCAAAAAGAAAATGACAGAAAATTGTGTTGGACAGTGATGGATCTTCTGAATCATCATCTGAGGAGGAATATGAATCTGAAGAAGGTTCAGTGCATTAGGTTCAGTTTTTATCAACTCTAATATGGTAATGAGATCAGCATTAAATCAAGTAATTTATTCTTCAAGATTTCATGTGTACTGTGTGGTTAAGGTGGCAGGTGCTGTTGCATGATTAGTCATTGGTGAATCTGCTTGCTATTTCTACAGCTGTACTGGGGTCTTCAGGATTCAGTCACCAATCTCATGAGAAGCTGCATCTGCGCCCATAAAGTAGACATCAGTTTTTTATTTTAAAATTTGTTGTGCATAATTTACAATTACTGCCTGAAGGGTATGACTTTTTTGAATGTAATTACAGGCATAGCTAAACAAATGCTCTTCATGAGGCAGCAGTATTATAGCCTTTTGCACAGAAATGGATCAAAATTTTGGATGCTGTGTTTGTCTCTCATTGTTAACATATTTACACAGTTACAAATATGGTTTTCTCTAACAGTTTTACCACCATTACTGTTGCAGTACGTGATCAACACTTCTGCATGTAAAGATTTCTCACTGGGCTGAAATTATGTTTTGTTTCATTTGTTGCAAGCAAACTTCATTCATCTCCCCCTCCTCCCCACGCCCAGCTAAAAACCTTCTGTCATCTGTCATGTCACTTATTCAGTAGTAAGATCTGACACACAGACTGGTGGTATAGATGACTAACAGGTTTCTGTTGCCTTCAGTAAAACAAAATCTGGTGCGAAGCTGAAGTTTTCCAAGTTTATTTTCCTTGCATGAATCATTATCTTCCTTGGTGCCTTGCATTTGTTTGCACCAAGATGGCACTGGGACCAGCTGCAGCCCACATGAAGGGAATGAGAGACTGATTAAAAGATCCCAGTTAAAAGAAACATCTCCTTTCTTTAATTAAAGAGCTAGACAGAGTATTTGTTGTAAGGATAGCCATTTAATTTCCATTTGTATAATTTGTTGTAAAGTGCATTATTTGGTCCCTTTTTCCTATTTACTGTTTCAGCCTTATGCTAACAATAGGCTCTGGGATTTGGTATAGGGGAATTCCTGTTTGTTTAACAGTGGAGCAGCAGGACTGACATAGAAGCTGACAGAAAAACTGCTCCTGGTAGATGTGAGTAGGCTCGTCTTCCCTTCCCTTGAGCTGGCTGTTTTGACGTTTGCCATAGCTGATATCTGCAGCTCTGAGGGAGAGGGTGCTGTGGGCTGAAAGAGTTGAGAGCACAAGAAAAACCCACACACTTCAAAAACTGGACTTTGAGCACTTTGAACCACCCATTCTGTCACTTTTTGTGGCACGGTCAGATGTCTAATACAGAGGATCAAAGTATTAGCTAAGGGCCTAAGAGACAGAGTTGTTCTCTCTCTCTCTCTCAGTAATGACTCCAGGTTTTGTTACTTATTTGACTGTCCAATCATGACTGTAATTTTCAGTGTGGTCAGATGAACCTTCTTGCAAAGCTGTGAGCATATCATAAGCAGTTTAAGTAGGGCTGACATGCAGCATCAACAACAGCAGAATGGAAGTTTCCCCAAATAGTCTAGTGCCAATTTTCAAAATATTCATCCTGTTGCACCCCCTGTTAGAGAAGGTTTGATGGTTGCATAAGATAGTTCTACTCATCAGCTTTCAGAAAAGGTATGTTGTGGTGTTCATCACGTGGTCAATAATATTGAATTTTGGACAGTATAGGTGAAAAAGATGAAAATGACTAAATCCTGAATTTCGAAAATATTGTGAAACTGCTATTTTTAACATCATATTTGTAGAGTTTGGGTATTAGTTTCCAGTTTTTGTAAATTGCTAAAATAAATTTGAATAAAGGGAACCTAAATGCTCATAAATGAACCTGAAATATAAGTAAAACATAACATCTAAAGCCATTTTGTCATGCCTTATATCAAGTAATCATGTCTAATAGCATCTTAACTAATTATGTTCTTTATTGCTCTCACTTTTCTTCCATTTACTCAGAAATTATACCACAATTTCATTGTAATAATTGATTTATACACATTGAGGTTGCTGGCCAAGAATGTGTTCCTATAACAGAATCTCATTCCTGAAGGCATACACTGTACACATGTAGAGAGAAACAACACATTTTTAAATAATAAGTTTATTTCTGGGCTGAATAGAAAGAGTGAGAAAATTTACTGTTGAATAATAATGACACTTATGAAAATGCAAATGTCTTTTTCAGTCAAAAAAATGACCCATAGCATTTTTACTACAAGATGTTGTTATCGTAATTAGATCCATCCTGAGCACAAATTAAACTACTAATTCTAATGCAGCAGATATATTATTGTTTGAGATGACATTTTAATAAAACCTTATGACCATATTTATCATCATGCAACTTTTCACTATAGCATATATTCTTAATTTGGAGGCACATTTAACTTGTTTACTCAAAGCCATCATTGTCAGTGTCATAGTCTGATTCCAAATCACCATTTCCATAACTGATATTGTCTTCGCCTGTTTCATGCGTACTGTCATGTTTGGGTGTCCTTCACACCCACAACTTGGTGTGCATTTTAGTTCTGTCATCACACACCTGCACTTCCTTGAAGAGCATTTAGACTTTGTGCACTGGCATGTGGTAAGTTCTATCAAGTCTTTGGGACCTGATTCCTGTGTCATTAGTTGAGGCTCAAGATCACCAGGTGATGCAATAAACAGTTTAGCCACTAGTGCTGCTTTCCAAACAGCACACTGGTAATTAGCTCACTTTATGTTCTGTACCAGGCTGTCCATACATGGTGGCAAGCTGTCATTCTGCTTTGCTTGCTTGCAAAACTGTTTGTACCTTAGTCAGTTGATGTAGGAACTAATATGTCCTGTTGGTTGGTAGAGTCTGCATACAAACTTGTGACAGACATCAATGACATCATTCATGACTTCAAAAAAGTCTCCAAGTTCAGCCAACCTCTGCAAGTTTTCATGGTTCATTCTTAATATTTTCAAGGTTTTCTTTTTGCCTTTGCCCTTGAAACAGTTGGTGCTGTCATAGCCTGTAGGTGTGAAATGGCAGAAGTAACTTGCATATTGAGCTGCCAAGTTTCTCAGCTATGATATGCAAGGGTATGCATTGGGTCTTCAGTTTGGTTCCCATTTTGAACCATAGCTTGATGCCAAGTTATTCTGCAAAATATGTTCCAAGTACAAGAACGTCCATGTCTATTTTAGCTTCTACGTAACTATTCTTGCTGGACAATGTTAACATGCCTACTGCTGCTATCCTCCCTAAGAGCTCCATAAAAACTAGATTTTGCATCTCATGGGGTTATCCCCATTGGAGTAACTTCAAATAAACAGTTACATAAATAATTAGTGTACTACACATGACTTTACTCATCATTAGTGCAAGCTTATCATTAGTATGAAAGCAATTATTTGGCAGTGACTCAAAGTATCAAGCACACATAACTATAGTTTACATTAATAAACTGAAAACTTTAGATATCTTTAGCTACAGAGTTCCTTACTCTTCACTAACAATACTGCAGGTGGTAAATATTTCTGAAAAAAAAAACTGGTGGACAATCAAGGTATAAAACTGCCAGAAAACTTATCCAGGTAAATGGCACAGGTCATAACTATTGTATTACAGAGGTTTATTTAAAGCAGTGTGGAAACTGCATGTTAACATCTTAGGCTGCCAGAGTGCTTCATTTTTATGTCCAACATACTACATCACAGCTTAAACATTTACTTAAGGTTGCTCTTTTATTTCCCCGCTTTATCATTGCATTTATAGATATTTCTTCTTTACTGTGAATCTCACCCACCCATTGCCCTCCTCGCCTGCTGGAAGTCTGTATCCTGCCATGGGTCTTCTTAATGTTTAAACCTTTTTGAGATATTGATCCCTGAGTGCCAGTTAAGCATGTCTCATTGGCAGTGCCAGATTTCGCTTTCATGGGGTGGGGGCTCAACAAAGATAAGCTTGTATCTCAGTACCAGCCATTGACCTGACACCACAACATACTTTTTCTGAAAGCTCAAGGTCATACCTAACTCATGAACATAACAAACCTTCTCTAACAGAGAGGTGCAACAAAAAACTAAAATAAGGCCCTTCTGAAAAGTGGCTGCTAGACTAAAATTACCAAGCGCAGGCATTGATCTTCTGGTTCTGAAATGACAAAGTTAGTTAATTTGTTTATTGATCTATAAGGATGTAGCAAAACATCTTGGTTATTACAATCAAGAAAAGAAAAACATTTTCTAATGAAAAAACGTGTGTATATTGATAAGCAAACGTTATCATACATATAAATTAAATTAAACAACATTATTACATTACACCACACATACATACATACAGTAAATACATATATAGAAAAAAGATATACATCAAGTTCTAATTTAAGATTTTTTTCTTATGTGATATTTTTTCCTTTTCAGCAGTGATGCAAAAAATGCAATTATTAATTCTACATCCTTTATTGTAAAAGGATGCAGAAGAATAAATAGAACATCATAATTTGTATTACTGTAACATTCCAAGATTTCCTCTAAAAATTTAGTATGGAGCTCCAAATATAAAGGACATACAGTAACTAAGTGTAGTAAAGATTCTGGCACATTTCGATCTCATTGACACATCAACATTTTTGGTATAACATTATTGTCCCCCAAATTTTTATTCAAATACAAAGTACTTAGCATTTATCAGGCCTAACCTAGCCCATGTTAAAACTTTCCTTTTAAATGGTTCTAAGGGGAATAAAAAATAATTTTCCAAACCGTGATCTATGTTGTTCATCCTAAACCAGGGTGCACATTTTTGGACCCTAATTGAGTCCAAATCACTATCCTGCGACTTAGAAAATAATATTTTTTAAATAAGTTTCTTATATTGTAAAGAAATTATTTTTTTTTCTGAGAATCTGTCCATAAATGCATGAGGTTAATCATTTCAAGGATTTGATGTATATTTGACAACTATTTTGACCTTAGGCCCATGTGAAACCATTTTATTTTCTCCTTTAGACATAACCTAGGCAGAAGGTTATGATTATTATTTATAATTTTCAACCAATATGAAAGAGATCTATATTGATTAGTTGCATGTATTGATATTCTCCCAAGTTCTGCTCTAACCATAGCAGATGCTGTGGAAAGAGAGAAATAAGTAATGATTTATAAAAGTAAAGAAGAGGGGATTCCAAGTTAATCCTACTATCGCAGGGAATAACCTCTGCCCCATAGGTCAATAATGGATTAATTTTCACCTCCGCTGCTTTTAGGGCTGATCTTATATCAAGACCTCCAAGTTTGGAATGAAACTTTAGATGCACTTTAGCACTTGTTTTTTATTTACTTTTATTTAAGACTTATGATGAGTTGTCCAAAAGGTGTTAGCAGCAACACTGACTCCAAGATATACATAGAACATATCATTATCAATCATATGATGATCTAAAAAAAAAATTGTGTTGTTATTCCTTGGGCCGAAAATCAAAGCTTTAGTTTTTGAAATATTTATTTTAAGTTGGAGTTTCTTACATTTTTCTTTAATAACCTCCTTTTTCCTTTGAAGTCCTCTTTTTGTAAGTGTCAATAACAAGAGGTCATCCGCGTAAGCTAGCGCGAGACACTGTAAGTCATTAATTTTTGGAGAGTCAAATTGCATAATTTCCTCAAAGTTCAACAAATCATTGATGTAAAAATTAAATAATACTGGAGCTAATAAACGCCCTTGCTTTACCCCTCTTAAAGAGGGAAAAGATGTTGTTGTATTCCCTTGAATATCATATCTGACTTTAGTACAGGTATCTGTGTATAACAATTGAATTGGCTGTAATAATGATTCACTAATGCTGCAATTTCTCAAAATACACCACAAAATACTACGATTAATAGAATCGAAGGCTGAGGTAAAGTCGATAAATAATGTATACAGTTTCATTTTTTTATATGTACTTATTTTTCAAATAAGTGACTTAGGCAAAACAAGTTATCTAAAGTTGAGAAATTACACCTAAAACCTGCCTGTAAAGGAGAGATGATTGAAATTCTGCTGAACCAGTACATTAATCTATTTAATAATAATCTTGAGAAAATCTTTGAGATTGAATCCAAGAGGCTTGTTGGTCAATAATTAGAAGGATCCAGTTGAGATCCTTTTTTATGAAGTGGAACTATTATGTTTAATTTCCAGGAAGCTGGTATCTGATTTTTTTCAAGACATAAGTTAAAATATCTAGTTAATAATGGTGCCCAGAAATCAATATTGTATTTATAAATGTCAGATGCTATAGAATCTGGTCCAGGTGCTTTGCTATTCATAAGTTTAGATATGAAGGGCTGGATTCACAAAGCTTTCTGAAGGTGCAAAACCTTACTTAAGTCCTCAAAACTGCCATAGCTGAGGAAACAAGGGGGAATTTGCACTGAGTGCTATTCACAAAACCCTCCGCAGCTGAGGAAAACAACACTACGGACCATGGAAAAAGTGCAGCTGCAGAAGTCCCCGAGGAAAAAAGGTGTGAGGTAAGTAAGGCACAGCCCCTGAAAGGCTATTCTCAGCCAGTTTTTTTCCACAGTTGAGGAAGAAATGTTACACACAGTGGAATGAGGTGTAACTCTCCCTTGGCAAACTGCAGCAGTGCCCCAGCAATTGAAATCAATTAAGGTGGAGGTGAGGCACAGGTAATAGCATCCCAGATGGTATAACAGTGGCTGCTGTTACAGCAATAAAAGCACACACATTGCCATGATATGGCAATAGGCAACAACCACCAGACACAGTGCAGCCCATGACGGAGCCCCACAGGCAGTAGAGCCTGGCCAGTCTGCAGTGTGTGCTACACATGCAGGCAACAGGAACGCCCCATGGAGGGAGGACCAGCAGTGACAGTTGGCCACTGTGGTGCCATGGTATTGCTGGCACCTGTGGTGCTGCAGTGGTCTCAGTTGAGGGACTGGTTGCTGGTCTCTTTGTGGGTGCTTTCAGCTTCATTCTATGGCAGCACTGTTAAAGTCTGCTGTTCCAACTAATTAATTTCACTGCTGCTGTGCCTCCTAAGCTATTTCTGCAGCTGTGGATCCACAGTTGTGGATTTTTAGCACGTGCACAATTTCTGCAGCTGCTGAATTTTTGCAGCTGCAGGGATTTTACGGAATTCCGCACCTGCTCAAAATTTCTTTATGAATATCATGTAACTTCATTTCCACAGTGCTGCAGGCCTTTTTCCTGCAGCTGTGGGATTTTTGGCTTTGTTTGTGAATCCTGCCCGATGTCCATGAGTTCTGAAATTTCTACTTGTAATGGCTGAAACTCACTTATATTTATGGGGAGAGGACACATGAAAGAAAAATTATGCAAATCCGGTTGCCCCAAGGGATAATTGAATAAATTCATATAATGAGATATCCAAGTTGCTTCGAAGATCACTGATAATAAAGTATTATTATAGAATGCTGATCCTTTAGATACTGTATCCCAAAAAGCTCTGATATCTTTAGACTATATAATCTGAAGCATTAAATTCCACTGATGTTTTCCATATTCATCTTTTTTCTCCTTTAAGAAAGTTTCTATATTTTTTCCTAGCCATAGACAGAGATTTGAAATTTGCCTTGCAAGGGTGTTCTTTTGTTATAATTACCATTTTTTTCTCTATCTTACATGACTTATCAAACCAGTTGTGATTATTTGAGGTTTTGTTTACTATGTTAGAGAAATAGAAACACTGACGTAGTTGAGAAAAAATATGTTGTAAATAATTCTCTACTTCATTTGATGATTTTGAACACATGATACGTTCCTGCTCTAAAGATGACAAATGTGAATGACAAATAGTATTTATCTTCTCCAGCGTTATTGAATTTACTCTTAATTTTTGTTTCCCTTTAATCTTTGGTTTGATTAAGGGGTCAGCCATATGTAATAAATCATTAGTGTTAGTGTTACCTAACAGAATAAGCTCCAATGGAGCATGATCACTTTTGGTTCTCATTTCAATTCATAAAGACTTTGTCATATAGAATAATTCATAATCCATTAAAATATAATCAGTCAGATTCTGGCCTTTAGGACCAAAAAAGTCACCCTCCCCTTTTCATCCCCTTGAGTGCTACCATTCAAAATAACCAGTAAGTTGTTCTTAACAAAGTAACAAAATGTTTTTCATTTTCATTAATTACCCCATCAGAGGAATCTCTTGCTGGTAAATTTATAATCTGATTTGACAGAGGCATGCCTGACTGGTCATCTAATAAGGCTATACGTTCATTAAAGTCCTCGCAAATGACCAAGTTAGCCTGCACAAAGGTAGAGTTAACTTTATCAAAATCCATAGCCAATTCATCCAAAAGTGTTTTATAATTTTTACCCTTGGTGATATATAAACATTAACTAGAATAAATGACTGTGAATTCCAGTTAATAAACACTATTATATAATTAAAACAAATTTTACAGATATGCAGAATTTTTAAAGATCTAGATACTTTAGTATAGATTGACAGTCCCCATGCCTCTGCCATACTGATTTGGCTTAATGGCTACAGAATTCATCACCTCATAACTATTTATTACAAAAGGGTCCTGTGACCAGGTTTCCTGCATTTATGTTATAAAACAAATAATATAATCCAACCATTCTACATCTCCTGATTTTTGCTTTATTCCTGCAATGTTCCACCAAAGCAGTCTTAATTCATGGGTATTATCTGTGTTCCTTTTCACAGGTGGACCACGCTCATAGGCCAGATTTAGTCAGTGAAGTCTATTTTTCCCAACTTGAAAAATGTCACCTGTTAAGTCTACTACCAAAATGTTACTCTGTCAATCAATCAAAATCTTTATTTATCCAGGAGGGCACCATTGAGCAAGGCTCATTTGCAAGGTGGACCTGGTCATGAATACATCAAAGTACAGTACAGAAGCAGGTATACAAAAAGCAATAATATACAAGGAAAAAAAGTATATACAGTGTATACAGTACAGTACAAGGTTGAAATAAATAAAAAAAACAGCATTATTGTACAATTGAAGAAGTCAGCAGATGTACAATCAACCATAGGCATACAGGGGTTATAAGCAGAGATATTTTGAGTGAGGCAGCCAGCAACTACACACATAGGGGAAAGAGGCTGTGTATGGGGTGGCAGGTTAGAGAGGTAAAGAAGAGGAGGGATATAGTACCAATGGCTGGGGGAAAAAATTGGGCTAAAACCACAGAAAGTGATGATGGCTGTCATGTACTTGTTTATTATGATAATGACGGAGGAGGGGTAGATGATTTGGACACTACTATGGATGGGGTGGGACTTTAGCCAGGCTGGAGCAGACAGGGAAGGGTGGGTGCAGCAGGAAGAGTTAATAGGGAAAGAGTGAGAGCCAGGGGTAGAAACATGGTGAGCGTCAGGATGAAAATAAGGAGTTGCTGAATTAGTGGGCTAGCGGTGAGGAAAACATTTGCAAGGTGCTTTCATGTAGCGATCGTAGAGCACCTTGAAGATATTCAGGCTAACAGGGCAGCTCAGCTTCAAGTTCCTTTTTAAACTGTTCCACAATGTGGGCAAAGAGAAGCTTAGAGCAGCTTTGCTGAAATGAGTGTTGACCCTTGGAACTTGGAGGGCAATTAGGGAATAGCTCCTTAGAGCATAGGTGCCTAACACACTCCGGGGAATACAATCTGAGACATATGAGGGGAGCTTGTTGGTCACCACTCTGAAGGCCCATAGGGCGGTGTTTCTATTCCTTCTATAGTGAAGGGAAGTCCAGCCTAATGATGAGTACCAGGAGCAGTGGTGTGTGGAAAGTGGAAGGCCAGTAATGAACCTGATAGCTCTGTGGTAGAGGGTGTTCAACTTAGCCAGTGCAGAGGCAGTGCAGTGGCTGTAGAGCAGGTCCACGAAATCTATTAAAGATAGGAAAGTAGCTTGAACCAGTTGAATCTTGGCCTCCTTTGTGAGCAGGTGGTTAATTCTGTAGAATAGTCCTAATCTTTGTCTTAGTTTCTTCTGTAGTTCTTCAAGATGGTTGGCAAAGGAAAGTTTATGATCGAGCCAAACCCCTAGATATTTGAATTTAGCTACATACTCTAGTGTTTCTCCAAGAACAGTGGTAATTTGTGGGATAGCCCTCCCTCTAGCAGGAATTGCTGCATGCAAGGAGGAGGAGAATAGCATGGCTTTTGTCTTTTTTGCACTGAACAGAAGCTTTTTGTTTATGAGCTGGTATTGTAGAAGGTTGAATTCAGCTTGGAGGTCTTCAGAGGCTGCTTCCGGCGCGGGACGACTCAAGTACAGTACAGTGTCGTCTGCGAATAAGTGGATGTTGGCTTTTTTTATGGGGTCATTGATGTTGTTAATGTAGACTGAAAAGAGGAGGGGACCAAGGATAGAGCCCTGGGGCATGCCCCTCAGCATAGGTTTTAATGGAGAAAAATCACCTTCAGCTTTAACCTGCTATTTCCATTCTCCGAGGTAGTCTGCAAACCAGAACATAGATTTATGGTGCAGACCTAAGGTGCTTAGGGAGGAAAGAAGCAGGCTGTGATCAACTGTGTTGAATGCCTTACTAAGATCCAAGAAAACGGCACAGACATGCTTCTTGTTGTGAAAGTATAGGAGCCAATTATTGGTCACCTTAACTAGGGCTGTTATGGTGCTGTGCTTTGCTCTGAATCCAGACTGAACTGGGTTTAATAGGCTTCTGGATTCTAAGTATACCTCTAGCTGGCCACACACTAGTTTTTCTAGTAATTTAGACAGGATGGAGAGGAGGGAGATCGGGCTGTAATTATTTAGATCGCAGGGGTCACCTGCTTTTAACAGAGGGATGACATGGGCTATTTTCCATTGAGGGGGGAGGTTTCCCTGGGAGAGTGACATGTTGAATAGGTGGGTGATTGGCACTGCAAGCACATGGTAGGCACATTTCAGATAGTATGGCTCTATGAAGTTGGAGCCTGCTCCCTTCCTGGTGTCCAGTTGCAGCAGTAGGTCTTCCACCTCTTTTAGAGAGACAGGCAGGAGGGAGAAGGTCTCCTCAGTAGAGGAGGACTTGTGGGTTGGTGGGCCCTGAGCTGTGCAGAGGTCATTGGCAGGGGAAGTATCAAATGCTAGCCCTGCCATTGCAAAATGGTTATTGAGGGCTTCCAATATCTCCGATCGGTTACAGATAACGCTGCCACTGGACTTAATTTTTGCTGGAATGGAATCACCAGGTGTGTGTCCAGACATGTCTTTTAATGTTTTCCAGAGCTTTGAAGGATTTCTTGAGGCAGAGGCTAGCTCCGAACGATAGTAGGCAGCCTTGGCTGCTCTGACCAACTTGGTGCACTTGTTACGTGCTCTCTTAAAAAGACACCAATCCGAGTCTTTCTTGCTTCTTCAGGCTTTTCTCCATAAAGTATCCCTTTCTAACAGGGAAGCTTTGAGCTCAGGTGATAACCAATGGCAGGTGCTGCTCCTGACCCACACCTTAATCAAGGGTGCATGCTTATTTAAAGCCTCACTTAAAATATCGTAAACAATAATATATGCCCTGTTAACCATTTTGGCTAGGAAGAATTCTTACCATCATGGTGAATGTTTCAAGTCGTGGATGTATGCAAACAAATCAAAGTTGCGTTTGCACCTCTTGATAGACAACTTTGCCACAAACTGTGGGCTGAGCATGGATCTAATGGTGGTGATTATACAATGATCACTAATGTCTGAGAAAAATGTTCTGACATGAGAGAACAGATGTGGCTTGCTAACCAAAATTACATCTAAGAGGGAGCTGTTGTTAAGGATCTTTTTATTTGGGTGAGTAGGCTCACCAATGAGTTGCACCAGCCCTAGAGTATCACAAAAGGATTTCAAGGGAGCTGATGCACTTGATAACCAATCGTAGTTCAGGTCACCAGGAATAATGGTTTCCAAGGAACAGAGCCCCAGTATGGAACTGAGGTGAGACAGGAGATAAGGCCTGGCAGAAGGGGGCCTGTAGCAGCCTATTACACAGAGTGCACTGGAAGTAGAAAGTTTGATCTTTAGGATCAAGCACTCAAATTCTTTGGGGGAGGATGATGCATCTATGCATGTGGCTGAGTATTTTTCCCTTACATAAATTGTCACCCCACCTACTCTTGATTGCCTATCCACTCGGAAGAGTAAATAATTTGGGATATTGATTTCATTGTCTAGGGTGGCTGGCCTAAGCCAGGTCTCAGTGATCAGTAGGACATCAGGTAGGGTGTGGCTCACCCAAGCCTGGATAAGGGTGAACTTTTTCAGAAAACTACAGGCATTAAGATGCATAAAAGACATTCCTTTGATACCTGCCAGGTCTGATAGAGAAGCAAGGGTGTCTAATGGTCCTGGGTTTTTATCCTTGGTTTCACTGAAAGGTTTTGTGTATTGGAATCAGACATAGCAGAGTGCCTACATTGAAAGGCCTGCTTACATCACAGGTGTCACTAGTCAATCAATTGGCTCTGGGTGGGGTTTCATCACTGTGCTGTCTTGGGCATCCTTCACAGTTAGAAGCCAGTCAGACTGACTTTGATTTGTCTGTTGGAAGCTAAGAACCTTGCTACTCTGCAAAGAACAAACTATAACTCTGTTTAGGACCTGGAAATCTGGTAAGGCATAATATTGTTGGGGACTTGTTAAGAAGGGGAGCTACGCTTTCTACAAAAAGTTTCATTTTTTTTTCCTTATTGGCATTAAGCAGAGAATTGCAGGATTCAATTAAAAGTGTAGTAATTTTATAACCAGAGGGAGTGAGATACAACTGAATTTGCTTGATTGCTGGGGTTGAGACCTAGGATTTGGAAGGATATTTTTGCAACATTTTAAAAGTGTCTTTCTGGCTGAGGAGTGAGTTCATTTTTATCCCTGGACTCAGTAGAGTGGTTTGTGTAGGATCAGTGGTCTAGTAAATTGTGGTGTTAGTTGAACTACTATAAAGGGCAGTACTCACCATGGTGGTGGAGCAGTTGTGTATTTGATTGTTTCTAACAGTCACCGAGTGGCTGTGAACTACCCACCCACCCTTCCCACACCCCACACCCCAGGCGTGGCATTTCCTTTATAGCCAAGTTCTGACATCACTTCCTCAACAAGTCTTGAGGCAGAACTCTCATATTCTTAATAACCCAGCACAGTGCATAAAGGGTAGGTACACAACACAAATAATATATATATATATATATATATATATATATATATATATATATATATATATATGTATATGTATATATATATATATACATATATTACATATTGTATATTATAAGAGAGAGGACATGGGGGAGTGGTGCAATGCACTGGCTGTGGGGCAGCAGTTTTCCAGGAGACATTACGGAAACTGCATTGCTGTCCTATTTGCAGGCAACTGTCAGCATTGAGGGAGGAGGTTGCCCACCTCCAGGCTGAACTAGCAAGGACTAAGGAGGCCTCTCCCACCCAAAGAGCACCACTGCCACGACCACTGCCTCAGAGGTTGCCAAGTATGAAGAGCAGTTGGACCACAGTGGGTTCTGGGAGGGTGTGGGTGGTGGACCAGAGGTGAAGCCCCCAAGCTGTACCTCTACACAAATCATATGCCAATCTGGCAGAGCAAGGTTTCTCTATGATGGCACCCTCAGTGGAGATCCAGAAGAATGCTGAGGACATCCACAAGGGAGACTCACAAAAGGGTGGTAAGGGACACCACAGGGGGAGAAAACAGCTTCTGATAGGGGACTCAATTGTTAGGGGGTAAAACTGGAGAAGGGAGAGGAGAAGGAAGTAAGGTGCCTGCCTGGTGCCATGGCTTGGAGGGACAGGAAGCGAATCCTCAGGATTGCAGAAGCAGCATCACAGGAGAGGGAACTAGATATCATTGTCCACCTTGGGAAAATTACCTAGCTAGGCAGGGGATCAGTGCAGTGCAGAATGAATTTGTGGACTTGGGGAGGGGTCTCAGATGGGTAGCAAGCATGGTAACCTTCTCAGAGGTGCTGCCAGTCGATGGCAGGAGGGAGGCTAGGGTACTGCACACCATGCAGTTTAATGAATGGTTGCAAAACTGGTGCAGAGCACAGGGCTTTGGCTTCATTGGGGACTGGGAGTCCACCTGGAGAGATAAAATTCTATACTGGCACGATGGTATGCATCTGTCCACAAAGGGAACAAAGCTCCTAGGTGACAAGTTTAAATGCTTCCTTGGCAAGCTTTTAAACTAGCCCAGGGTGGAGGTGCTGATAAAAGGCAGGAAATTTCAAGCCTCCCCCCACAAAACATGGCAGGTAGTAAGGTAAACACTGAGGTACAGAGCTCAACACAGGGCAGAACAGGGGAAAATGAAAAAATAGACAAGGGCAATAAGAGCAGGGATGTGGAAAAAAGGATAAAGCCAACATTAAATGGAGGGCAATGAGTACCAATGCCCATAGTCTGGGAAACAAGCTTCCTGAGCTAGTAGCCCTGATGGAAAATGAACAATTGGATATTGTGGCAGTCACGGAAACATGATACACAGAGAACCATGACTGGGATGTCAACATACCAGGGTACACAATCTACAGAAGGGGCAGGGAAGGAAAAGAAGAGGTGGAGTAGCTCTATGCATAAGGGAAGGGATCAAAGCTACAGAACTAAAAAGTTAAGGGGGAGGACAAGAGGCACTCTGGGTCACCTTGGAGACAGGCAATGGCATCACAATCCGCACAGGGGTTGTATACAGACCCCGTCCCAAGGGAGAAATGGACAAGAAAATGATAGAGGACATTCTCAAAATGGCTGAAAAAGGGAATACTGTTGATTGGGGACCTGAATATGCCAGATGTTAACTGGATGACATGTACTGCAGCCACATCCAAGAGCAGGGTCATTCTCGTGCTCTGCAGGGGCAGGCCTTAGACAGCTAGTGCTGGAACCCACTCGGAGGGAGCAATACTAGACCTGGTACTCTCAAATGGAGAGGATCACAAATTTAGAAGTCAGTAGACATCTGGGGACAAGCGACCACTGCACAGTGTGCTTCACAATGAGCACAACCATGGAGATAAGCAATACAAAAACAAGGGTACTGGACTTTAGAAGGGCTGACTTTGGCAAAATGGGTGAATACCTGAAGAATGCACTAGCAAATGGCCAAAAAGAAGGGGTGGAAGAACAATGGAGAAAAATCAAAACTGCCGTCATAGAGGCAACAAGCCTTTGTGTGAAACAAATAAAGAAAACAAAGTGGAGTAAAAAACCACAATGGTTCTCAAATGAGGTGGCAGGGAAGGTTAAGGAGAAAAAGGCTGCATTCAGAATGTATAAGGAATCACAGAAGAAGCACAACAGGGAGCTTTATCAATTAAAGCAGAAAGAAGTGGGGAAGGCAGTCAGAATAGCAAAGGCCCAAACTGAGGAAAAAATAGCCAACTCAGTTAAGAAGGGGGATAAAACCTTTTATAGGTACATTAGGAAGCATAGAAAGGTTAAGGGAGGGATAGTGAAGATTAATAAAGGAGAGGGGAGGTGGGCAGAGGGAGACAGTGAAAAGGCAGAGATACTGAATGAATACTTTTGCTCAGTATTCACAAAAGAAGATGAGGAGGAGTTACCTAAACCAGACAATAGAAGCACTCGGGTGGGGGGTTGACACCAGTCCATTCACAGAAGAAAGAGTCCTGAAAGAACTCTTAAAACTCAAGGTGGACAAAGCAATGGGACCTGATGGGATTTACCCCAGAATCCTAAAAGAACTAAGGGAGGACCTAGTGACACCACTGACCACACTTTTTAACAAACCATGGCAGGATGGGGTGGTACCTGAGGACTGGAGGAGGCAGATGTGTGATTCCCCTTCACAAAAGTGGGAGCAAGGCAGAAGCAGGAAACTACAGACCTGTAAGTTTGACCTCAGTGGTAGGGAAAATGATGGAATCACTTCTGAAAGAAAGAATTGTTGAGTACCTAGAGGCCAGAGGGGCACAGGACCCAAAGCAGCATGGATTTACAGCAGGAAGGTCATGTCAGATGAATCTAATTAATTTCTTTGACTGGGTGACCAAAGTAATAGACCAGAGAGGGCTGTGGATATGGCCTACCTAGACTTTTAGCAAGGCATTTGACACAGTCCCACACAAAAGATTAATAATCAAGTTAGCCAGCCTGGGAGGGGTCCCAGGGTGGTAGCCTGGGTAGCAAACTGGCTGCACAACAGGACACAGAAGGTAATAGTGAATGGAACACATTCCAAAGAAGGGGTTACTAGTGGAGTACCTCAGGGCTCAGTACTGGGTCCAGTCTCTTTAACATCTTTATAGGTGACATTGCAGAGGGTCTGGAGGAAAGGTATGCCTCTTTGCAGATGACACAAAGATCTGTAACAGAGTTGATACACAGAGGGGTAGAAAATATGAGAAGGGACTTGGCAAGGTTGGAGGAATGTTCAAACATATGGCAACTTAGATTCAATGCAAAGAAGTGCAAAGTAATGCACCTGGGAAACAAAAACCCAGGAGAAGAGTACACAATAGCAGGGGAGGTACTAACAACAACAAAAATGGAAAGGGACCTGGGGGTAGTCATATCAGATGACCTAAAGGTGGGTAAGCAATGTGAAAAGTCAGTAGGGAGAGCCAGGGGGATACTGGGATGCATAGGAAGGGGCATCACAAGTAGAAAAAGGGAAGTGGTTATCCCTCTATACAGACAGTTGGTGAGACCCCATCTGGAGTTCTGTGTGCAGTTTTGGAGACCTCATCTATGCAAGGACATAGACAGGATGGAAGCAGTCCAGAGGAGGGCAACTAAAATGGTGCAGGGTCTGCAGCAGAAACCATATGAAGAGAGACTAAGAGAGCTTAATATGTATAGTCTTGATGAAAGGAGGGGCAGGGGGGACATGATAGAAACTTTCAAGTACCTCAAGGGAATCCACAAAGTCCAGGAGGGTAGCATCTTTCAGAAAAAGAGATGTGTAAGAACAAGGGGGCACAATTTAAAGATAGAGGGGGGACGGCTCAGGGGTAATGTGAGGAAATTATTTTTCATGGAGAGAGTGGTGGATACATAGAACTGCCTTCCTGAGAAGGTCGTTGGGTCTAAAACAGTGGAGGAATTCAAACATGCATGGGACAGACATAAGGCAATTATAGTGGGGGGTTGCAGGAAGTAGGCTGTTGGTTAACTAGAATCTGCAGCTTATCCAGTAGGTAGGGAAATGGGCAGACTGGGTGGGCTAAGTGGTCCTTATCTGCCATCAAAATCTATGTTTCTATGGGTTGAGTTCAACATTGCCTGAACACAATAGTAAAAGAAGCAGGATTCTTTTTAAGGCAGCGAACTGTAATTTGAAAACACTATTTTTTGGGTGATAGGGGAGGCGGTGTTGATGGGTAGGCCTGTACCCACTCCTGGTGTTATATTGGCCTAGTGTTGCAGCTACTAGTGTCCTGGCAGGAATTTGCCATGAGTAGGAAGTCTTGAGTCTGGATGGGGGAGTAATCTGCAGAGGCAGCTCGGGAGATGTCCCACTCCCCAGCAGAGACAGCTGAGAAACCAATAGTCCAGAATGGCTACCTGAAAGGAGCTGTTGGACGCAGGACAGGGAGAAGCGCAAGGGTCATTCCACTTTAGGGAGGGATGAGGGTTCTGAAGAATTGAGCTGAGCGCTAGTAAAGTTAGTGACACACCGAGGAAATAGCTGTAACTTCCCATGGTAGATCTAAATGCCACAACAGCCGGCAGTAAAAGTCACTAGAAGCCTAGACCAATCGGCGATCAGGTGTCATAAGTTCAAAATCCTTTTGTTGGTTGAGAGGCGGTTTTGGCACTGAACGTACCTGTGGAGCAACTCTTTGCAGCTGAACCAGTGAGGTGGTTCAAGGCTGCAATCCGGTGTGGCAAGATTAGTCTGTAGCTTTCATTTCTGTTTCAGGCCCTGCTCCACCAGTACAGAATGGGAATGGGGACAGGTGTTCAAGTCTTGCAGCCTTAGTGGATGAGCATGGTTCAGCCTGAGAAACAGGCAGAAAAACCCCGGCGATGGTTCTCAGAAAGAGATGTATCCCAGGTCCACTAGAGCAGAAGAGGGAGTAGAAAATATAATGTGTTTCCTCTTTAACAGAAAAGACAACTGTTGTAGCCCTCTACTGGCTATGTAGTATAATTTGCAAATGAGAACGTAGACACTTGAAAAAAAAAATGCAATTCTTGCTTTACGAAAAAGGATAGTCCCAGGGTCAGCAGTGCTGATAAACATCTCTAATGAAGCAAGGTAAAATGGAGACCAGCAGGAAGAAGTCAGTGAGGCTAAGATCCTCCAATCAGAGTGTTGGCGCTGAAAATTCAGAATGCCCAAAAGTGCCAAATACCAACGTACCTGAGGGGGTATACAGCTTTTGGCTGTTTCTGTAGATTTCTGGGCTCTGCAACAAACTGGAGTTCAGAGGATCCCGGGCAGCAGTTTCAACAGGGGAAGAAAGCCTCAGGGTCTGCTAATTTGCAGTAGCAGAATCGTGGGTTGCTTCCCAGGACAGGCTTGTAGCTTTTCCTCTGGTGGCGAGGTGCGAGGCCCAGGTGACACGACACACCTGAGGGGGTATACGGTTCTTGGCTGTTTCTGTAGATTTCTGGGCCCTGCAATGAACCAGAGTTCGGAGGATCCCGGGTGGCAGTTTCAACAGCGGAAGAAAGCCTCAGGGTCTGCTAACTTGCAGTAGCAGAATCGTGGGTTGCTTCCCAGGACAGGCTTGTAGCTTTTCCTCTGGCGGCAAGGTGTGAGCCCCAGGTGGGCACAACACACCTGAGGGGGTATACGGCTTTTGGCTGTTTCTGTAGATTTCTGGGCCCTGCAACAAATCGAAGTTTGGAGGATTCCAGGCGGCAGTTTCAACAGGGGAAGAAAGCCTCAGGGTCTGCTAATTTGCAGTAGTAGAATCGTGGGTTGCTTCCCTGGACAGGCTTGTAGCTTTTCCTCTGGCGACGAGGTGTGAGCCCCAGGTGGGCACGACACACCTGAGGGGGTATACGGCTTCTGGCTGTTTCTGTAGATTTCTGGGCCCTGCAATGAACCAGAGTTCAGAGGATCCAGGGTGGCAGTTTCAACAGGAGAAGAAAGCCTCAGGGTCTGATAATTTGCAGTAGCAGAATCTTGGGTTGCTTCCCAGGACAGGCTTGTAGCTTTTCCTCTGGCGGTGAGGTGCGAGACCCAGGTGCTTTATATTGTCTGCCTTTCTCACAATCAATTTAAAAAGGTTACCAGAACAAATCTGAAGGTCAATTTTGTTTCCTTCCCCTATTTTATGAACTTGGGTTACAGTGAGAAAATCATCTCTGTCAATGGAGATATCTAACAGGGAAGATAACAGTATAGTCACCATATCTGTTAATTTCTCAGAATTTTTGTTTTTTAGTCTCTCCACTCCAAACACTGCCAAAATGTTACTGGAAATTACTTGTGTTTGTTCCAAAGTGGGCATATGCCAGCTTAAAACTTGAAGCACTGTCTCAAGAATTTCATTTTTTATAATAGAGTTAGCAAAGTCTTCACCCATGACCTGTTTTGCTATACTACACCAAGTGATTGGGGAATGCACTTGCAAACCAAGATATTTTAATCTTCTTTGTGAGAAATAACTTGCTTAGCATAACCCATACCCATACAGTATACTGGGAAGGGAAAAAAGGATTTATCACTGAAGATAGCTACAATGTTAGACTTAGCTTTTGTAATTCCAAGTTCTGCCTGCAATAAGTAAACTAAGGATTATGTTAAAGATTCCATGCTTTCATTCTCCTTTAAATGCAGCCCTTCTAGTCTCAAAATGGTATCATCACCACACATGTGAATATAGGATTGTATGTTGTTTGTACCTTCTATTGATTTTGATACTGTACTCTTACTGTTAATGTCCTGAATAATATTATCCCATTAGATTTTATTAGTTGCCTTAATTGGTTTAGCCACCTGCCATTGACCTAACACCACAGCATACTTTTCCTGATTTCCTGAAAGCTCAAGGTCATGTCTAACTCATGCACATGACAAACCTTCTCTAACCGGGAGGTACAACAAAAACCTAAAATAAGGCCCTTTTGAAAATTGGCCACTAGACTTAAGTTACCGAGAGCAGGCATTGATCTCCTGGTTCTGAAATGACACAGAAACGTGGGCTCTTATCTGCAAGAACAATGCTAGTCTGAAGAATGAACGTTAAAGTGATGAGGATGACTATGGTTGTGAAAGTGAGGTCCCAGAGTCACCTTTTCATTTTCTACCTTGTGGCATACCTCTGCATCGTCATGATCGGCAACCCACAACTGTGAATCAAACAGGGCAGCTTCAATTTACACAGATTACATGAGTTCCTTCTAGAATCCACAGATCAGTGCTAGTTCTACACAGCCATCAGTGGAAAGCATGGTTTGTTAGTCTGTGCTTAGTCCAGGTCCCTTTGATTCTTTCTTCCCTTTGCCCTGCCTTCAGACTGAGGGGATGCGGGCTTTTATTTTGTGTTGTGTACTCAGTCTTCCATTTACCAAGCCTGAGCTGAGAGCAGAGTTTTCTGCAGCTGCTGCACACAAGCTTTCTGTAAGCCACTGCCAGAGACTCACTTAAAACACCAAGTACAACTTATTTTGTTTTCTTACACAAGACTGTTTTTGCTTCTGAAACTCTGTTAACATTTTTCTCCATTACTTTGACTACAGCGGTTGTTGCAGAAAAGTTTACTGGTACCGAGGTGTACTGGTCAGTGCAGCTCTGCGCCACTTGTTAAAGTGATTGTGCCCTGGTATGCACTGCACTGCAGTATATGGTACTGTATAATTGGCTTTATTATGCACTTCCTCCGTAAGCCACATGGTGGTGACCATAACTCATTTAAGCATGCTTCAGCTATAAACTGTCTGTGGGTTTCTTTTAGTATTGGTTTTACAGGTTCACCAGAAGGTGGCCTGGATTACTTTACTTTTTTAAACTGTAGCAGCTACTCCACTATAACAAAACCACAAGCGGATGTACAGTATAACTTGGAGCCTTCATTAAACAATAAACAAAAGTCTTTCACTTTAACACGTTTGCAAACCCCCTTCACCTTCATTTTTTACCTACTTTATGTGTGCTTATTATTTTAAATTTGCCACTAGTTGTCCACACACCTCCCCTTCCACTCAACCTACTAATGTCCATCGCAATCTGGAATTATGAAAATGGTCCTTCATTGTCTGCATTTTGTTCTGCCCTTTAAAAAAATGTAATGTCTAACGCTGATCGCACCTCAGTCTCCACCCGACCTGCTCTCTGGTCAAACCTGGGAATAAACTGTGTTCCTTCCAAAGCCAGACAATAAAACAAAATTTGTAATACACACTGAGATGAGATGTTGCATGAAGCTGGGCTTTTTATTTATACTCTATATTACCCCAATTCTGCACAAATAAATAACTTGTGTGAACAGTACTGTAGCTTGTGCTTCATGGCTTTCCTTCACTTCAGGTGCTTTATATTATTGTGCTACAACCTGATTTTTTTTTTGAGGGGGGATCAGATTGGCCTGCAGTGAACACAGACTTTTTTCCTCCAGTTAAATGTATAAATCATATTATTTTAATGATTCACTACAATTAGATGGAATACCAGAATCCTGAATTGTAAATTATAATGACTGACAGTTTCCGTGACAACGTTAATGCTGGTGAGGGTTTTGACTTCCTGATGCTGTGTGAGACTCATGATATACTGTACTGTACACTGCTGCAATAAACTTTAAGCTAACACCACTTCTTTTGTATTTCTTGACTGTGTCATTTTCTAACACTAGTAATCCTAATATATCCTACTGTATGTGTGTTTGTGTGTTAGTCAAACTATTTTTCATTTTATATCATGCTTTTTATTTTTATCTGAAAATAATGAATACATTTCCAATACTGGATCCCTTTAAAAAAAAGTTCATTGTTACTGGTGGTGTGTAAGCTATGCATTTGTGTATAAAAAAAGGAGCTTAACTCTCTTGTTGATTTTCCATACTACACACAGGCAGTTTTGTGCTACACACCAGGCTTTTCTAATATTGTCTCAACCATCGTGTACATACCGTACGGTACAAATGTTGAAAATGTAAAACTAAATACAAATAATCAGTGGCAAGTCAATCAGATAAACTCGATTGCTGAATTGTGGTTTAAGACTATTTAAATAAAGGGCAAGAACAAGTTAAAATCCTTAATTTTATTAGATCCATGTAAGAAATGTCCTAGTGTATACTGTTCAATACATTTAAAGAGGCTTCACAAATGGACACTCTACAGACTATCATGCTGGCAAACTATACAGTATTGAGAAAGGCAACTAGAGTACATATTATTGCAGTATTACACATCTGTATGAAACTCCATTTTAAATCACAGTAGGATTCATACATTAGTGCAACAATATTACGCATCAGATCGTAATATGCAGTGTATCACAGACCACCTGTTTCAATATACTGTATAGGTTGCCAGCATGATATTCTGTAGAGTACCCATTTGTGAAGCCTCTGTAAATATATGGAACAAGTATAGTACTGATGCAAGATGCAGATTAGAAAATAAAAAGGCATGCAGTAATTGTCACACATGCACACCAACAAGCCAAAAATATGGAAAATGAATGGCCTGTTAGTATTTGGCAAATGGAGAAACACAAACCAAGAAAGAAGGGAGTGTTTTGTCTTTATTTCAATGCTCATGTCACTTTATGGAGCTTTTGTTTTCACCATAAAAATAGTTGCCTTAGTAAAGGAAAACTTGATTTGAAATTAAAATCCAGCTAATGATCAGACTGCTGAGTCAAGCCACAACCTCATCCATTTGCTCCATCCCTTCATCTCCTCCACATGCTGATACTGTATGCTAATAAAACTCTTATTGTAATATAGTAAACAAAAACACTTGATAATGACTGAAAGTGACCCAGCAGTAGCAGCAATTAGCCTGGTTCAATCCAGGAATCCTGATCACATATTGTACAGTATGTCTGACATGTTAGACTAGCCCCATCATAAACCTCTAACTACAGTATAAGGGCACTACCTGTGGCCCTGTAATATGTTGCTCACTTATAGGATATTTAAATGGGTATTTCACATTAATATGACTGTATGGGGCATAGAAACCAACATTTAATGTAAATGATACCACCCAGCAATAATATACTGTAGCTATCAAAGCAGTAAAAATCAGATCCATGTGACACACAACCAGAATGCACCTGGAGGCAAGCTATCACAGATTAGTGAACCTTTCTTGTTAAAAAACACAAACAAATAAATAAACAAATAAGTTTACCACCAATAGTTTCTGTTTTACTGTGGCAAGTTATGCAGTAGTTCCAGTAGTTTTGCAGAAAGAGGCAGAAATGATTCTGAACACAACCTACTCTTTATTGTTCCAAAGGCTGTGAGAGGGACACTGAACTCATGAAACACAAATAGAATGTAAACACTTCAGTTTTTAGTGCATTTGTCCTGTGCACACATAAGGTAAATGTGTCTACAGAGAGAAGGTCTTTAGCCTTTAAAGAGTTTGAAACTGAAGTTGTTATCCTGAATGTTCATAGGTGCTGTGTGATATGTACTTTTTTGTTTCATGCTAATGAAGTATGAAAAAATATTTACTCTTTGTTTTTTGCCAGTTTATTTATTTATTATTGCTGTTTGTTTGTTAATACAGTTATTGCACATAGTAGCAAAGTATTTCTGCAATTGGCATACTGGGCTCCCCCCAAACAAAAAAATGTGAGAGTATTTGAGGAATTTGGCACATCCCTCCACCACCTATTCACACTGCACTATATCCACTGTTGATGTCACCTGAAACAGATTGAAGTTGGGAGAGGTTAATTAGGCATCAAAAGGGGATTGGAGGTTGAATGGGGCAGGGGAAAAGTCGGATCTGCAGCATGATTCCAGTTTGCAAGCCTTTTTTTATCTGTATACAGTCCTTACTTTGCTAAAGGAGACATTTCTCTCCATAATACCATAAGACTGTAGAGCAATTTCCATCCTACCCCTGCACATTGGCTGAAATCAACAATGCTACAGGAGTGAGCTGATTTGAGCATAATAGGAAATGTGTTTACCAGATTACTTTCAGACTAAATATTTAGACATATAGTAGGTAACATGCAGAGAAGTATGAAACCGTAAACACTTTTTCTGTACACAGTATCTATTTCGCTGACTTGGAGAAAGCATATGTTTCATTAGCATTGCATAACTTATTTAGGTTACACATTATATAGTGACTATTGTGATGATTGCTCCTAAACCCAGAATATGTACCTCTTGTCCTGTAGCTGGATGACTAATGACATTCGATTTTGTTATATCACAGCCGATGTTACATATTTGATATGGATAAAATCCCTTTGGTTTAGGTGGTAACCAGGTTTCTATTTGGTCCACTGATTTAAAATGACTGTGAACCCACCTGTCACCTACAGTAGATTTTTTCCTCACCTAAAAGATACGCGCGGGGTTTCCCTAATAAGCTTTTCTAGATCTCCATCTGCTGATAAAATTTAATCTCAGTAAGGGGATCTGCCACTCCCAGTATCATATAATCTAGAGAAAGAGAGAATGGTACATAAATTAGAAGTTAAATTCCCATTCCTTCATTTTTTTAACTAAAGGGGGTTACTGGAGATAGAACTTACACACACACTGTACTATATGTTCCCCTACAAACTCCCAGTCCCAAGTTTCCTTCAGTCCACCTGGATTTAAAACAATTTTTAAGTTAAAAATCAATTGATTAATAATGTTTTTCAGTACTCCTTTTTCCATCCTTTGGTGCCCCCCCCCAAAAAAAAAAAAAGTCTCTTCCTCCGATGTTACTAAGTGTATAGGGGAACATGCAGTATGTGTGTGAGTTCAATCTCCAATAACCTCCTTTATCCTCATACAGTATATGAAAATTCATTGTGCTGCCGCTGTCATGTTTCTTTGTTTCTGAAGGAAAATAATATTTGTGAAACTTCCTGGAATACTCACTGGCAGTAAAAAAATAAAATAAAAAAAATGCATCAGTAGAGGGACATACTGTATAAATCAAAAGCATGTGGAAATTCAAAATGATTTATGGTACTGCAAATCTGCACAGAAAAATTGCACCTGCAGTTTTCTATGTTGTCATCTATTATTTCAGTTTGATGGTGTGTTCCTCATTATGAAGGGGCATGAAAATTAGGTCCAAAATGTGCAACAATGGTAAAGTAGATAACAGTACACAGTCAATGTGAGTGAACCTCACAGACACTCCCTTTTTGCACAGGAGATGCCATCCTAAAAGTCCATCAGCAATGTTATCCATGTTACAGTTGTTGCACATGCCCCTTATTTTGCCCTTTGTCTGCTATAAAAATTGTTTATAAACTTTTCGATTGAAATGCCCCTCCTTTCATTTTGGACCTTATTTTCATGCAGTTCTTTACGATCGTTACACTAACCCCATGATTCCCTCCTCATCTGCTACTGAATTTACTCACAGTAGCATACACACTTCCACATGGAACAATGCCCCACCCCTATTTTATTAGCATACAGTGATGGTGACTAGTATAGCAGTGTTTAAAATGGACATGTGAAGGCACCAATATGAGACTGATAAGCTGCTGAGGGGCAACTGAGCGGGTCAGGTGCGGGGTGTCATCAGTGAGGTGGGTCAAGTTCAATCCACCATAAAGGCACAGTGATGTTTTGAACAGACTGCCCTTAACTATGCAGCTTCTCTTGTCCATCTTGAAAATATGGACTGCAAGCAGCAGTAGTTTTACTGCCCCACCAGAGTAGCAGAGAGTCCCGACCTGCACCCTGAGCCAGTAAACCCAGGGAAGAGGGCTACTGAGCAGGTCAGGTTCAGGGCATCATCAGTAGGGGTTGGTCAAGTTCTCAATCCACCATAAGGGTAGATCCACTGCAGCAGCTCCCCACAGATGTGCCATCCACATGAGTGGTAGGAGCCTCCAGCATTATGCTCACACAGGAGGCTGCTATTTTTTCCCGTATTTGCAGTCTGAAATGTTTTATAATTGTGATTTCAATTAAACATACTGTAAGTAGGCTTCTTTAGATCTGTAATGTTTTGATTTTAGAATTGTAGTAAGCAGGATATGTAGATATCTATGTCCCTGCAGATTTATAATTTATATGCCCCCTTAAAAAGAAAAGTAAAAAAAATAAGCATGTGACTTGGGTCTCAGCAAAAATTATAGAACTGAAAAATCGGCAAGAAAAGCAAAAAGAACCCAAACTGAATAGCAATGGGAAAGCCTTACAAAAGCTAGAAATAAGTGTAAGGGGATGTTTAAAACAAGAAAAAGGAAAATACTGTAGTAGTAAGATAAAAATACAAGTCCAGCTACTACTTGTCATTAACTAAAAAAAAAATCAACACACAGATTAGCTCAAAATCAAATATTAAATTTTGTAGAGAATATAGGATGGAGCAAAGTCCAGAGCTGACAGTAAATATTTTAAGTCAGCACTTTTGTACCATGCCAGACATAAAATCCCAGCTGTAATAGATAGTAATAAATCAGTAGAAGATCCAATGGCAGATTATACTTCACCTGACTTCCTGATTTATGACCCAGTGATTTATAGCTTCCTACTCTCAGTCTTGTCAAATTTCAGGCCTTCAGTCTCTGACTGAAGGCATGAAATTTAGTTTTTCTTTTTTGTCCAAATCAGTTTTACAATTATGTCTTGTTTTTTTCCTTCCAAGCTGCATCTACACTACGTCAGTACTGCCTGCTTTTTTTTTCTTACACTATCTTGGAACCTAGGTAATGAGCTTGTTCTCAAGCTGTACTGTATTGTATTGTTTGTTTTTTCGTAAATGACGTGGAACCTATGTAATGAGCTTGTTCTCAAATGGTGTTATCCTAGATCACAAATAAATAAATAAATAAAAGACATGCTTCCCAGTGATAGACCAACATTTTATTTTAAAATGATAAGATGGAAAGAGTTGTTAAAAGAACTAATGATCCTAAACACTAAAAAATCCACAACCCTCCTCCCCATCTTATCTTTAGTCAAATGAATTTGCAGCCAAGAATAGAGTCATTGAAGGGCACTCCCTCAGACACTGTTTAAATAATTGCTTACATGTCTGTTCCCCTTTTTCACACCTTTGCAAGCTCTGCTGTTTGTCCCCTTAGTTTCTTCATTTTGAAAATCATCATGCCCTTAAATAGAATGCTTGCTGCAGTAAATCATAACTGAATAAGTTAGTTTTTTTCTGACTCTGACTTTACACAACTACACACAGCCACAATGCCACTAAAAAAGCAAGTGTCCAGTATGTAGAACTACATAAAGAAATAAAGAACCAGAAAGGCCAGTTTTATTCTCTCTTTCCTCTCATTGAAAATAATCATGAATACAGAGTATAGCCTAAAGAAATCCACCATTACTTCAACTGCTCTTGCTATCAAAAAAAGCAAGCCCTATTACACATACCTGGACCTGTTGTCATGGTGACTAATTGCTGCTTCTCAAAGGCCACTTATTGCTATTAACTTCTGAATAATGTGTGATGGCATTAGTGCCAGGGGCCAGGGAGCCAGGGGCAGGGAGTATATTAAAAGTGAAAAAAATCAACCATATCTGACTCTACTTGTGATCATTGCAGAGCATGTCTGGAGCAAGCCACCAGTGTTCTGTTTCTGCAGGAGGCAGAAAAGAGAGAAAAGTGATGCTGAATTAAAAAAAATATGTATTTTGCAACGTGACTATGCTCCTGCAAGTTGTGTAGTGGGTTGGTTGGAGGGGGTGGGGGCAGGGCTAGGTAAGTGGTGACAGGTTGGGGCTGATTGTAGACTGCCATGGATTGGGGGTATAACAATAAACAAATAAAAAATTAAAAATACATTCAGTTGTATCTGACCCTTACTTCTGATCAAGGTGGAGAGGGTCAGAAGGGGTGCACTGATGTGTTGATTTGGTAGGAGTGAGAAAGGACAGAAATAAGAAAATGAAAAATAGTAATTTTGCAATACAATCATGCTCTTCAAAGTTGGGGGGAGGGTAGGACACAAGAGCGTAGAAGTTTGGCTGTGTGGGAGAGCACCAGGGGTTTGATGTATAATATTAAAAAAAAACTGTGATTTGAGTAAGCAAGATGCTCTAATGACTCAGTGTCCTGCGAAAGAATGAATGATGATGTCATCACCTATAGTTAGAGACTCGTGGTTTTCTTAAATAAGAAATAGCAAGAAATAACAAGAAATTAAGGTATAAAGAGAAATAACAAGACATTCAAGGTATAAGAAGAAATAGCAAGAAATTCAGCATATAAAAGGAATAAAACGAAAAAACATATGAATAAAGTGAAAAAAATGCTTTTTGGCAGGTAAAATCTAAATAAATGTTTGCAGCCATTGTTGTTTGGGCTCTGTTGTTACAACAGAGATGGTCCACAAGGAGGCAACAGCAGAATTGTTTCAGTCACAAAGCCTTGCAAGACCATAGCATAATGCTGCTGAATACAAAGTAGTATAATAGGAATGCTATTTCTAGTATGTATAAGGTCATTTTGAGGTAGTTTATGAATATAAATGTGATAACAAGAAATAAAACTAAATTTTCAATGAATAAAAATAAATAAAAAGAAATTCCAGAAAAATAAATAAAAAATAATAAAAAATAAAAAGAATTTCACGGGTCTCTACCTATAGTTTATTTATTTTTTATTTATTGAAATCTAGGATTACAAACACCTTTGGCAGGAATCACTCATTTACAAAGGTTCCATGTCGAGGAAATGGAAGGTAAACATACATACAAAGGTCAACAGGATTATACATAGTTACACAGTAAAAAGAAGCAAGAGGCTGAGGCATAGTTAATTGCCGTACCTCAAAATGTGCCAATGTTAAGTAGAAAGACACAACATCCAAAGGCAAACTTAGATATAAGCGCTGCTGGTGAGAGGGTAGGAAGGGTGGGGGTATGCAAGCAGGAAGGCCATTGTCAGAGGGTAAGGGGTGATGGTAAGAGCACACAAGGGGAGGAAGGGAGGGATAATTGTCGTGAAGTGCCAGGGAGGTGGGTGAGGAAGGGAGTGGGGGAGGGTGTATCGGGGAGGCAGGAGAGGGAGGCCATGGCAAGGGGGGTAGCAGATCTGTCTAAAGTAGAGGGCAGTAAGCATGGGGCCCCAGATTAGGTGAAGCAGTCACATTGACTAGTTGAGCTGAGATGATGTCACAGTTGCCTTTTAAATGGGCCAAGAGCAGCAGCTGTAAGAGTTTCATTGTTGAGTGTATTGTACCACTGTGGAGCTCTGTGAGCAAAAGCCCTCTGTCCCATTGTAGTCCAGCATCTGGGGACAAGAAAGGTTTGTTGTTGTGAACTTCTAGTTTGCTGGGTGCTGTGGTGGTCTATGAGGAGCTTTTCAACCCCTTGGGGGCATGATGCCGAGGAGGACATTTTTGGCTAAGAGGCAGGTTTGATATTGGATCCAGCTGATGAGAGGAAGCCACCCTGCCCAAACGTACAGATCACAAGTGTGTGTAAGTCGGTCAGCCCCCGTTAGAAGCCTATATGCTTTGTTGAGTGTGACCGTAATTCTGTGGAGGGCAGAGGCAGAGGCAGAGCCGTAGATTGCTAGCCCATAATCAATGATGAAGGTGACAAGGCTGTTAATAGCCAATCAGAGTGTCAGGAGTCATGCAGTGTTTGTGATACAGATAGTGGCGGCTTTTTGCTTTGGCGACAGAACCAATGTGCCGATGGTAGGAGAGGGAACTGTCCAATGTAACGCCTAGGTATTTAAATTCAGGAACATGTTCAAGTATGGTCTCTGTTTGGTTTTTAATGGTGAGGTCATGGGATCTGTACTTGCTCCTGGCATTATAGAAAGTCATTACCTTTGTTTTGCTGTGGTTCAGGACCAGTTTGTGTGTCCTGAACCATTCTTCGATGCCCATGAAGTCAAGCTGTAATTGTTTCTCAAGGAGCTCTGCATCTTCCTGGTTGGTGAACAAGACTGCGTCATCAGCATAGAGTAGTAACTTCTGATGGCAGACACTGGGGAGGTCATTCAGAAAGAGGCCAAAGAGTAGTGGTCCCAGGATGGACCACTGTGGGAACCCTGAAAGGACCAGTTTATCTTCTGAGGTGACACCAGCAATCCTGACCTGCTGGACCCTCTCCCCAAGGCAACTTGAAAACCAGAGCAGCACTTCTTTGGAGAGCCCAACGCTTGATAGTTACTTGAGTAGGACTGGGTGGTTGACAGTATCAAAGGCTTTTGTAAGGTCAATGAATACTGCCCCCACACAGTTTCCCTGATTGAGAGTGGTATGGATAAATCCTGTGAATTCTAATAGTGCAGTGGTGGTGCTGTGTCCATTACGAAAGCTATGTTGCTCGGGACATTGGATGTTATATTTTTCCAGGTACTCAACTAGTTGGTCTGAGGCAATGTGTTCCAGGGCCTTAGACAAAGGAGGGAGGATGGAGATAGGTCTGTAGTTGGTGTGTAGTAACTTGTCTCCACTTTCTGAGTACCGGTGTGATGGTCGCCTGCTTCCAGCAAGATGGGAACTGGGACATTCTTAGTTATAGGTTGAAGATCATTGCCAGGGGTACAAGGATTTCTTCAAGGACCAGTGCTAACAACTTCAGGTTGAGGAAGTCTTCACTGTAGCCTGTGTTGCGGATGGCCTTCTGAATATAGGTTCTGGCTAAGTGCACTGGGATCTCCTTGAAGTAGAATCATGGGGCAGGGTGTAGGAGAGAAGCAGTGTCAGGGGGCTACTACCGGGGGGGGCATTGAAGAAGTCAGATGGGAGGACACTATTCAAGTTGGAGAATGCATTGTTGAAGGTATTGGTGATTGTGTAAAGGTCAGATGGTGTTCCATTTATGCTGAGCATAGTGGGTGGTGACTTAGGAGCCTTGCCTGTAAGGTCTTTTAAGTTACTCCATAGTTTTTTTCCATCACCCCAGGAGTTGGGAGAGAGCCTCCTTGAAATAATTGCTTTTGGCACTCCAAATTGCCCATGTGCACTAATTTCTGGCAGTTTTATATTTATGAATAACCCCAGGTGTGGATGTTGTTTGGGCACAGTGCCAGAGATTATCCCTTTGTTTGAGTAAAGTGATTAGTTTGGGGGTTATCCAAGGGTTAGCTCTTTCCCTGACCTTCAGCTTTTTCAGAGGTGCAAAGATATTGTAGGCAGCATTAAAGTGCCTGATGAAAAGGTCCAAGGCTTGGTTAACATCTTTGGAGGAGTCGATTAGCGACCAGTCTATGTAGCTTAAATGTGTTTTTAGTAGCCCAAGGTACCCCTGCTTTAACTCATTACCTCCATATGAAGTTCAAACTATCCATTGTTTACCTGACACAAAATGGTCACCCAGGTAGTAATGAGTTGACACCCTGGTGTGGATTATTTTAGGAGGGGGCTTAATGAATTTGTTTGTCCAGATACAGGTAACAGGTGAGTGGTCACTGATAACATCAGGGAGCACTGAGACTTTAGAAATTTATTCAGGGTGATTAGAAAGGATCCAGTCCAGAAGTGTGTGTGACCCTGTCCTATAGTTACATCTGGTGGGGGTGGCAACAAGCTGGGTGAGGTTCTGTGCCATGACGGCATCCTTGTAGGTGACAGCCTCTGGTGAGAGTCAGTTTATGTTGAAGTTGCCGAGTATTATGATTTCAGAGTTATGGTGTATACCCCTTAGGTTTTCCATGATGCTAGCAAGTCCATAGTAATATCTTATTGGCCACTTGTCAGCCAGTATGGTCTTACCATCTGCAATGATGTCATCATTCATTCATGCTGGAATGAATGTTCAGTGACACAGTGTGTAGCCCTGTGTAAATTGATTTTTTAAGGTGAATCCTCACTGGTCACATTAAGTGAAGACAGTACTACATCTGTCCATGTAGTTACTCACTGTTCATTTGAAAACAGTAAAGACTGTCAGAAGGGGTGCACTGATGTGCTGATTTTGCAGGAGTAAGAAAAGACAGAAACAAGAAAATGTTAAAAAAATAAGTCATTTTGCAATCTGATCACTTTCTTTAAAGTTGGAGGGGTGGCTGTTCAGATGCAAGAGCTGAGAAGTTTGGCTGGGTGGGAGAGTGTCAGGGGCTGGAAGTATAATATTAAAAAATAACTGTGATTTGAGCAAGCAAGAATGTGTAGCACTTTCCCATTTTAAAGAATAATATGTCTACAAATGATGGATTCCATATATTTAGCAGTAAGATATTATTTAAGAGTTTGTAGGTACAGCAATAGCTGTTACATTATTAAGAACATCAGCAAACCTTTGTGGAGCATGGGTAAATTTGAATGTAAAAATCATAGCCCAATGCAAAATTCATTATCACTTGTGAGGCGTGTGAGCAAGTACTGAAATTCTCAACAAGTTTCAGCAAGCTTTTCAGTGCTATGGACTCTGTTGTCCATAACCGCCCCAGAAGGATATATTGATGGTCCCACATAGTTGGTGCTATACTGTGTCTAGAGAAGCAAAACCATTAAAATTTAAATAGTTTTATATAAACATTCTTTTGATGCCCTATTAATGCTCTGAATTAAGAATACACTACACATTTGTTTCACCTTTGCTCCACATTTTCCAACCAGTGAGACACGATTTAATACTGACAGGCTGAGAAATGTTAGCTTCATTTCAGGCACATTTTCAGTCTCCGAGTGTGTTTCAAAATTCTGCCATACAGGGAGGGACATATATCACATCTCCTCTGATTTTATACCCCACACTTCAATGTGAAAGCATTTTATTGCCCGGTCCTACTTGAAAAAAATACTTAGGTATCATTTAATAAAAAAAAGGTGACGGATGACAGTAAATGAAAATGTGGCTCAGGTGGCTTGAAATAAAAAAGCTGTAAGTGCAAGGACAATGGAATCCATTACTAGTCTTTGTTTTCTGTACTGAGGACTGCTTTGTTTTAGAGATCCAAATAACATATCAGCATTAATTCATTTTTTTTCTTCTTAAATGTGGGAACTATCACTTGTCAATGTCATATCAATGCCATATGTAACAAGAAACTAACAATCAGACACTAGCTTCCAAATGCCAGATTACTATAAGTGAACTGAGCTCACTGTTGCACACAGCTACTCCTCTCTATCTCATACTGTATGGTGGTGATGGTCAAAAAATAGAAAACTGAAAAAAGTGCAAATTAACATTCATACTATTGAAATATCAGAGGGGACATAAGGGGGAGCATATTCTCTCCCTACTCCAATTACTAGTGATAGCTATAAACTCTTAGTTGAATACAGCACTAACACTTTACAGAGCCTAAATTTTGTTTTTATAATGTGCTGGAAAACAGTATTAATATCATGGGCAGTAGTAATCTGTGTTCCCAATATTTCTGATTTGCCAATATTTAGTGGATATACTGCAATTTCAAAATATTGTAACATTTCTGTTACTGCCTCTTATAAACTATTTATGGGAACTGTCAGAGTTAATAAAATAACATCTGCATAAGCATTTAATTGAAATAAGCATGTAATTAATATTTCTGCTGCCTTGCGTGAATCCCCATTTTGTTGATATTGTTTTTGATTTGACCCGGGTCAGAATACAGTATAAAATAATTTCACTTTGCACCATCCCTACTTTTCCCCTTTCATGCACCTCATTGGCTGAATTTATCTCTACTGCTCCCTCCCTCTGTGCGACATCTTCTCCCACCTTTCCTTTCCCCTCCTGGTAACAGTGCCATTCATTTTGTCAAAGCTGAACTGAAGTCATGGGGATCCAATCAAGGCCAAACATAACTTGCCAATGTCAGACTTCACCCTTAATTTACACAATGGTGGCAAAAAAAAAAATTTAGCGATGTATGAAGTACAGTACAGCAGTTTATATCCTCCTTGTTAAGCTCTTTCATTGTTTTTGTTGTAACATCCAAGTTCTGTTTTAGAATGTTATGGTTAAAAGATACACAGAAAAGTTCACACAGTTGTAAAATGGGTCTTTTGACCACTGTGCGCATTGGAAACACACACTGAGATGCAGCATCATTCATAAATGCAAACCAATGTCTTTCAGTGAAGTTTTCCCATCTGTTTGACTTTTTATAGAGTCAGCCATCTTGATGAACTGGACATTTTTTTCAGCACTGGCCCAGATATTCAAAAAGGTTGCGCATGGCACAACGGTGGTGCACCATCGCAACCCGTGATGTGCCCGGTACGATATTCAAGCGGGAATTGTGCCTGGCACAAGTCCCGATCGTCGAGGCGCATCAGTAATGTGTCGGTGCGGGTGGGCGTGCCCATGCATACTCTACATATCCCGGTTATTCAGCCTGGGATGTGTTGAGTCCATGCATGCGCAACCCCTACTTGCACCGCACAAAGCTGATCCAAAAAAAAAGGAACAACGGCTGGCCACCCACAGGTGAGCTGCCATATTGCAGGGTGCAACACAGCAGCTGCCACCTGTGGGTGGCCATCTGAGCTCCAGCTGCACCTCCGTGACGGTGCCCCCCCATGCCTGATCATGGGCATCTGTTGAAAATAATAACGTCCAATATCCCTGGTGGTCCAGTGGACCACTGTTAGCCAGATCACGGGCATGTGTAAAAATGAAGATAATCCAATGTCCCTGGGACATGTGTAAAAAGAAAGATGATCCAATATCCCTGGTGGTCCAGTGGATCACTCTCAGCCCGATTGCAGGCATGTGTAAAAAGAAAGATGATCCAATATCCTGGTGGTCCTGGACTCTCAGCTGATCGCGGGCATGTGTGGGTCGATATCCATTTCAGGAGGGACGCTTCATTGGACTGGGTAAGAGCTTGTATGTGCACGTCTGATCATCTCGGTGAGTCCAGCACCCTCCCACCCGCCACTGATGCCCACCGCACTGCTCCCCCAGTCAGGCGGGGCAGCACCCCACCTGCCTGCTGCCCGCTGTTTCCAGCGACGATTACCAGCAGGTGGGTTAGACGCCCATTGGTCCACAGCGAGCAATGGGTGTGTAGTCCATAACATATCATATTCCAGATATGTGAATGGATCCATTCACATATCTGAATGTAGGTATGGTACGGATGCACGCCTTTGGCTCACATTGTGGACCAATGGGTGTACAGCCCTACCTATGGTGTCAGTCAGTGGGTAGTGGGTGGCAGCAGGTGGTGCTGCTGCCCACCGCCGACTGGGGAGCGAGGCAGTGAGAATCAGTGGAGGGTGGGGGGGGTCCGCTGGACAACCAGGGATAGTGGATGTACTTTTTTTATACAAATGCCCGCGATCGGGCTGAGAGCGGTCCACTGGACCACCAGGGATATTGGATTATCTTTCTTTTTATACATGCCCACGATCGGGCTGAGAGTGGTCCACTGGACCACCAGGAATATTGGATAATCTTCATTTTTACACATGCCCACGATCGAGCTGAGAGTGGTCCACTGGACCACCAGGGATATAGGACACTATTTTCTATTTACTGAAGCCCACGATTGGGCTGTGGGGCAAATAGCTGCACTGTGCAGAGGGTGTCGGTCCCTGATGGCTGCTGCCTGGCAAGGCGCCAGGTGCAAGTCACCGGGGATCAGTGCACCTGCATGCAAATGGGGCCATATCGACATGCAAATTGCCCCATTTGCACCTTGCATACATTATGGCCCCATTTGCATGTGCACTTTTGAATATTGTGGTTGCTGTGCATGGCGCAACAGAACTTGCGCTAGCGCATCCCTCTGCTACACTCTGGCCACTTGCGCTGACAAAGTTCAACTGCGCCATGCGCACTGTGGGTGGCCAGGGTGTGATATTCAATGATGCTGTGCCATGGTGCAGCTCCGTTGAATATCACCCAGTCAATGCCCCTCCGCAGCCATGTTGCGCTGCACCCAGGCTTGTGCCACAGCCTGGCACAGTTTGCATATCTGGGCCACTGTAATGTTCTTTGCAAGCAATTGCTCTGCATTCTTTGTTTAAAATTACCAGCTCTCCAGTGAGGCATTTATGGGAAAATACTTGCCAAATACAGGCTAAATGTCCCAATAAACATGGTTACTAAATCTCCCTCTACTCGATACCTTCCACGCAATGTGGCAGATACTGTATTTGTGCATTTATGTATATCTATTTTTTTTTTTTTCAATTGTTTGACCAGGAGTAGCACACTAAGCTGAAAGCTTATTTACAGGTGCGACCTGGGAACACAGGGAAGTTAAGTGATTTGCTCAGGATCACACAGTATGCAAGTGGGGGCTGTGGGATTCAAACCCAGATCTCCAGATTTGCAGCTCAGAGCCTTAAACCACTGTGCTATACTGCCTCCCATGGCACATTTAAAGATGGCATGGAGGTTTTGTTTATTTATTAATTATTTTCACAAACAAATTAACAGGGACTAGATAAGGTGTGGTGCATTCAGCACTGACAGTGGAAAAAGTACTGTGAAGGAAGGTTTAAAAAAACACAAAGTGTGTATGTGTTTTGGGGTGGGCTCTTTATTCACTTTGCTTAGAGGGCCTGTTTTAGCCAGAAAGTCAGCTGTACTGTGATGGAGCTGATTCCAACATTCTAGTTATGGGCAAAGTTACTTAATCCATTGAAATATAAATGCCCTAGTAATCCCATGAAGCTAAATACAGTATCTAATGTAATTAAATCAGCGGCTGGCTTGGAAGGTGCAAGCAAGGCAATACCAATTACTAAACAATGTGAAAACAGCATGGAACTTTCTTTTCATGAGTTAATATGTTTGGGGGTTGGGGGGAAGGGAGTGATAGTGCCTGCATTGTACCTAGCTGTAGATTACGTTTGGAAATGTGACAAAAAAAGAAAAGAAACATATCAGCTGCGTTAATTCAGCAAACTTAAATCACATACCACTAACCCTAATATTTTGAGTTTACTGAAGCATAGCTCTAACACACTGCTTTACCTAATAATAAAACAAACAAGCAATTCTTTTAAAATTAGCATTCAAAGATATCACTATAACATCTGAGAGAAACCCACGCAGTTCCAAATCCCTGCTAGGGCAATCAAAAGTAACATTTTACTTTTTTGTAACATTGTTACTTTTGAAAAAATACAAAATAACTGGGAGCACTTTGATGAACTGCTACATTGTTACAAAAAAAGTTTCATATTGTTGCTTTTGCTTACACAAACAGTGACCTGGAATTGTGCAGGGTTCATTTAGATAATGCAGCAAATAAGGGGGAAAAGTGAAAACAGCAATAATGAATCCAGTCAATACAAATTAACATTAACTAATTCTTAGACACTTTCCTCAAGGGACTTGAAAATAGCAGAGCTGCCTGCAGTATGTTTTTAGTAATTTATTCTGTTTAAACAAATTGCCTGAGAACTGTAACTGCAGTGAATCATTAGGCATGACACATACAGCATGGTACTGTATTGTGTAAGGACAAGCGAGCACATTAGCACTACAGTCAGATGTTTCTCCATATAAGGAATGGGGAGCTATAACTAATGCAAGTTATGGCTCCCTTTTCATTTATCCATTTCAAAAAAAAAATTTTTGCTGTCCATTCACACAGTATTGGTACTGATCTTTTATTTATTTTTTCATTAATGGAGCACTACACCCCCCTTCCCCAGAAAAACAAAAACAATAAAGAATTCATAGAAGCATCTGATACCCACAATGTTGCAGTATATTGTACCAGTGTAATATAAATATATACATAAATTTTGTGGAATGGTGCATGCATCGTTCCCTTAAAATGTTTGTATTTTAATGTATCCATATGTGGATCAAATGAGAAAAATATCAATAAAAAATATTATGGCAAAATATGAATAAATAAAAAATCGCTATCAACACATCACTCTAACGCATACAGACCAACAGTTGAAAAGAGGATGGAGAATTTTCACTCTATTTTTTTATCTGCTTAGTCTGATATCAGAAGTTTGGTATCAAACTACAATATGAGACCAGGGGATGAAGTAAAGAGCAGTGGTGCTGGATTAGATAACAGAATACTATAAGGACAGGGCTGGTGATGTTCTGACCTATCTTCATTGGCTTAACTTAATAATAATATAATAATAATATACTTTAGTTTTACTGCACCTTTCTAAAATCAAGGCGCCTTAACAGTAAAATACAAGAGAACAAAACAAAATGCAATAAAACCATCAATACAATAAATACAGGGTTTCATAAAATTCAATAAAAGACCATCAAATAGGGTAGGCTTGAAGCCATAGGTGAGTCTTGAGGGCCTGTTTAAATCCCTCCATGGTTGCGCACTCCCGAAGCTGATGGGGTAGAGAATTCCAAAGGGCTGGGGCCACGTGCATAAATGCATGGACACCCTGAAGATTTGAAAGAAACCCTTGGAATCTCTGGCAACCCCTCGTCAGCTAAGCAGAGCAATAGCTTGGGGCAGTATGGCACCAGAAGCTCTTTCAGGTAGTCCGGGCCTAGTCTGTGTAGGGCTTTATAAGTCAGAAGTCCAACTTTAAAGGTGATCCGCCACTGTACCAGCAGCCAGTGCAGCTCCCACAGCACCACGGAAATATGACAGGTCTGAGGAGTATCCATCTATAACAGGGCTGCAGCATTCTGCACTAGCTGCAAGCAGCGGATATCAACCCCAGGTAGCCCAAGATCAAGGGAGTTGCAATAATCAAAGCGTGAGGTCACAAAGGTGTGGACCAACATAGGCAGGTCACCAGACGGAACCAGGTGCTTAATTCTGGAGATGTTCCATTGATGGTAAAAGGAAAATTTGACAATTGCCAACACCTGTGACTGCAGTGTCAGCCCATCATCAAAAGTCACCAGCAGGTTTCGCACCCATTCAGAGGTAAGGAGCCGAGAACCACCTAGAAAAAGTCCTGAAGGTAAACCAGCTCCTGCCCCCTTTATCCAGTGACCAGGATCCACAACCATCACCTCAGTCATCTCCGAGTTCAACCTCAGCCAGCTTGAATTCATCCAATCCTGGATTTCAGTGAGGCAGTTGTTGAATATCGAGAAAGCTCTATCCTAATTGGATGCAAAAGGTAGAGCTGGGTATCATCAGCATAGCAGTGAAACCTCAGCCCATGCCTTATTACAATGTCTCCAAGGGGCAGCATGTACACTGCAAACAACATAGGGGACAACACTGAACCCTGAGGTACCCCACATGACAGAGAGACTGGATCGGAGGAATATATCCCGACATCACCCTCTGAGTTCTACCAGTGAGGAAAGATCTAAACCACCTGAGGACTGTACTAGACAGACCACAGATGAACTTCAGGCATTCGAGAAGAACCCCATGGTCCACAGTGTCAAACGCTAATGAGAGATCAAGAAGAACCAAGATGGAGCGGCTCTTCCAATCTCTTGTCATCAAGAGATCATTGAGCACCCAGACCAGTGCAGTCTTGGTGCTATGCCTCTTTCAGAAACCAGATTGGAGAGGTTCATAAATGTCATGGATGGTCAAATGGTTCTCCAGTTGTAGGGCCACTACTTTCTCAATCACCTTCCCCACAAAGGGAAGATTAGAGATTGGTCTGTAGTTGGCAGGACAGTCTGGGTCCTTGTTTACATAACTAAAAAATTAGAGGGAAAGTTAAATAAAGCCATTGAAATGAGCACTGCCTTGCTGAGCAATGTAAATGTAGTGAATGGAGAACTACAGTACCTGGCACATTCACACTGTTGAAACGCGACTGCTCAAATGAAGTTCATTAATCCAAATGGCAAAAAACCTGCAAATAGAGCAGTTACCAAAGTAAGAGGTCATACATCAGAAGCTGTTAGGAAGAGTGCTTCACTTTACTTAGTCCAAACACCCCGTGTTCAAAACGAGTAGATGAGAATGACAACTACAGGCTTTGAGGCAATCCTCATTTACAACCTCTTCCACTTACAGCTGCCGACATGTACTATAAGTGGAGGGGGTTGTGAAAGAGGAGCACCATTAAATTGAATTGCCTTTTTTACCTGCTTTCTTTGAATACGGAGTGTCTACACTAAATAAAATGAAACACTTTTGCAGAGTTCTGAGATATGCTCTCTTATGTTGGTAACTGCTCCAGTTGCTAGTTTTATTCTACTAGGATAAATGACGTGCCCCAGGGCATTAAAATTTCAGCAGTTTGCAGATACCAGCTATGTCTTCCCTTCTGCAAAACTACAAAGTAGTTGAAAGTGTACTCTCCATCTCCTACACTACAATGTTGGACTGAACTTCAGTGCAGCAGGGCTATAATGCAGAGCAGTACTACACAAATGCATGCTTTTTATCCCATTCTAAGTAAGACAATGGGGACCTACACAGTGGTGGGTGAAAGAATGCATCACATAAACACAAGGGAATCATAGTGGTAAGGGGAGAGGGAGAAAAAATGGTAAATCAGGGGAACTGAAAACTTGGCATCTGACCACAAAACTCCTCAACCCCCTGCCCCACCACCTACCACCCTCCCTGCCACCAACCTAACTCAACCAATGAAAATGTTGAAAACAAGTACAGTACCAATTAGAAATAGAAGTATGGAAATGGTATTTCCTGTAGCTTTAGACTATGTCTTGCTGGGGTCCAGCATGTACAGTAACTGTCATGTAGTCCCCCCCTTCTTTTTTTCATTAACACTGTTCACTACTCAGTGCAGTCAACTTTCACTACAAATACTGTATATACATAAAAACAATAAAACAATTAAAAAAAAACTCACCACTAAGAGCATAACCACTTAAGGAAGTCAATGTTTTTCCTGCCGACTAGAAAAAGAATGCATACCTCATGTGAAAAATGAGAATGCTACTGAACACCCAGGGCCGGATTAAGGCATAGGCAACATAGGCACAGGCCTAGGGCCCCTGCCTGCCAGGGGGCCCCCAGCAATCCCTAACACATATTTGCTATATATCCTTTTCTTTCTGCTTGAGCTGCATGTTTTTTGCAAAGGACTCAGCCACTGAGTAAGTCAGGAGCTGAACTGTGACATGATTCTCACCTCCCTGATTAGGTGTTAAGTGCAGCTGAAAGCTTCAGGTGCCCCACCCAGGATGACCTTTAAGGTGTGAACAAGCCCATTTCCTTTGCTTTGTCTCCCATATCCATTTAGAATCCCAGCTTAGAATCTTACTCTTAACTATGAAAGATTAACAATGCAATTCAGTGTGTATGCTTTATATTGTATCTTAAGTATCTGTTTTATTGGCTTAGGAAACCTTGTATCGTCCTTGAAATTTGAATGTAAGCAATAGCTTAATTTGCTTAAAACCTTTGTACCGTGTTTGGCTCTGGGTTGTTTTACCCTCCGCATTCAGATGAAACACCTTTCAATGTATTGCTCGTTACCTTTGTACCATACTTGACTCTGGATTGCTTTACCCTCCGCATTCATTTGTAATACCTTTTATTGCATTGTCCATTTCTCTTGTTTTGTACTTCATGATGTGGAGCCTTTGCAAAGGAGTCTCTGACTCAAAGGTTTATAGTTCCAATATCTCAATAAAAAAAAAAATATTTAATCTCACTCCTAAAATTAAGAAATTGACCATAAATTTCAGTGGTACAATTAAAAATCATACTTTTTTTTTTTTTTTAATTATCTCATCTTGCTCATACTGAAGTTCTGACCTTGATACAGCTGTTTTCAGGGTGAACAAATGAATGTATATCAAGATTCCCATCAGTAAATCTTGCTATTTATGGATTCTGACTTGCTGGCTTACTTATCAATACAGAAATGTTTGCTCCTGGAAATTATTTCAAATTCTTCCAATAATCACTCCCTTTGCAGTATAATCTCTAAAGTTCATAACCCCCCTAGTAAACCACAAACTTAACTCCTACACCACCCAGGACCTAGCCTGTTTTAGAGATCGGTCCCTACCCAACCCAACAAAACTCCCACATCCTGGTTCATACTACCTGACAGGACAGTATGATAACACCCAGACTGCGAGTGCACACATGTGTGTTTGGGGGTTGGGAGCTTTGGAAAAGTGCAAATCATGACATTTTGCATACAAAAAATTGTTTTTACTGGGCCTATTATTAATTATTTTATCTAAATTATCAAAACTCAGGCTATTGTTATTTTTCCATACTGACAGTATTAGTTTCATTAATTTTATTTTGTTATACTATCTCTTTATACTCCCCCTTGTACCGTGACTTGTCCCTCTCTCCAGGCATCCCAATGCACCCAGTATGCACCATGAGGACTGGGAGGATGCTCCCATAGGTGCCCCACTCCTATGCAGCTCTAGAGACCCGGTTTGACCCCCCCCCTGTTGGGGCAGAAGAGTCCATGCTACCTCTTCCAATCCTCAGTGGAATGTACAACTGAAGCTCCTTCCCAGTTCCTCCATGGTCGCAGCGGTACAGAAGCCCTTTGCCTAGATCAGCTGTGGGGTGTTTTTCCTTATTCTGGTCCACCCCCTGCTGACAACAGCACTGAAGGAGGACCAGTGAGATGGAGGCACATAGAGACGTGCCTCTGCTCCAGTCCTCGGGTGATGTTGGCCCCTCCCTGTTTATCTGCTTTCCCAACTGCACCAGCGGTATAGTGGTGGGACCAGCATCCCACTTCTCCCTGGAGAAGGACAGCAGCCATTATATGCTCAGTCCTTCTACCCCTGACCAACCTTCAGCAACCTGAGTCCATCACCGAACCCGGGTTGCCAATGGCTGTAAGGTGTGGCATCCAGCACCTCAACCCTCAGCGCCACTGGGCCTGCCAGTTTCATTAATTTTGAAGCGATTTGTGCCACTTTTTAGGGACAGTAAGAACATTGTTTTCATATTTCAGTAACCGATATGCAATAGCCAAGTGGTGCAGTCATGGTGAAGGGGCATGGCTACAGTGAGGGGGGAGCCCCAGATTTCTCTTGGGCCTAGGGCCCCAGGTTGCCTTAAGCTGGCCCTGAGAACACCTTCTAAGAGATCTAGCTATCTCCCCACTAGTCGGGAACCCCCACTTCCTCACCTGCAATTGAATTCTTCTTCGTGGCAGCAGCCCACGTATACAGTGTTTAGCTAGCAGTTATTATAAATGAAACGGGGACTACCCTAGCAGGTTTTTTTTATGTTTTTTTTTTTAATTACACTTTTGGCTATGGGGACTGAATGGTGCAATGTCTGACTACAGACAACATGTAAAAAACAAACTGGCCATCTCTCATGCACCAGAAGAATGCAACTGGGCATTATTAGTTTGACTAGGGCCTGTGTGCCCTGGACATACAGTAATTGATGATTTACAGTGGTGTGTTCAGAGATGCTCCAATCAATTCTGCCACCCTACATGAGCAGGAAAGTTGTTGCAGTCAAGTTAGAAGTAACTGTACTGATTAACAGTACAAAGAAAAAAAAATCATTGTCTAGAGTAAAACAGTGGGGTGTCAGAACATACAGGAATCACACAGTGAGAGCTAATAGCATGTTCTGTTATCCCATGTTTAGTAAGAAAAGCAGTTTCCCAGTTATTTGCATACACCATAACCAACTATGGCCACAGGAGGCATACCATGAAGAGATGTGGGGCCTGCAGAAGGGAGTGAGCTCAGAAGGCTCAGAAACAGTGTGTGCTCCAGTAGAGCAATTATACATTCTCTCCTCCAAATTCATGAACAACATCGATTAATCTATGCAATCAAGGGAATACTACAGTAAATTGATTTTGACACTTATAGGCTTTGCCAGATTACACACCTACATTACTGTTGCTTTTTGTAAATAATTATAAAATCTTGCTGAGAATGGCACATTACACATTTTGCACTGATTTACCTTAGCCACCCCCCAACCCAAGAGACAAACACAGCCCACTATGTTACAAATAAAGGGAGGAAAAAATAGCCTCCCTACTCTTCCTCTGGACATACTGTACAGTATTGTAGTAAAGGCATGCTGACACCATTCCCATATGGATTTATGAAGTCAGTCAGGACTCAGAGCAGCATTCTCATCAACTGCCATAATCAAAGTTTTTAATTTTTTTTATTTTTAGTTTTTTGATGATGGCTGGGGTAAGAATCCACTACTGCACATACAGCAGCAGGTAAACATTTGTGAACCTGAAATTAATCTGCCAGACGTGGAAATCATACAGAACTTACACAAAGAATCCGTAAGGTACTGTATCACTTCAAACTGCCGACAGATAATCAGATGACGGCGTCTGCATAAAACACTTGAAAGCTGCAACAGAAGAGTACACCTGGCTGTAAAATAACATAAATTAAAAAAACACTTTGTGAACACCATTGGAGGGTAGAAATAAAAAAACAACATTTTTTGGACTGCTTCTGCATCTAATCGGTCTTTCATCACTGAGGTGCCACTACTGCTGTAGATCTAAAATACCAATTGCATCATCACTGACTCACTTATCAATGTCACAGGACACCCTGAAAAACCTAAGACAAGTAGATGTAGTCTATTTCTTTTGACTGTGGGGACATCTACCAGAACACTGCAAGTAAGTCGCAAAATGTCACCACAAACAACACCACCTGGTGCATTTAAGCAGAAAATGAGGGGGATTAAATTAATTAAACACGTACACAATAGGGCATACCTTAGTACCGCATACCGCACATACCTAACTTCCGCATACCGCATGCCACATACCGCTACTGCCTGACGAGGTACCGTTGAACTTTTCGTTAGCAGGCACTGTATTAATTGAATAATCACTTAAAAGTGACTGTTTTCCCAGTCGGGGTATAGCTCAATGTATAGAGGTATATCCCCTTGTTTTAAACATGTGTATAGCCAGCACGCACTTTTTGCCTGCATATAACATTCCATAGGTGTTTGTTTTTAGCCTCTGTTTATTCTTGCAGGAATTCTTTTCAACAGGAACATAGCATTTATTCCCTCCCATAGCTCTCTTTCTAAATTATACTGTCTCTGGAGTCGACTTGTAACTTCTCGATTTTGACATCCGACCCTGCCTTGTGCCTCAGTGCTTACAAAGTGACAATTTAATCAGTTTCTTTCACATACTCACTGTCCCTGTATTTTGACTGTAGCTATATGAAGTATTTACTAAATTGTGACTGAATGCAAGTCAGATGTTTTCCATTTAAAGAGCCTACATCCACGGATTAGCTATGTTTGTTCAGCACAACTCGCTTTCACCTCAAGACTGCCTTTTGGCACTGTATCCTATCATATTTTCTTCTTTATGTGCAAAACAACTGTGTTAGCTGCTACAAATTTAGCTTTTTCTCATGCTTATAAATGCCTAGTTTAGCAACAGCCTATTGATTTCTTCCGTATGTGACACTCTTATGTATCGTATACAGATTTGTTTAGTGCTGTTTATTACCGTCTTTTCTATCAAGCTGCAACCGAAAAAAGAGAGAGAAAGAAAATGGATTTTTCATATTTTAGATTAAGTGATATTTGCCGTAGACAATTCATGAATGCATTTTGACTACCCTTATAACTATCTGAATAGCCATTGTTTTTTGCTGCAGTATTTTAGAAAAATACACAGTTTCTTCGTAACACTAACTTCTCACTATGGTTTACAACAGCTGATTGGAATGAACTTAATTTTGTTGGGACATCTGTATACATTTCATACATTTCAAGTAGCTGTTTGCTTAGTATAACAGCAACCTTGTCAAGTTGCTACATATCATGAAATTGTTTCGTTCATGACACACAGTGGATTTTTGGTGTATGAACTCCAATGCTGATACACACATTGATGCACTTTAAATAGATTTAAACAAGGATCTTTTTGCACCTTTGTGGCCTCTGTCTTACAACTGTTCTAATGGCATAAACTGCTACAGTATATGCATGTGCCACAGTGAATACAAGTATGTGCTAATTCCAATAACTTTGTGAAGTTCAGCTTCTTATATCTCAGTGTGACAAGGACATTAACATGACTGGTATGATCAGTGGCTATCCAAAAACCATCTCTGCAGTGGACTGATATTTATTTCTAAGCTGACACCATTGTTGAAACAGACCTTTGTACCCTATAGGTTTCATAAATATTTAATCCAAATATCTGTGTGTATAGTGCTGCACTTAGCTTTTTATGAACTATCGTGCTTTGTTTTGCACAGCGCTTTTGCACTTCACATATTCCCAGTTTTTTTCATTTGTGCATCATTTTTAAGGCATCATTACAACCTTATAGATCATGCTGAATTTAATATAAATAAGGAACTTTTCAAGTTATTCTTTGTGCCTGTCTCTTTTTTCTTTACTCCGTGTTTACTGGATAATGTGCAAATATGTTGACTATGAGATATGAGACATTTTTTGACAGGCTTGGTACTAGCTCCACTTGCAGCTTAAAGGAGGTAGTGTGCCTGTTTTGCCTTTGATTCAGTGCTCTGTCAAATACAGAACAACTTTATATAGAAAAGCGTATTCCATGAAAACTGCCCAAATAATGACAGCGTGGTCAAATCCACTCCATCATAATTGCACCAAATGAAACAGCGAACGATAAAAATTACTGACTGCATTTAATCAACAGCTTATAGAATATGCCATTTGGCATGACCATGTGATTTTGCACACCCGTTTTTTGCCTTGGACATTTTTTTCTTGAGAGGGTTGTAATCCTGTCTATGAGCTTCTTGGGAACATGGCAATTTGCTCCCGTCATTTTGCTCCCACACTTTTCGCTCCTGACAATTCACTCCCACGTCAACTCGCTCCTGGTCAAATCCACTCCCAAGTCACTCCTGTCCCGGTGAGCTCCTCCAACAGCTCCAGAGCATTATGCCCATTAAACATTGTTTATTATTGTATGTATGTTCCATCCTCCAATCCTGCGGTCCTTAGTAGAGGCTAATATGGTGGTTAGGTTCTTGCAGTGTGAACCATGGCAGAAACAGAAGTATAATTGTTTTGTGACGGCAATTTGTGTGAGTTCCTATTTGCACGTAAGCAAGTATGTTGAGACCTTATAGCTACTATGAAAATGACATAGTATGTCAACCAGTATGCCATGCAACAAGTGCTCCAGTATTTCATGTGATACGCCATACAGTTTCAGTGAACTTTTGCACAAGTGATTTTCCTTGAATTTAAAAGTGTTAAGTGTCTAATCAGTTTTGAGTGCCAACCTATGGTAATCTACTGCCATGCAGTTTGCTCCTTGTGTTGTGCATCGCCTGAAGCTTCACTGTTGAATTCCAGGCTCCCAAGTATAGTGTAAGCACTGGACCCATTTGCTGCTATTTAGGGTAGGCTAACATGCACTACCAAGAATTTTTTTTACACCGGGCACCTTGATTGGGGGAGGGGGGACAAGTTGACTGGCAGAGATTTATTTTTTACACCAGGAATCGCGATCGGGAATTGCTGCTGCAGTTGTGGTTAAGTAGATGAGTAGGTTAAGTAGATATAAAGGAGAACTGAATGAAGCTTTTACTGACTGAGGCCGAATGAAGCTGTTTCCAACTGGAGCCCTGTATGGAGAATCCCGATGATTATTGATAGGTGGCAATCTCAACAGGGATTTCGGCAGCTCATTGGCAGGTGGCAAAAAAAATGTTACAGCAGCACTTGTTTCTATTTGGTTTTTGAAATTCATTGGAGTGTAAAGTATAGTTTACTTTCATTGATGTTATAAGGGCAGATGGAACATACATACAACAATGAATAATGCTTTATGGGCATAATAATGTTTTATGGGCATAATGCTCTGGAGCTGTCAGAGGACCTCACTGGGAGAGGGAGTGAATTGATGGGAGTGGATTTGACCAGGAGTGAGTTGAGTGGGAGTGAATTGTTGGGAGCTAAATGAAGGGAGCGAATTGTCATGTACCCGAGCTTCTTTCTTTCACATTATTTATGGCACTGTGGATTGACCGCGCCGAATTTGTGCAATTTTTTTCTCTCTTTTTTTAAACTTCAAGTTTATTGAGCATAAGTGGAAGCACCATACAAAGGCAGTTACTATTGCAATACACAATGCATTGGTACAGTATAAAGCATCATAAAACCAAATACATACCAAAGATCCATACAGCTGCTTGCCATTTATGTACAAGGTACACAGCTTCCCTTGAATTTATCTGAATGGTTAAAATTTCTGTTGTTAACAAAGAATAAACCAGAAGAAAAATTAAATAATAAAACCATAACTAATAAAGTTGATAACTTTTGTCTGCATTATTTTATTCTTCCTTTTTTTTGGTATTTACTTACCCTCTATTTACTGTAGCTTATTTCTGTTTGGAGCAATAATAAATACAGCAGCCAGGCAGGCCTGGGATCACAACACTATGCTGTGTCCCATACCTACTCACCTTGGTCGGGCAGGAGGCGTCCAAGGTCTCTCTCTGGGGCACCCATGGGTTCTGAGCTGCTTCTCACTGTCTCCACTTGGTCATAACTTTTTCTCACGTAAGCCTCAGTGTGACTGTGATTTGTTCCAATTATCACCAGTGCTGTTCATTTCTTCTGCCACTCTGAGATAGTGGACCAGATTGGGATCAGCCAATGGGAGGTGATGCCCTTGAGGACCATGAGACACATACTTTGAGAAACATCTCTCTGACCTCTATTTCCCAATCCCCTTTTGTGCAGAACCCAGTACAAATATTTTGTATTCCCAGTCCCAGATCCAGTGCAGCTCCCTTTGGACCTGAACCAGAACTCCTGAATCCTGAGATAACCCCAGAAAATGTTATAGTGGTGCCCCAGGCCATTTACCACACCGCCTCAGGCAACGGTCAGTGTTGCCTCCTCCAAAATGTGCTGTGATGGTGGGTGTGGAAAAATCTAATGAAAACCTTCCATCTGTATTATCTCCATGGGAGGGGGAGCTGTCACTCACCCACCCTCTTTCCAAGATTTTTTCCCATTCCTTGACCTGAACCCGTATCTCCCATTTCTGTCTCCCACTTCTCCCAAACCCCCACTGGTCCCAGGAAGACAGAGGTCAGCAACAATGTACAGAGACCATAGAAATGTAGTTCCCTTGTTCAATGCACTTGGTGAACCAATAAAGGAAATCGTCCCACCCTGTTAGAGGTCTGCAGACCTGATCCATGTGCTGATTGGAGGATAGGTAATGCTGAAGTTGTAGGTAGTGGAATAAATCTCTGTTTAGGATACCATATGTTTTCTTTAAATGGTCAAATGAGATCCCACCACTCATAACTGGATTTGTCTAGTAAGGGCTAATCTGATCCACAGCCCAAAACTGGGTTTTCTGAACATAGGGGGAATGTTTGGGTCCCCTATAATGGCTGTTAGGGGGACAATTCCATTTGGGGTGTGCGTGACTTTTTGGATCCTAGTGATCATCTTTAGTGAGTGGCTAGTCCATGGATTATGGATTTCCCTGAACAAAGTGGGGATCAATTTGGCTATAGGAAGTGTGAAGAGGGGGCAGGTAGCAATGCTCTGTTTTCCAAGCTATACCATCCCAAATCAAGCCTCTGCTTTACTATTGTGACCATCTTGGCCATATGGGCTGCTAGATAATAACATTCAAACTGTGGCAGTCTCCAGTCCCCTTTCTCTTTAGGTAGGTATAGAGTGTTTAAGCTAACCCTGATTCTGTGCCTCTGCCAGAGAGATTTTAGGGTAAGTTTCTTGAGGTGTACCCAGAATGTCCTGGGTATTTTTAATTTTTTTGTATCATTTCTTTTATTGATTTTAAAAGATTAAAACGTACAGAACATTGCATTCATTAGATGCATTACACTAAAACCACATACTGGTAAACTTACAGAGGAAACATATGAAACAAAAGAAACTACCATACAATACAACCAATCCAGTACAATAAGTTATATTATACATGGTTTGTGAATTAAGAGACAGTTACGTGTCAAAGTGTTGGTGCTACATATGGGATCTTAGGGTGCCAGCCAACTCAGACCCTCTCTTTTCACCATCTCCTCGACTCCTAACATGCACCCTGTTTTAAAATCTGGGTTTCCACTGGGGACAAGGAATTCAAAAAGGTTCCCAGGACTCCAGAAATTTCTCCTCCCTTCCATTCAGAAAATATGATAGCCTTTCCAAGGCCAGGATTTGAATGACTAATGTTTTCCATTGCTGTAATGTGTGCATCACACATGAAACCCATGTATTAAGTATACATTGTCTGGCCAGGGTCAGAAAAACCCTAATCCGGCATGGAAATGGCTCCCATCCCTCCCAGCCCATATTCTCCATGCTGAAAGGCAGGGATATCACAGTCACCTCCACCTGGCACCCTGAAATTTCCTGTGCTACCGTGAAAAGAATTGCTTCAGCAAGGGACGTTCCCTAAAATAATACATGTACATACCCAAGGCCTCCACACACCTCCCGCACATTAGGGAAATTGATGGGCTAAACTTATGTACAATCATTGGAGGGCAGAACAGACGATGTATACATTTATATTGGGATTCCTTGTGTTTATTACAAAGCAACAAACCCCTATGTGATTGCATAGCAATGATCCAGTTCTCCTCTGAGATACTTGTTCCCCCATCCCACTCCCAAAGTGATTTACCTTTGCCCAACAGATCAGGAAAATAAAGTCTGTCCTGTCTTGCCACCTTTTGTATCAGCCCTTTGCTGTTAATTCTGGAAGCATATACTATCTGTTCTACTTGTGCTAATGGTGAAGCTTCCACAGGGTCTCTACCCAGGTAAAGTTCCTTATTTGTAGATATCAGAAATGATGCGAGCTTAGGAATTCCATTTTCCTCTGCAGGTCCACAAAAGAGCACATCCCCTCCCTTATAAAGAGGTTACCTAGGCATCGCACCCCCTCCCATTCTTTAAGCTTTCCATCTTCCAACCCAGGTAAGAAGTATGGATTGCATGCCACAGGCACCAGTAGCGTATTGTCCTCTGCCATGCCCCTGCATTGTTTCACTTGTTCCCACACCTCCAACACCCAGACAGTTAATGGGTTTGCATTACCTAATCATTCATATGTCTTGCAGCCCCCTTTAGTAAGGTACGCTGAGAGTCATCCGGGGCAGCCCTCCTACTCCTGATCCAACCAGCTAGCTGCTGGACTTTGATTCACCCAGTCTTGAATATGCTGATGTTAGATTACTAGATAGTACCCTTTAAGATCCAGGAAATGAAGGCCACCCCTGAATGTGTCAGCTTTTAATCATTGCAAACTCATTCTAGGGAGTTTTCCTTGTTGTAGAAATGTTGCAAAGCCCTGTTTTAATCCTTGAAGGTCAGTCCTAGTGAGCCCCATAGGGAGCATTTGCATCATACATAATAGCCTGGATAGAACATTCATTTCCAATAAATTAATCCATCCTAACCATGAGATAGGGAGTGCCCTCCACCGCATTAGGTCATTTAAGATAGTATTAAGCAGGGGTTTGTAATTTAGCTGGTACAGAGTGCTCAAATCCCCACCAATGAGTATCCCTAAGTACTTAAGAGAACCACAGACCTCTTTTAATCCCCAACTCCCCACTGGTTTCTCCCCCATGGCCACCCAATATACAATAACTCAGACTTGTGTAAATTAATTTTATAACCTCATAAGGTAGCAAAATCAGCAATTTATTTGAGCAATGCTGGCATTGAGCTCTGTGGCTAAATAATATACAATAGCAGATCATCTGCATATAAAGTAATTTTGTGCTGGGTCCCCGATTTCCTGTTCTCTCCCTGAATTATTTTGGACTTTATCTTTGCCACCGTAGTCAGAATTAGCCAGGATTACTGTTTAAGCCTTGTTTAGTTTTGTTTAACCTGACATAGAGTCTGCTAAGGTATTTTGTTAATCCTGCCATAGAGTTAACTAAGCAATCTAGGGGCTACTGTTTAGCTTAACTGCACCTAGTTACAAACTGTATAGCCTGTTCTATTTCTTTCTCCTGTCCTGACCTAATCCTCTATCTCTCCCACGTCTATCTCCCCCCGGCCCTGCCTCTGTTTTCTTAAATACTTTCACCTACACTGACCTTGGCTGCTTGGCCCTTTTGTCTAGATAATTTTGCAACTGGCGCCAAGCGTATAGCCCCCCTCCCTGTTCTCTGCTTATCTTGGTCTCCATTAAACACCTCTTTACCTAGCCCAATGAATCTATCATTGTCTGTTCTTTCTGCCCGTCCTGTTTTTCATGCCTCCTTTGTCCTTCCAAGCTACTTAATTTTCCTTCTCCCCTTTTCCTTCCAGTTCCAAACCCCGAGTGGGCTTAATGGCAGTGGCAGCGGCCCCGAACCCTTTCCCAGCTGGACGTACCTTTTACTGAGGACCCGCCTGCTCTCTGCTCTGGTCTCCTTCAGAAGATCCTGCCTGCAGCCCTTCTCCGGGGTGCTGCACCTCTGCCTCCTGCAAAGCTCGTCCACCGGAGCTGCCTACCCTTCCTACCCGAGCAAAAAGACAGGTACGTTCTCTGGATTTCACCGGGGCTTCTTCAGCTTGAAAGCCACATTCCTGATTGGCTAAGCCATGCTGTAGCAAGCTAGTCATTGGCTGTTTGGGTGCATTCAATATCCTTGAACTTTGGTGCCTGCCCACTGCTTCCCAGCGGGGTTCTACTTAACTTTCACTCAATATTTTGTCCCACCCACCCTGGCCCCAACCCCCGACCTCTATTAAATGCTCTAAGTAACTCCTCCCCTTGCACTCTGTTTGTGTGTTCCTTAGTCCCTCCTTGCTTACTCTCTCTTCTTAAGGGCTACTCTGCCTGCCCTACCCTTGACTAGCTTTTCCAGAACAATGTCCCCACCTGGTGCCCTGCTTTGGAGAGGTGTTCTTATTATTAGCCTCCCTAGCCTGCATTACCAATTTTGTGACAATCAACCACCAAATCCTACACCTTCCCCTCCTGGAACTTCCCTAAATGTGCACTGTCCATGAACGCTATCTTTCAGTATCATACTACCCCCTCCTTGTTGGGAGCCAACAACAGTCATTCTACTGGGACACTCCACTCCATACTTGAGGTGTCTCCACCCACTAGCTCTCTATCCAGGGACCTTCAACATTCAGGAAGGATGCTCAAACTACCACATTCAGTGCAGGCAGCAGAAACCTAGCAACAAATTGTTGAAGGAATATCTTTTCCATATAGCCCTCCTGCTTTTGCCTCTATCAGGCAATGTTCACCCTAACCTGGGCCCTCAAACAACCAATAGTGTGTCACAAGGTCATGTCGATCAACTAACAGTTGGCTCAATAAATATATGTAGTCTTCTCCCAAAAATGGACAGCTTAAATGCCTGGATATTACAATACAATCCTGACATCTTATCAGTTGCAGAGACCTGGCTCTCTCCTAACATCACGGATGCTTCCACTTCTATCCTGGGTTACACCATCTTCAGGGTTGATCATCCTACCAAAAAGGGGGTGGTTGTGCATGCTACCTCAGGGACAACTTACAGGCTCACATCCTACCTCTACCTGACACCGGGACCAGCATGCAAATCCTAGTAGTAAAAATATTACTAGGGATGCACAACAAAACCCTTACTGTCCTCTCTGTGTATATCCCACCTGCACAGAAGACCTCTGGGCTAGACTCTTTAATGAAATGCCTTAGCGCACTGAACCTTAACACTGAAACCATACTTCTCGGTGATTTCAATACCAATTGGCTCTCCCCACAGCAACTTCCTACAGGGATGCCGTATCTGCAGTGCACCTCTCCCAGCTTGTTGGCTCTCCCACCAGGGTAAACTACAAGACTGGTTCATCTACATTACTGGACTGGGTCTTATCACATTGACCAGAGCATATCTCCCACACCACTGTACTGCCAGATGCCTATAATGACGCCCGCTCACCTATCCTATTTCACTGGTCCAGCAACTACTCTAAACCCTCTGCCCAAACTGTTACAAATAGGGTCCTTAAACATGGTCACCTTGATCGGCTTAGAGCCTACTTGAGTCAGCAGGACTGGTCTGCAGTCTATTCATCCTGTACTGTTGACACAGCCCTACAGAGTTTCATCCAGATATTCAACGCAGTGTGTGATCAGCATGCCCCGATAAAAAAGTGAAGAATAAAATGCTATAGTAACCCTTGTTTCTCGCCTAAGCTTCTTGAGAGCTTGAAAGAAAGAGACCACCTGTGGTATAGAGTCCATGCAACTGGCAAGCAGGCTGACAGTCACATCTACAAAAAGGCTCACAATTAATGCACAAGGGCAATATGGGCAGCAAAAAAAACAATACTACAAGGAAGTACTCACCCGCTCTTGGTGAGATGGTAGAAAACTCTGGGCCAACCTAAAGGAAGTCACTGGAGCAGATAGTAAGGCAGCCCCCACGATGCTCAACATTGATGGTCTACCCTCAACTGAACCTGTTATAATTGCAAACGCATTTAATAATGCATTCTCAGATCTCTCTGGAGTGCTACCCTCAGACTTCTTCCTCCATGCAAACTCTACCGTCAAAACTATTACTTTTGTCCAGCCCCCTCATATTCCCCATTTCTTTTCAGAACTGTTACCATAAATGAAGCCCAAAAATACTTTCAAAAAGTGCTGGGGAAGTCCTGACACAGTGGCGACTCCCTTGACCTTAAATTTATAGCTCTCACCCTGGATGACATAATGCTGCCGTTAACTCACATTATCAATGCCTCACTTAGATACTCACAGTTTCCACAGCTGTGGAAAGCAGCCTTAACGACTCATCTTCAAAAGTGGAGATAGCTCCTCACTTGGTAACTATAGACCCATCTCGATACTCCCACCTCTTTCAAATGCACTGGAAAGAATTGTTGTGGATCAGTTAGTTGAATATCTTGAAAAGTATAACATTCAATGCCCGCAACAACACGGGTTCTGCAAAGGTCATAGCACCACTACTGCTCTGATTGAGTTAACAGGCTATATTCACAATTCCCTGGAGCACAGTGAGCTGGTTGATGCAACATGTATTGACCTGTCGAAAGTGTTTGACACGGTTAATCATGACCTTCTAATTGAGCAACTTACAGCTATTGGTCTCTCAAAGGACACAGTCAGATGGTTCAAGAGCTACCTCACAAACTGATCCCAACAAGTTAGGATTGATAGTGTCTTATTAGACAGCAGACCAGTACACTCTGGTATTCCACAAGGTTCCATACTGGGCCCTCTATTGTTTAGCATATTTCTAAATCAACTTCCAATTGCTTGTCGCAGCAAAATTCTGCTTTATGCAGATTATAGTGTCGTTTTTGCTAATGGCACTCATCCTATTGCCCTGGAACACACACTTCAGGATAGTTTCACTGAAGTTGAAAGATGGTTCAAGGACCATGAGCTTGTTATGAATTATAAAAAAAACTAAGGCTATGATGTTTTCCAGCCTTCAGAACAGGCTCCATTTGCACTGCCTCAACATAACGAACGTAGCTGGTGTTCCTCTGGACCTGGTCCAACAATTTAAATACCTGGGAGTAACAGTTGACTGCTCCTTGTCCTTTGTCTACAATATTGACACTATTGTAAAGGCCCTCAATATACACATCGGCCTTCTATATGAGCATAAGCATAGCTTTACCCCTGAAGCTCTTAACCTGACCATCCGTAGCTCAGTGGTCTCTCTAGTTGAGTATGGCATTGTGATCTATGGGCCCTCAATGGACACAGCCCTCTATCGCATTAAAGTCACCTTAAATAAGGCATGTCATCTCACCACTGGTTCCGAGTGACTGACAAACACTTATGATCTCTACACTCATGCCAGCTAGCTCCAGTTTGAAGGCCGACTCAAGTTCCAGACCTTTTTACTTGCTAAAAAAGTGTCTGGTCATGCTGCCCTTGGGCATGCAGAAGCTCCTCACCCGTACAAAAGCACTCATCCCACCAGAAGTTCTGAGAACATGGTTTTCAAGATTCCTGGATGTCACACCTCTCTAGGACAAAGAGCTGTCACACACCAAGTGCCTAAATGGATAAATAGTCTGCCTCCTAGTATCTCTTCTAAATCATCATTAGGCCCCTTTAAACATGAGCTCAGGAAACATCTGGTTTCCAGTGCCAGTTGTGACTGCTTCCTTTAGTGCCTCCTGATCACTTCTATGGTGGTCCAGTTCTGAGTTCCGCCTTCTTTATTTTCTTCCTCTGTCTCCCCCTCCCTCCCATCCTGTTTTGTTTCCCCTCTCTACTTCCCCTCCCCTTCCCTCCTCTTCCCCCTCTCTCCTTCTTTCACTCCTTCTTCCTCATCAAATCACACCTGACCTGTTACCTGTTACTTAGTTAGGTCTTCCTCCCCAACACTTGGCACCGCTATGTATTCCACACCTCCACCGATGAGACCGATCTGTTGGCTGATGTATTACATCCACAATGTAATTCAATGTTATTGCCCTGAAACTAGTTGTATATTGCCTTGTACTTTGTTTTTGGTTTTTACTGTTTGCATTAACTGTAATTTTGTGTTGTTTTTTGACTTGTGCTTGTATACCTCTGACGTGGAACCTATGTAATAAGCTTGTTCTCAAAGGTTTAATCTGAGAATTCAGTAAATAAAAAAATTAAAAAATAATTTCCTTATTCTCCCTTATCTTAACAGTTAAAGGTTCGATGGTGAGGGTGAAAAGAAGTGGGGAGAGGGGACATCCCTGCCTTGTCCCTCTATGGAACCGAAACCCATCTGTTAGAGTTCCATTTACCAAACTTCATGCTACTGGGACCTTGTATAATAGCTGTACCAGACTGACAAAGTCTTCTCCAAGGCCAAACTACCTCAGTGCCTCAAAGAAATATCCACACTGCAGTTGAAGACTTTCCATGAACAACACACATGTGTGCCTGGATGCCAAGCTCCCTAATGCACCACATTTAGCAACTTACGGATATTGTGATAGAAAATGGGCTGCAAACAAAACCAGTCTGGTCTTGGTGGGCAAGGTTAGGGAGTACCTGCTCTAAGTGCCTAGCTAAAATTTTGGCTATTATATTAAGATCACAATTTAAAAGAGAAATGGAGAGATAAGAGGCACATTCATACCGATCTTTGCCTGGGTTTAACAGCACACAAATGACCACTTCATAACAAGTTTTGGGAAGAACACCCTCTTCTCTAGCCTCCCCATTAGATCCCACAATGGTTCAACAAGGGATTCTACCATCACCTTATAATACTGTGCTATGAAACTATTAGGGCTCCCACCTTCCCTTTCTTAAGCCCTCCAATGGCTCTCCTAATTTCTCCTCAAGAAATTTCTACTCTGAGCATAACTTTTTGCTCCTCTCATATGGTAGGGAGGACTATGCTGTCCAAAAAATCTTTGGTCACCCTCAGCTCATCCTCACATTCCACTTGGTATAATTACTCATAAAAAGCATGGAATGCCTCTCTGATCAGTACTTTCCCTCTCACCATTTGTCCCAACCTATTTTTGATAATAGGGATGTGGGTAGAACCTCTCCTGCCTTTCATCAGCTGGACTAACATGAGTCCTGGTTTGTTTCTTCATTCAAACATTCATTGTTTATCAAAGAACCAGCTGATTTTTGCTTTATTGGTGAGTAATAAGTTTAGTGCCTCCCCTACTACTATAATTTACTGCACAGCTTTGTTGTCTTTTCCTAAAGCTACTCTCTTCTCCAAATCCTTAAGCTTATCCTCCGATTCCTTCTGTTTTTCTTTTCTCTCTTTTTTGAACCATGCCAACAAAACTTATAATGCCCCCCCACATATATGCCTTGCCCGCCTCCCAATATACCCTTTTTAATGGGGCAAATAATTGATTCACAGCCTTATATATTTCCCATTGCTCTTTAAGATAATTCTTAAATGCAGGGGAAATGCCAGACCTCACCCAACAACTAACACACTGAAACCTGACCAATGGAAAATCATGTACACAAATGCCCACAGTCTGGGAAACAAGATCTCAGACCTGCAGGCAACAATGGCAGAGGCTAAACTGGACATAGCAGCCATTAGCAAGACATGGTTCACCAGTAACCACACTTGGGAAACTTCAGTACCCGGCTATGTGTTGTTCAGAAGAGACCAAGGTGCAAAAGGGGGGGAGTGGCCCTTTATGTCATTGAAAATATCAAATTCAGAATACACATAAGGAGCCAGAAGAACTGTGGGTCACCCTGGAAACAGGAAATAGGACAGCCATATTAACTGGGGTTGTCTACAGGCCCCCAGACCAGGGGGAGGACATAGACAAATTACTGTTAGAAGATATGCAAAACATGACAGCTAAACGGGAGGTTCTGGTAATGGGAGACTTTAATATGCCAGATACAGATTGGTCAATACCAGCAGGAACATCTGCCAGAACTAGACACATAGTGGATTCCCTGCAGGGGAGGGCCTCAAACAACTGGTACAATGACCCACAAGAGACAGGGCTATCCTAGATCTAGTGCTGACTAATGGGGAAAAGATCACAGATCTCCAGGTAGAAGGTCACCTGGGGGCCAGTGACTATCACATGGTATGGTTCAATTTGGCCACTAGAACTAAATCATCCCATTCCAGGGCAAAAATATGAGATTTCAGAGGAGCTGACTTTGATAAGATGGCCAACAGAGTTAAGCTAGCCCTGGCAAGAAAAAATACAGGTGAGGGGGTACAGGCAAAGTGGGCAACCATTAAGGATGCAATAAGTGAAGCAGCATCCCATTGTGTTATGGAGAAAAGCAAGAGCAAAAGGAGGAAACCACTTTGGTTTTCAAAAAAAGGTCAGAGCCAAAAGGCTGGCCTTCAGGGAATATAAGGGAATGCAGTGGGACAAAGATAGGGAGGCATACCAAACTTCCCTAAGGGAAGCAGGAAAGGCAGAAAGGCAGGCAAAGGCCCAAACTGAGGAAACACTAGCACAAACAGTAAAAGAAGGCTGGCCTGGTGGCACTGAGGGTTGAGACACTGGATGCCACACTTCGCGCCACACCGGTGACCCGGGTTTGGGAATGAGCCCGGGGCACTGGGGGTCGGCAGGTGAGGACAGAGATTGAGTGTCCGGAGGACTGCTCTCTCTTCCTGGGGAGGGATGGGGTAACATTCACTCGAGGAGCGACCTCTGGCAGCGGCTGGAGGTAGCCAAATGCAGCATCATGGCATATGCCTGGGGGGTTGAGCAGCGGCAGTACATTGTCTTGATAGCCAGGCTCCACAGGGGATCCAAGTAAGTAAATACCTTCCTCCTCCCACCAATAGGTGATGGCACCTCCCACCCAAAGGACTACACTCCCAGAAGTCGGGCATGGCTGTCTCCTCATCCTGTCTCCTCCCTGGCCTGGTGCTCAACCCTATAAGAAAGAGCGCACTAGGCGGGGGCGGCCCTTCCCCATAGGGTAGGCCCAGTCAATGCCCGGTGTCAGGAGGAGAGGAAATGAGTTGGTGTCACGAGGGGAAGTAGAGTCCAAGGACTGGGCAGTCACCAGGGATAGTTCAGCGATATCCAAGGAGGGAAGGAAAAAATAGAGTTCGAAAAAAAAAAACCCAGTAAAAGAAGGGGACAAGACTTTCTATAGATACATTAGTGAAAGGAGAAAGTCCAGAAGGGGTATTGCTAAGATCAAAGGGGATAAGGGTGTGTGGAGGAGGACCAAGGAAAAGCATCTATCCTAAACAGATACTTCTGCTCAGTATTTACTGAGGAGAAGGTAGGGCAGGGCCCACAGCTCAACACCACAGACACGGGGGTGTGCACAAGTCCCTTCACAAAAGAAAGGGTCCTACAAGAGCTTACTAAGTGCAGGGTGGACAAGGCAATAGGACCTGATGGAATACATCCCAGAATACTAAAGGAGCTATGGGTGGAACTATCAGACCCATTATCAGAACTGTTTAGTGAGTCTCTGAGCACAGGAGAGATCCCAGAAGACTGGCGAAGGGCTCATATGATCCCACTCCACAACAGTGGTAGCAGGGAGGAGGCAGGGAACTACAGACAAGTCTGTCTTACCTCAGTAGTGGGCAAGATTATGGAGGCACTCCCTAAGGAAAGGATAGTGCAACACCTGGAATCCATAGGAGCACAGGATCCAAGACAGCACGGGTTTACAACAGGAAGGTCCTGTCAAACTAATCTCAGATTTCTTTGACTGGGTAACCAGAGTGGTGAACCAAGGGGGTGCAGTCGATGTTGCCTACCTTGACTTCAACAAAGCTTTTGATACTGTTCCATATAGAAGATTGATCAATAAGCTGGGTAGGTTCGGGGTGGGTCAGAAGTTGGTCAACTGGGTGGCAAACTGGTTGGTGGGTAGAAAACAGAGAGTGGTGATAAATTGTTTATAGTCAGAAGAGATGCAAGTCACAAGTGGGGTACCTCAGGGATCAGTCCTGGGGCCAGTCCTCTTCAATATCTTCATCAGTGACATTGCAAATGGACTGGAGGGTAAGGTTTGTCTGTTTGCAGATGACACCAAGATCTGCAGCAGAGTTGATGATCCAGATGGGGTGGGCAGAATGAGGAGAGATCTGGATAAACAGGCAAAATGGTCAGAAGAGTGGCAGCTGGGGTTTAATGCAAAGAAGTGCAAGATCATGCACATAGGGAACAGAAACCCTGAAGCCACCTAAAGGTTGGGAGGGGAGTTGATGGCAATCACAAGGAAAGAAAGAGACTTGGGCATCATCATCACAGATGACCTGAAATCATCGAAGCAGACCACTAAAGCAGTAGGTAAGGCTAGGGGGATGTTGGGATATATTAGTAGAGGTATCACAAGTCATAAGAGGGAGTTAATAATCCCTCTTTACAGGACACTGGTTAAGCCCCATCTGGAGTACTGTGTGCAGTACTGGAGGCCTCGCCTGCACAAGGACATTAACAAAATGGAGGCAGTCCAGAGAAGGGCAACCAAAGTGGTGTAGGGACTGCATCAGAAAACATATGAGGACAGATTAACAGAGCTCAATATGTATACCCTAGAGGAAAGGAGGGAGAGAGGTGATGTGATGAAAATATTCAAACATCTTAAGGGCATTAACAAGGTAAAAGAGTCTTAACATGTTTCAATATAAGAAAAATAGCAGGACAAGAGGACACAGCATGAGATTAGAGGGAGGCTGATTAAGGGGTAATGTGCGGAAGTTTATTTCACAGAAAGCGTGGTGGATGCATGGAATGGCCTACCTCAGGAAGTGGTGGATATGAATACAATGCAGGGCTTCAAACAGGCATGGGATAGGCATAAGGGAGCAGTACAGATGAGTATGAAGAGATAGGCCATTGAAAGAGTACAGGCCTATGGCACATTCATAAGGTAGAAAAATGGGCAGACTGGATGGGTCTTGTGGTCCTTATCTGCCGTCAACTTCTATGTTTCTATGTTTCTGTGTTTCTATGTAAACTCTTCCCTGGCTAGCATGTAGAGAGGAGAGGGTCCAGAGGAGGACAACCAAAATTATTTGGGGCTTGGGGGACAGGACCTATGAGGAGAGACTCGAAGAGCTAAATAAGTACACATTGGAAGAGAGAAGGCACCGTGGGGACATGATAGAGGTCTTCAGGTATATGAAGGGGGTAAATAGGGGAGAAACAGGGTGCTTCGAAGGAAGGAGGAGGGGGCCACTAGAGGGCATGGGTGGAAGCTGGAGGGGGGAAGATTCAGGGGAGAAAGGAGGAGGTGCTGCTTCACTGAGAGGGTGGTGGAGCCATGGAATGCGCTGCCTAGGGGGCTGGTGGAGGCAGAGACGGTGGAGGGGTTCAAGAGGGGGTGGGACAGGTACAGGGGAAGGGTTCTGGAAGCAAAATCCAATGCAGCGAGAATATCAGGAACTGGGAAGGGAGTAGCCAGAGAAGGCAAGGGGGGCAGCAAGGTCAGCTCCCAGGGTGGGGGCTCACCAAACGAGCAGATGCGAAAGACTGTTAGGCCTATTCTGCTGGCATTTTAGTATGTTAGTATGTTAGATGGGAAATTTCCATGAAGAGGCCCCCCTCCCATTCTTCCCCTACCTTCAAGGTCAGTATGACCATGGCATGGTAGGAAATATAGATAGGGCTCTGCCACACCCTCACCACTCAGTAGTAATGCACCCTAGGCATATATATGTAGTTGAGTCTTGACCAGGAAGTATGGGTGTTTGAGTTGAAAGTGTATCCCTTAGCCCCTTAGTTGGTAGTCCTCCAGCTGTCCACCATGTCCAGCTCACACATACCAAGTTGCCATTGGGTCATGGCATTTCTATGATGACCCTTCACCCCAGAGTGGTCCATCTCCAGATTCATAACAATTAAAATCTCCCCCAAGATAAGGTTTGGGAACTGCTTCCTGGTGATAAGATCTAACACGTTTTTGATAAAAGTGGTACCAAAGACCACAGGGGCATGCATACTGCTATATGGGACCCTATCCCCATACAACTCACCTTCCACAAAAATATATCACCCCTCCTCAGGGTCAACCATTGTTCTGCGGATCAGGCAGGGGAAGTCGCCTGTTTAGCAGTAATGCAACCCCTCTCTTATGCAAGGAGTAGGAGATCACAAAGCAGGCCCCCACCCACCTCCTTACCAATTTAACCTGCTCTGAATCTGTAAGGTGGGTTTCTTGTAGAAGAGACATGTTGGTTTGTTCAAGTTTAAGCACTGTAAGCTCTTTGTATCTTTTGATGGGGGAGGAAAGACCCCTGACATTCCAGGAGAAGATATTAATGTTGGTATTGGTACCCATTGTATTCAAAAGAAATTTCCTTAACTGGTTCCCGATCTTTCCCTATGGTCCTTAAATGAAACCATGCTATCCTCCATGCCTTTTTCATTTCTTGGAGTGGAATGGAACAAACAACTTTACTGTCAAGAAATGGTTCAACCATAAAACTTAAACTGTAAACAACTTGATCACCAAACCCTAGACCCCCCCGAAACACTTCACCATATTTAACTCCAGTAGTTAATAACATTATGACAAACCTTTCACTGACAACACAATCTGAAGGTTGGTAATAGTACAGAGATAGGACAGTAAACCCCATGACGTGCTCGAACCCCCCATTCTCGCCCCCCAATTCAACTTCTGAGTTTTCATCCATAGTAACTGTCAATGCTTCTATCCTGTATGTGCCCCTTCCTTATAGGAATCCCCCGCAAATCACCCACTGACCCCCCCCCCATCTGGGGTCCAAACTCATTTTAGTCCCTCCATTGTTCCATCAGGAGCTGTCCACCCCCAACAGAGAAAGGGAAAGGGAGGGTCAACCTTCTTATAGTGCATTACTCCACTTCCTCTTGCATCACCTGTGGCAACAAATTATTACCATTCCCTTACCACCCTAACACTCCCTGGTCATTTTGTAAGTAATGCTCCACTTTTCTAAATTACAGACATCCCATCACCCCCCCCACCCACAGCCACTGGACACCACCTCCATCCCCATCCTGTCCAATTACCTTGCCAACAGATGTGTATAGTTCCCCAGACCAGACACTCCTCTCCACTTCTAAGGTGGTAGACCCCGCCTTTTCCTATTATCAGTTATTGCCTCCCTATGTCAGAATCTCCCCCCTTACCTGGCTCCTGCCACCCCTCTCCTTAGTATAGTACCCCCCAGAACTGCTTTAGGATTAACCTCATCACCTTGTATTTCAGACTTTCCCCTTCTCAGGCAGTGGATTCTCACTGCCAGCCCCAGGACATTCAGACTGAAGCACATGGAAGAGGCTGTGTGACACCCTCACATCATGTGCAGAATCCACCCATCCCCACCCCCCAGCCCACCTCACCAGCTCATGCCAATCCTCAACCTGGCTGCTGGTCTTTCAGGAACCTTCCATGGCATTCTTCTCTGCAGACAGGCGCCAAGCACATCATCACAAGGCCGCATTCCTCCAAGCTGTCCCAGTCTCTATCTTGGTGATAAAACCACCAGACTTCCTTAGTCCATCGCCATGCATGTCCCACCCTGAGCACAATCAGGCCTGTGGTCTCTTGCAACCGGGGCAGTCCTGGGAGGCATCAAACATTCAGTCCAAATCAAAGGGAGCCACAATGGATAGTCCAAGGAACCTGAAACATGGCAATCTAACATACTAACATACTAAAATGCCAGCAGAATAGGCCTAACGGTCTTTCATGATCTGCTCGTTTGGTCAGCCCCCACCCTGGGAGCTGACCTTGCTGCCCCCTCTCCTCTCTGGCTACTCCCTTCCCAGTTCCTGATATTCTCGCTGCATTGGATTTTGCTTCCAGAACCCTTCCCCTGTACCTGTCCCACCCCCTCGAGCCCCTCCACCGTTTCTGCCTCCACCAGCCCCCAATCTAACTGCAAGGAAACAGCAGGGCCCATGGCATTACAGTCTGATCTGCACACATGCAACATGGAGGGAGATGAAGTAGTCCAACATGTATGAGATGCCAATAAGTGTCACTTCCACATCCGCCTCACTTGCTCAATATTTTGTCCAGCTCCTGCAAGAAAGTGTTTGCCTTGTCCACCTCCCAAAACATGTACAGTAGGTGTCTCTCACACCGTATTTTTAGAAGGGCTGAGTAGGAAAACATAAAATCAATCTTTCATTCCCTCAGTTTGTCTAGGATAAGGTTGAAGACCTTGTGCTTTTTTTGCAGCCTGGAGGAAAAATCCTGGTGTAAGTACAGGTGGTTCCCTTCATAGATGAGCTTCTTTTGGTTGTGGTAAGCTGTCAAAACAGCCTAATGGTCACCATAATAGTGGAATGTCATAATGATCTGACACGGTGGTTGATCCACCATAGGCCTCAGCGCCAGGGCCCTGTTTGCCCTCTCAAGTTTAATTTTACCACTCTTAGGGGATATATCCAGCAGGACAGGCAGGACCACAGCACAAAATTCCTCAGCACTAGCCCCCTCCTTGCCTCCGGCAAGCCTTGAAGCTGTAAGTTGTTCCTCTTGTGATAATTGTCTTGGTAGTCTAAAAGTTCTTTTAAATCCTCAAGCTTCTGCTCCAGTCAAACTATCTTATCAGGGAACAGACCCGTGGAGTCCTTCAGGTTAGACATGCATTGCTCAGCTTCACTCTGTCTAGCCAAGTGGGCTGCATGCTGGGCAGAAATGTTCTCAAGCTTGCCGTCGAGGCGATCCAATCTGGAGCTAAGGGCTGCCATAACTTGTTCTGACACTGTCCAGTTGAGTGCACCCATCTGCACGGCTGATAATAAAATTGGTCCTGGCCCTCCACAGGGACAGACTGCAGTGCTTTCCTTGATGTTTTTGTTGCATTATGTGGTGCTTTCCCAGATTTTGGCAAAAGGAACTCATCCATATTGCTTCCGATGCTATACTGAGTCCCAGTAATCTTGGATAAGCTTGGTTATCTATGAAAATTAAAATAAAACTTTTCTGGCAGGATGGAGCTTGGGAGAAGTACAGCTTGCCAATTAGCTGCTCATAGCATTCCCCTTTGCGCAGTTTTGACATGGAATCACAGAAAAGCTGCTAGGTTATCATAGATGCACATCTCAACATACCAGATTAAATGTGTTTCGATTTATTAACTCATTATTACCTGGGTGGCCATTTTGTGTCAGGTAAACAATGGATAGTTCGGACTTCATACGAAGCTATTGGAGGTAATGAGTTAAATCATTCAGGTTTCTTATCATTACAGACTGTGGGAACGTGTATACAAACAAAGTTTTTTTTAATTTAGGAACGGCTCCAATGTGAGGTACAACAGAGCTTTGTTCCACCCTGCAGCTTACAAATTAAAAGACAGACTGGTGACACTAGCATTTCCAAACCTCATGTTTTCACTGGATCAGACAAAACTATCGCTGTCAATCCTGGCTCTGATGTAATAGTAATATTTATATTCTGAGTTAGTGTATTTCTGTGCTTCTTATACATACTGGTAGCATGCAAGACGTGTCCTGGACTCCTGAATTTTAGTAACATCTGTCACATTCTTGAGGTGCTGACACTTGAGTTGTCACTGCAACTCAAAGCTTCAACAGTGACTGTGCTAGGAGAGAGACTTTAATTTTTTTTTAATGTATATGTATTTCTTATGTAGATTACACCTGACTGCAAGCCAATAAAAGGATTTATAGAGCATGCTTGTCACACTGTAAATGTGACTTACTTTGCACAATGTGAAAGTGCTGCAAGAAGCCTGATATTCATGACAGATACGCTGCTGCAAGACAGACTGTCCAGAATGAGCATAGCACTAGATTTCCAGGAGTATAAATAATTCTGATACATGTTCTGCCATCTTCTACATACATGCCTTAAATATATTTTTTACTTTGTCGTTTGTCATTTGAGATTGCTAACACTCTATGATTTTCTATTGGTGAGCGTGCAATAAACCACTGTCTTACGCTGTCAGCTCTACTGTGTTTCCTCGGCCTGTTACACGAAGAGTGAAGTGAGACACTTACATTTCATTTTTCATATTATTTGCACTCCCTAAATTTTACATGAATTGGATTACTGTGCCTGAGATGGCAAGTGTCATAGCCTGCAATATGAGGGTTGTGCAACAATCCATCTAAGATGGTTGTGGTGCGGATGAAGCAAGTTATTTTGTTTTAATTGATACATGATTTGAAGTCAAGATTATCCCAACACTGGGATGCCCAGTACCCAGTGTTGCCTACAGTGCAGATCCCTCTGTAAATGAGACCATCCCTCCTTGATGTTTTTCTTTGTATAAAATAACCTTCAAAGAAGAAAATGATCCCTCGCCAATCTGATGCCTCACTCAGCACCCACTACCCCACACCCCCCACACACACCCTCACTCACCTAAAAGTGTCCCAGGCCTTAGATCCACTCTCCCATTGAAAATACATCTTGCTGCTGGAACCAGTGACTGTGATATGAGAAAATAAGGTAAGACCGCTATAATGAATTTCAGAGGATTTTGAAGTTTTACTCATAATTTCATAATTTTTTACTATTTTTACACCAAATTTTGAACATGGCATTTTGGAACCCCACCTCATGAACAAGGGAGGTGGAATTTTTTATATTTGTCCCAAAAGGGGAATTTGTGTTCACTCCACAAAATCACCTTTTGGGTGGGATTTGAAAATTTTCATTTGTCAGGTTGATAAGGTGGGGTCATAAGAAGGCTATATTGAAAATGTGTATAAAAATATATTAAAATGACCCAGTTATGAGTCAAAATTTAAATATTTTAACACGCACTCATAACTAATAAGAGCACCAGAGACCACAGAACCTTGCCATTGCTCACCCCCACTCATATTTAGGGCCTGCCGTCTCCCCCTCTCTATGGAACCAGCTCCTCTCTTCCCACCATCTATCCCCTTCCCATTCTGCTTTCAGACACCTGCTAAGATCTGTTCCTGCTTCCATTTGCTCCTGTCTTCCTCTCACATAATTGTTCTCCTTTTTACCCCTTATAGCCCCCTTCGCTCCACTGCCTATGTTGCTTTACTCTCCTTCTTGGATCTGCTGTCCTCTGGCACCCTCTTTGCACTTCTCATTTTCCCAGGGTACGCAGTTGGCAGCACTATCATACTGTCTGTTCTCAGCCCTCTCAATATGTTACTTCCATTACTTCTTCCACACATAGCACTCTGTTTCACTCTTTTCTGTTTTTCACTCCCAGTGATACAGTTTAATTTTGTAAATTTGCACTTTGTCTGTTTCTCATTCTTAACCAAAAGCTATACTAGCTGAAAATCAATGCGATGTCTGCCACTCCACAGTGTTTTTACTGCCTATGTAACTACTGGTTTTGGTAAGTGCACTTTGCAACTTGTTTTATCTGTTACTGCAATGTATCCCCCCCCCCCCCCCCCCCAAGTTGCACCTGGAAATGAGCTTTGGCTCAGTGTGCCTTTCCTGGTTATCAAATTTTAAATAAATAAATTACAAGACTTCTTTTTCCTGCAGAAGGTGTGTGCTTTTGTATCCTCAGGTAGTCATGGACACTGTAAGATATACACATACCTGAGGAACCAGAGCTTCTGTAGTTGCAGGTTTATGACATACACACCAACCTCTGGCTACAGATGCGCAGGTGCCACAAAATCCATGATACCAAATTTGCAACAGTACTTCTGTCTGTAGAAATGCAGGCCCCTACACCTCTTCAGCCACAGGTGTAAGACATACACATTGACTTCTGACCCCAGAAGGTCAGGCAGCTCTGGGGCCTGCAGTTATGCAGTTGGAAGTAATGTTGTAATGTGGGTATCATAGATACAGCAGCAGATCTAGAAATATTTCAAGAGGGTAGCAGTTTGCCAGTTATGCAGCTGCATATAGAAAACCATGCAGTGGTGGATCATGCTATCTAGTGAGGTAATTCATATAACATGCATGAGTATACTGTATCTGGCTGCAGATGCACAGGCCCCATGGGGCTTTCTGCCTGCAGAAGCACAGGCCCCTACCAGACATACATACTCATGCACACTGTACAACATGCACAGGTGTGGCTGCATAAGCACAGACCCTCGCGGGGCCTGTGCTTATGCAGCTACAGATACAAATTCACAAAGGTAACACATCAGTGCTACTGAATATGTATACTCTGGAAACAGTTGTATGTTGTTTGTCTTATCTGATAATGGCTGCCTGTGATTGCTTGTGTGGTCTTGTTCTTTTGCTGTTTAGGGGATGGGGAGTTAGGGTTGGAAACCCTAATGCCACATTTCCCTACTTTTGTGGCATTAAGCTGAACCTTAACTGGGTGTTAACACAGTTTTTGTCAAAGAAGATATATATCTGTAAGGGATATACAGTACAATGGGCAGTCTCAAAATCTGCAATTTATCTTCAAGTGTGAGAGTACAGGACCATAACTCATGAGTGGCAGAGCCATAAGTGAGTTATGAAAGTCCTGCCCTCTCACAAGTGATGATAAATTGCCTATTTTGACCCAGGCTATTGTATATTTAATATACAATAGTAGTTTGCAAGTTATATCTTTTAATCTGCAGATTGTTTGATTTGATGCTTTTCTTTGATTTTAACACTGACTTCAATGTTGTACAAGGCATTGTGATGTCATCAGCATTGTGAAAACTGCTCTCTGGTTCAGTATTCCACTGTGATAACAGTAACCTTAAAATATCCATTCTGACAACTATAACAGCAGCATACGTGTGATCATTAATTTTACCACCCCTTCTGGTGTGTGTGTGTGTGTGTGTGTGTGTGTGTGTGCCCCATTCCCTGAACCAGCAAGGTCAGATGTGCTGTTTGTTCTTCAGGCAGGGAAGACTATATTTTTTCAAATTCTGTGTGTCTATGTTTCATATGAGACTGGGGGTGAGCATTAGGGTTGCTTTTGCTGCTTGTGGGGTGGGGGTGGGGACCTGCTGTCAGTTGGAAACCCTGTTGTTGGAAACCCTAACATCACATTTCCCTACGTTTGTTGCTTTAATCTGAAACCCTAACTGGTGCATTAACATAGTTTGTTTTTTTGCAAAGAATTTCCTTTGTTTTTTGAGATAGTAGAATTGTATCCTCATCCATGTGGCTGCTGGGCCCTGCGCTTCTGTGCCTCCATGTTGCAAAATACCAGACAACAAATAAAAATTACATGTCATGAATGGTAACTATGCAAGGAATGCCGAAGGCAATCACAATGCATAAATATAGGTTTGGGTAGATATTTTTAAAATTAAATACCAGAATCGAGCTTAACAACTACTGTTTAGCAAAATGAAGGTTTTGGGGTCTGATTTTACCTCAATATTTGCTTCTTATATCATTTTGAATATGGTTGGTAAGTAGTATCGCTCGAGTGGTAATTAGAAACACATATCACAAATCAGCGCATAGCAGAAAAAAATTACGTGTCACGAAAATATCCCAGGAAAGGCTGAAGGTAATCCCAATGCATAAAGATAGGTTTGGGGAGGTATCTTTTTTTATTAAATACCATAATCAAGCAAAACAACTGTCCTTGGCCAAAATACAGATTTTGGGGTCTGACTGTACCTCAGTATTTACTTATTGTGCCATTTTACAATGTGGTTAGTAAATAGTATCACTTGAATAATAAAAAAGAAAAACCTGTCATAAATTACCATGCAAACAGTAAAATTATATCTTGCGACCAGTAAATTTCCACATGAACAGTAAAATTATATGTTGTGACTGGTAACTTACCAAGGAACGACTGAAGGTATCACATAGATACATAGATATATGTGTTGACAGCAGATAAGGGCTAATGGCCCACCTAATCTGCTCAATTTCACACATACTGTGCTTCATCAGTCTTCACCAGAATTGGGCTGCTCCCTTCCCTCGACTACCAGGACCCCCTGCTGCTTATCCCATGCATTTTTAAATCCTGTAATTAATTTAGCCTCCACCACCTCTTTCAACCGGGTGTTCCATCTGTCCACCACTCTCTCCTTGAAGAAATTCTTCCTCACGTTCCCCTGAATCTCCTTTCCTCCAGTTTCATCCCACGTCCCCTAGTGCTGGTGCCTCTTTTTCAATGCAAAATTGTGTTTTCCTGTACCTTGTTCTTGCCTGTTAGGTATTTATATGTTTCTATCATATCCCCCCTCTACCTCCTCTCCTCCAGGGAGTACATGTTTAATTCTTTTAGCCTGTCCTTGTATGTTTTGTGATGTAATCCTTTCACCATCTTTGTTGCTCTCCTCTGCACTGCCTCAACCCTGTCTATGTCTTTGTGTTTCTTTATCAGCTATACAAAAGCGGGAACAGAGAGGAAGCAGGAAACTACAGACCAGTTGGCCTGACCTCAGTGGTGGGGAAGATCATGGAAGCACTACTGAAGGAAAGAATAGAAGTAGAACACTTGGAGGCCAATGGTCCACAAGACCCAAGGCAGCATGGGTTTACTTTGGGGGGTCATGCCAGATTAACCTCATTGAATTTTTTGACTGGGTGACCAGGGAGGTGGATCGGGGAGCAGTGGACATGGCCTATCTGGACTTCAGCAAGGACTTTGACACAGTGCCACACAGAAGGCTATTAAACAAGCTGGGGGAAATAGGAATGGGAAGGACGGTGGTACGGTGGGTTGGAAACTGGTTGGATTGCAGCACACAGAGGGTGGTGGTTAATGGCTGTCACTCTGCAGAGGGAGGGTCACCAGTGGAGTGCCACAGGGATAGCTGGTAAAGATAAGTTTTGGGGGGTAGTTGTTAAAATTAAATTCCAGAATTGAGCTAAAAAACTGTCTTTTATCAAGATATTGGTTTTGGGGTCTGATTGTACTTCAGTATTTACTTATTATGCCATTTTACAATGCAGTTGCTAAATAGTATTGCTTGAACAGTAAATAAGGAAAACCTGTTACAAATTACTGCATGAATGGTAAAATTATATGTTGTAACTAATGAGGAACAGCACAAACTGCAAAATTATATGTCATGACTGGTAAATTTCCACATGAACGGTAAAATTATATTTCGTAACCGATAAATTTCTACATGAACAGCAAAATTACATATTGCAACCAGTTTATTTATGAGGACTGAGTGAAGGTAATCAGGATGGGTAAAGATAGGTTTGAGGGGTAGTTTTTAAACTTTAATTCCAGAATCGAACTACAGAACTGTCCTTTAGCAAGACACAGGTTTTGGGGTATGATTTTACATCAATATTAGCTTCTTAATACCATTTTTTAAATTGTAACAAAAAAACCCAAGATGGTGGCCACCATGATTGGTACTTTTTTCAACACAAAAGTTAAATCACGAAAATAAGCAATAGCAATAATTTTTTTTACTGTTCGTGTCAGGGCATTAACTCTAAAATCATTATAACTCTGGAGCTATATAATATTTTTTCACAAAACCTTCCAAAGGCACACTCTTGGCATGGCCCCTTCAGCCCTGAAAAGTTATTGAAAAAATGTCACACCATCTAGGCTGTAGGTGAGGGCCAAAAATACGCATTGTTAAGTAAAGGGAAACTAAACATGTTTTTATCCCCATTTTTTGTTGTTCCATATCTTGAAAACTGAGCAAGATGGCATCACAAAACTTTTCATGTCTTGAGACTTTGGCAGTCTGACTGCGCATGCCAAATTTCTGACTATTTTGTCTAATGAGACCAAAGTTATTAAGGTACAAAAACTGGGGTTTAACATTAAACAGCCTACTCAACCCTAACTATAGAGGTGCTTCCGCACCCCTATAGTATTATTACATGGTTGGGACTTCTTCCCATTATACAAACCTTCAGATATTTCCCCGTATCTGACGGTAATTAACTAACATGACGTACAGTAATTACAGCACTGTATTATATGTAATTAACACATTATTAATGTCATTACAGAACTATTAACATATGAAGAGATGTGATTGGGTAACCATGGCTGGCTCTCCCCACAGGCATGCAAGGACTTCAACCTCTGTTGCAACCAGAACCGTAGGGTGCTCAATGGGATTGGGTTGGTGTGAGTGGCTGTACGTTGTGTTGTTTGATAACAACTCTAGCAGGAGCTTGAGGAAAAGTATTTTTACCTCCTTGAACATTGTTGCCTGTGTGTTTTAGCAAGGAGGCTATTTCCAAGCTTTTTCCAGGCTATCTTGTGTCACTCTGATTTTATTCAGTGAAGTGCATGTTGTTCCTACAACCCACAGCATTTGCCAAGAGTTCCATTGGTGATGGTAGCCTGCCCTCACTGTTGACTGGTGGAGAAGCCCTGCAGAGGGTCATTCTCCATCATGATTCACTGTTTAAGTTTTGCTCTATTTATATGTATTTAGTCATCTTACTCAGTCCACACTTGTATTTACTGCAAAACAGTATCTGCAATATATTTGTGGGAATACAAACTTAAGAAAAGTTGGAATACTTTGAGATATTTAAAATAAGCTGCAAAACAGTTTCCTTTTCTTTTATTTATTGAAAACTATATATGGTGATGATGTCTGTGTAATTGTCCATTAAAACTTTAAATAAGGAGAAAAACATTGAGTTTATTATAAATCAGACTATTCTGTTGAATTTAAACTGATTTTAAATTAATTATATTTTACAATTTGTGCTCTGCAACCATGTGACCCTGTTCTTAGGGTACATATTGTGCATGCACTTAGCACTGCAGTAGAGCCATTACTTCTGAAGGTGCAGTGGTGCAGCATGTTGAATGGCTTGCTAGATTTTTTTTACTCTACTTTGCCATTTTTTGGTTTCTCAGCTTACAGTTTACAGCCTAGCAGCTCTCACATGTGTGTATAAGTGCACGACTAAATTTAAAAACCACAATACCGTAAGCTGACAAAGTTATTTAGCTGCCAAACAAATTTTGTCCTGGAAATTGGCCACTTGCTTGGGGTTAACTACACACCACTCCCAGAGACTTATAACAGTCAGAAGAATGCTACCCACACTTGCTGGGAGGTAATATTAAAATACTAAATGTAAATAGCTATGCTTTTTCTCCGATCATTTTAGAGTCTGCTTAGACACAGGGTTTATTATAAATTTGTTAAAACTCTACTACAGCTCTATTCTGTAAACATTTTTTTTCATAGTAGATATGTTATAAATTCTCCAGGGTTCACCACATGTTATATCAAACTAAACAACATATATTGTACAGACTGAGCTTCAAACTGGGGGTCAAATTGATTAAGAGCTGGGGGGCTCATAGAATACCCTTTCTCCTAACCTTTTTTAAATTGCTTGTTGCAGTGTGGCAGAAACCCCATTGGTTAGACCTTTGATGATTCCATGGCTGCATCCTTAGGAAGGAAGTAAAGAAAAGAAGGGCGTTTTTGTATTCACATCTCCCTCAAAGTTGAACATTGATTTAATTTACAGCAACTGCAACAAACATCTGGGGAGAAAGGGTCCGGAACTATCTGGCTGAAATTTCAGATCCACAGGTCTCTAGCACTTTTGAGGATACTGGTGAGGTGAGGTGAGGTGAGGTGAGGTGTGGTTTCCAGAACTGTCGCTGCAGGTTGTGAACCATAAATTACTGGACTTTTTGACTAAAGGGATATCTCTAGCAGGTGCATACTGTTTGCAGTACTGTTTCTTTTATATAAATAAATTAGTATACAAGGGCTTACCTATTTGGTATTTTTTTTACCATTAGTACTTTTTAAGGTCCTTCTACAAACACTATTTTGAAATTTATATTTGCACCTTAAAGTTCATAACTTTCATAACTTATACTTAACAAGGAAGAGTTTTAAAATTGAACGTGCAATAGGTGTAATAGGTGTGAAAGTGTAAAGTGTAGCAAAAATACAATTAGTGTGATTAAAGAGCAATTACAGTAATTGGTCCTACTAATGCATCTTGAGCATTGGACAATTGGTGCAGTTAGTGCAATAGTGCAATTAGTGCAATAATGCAATTGGAACCAGTGCAGTAAACATGGTGCAACCCAGGAAACAAGCAACAGAGCTAGCTGTTGATGTTTATATTGATACTATCATGAGAAAATTCTATTGAACCACTAGAAGGAATAAATGGTTCAGTCAAAGAGTGGTTGATACTTGGAATGTCCTGCCTGAATGTGTGGTAACAAGTCCCAGTATGGAATCTTTCAAGAGGGCATTGGACAAACACATGGGTCAGAACAAAACTACATTTTACCACTGATATGTGGCAAATCATAATAATGGCAAACAGCTACATGACTCGTATCTAGATCTATGAACCTATGATCTGTCCTAGGGTATCTAATAATTGAATCAATCTAATCAATTTAAATAAAACATTGATTGAATTAAATACTAGTAGCCCAGACACAAATCATATAAATCCAGTTAATTCACCAGGGCCAAGTAAAGTAAAGAAAGGAAAGACAACACAAAAAAAGTTAAACAGACTAAAGATAAACTAGTGAGACACAAACAATCTAAAATAAATGAGCACTTTGTAACAACTGGGCTAACTAAGGAATTTAAGGACAAGAAAATTTAACCCCAGGATGAAAATCATTTAATAGAGATTCTGGATGCAGGAAATGCACAAATAAATTTAACCTGCTTGACCGCAACTCCCAAATTTTTTTTTTCTCCCGACACACAAATTTCACTCAATAAGATGCCTGTGGCTCCTGGGTTTACTGACAGTTTAGACAAGAGTCAATTACAAACAGCTGCAACTGCAAATGACAGTGCAATTGCAGAAAATAAAATTAGTTGAACAAATCAGAATGCTTTCTGTGTACAAAAAAGCTCATTGAAATCCTCTCTGCATAGTTTATCTCCATCATTGATTTTTTTTCCTCCACAGGAGTACTTAACTGAGCAGTCATCTGTGGGTTCCAATGTATCACTCAGTAATGCAAACTTAAGAGAGGTAATGAAAGAGCTGCTAATTACCATAAATGGTTTAAAAAATAGATACACTAAACAAAGCTGATAAACCTAACATAGGGAAAAAGTATTTTAGTGTAAATAATAAGTTTGATACAGGTCCTACTGTTGATGAGATAAACTCCTGTCCAACTAATTTAAGTGCAGATGTGAAGAATTTCATGTGCAATCCATATGCTTCACATTTAATGATTATGGAGCAGATGGTTGTAATAAAAAATGAGATAGAAATAATAAAAGAAAACATTGCACTAAACAGTTTTAAGCGGAAAGATATACTAAGTAAACTCAACATTTTAGTGCCTCAACAAGGTTCACCTTCAATTGTTCTGAAGCTTCAGAACAAAACAGGCCAGATTTTTCTTCTACAGGTATTAATATCCCAGTATCTCCTATTAAAGCTAAATCAAAGAAAAATGAGAGGAAAAATAAAAAAAAAAGAATGACAATTGATGGGAGTTAACAGACTATAGATGGAAAGTTAAACAACTTAAATAATATTAAAAATAGTGCTGAAAAATCTTCTGGAAGTAAGCTTTTCTCTGACTGGGTGGAAACTCCTCAGTTGAATCTTCCATTAGATGAGCCACAGGCAGATATTGTGGGTAATGATATATCTGTTAAAGACCCAACCAATAATGGCTTATTTAAAATTTGTAGCACTTTGGAATCTGATCTAAGGGATTGAAGATATGATTGGAATAACTGGTATAAAGCTATGGGATCCAAAGAAAGTTTTAAAAAACAAAAAGAAAAAACTGGACCAAATCTTAAGTATTGTACTCATAATTTCCCAGCCTCTTCCTCTCACACCACCATGAACTTGATCGATATAGATCAATGTGCCATACTCTGTCTATATGGATTAAAGTTAGATCCCGCATTACCACAGATGGAAGCAAAGAAAAAGATTGTGCACCTACTAAGGGCAGAAATGGGTGGAGGCAATGGAAATGGATTTTACCAAACTTATGAAAGGTATGGACGAAGATGGTGTGGAGTATTGGTACATTATTTCTCCTAGAATTGCAAACCAAATATGGCTAAACCACAAATCAATACTGAAAAGGGGTCTGAGTATAAAATATATCAACAGAACTACTTTGAATAACAAAAATAGTTCAACTACAGGCAAAGTATCCCAGATTAGTATTTTTGGTTTTAAGGGATTGCCAAATGAAAACCCGAAAAACTTAAAAAAAGCATTATAAAGTGTATTTTTGCATTTTCTTTAGATTCCTTCTGCAGAATTAAAAATGCTAAATGTACATAGCTGGGTCAAAGAGAACAGATCCGGATAAGTTGATGTCTTACTGCAGGGCTCAAAGGCTTTGGATTTGATTATGCAAAATCCTCTTTCTTGGATGAAATTGACATTCATATATTTGAGTGCACTGTTTTAGAAAATACGCCAAGGTATGGTAATTCTAGTAAGGATTTAACTGAATCACAATCCATAAGTAGATCCTTCTAGCCGGCCCAGTGGCGCTGAGGGTTGAGGCACTGGACGCCACACCTCACGCTATGCGGGTGGCCCGGGTTCGGGAACGGACTCGGGCGGTGGGGGGTCGGCAGGGGTGAGGGAGGATTGAGCATCCCAGCAGATGCTCTCCTCCCTTAGGGGTGAGACTATGAACGCTGTTGCTTCTGCATCCTTCCATAGGCCGTGAAAGCACCGCATTAGAAGGGATGGAGGCGGCTTCGATTGTCGGAGCCGGGGGCATCGTGGCACATGAGAGGCAGGCGTGCGTCAGCACGTCACCACTCGGGACTATGTCCCAAGCGCCGGCGCCTCAGGGGGTGAGGGACCCAGGGGAGAAAAGCGGAAATACTCCTCCGGTAGCCCTGGATGAAGTCCGCTCCAGTACCACCCGGGACCACCGACAGAGACAGACCCCGCTGTGTGAGGAGTAGAGGAGGAGGCACTCTAGGGGCAGATCCCAAGGTAGGTGGCCCGGGGGACATGAGCAGGATGGAAGGAGAGGGCTTCGGAGGTACGCAGGGGGATTAAAAGTAAAATAAAAAAAAAAAAAAGTAGATCCTTCTCACTCTTTGGCCTAAGGAGGTTCCCCCAATGAAAATGATGTTAAACTAAATTTCATCTTAAGAGATATATTTGATCAACTATTAAATATACCAATTGAGAAAGACATCCTATCCTCCATAATGAGATTGAGAAATGATCCCGATTGTGACCAGATTGTATTTACAATAAACTCCAGGGAGTTGTTTAACAAGCTCCTGAACAAAACAAGTATTTTAGACAGCATAGCTATCAACATTGTTGAAAGTGGATAGGGCTAACATAATCATTCCCCCTGAAACTCATTGCAGTAAGACAATTCAGTTGATCCCAAAGACTTGCAGTCCTGCTAAAACACTTTCTAATGCCCAGTAGGATTTGTGTTTGCAGCAGATATATAATATCTCTGTTAGTAACAGATATACTGATCTGTCTATTAAAGTGGGTTGACTAGATAAACACCAGTCATTAGACAACAGTTATAATACAAAGTCTAAGTCCAAGTTCCTTCTGCTGTCTTGGAATATAGCTGGTCTGGCAACAAAATATGCTGACTCTGATTGGTGTAAATTTATAAATGAACATCAAATTATATGTATGCAAGAAACTTCGCACACTAAGGATTTTGATGTCTCCTTGAATGGTTACTGTAGTTAGGTTACTTCTCCTATTGTAGCTATGGTGTAACCGTAGGAGAGGGGGAGGAAAAAAAGGAGGGGAGGGGAGGAAGCTAGTGAGGGCAGGAGGGGCAAAGGAAACATAGAAACATAGAAGTTGACGGCAGATAAGGACCGCAAGGCCCATCCAGTCTGCCCATTTTTCTACGTTATGAATGTGCCATAGACCCGTACTCTGTCAATGGCCTATCTATTCATATTCATCTTTATTGCTCCCTTATGCCTGTCCCATGCCTGTTTGAAGCCCTGCACTGTAGTCATATCCACCACTTCTTGAGGTAGGCCATTCCATGCATCCACCACCCTTTCTGTGAAAAAGAACTTCCTCACATTCACCCTTAATTGGCCTCCCTCTAATCTCATGCTGTGTCCTCTTGTCCTGCTATTTTTCTTATATTGAAACATATTAGACTCTTTCACCATGTTAATACCATTAAGATGTTTGAATGTTTCGATCATATCACCTCTCTCCCTCCTTTGCTCTAGGGTATACATATTAAGCTCCATTAATCTGTCCTCATATGTTTTCTGATGCAGTCCCTGCACCATTTTGGTTGCCTTTCTCTGGACTGCCTCCATTTTGTTAATGTCCTTGTACAGATGCCGCCTCCAGTATTGCATGCAGTACTCCTGATGGGGCCTAACCAGTGTCTTTTAAAGAGGGATTATTACCTCCCTCTTACAACTTGTAATACCACTACTAATACACCCCAACATCCCTCTAGCCTTACCTACTGCTTTAGTGGTCTGCTTGGATGATTTCAGGTAATCTGTGATGATGATGCCTAAGTCTCTTCCTTCCCTTGTGATTGCCAGCAACTCCCCTCCCAACCTATAGGTGGCTTCAGGGTTTCTCTTCCCTATGTGCATGATCTTGCACTTCTTTGCATTAAACCCCAGTTTCCACTCTTCTGACCATTTTGCCAGTTTATCCAGATCTCTTCTCATTCTGCCCACCCCATCTGGAAATAGGGTAGAGGAGAATGCTTCGGGGGGGGGGCTGGGGAAGATAAATGTTCTTGGGGACAGGGGAAGGAAAGAAAATGTAGGGGGAAAGGAATGGGGAAATGGTATTGACAATGAGAGGGGGATGAAATGAGAAGGACTCCAGCAGGGCAGCAAAGTGGAGGACGGGGAAACAGAGATGGCAACTGCAGAGGTGGGAAGCCAGAGGGACCTGCACAGTAATGCAATGAAATCAAGAGAAAGTAGGCAGGGTAGAGTTACAGAGGCATACTCAGGGATAGAAAATGCAAACTCAGTAATGGTATATGGGGACTCAATCATAAAAGGGATACACTGGTTGAGGAAGTGGGTAAAATAAAAAGGAAGATCAGTTTTTTGTGACCCAGAGATTGAGGCAAGCAGGGCATTACCAAGAATCAAGGAAAACATTAGGCTAATTGGAAGTAAACCACACCTAGTCCTTTACCTCAGAACAAATGACCTGTCAGTGGAGAAGGTGGAAGATGTACAAAGGAGATTTAGAGAGTTAGCCAGGGGGTGTAAGGGGATAGTTGGTTCCCTGGCTTTTTCCAAAGTCCTGCTGGTACACTGTGCAAGTACATCCAGGCAGCTAAGAATCAGAGATTTTAATCATTGGCTAAGGCAGTGGTGCAGAAGGGAGGGATACACATGCATAGGAGAATGGGGGGACATGTGAGTAGATGTACACCTGTATGCAAGGGACAGACTACATATAAATGACAAGGGAGCAAGAATGCTAAAGGGGAGACTGCAGGGGTATATAGATGAAACCCTGGGGAGTGACTTAAACAAAGGAGGGGGGGGGAGTACGAAGCTAGGGGTGGACTAGAGAAAGTAGCTGGTGGGACTTGTCTAACTCACACTCCCCCACAGATGGGGACAGGGAACAACAGAAGGAAGGAGAATGGAGGAGAAGGGGATAGATGGAAGGGTCTGCTGGCAATTGCTAGGAGTCTAGGGAATAAGATGGGGGACCTAGAGGCAGTGGTGGGGGTGGAAGACCTGGACCTGATAGTGGTAATCGAAACATGGTGGACTGATAACCACAGTTGGGAAGTGGAAATACCAGGGTATAGTCTATATAGGAGGGACATGTGAGGGAAAAATGGGGTGGGGTCACCCTATACATAAGGAATGGGATAAGAGCAATGTTGAGTGGGGAAGAACAGGGCTTGGCTGAGATCCTCTGGGTCATGATAACTAAGAGAACTGGGGAGGTAGTAAGGATGGGGTGGCATACAGACCACCAAATCAGGGAAAGGAGGTTGGTAGGGAGCTGGCTAGGGAAATACAAAGGATGGCTGGCAAAGAAGTAATTCTAGTGGTAGAAGATATCTAAATCTTCCCAATGTGAACTGGGCAATCCCAACAGCAACTTCTGAAAGGAGCAGGCAGCTGTTGGAGTCAGTACAGGAGGCATTTATTCAGCAGCTGTTCAGGGAACCAACTAGGGGAGAGGCTGTACTCGACTTGGTAGTGACCAACGGGGATAGTGTTGAGGAGATGAGGTTACAGAAAATCTGGGAGATACTGTAGTGACCACAGGATGGTAAGGTTTAGTCTTTGGACTGGGTCAGATAAGACTAGGTCCACCACTAGGGTTCTGGACTTCAGGAAAGTGGATTTTAGAAAAATGAAAGAAATGTTCAAAAAGGAACTAGAAGGGAAAGAGAACCTACAGGGAGCTGAGGAATTATGGGGAGCAATAAAGAGGGGAATTCTGATGGTGACAGAGCAATGTATCAAGAGAGTGAGCAAATACAAAAGGAGAAGGAAACCACTATGGTTTACAACAGAGGTGAAGACAGCAGCCAGGGGGAAAAAAGAATGCATCAGAACCTACAAAGCTTCACAGGGGATGGCGGATAGGTAAGTTTACAAGGAGACATTAAAAGAAGTGGGGAAAATAGTCAGGAAAGCTAAAGCGATTATGGAAGAGAAAATAGTGAGGGAGGCCAAAAGGGGAGATAAGAAATGTTTCCGGTATGTAAGTGAATGAAGGAAAAGCAAGCAAGGGATTATGAGATGGGGGGACTCTGATAGAGGGAGATGAGGAGAAAGCAAATCTACTGAACAAATACTTTACCTCAATTTTCATGACTGAGTAAGAAAGAAAGGGGCCAGAACTAAGCAACAGAGGAAGTGTGGGCAGTGAGATGGACACAAGTCCCTTTTTGGAGGGTAGGGTGTTGGAGGAGTTAGGGAAAACTGCAGACAGACAAGGCAATGGGTCTGGACAAAATCCACCCCAGGGTGCTCAAGGAGTTAAGGGAGGAGCTAGTAGCACCTCTCACAAAAATATTTAATCTGTCTCTAGACATAGGGAGGGTCCCAGGGATTGGAAAAGGGCTGCTGTGGTGCCGTTGCACAAAGGTAGGGAAAGGCAGAACAGGAAAACAATCGCCCAGTCAGCCTTACCTTTGGGGTAGGTAAGCTGATGGAGGCACTTAAAAAGGAAAGGCTAGCACAATATCTGGGAGAGGAGGGACTTATAGATGAAAACCAGCATGGGTTCACAAGGGATAGGTCACATCAGATTAACCTGATTGAATTCTTTGATGGAGTAACGGAGATATGTGATCAGGGAGGGGCAGTGGATGTGGCCTATCTGGACTTCAGAAAGGCCTTTGACACCATCCATCACAGGAGACTAATAAGCAAGTTGGGTAGCTTAGGGTTGGGGAGCAAACTAGCAAACTGGGTAGAAAATTGGCTGGAGGGTAGAATGCAGAGGGTGGTGGTAAGTGGGGTGCCCTCCAAAGAGGGAAGGGTGATGAGTGGGGTACCTCAGGGGTCAGTGTTGGGACCCATACTATTCAACATTTACATTGAGACATTTCAGAAGGCCTGAATGGGAAGATGTGTCTGTTCATAGGTGACATGAAGATCTGTAACAGGGAGAACACAACGGGAAGGGTGGAAAAGATGAGAGAGGATCTAGTCAGACTGCAAGAGTGGTCAGGGAAGCAGCAATTGCAATTCAATACAAAAAAATACAGAATTATGCACATAGGGATTAGGAACCCAAGGGCAAAATACTGGCTTGGGGGGGGGAGAACTAGACATAACAGAGCATGTAAGGGACCTGGGGATCATCATTTTGGATAACCTGAAAGTGGGGAATCAATGCAATAAGGCAATGTGGAAGGCTAACAGAATATTGGCATGCAGAGGGAGGGGCTTTACAAGCAGGAGGAGGGAGATGATCATGCCATTATACAAAACTATGGTCAGACCACATCTGGAATATGGGGTCCAGTTCTGGAAGCCACACTTGCAGGGGGACAGAGACAGGTTGGAAATGGTTCAGAGAAGGGCAACCAAGATGATTCAAGGGCTGCAGAGGAGGTCATAAGAGGAGCGGTTAGAGGAGCTAAACTTAACACACTGGAGATGATGAGAGAAAGGGGGAATATGGTTGAAATCTTCAAATATCTGAAGGGAATAAACAAGGTGAGGGAGGACAGCATATTCAGGATGAGTGAAAACAAATCAATGAGGGGGCACGCATTCAAGCTGGAGGGAGGCAGATTTAGAGGAAATGCGAGGGGAAAGTTCTTCACTGAGAGAGTGGTGCGTCCTTGGAGTAGGCTGCCAGAATGGGTGGTGGGAGTAGATTCAATGAGCAAATTCAAGAGAGCTTGGGATGACTAAATGGGCTAAATAAAGACAAAAATGGCATGGAGGGGAAGGGGCAAGACAAACGGACGGGGGGGGGGTTGGGCAGACTGGATGGGCCAATGGGTCCTTTTCTGCCGGTAAGTTTCTATGTTTCTGTGCACTAGGCAGGAAAAATGTGAAATTAGGCAGAACCTCTGGAGATCTTATTACTAGGTTCAAGACTGATAAAGATACAACAGCAGACCTTGTTTATTGTATACCATTTGTCCAGGTATTTGAAGTACAGGTAGAACAATTTAAATATTGTCTTGTAAATGCCTACATACCTCGTTCCACTTCAAACTATTACAATGATGCAATTTGGACTGACTTAGAGGCATTAATTCATAAAACTCTGACTCAATTAACTACTGAAAATATTATACTCTGCGGGGATTCCAATGCTAGAATTGGTAACTTTGATGGGTATGCAGATCATGATGTACACAATTGGTTAAATGACGAAGCCTGCACATTTCCTAGATCCAAAAATTAATAAGTCTGGATGTAAACTAATAGAAATATTATCTTTATACAACCTAGCCCCTTTAAATGGTAGAGTGTATGGGGATGTTATTGGTAACTACACAGACTACAGTTCTAGAGGTCCTTCTGTACTTGATTTTTTACTCTGGAATGGCCCCATGACCAGCTGGGACTCCTATATACAGTAGTTGCAAATAGGGGAGAAAGTAATCACTTGCGTTTTATGCTGTCCTGGTGTGACACTAGTATGGAGCTTAAAAATGGAGAATTAATTGTGCCATTAAATGGCTTTGAAATAAGAAACCAGATAAAAAATTAAGCAGGACTCTGCTTGTGAAGAAAGATCACTTTATTTTCTGCAGGAGTCATTTTCTCCTGCAATGAAACAGACTATATCGATGGATAATCTCATACTTTTAGAAATGTGTCTTGCTGAGAAATTTGACAAAAATAGAAAATTTATTTACAAACCAGGTTTGAGTACATTTCGATCTAAAACCATCAGTACCTGGTTGGATCAGGATTGTTACAAGGCCAAAAAAAGCCCATACTAGTTTGATCAGATATACAAAAGCTCCAAGGACAAAAATAAATAAAGAGATTTAAATAAGGCAAAAGAAAACCATAAACACCTTTTAAAAGAAAAATAAAAGGAGAACCAACTAAAACAATGGTCCTTGATGCCCCATACTATAAATAGCAGGGACCACCATTCCTACTGGCTCCTGGTAGCAAAAGGTACAAATAATAGTAAATTTGAGATAGACACTTACATCTCTATGGATCAATGGCTTAAACATTATACTGATGTGTTTTATGACTCTAAACTCCTTGGTGAGAAGTCATAGTGGATAGAACACAATTCATATCCATTACAGCAAGTGAAGTATATCTAACAATTACTTCTCTTACAAAAGGAAAGGCTCCTGGACCAGATCTGATCCCTCCAGCTGTACTCTTACTAGTTCCATCCCTTTGGACAAAGGTCCTTATGCCCTATTTTAATCCTTGTATATCAAACCTAGCAATTCCCTATGCTTGGAAAGGAGCCACTATCATTGCAATATACAAAAAGGGCGATAAGAAAGACCTGAAAATGTACAGGGCAATATCACTTTTAGATATCACTGGGAAAGTGTTTGCAAAAATAATTCTGTGTAGACTACTGAAACAAATAAAACAGCTTGGCAAACTTTCAGAACTCCAAGCAGGTTTTCGTGCAGGGTATTGCACTATTGACAACTGCTTTATACTTGTGCATCTCTATGAAAATATGTTCTGCTAAGGAAGCAAAAGCTTTTTGTGGCCTTTATTGATTTTAGTTTGGCGCTTATATAGAAACATAGAAGTTGACGGCAGATAAGGACCAAAAGGCCCATCCAGTCTGCCCATTTTTTCTGTCTTATGAATGTGCCATAGGCCTTTGCTCTGTCAATGGCCTATCTACTCATACTCATTTGTATTGCTCCCTTATGCCTATCTTATGCCTGTTTGAAACCCTATTTGATATTATTTCTAGAACAGCCCTATGGCAAATGGTGTATCAATGTGGCATAAATCTAAATTTAATAAGTATAAGAGAACTTTATACGAATACCTGGGTGCAGATTAAAATGGGTAAATCTGGTAAATTAGCAACAAAAATTTCTACAAATAAAGGAGTTGGACAGGGTTGTGTTCTTGCACCCGTACACTTCTGTGTCTACATAAATAACTTATTAATACAGTTGTTAGAATCTATATCAGATTCTCACCTTATTGGAAATATCAACTGTCTGGCATTAGTTTATGTTGATGATCTTGCCCTGTTTGCTCTGCCTGTTTCTGGACTACAGCGTAAACTAGATCTATTAATGACATTTGCAGAAAAGTACAGCCTAAAGATAAATGAGACCACAAGCCAAGTTTTGTCTTTGGTTCCAAAAACACAAAAATAACATGGAAAATTGGCAGTAAGAAACTTAATACTATTAATACATACATATATCTTGGGTTAAATATGTCTAGTAGCGGGATTTGGTCCAATCATATTAAAGGCTTAACGCTGAAATTAAAACAAACAGCAACTTCACTAACTAGATTTAATAGTAGATATGGAGATAATTCGATCCAACCACTTCTAGAAGCCACAAAGGCTAAATATAATACACAAGCCCTATATCAAACAGAGGTATGGGCATTAGGCACAATTGATTCTCCAGAATCCCCTCTTAATAAACTTTATTAATCAGCCTTGGGTGTGGGTAGCTCTGTACGGCCTCTTTAATTAGAGCAGAGCTAGGTATAACCAGCCTTAAAGCCTTTGCAGATGCCAGGAAAATTCACTATTGGGTCAGAGTAACAAGTTTAGGGCCTCACAGATTGCCCCATAAGTGCCTAGAAGAAAAAAGCAGATGGCAAACTGAACAGTAAGAAACCCAAATGGCTGGATAAGATTGTGATGCACCTTAGTGACTATGGTTTAGATTTTTTAATGGAATATGCAAAGTAGGGAATCCTGATTTGTCCTAAATACAAATCATACATTACCGGGAAGGTTATTAACATGAATAAACAAGAGATTTTGAAGTAATATCATCCATTAAAGTTGCTATGTGGCTTGTTCATTATAATAGACACTTTTACAGATACTGTTTGGATGCACTACCAGATCATCTTCTCAGGAAATTATATACTAAATATCATATGGAACTGTTTCAAAGTAATATATTGAAAGCCAGATATCTTAAATTAACTGCTCCAACAGCAACAAAACAAAAGAAACGATGCTCATGTGTCATGGAGCTTGAAGATTTACATCATGTTATGTTCAACTACCCCGGTACAACAAGCCAAGGGCATATTGACCATTTGCAATATGGGAAAAAATTCAAACTTCAGACAAAAATGCTCTTTTGAGCTTAATGTTTACTGTAGAAGATGATCTAATAATAACCAAAGTTGCAAGCTATCAACACGATTTCTATGGGGATGATGGGGATGGGCCGACATGCTGGATGTGCCTGAATAAGCTGAGAGCCTGGTCTCCGGTTGAATTGCCTTTTTAAATGATTTTAAGGATATTTTAAGCTAAGCATGTTAGTTTTGTGAAACCATTGTTAGTCTCACTAAGATTTATGTTTTGTACAGCAAAACAGTTAGTTAGGGAGCTTAAGTAAGTTAAAGAGTATTTGACCATCTTCGGGATAGCAGCACACCATGATTGTACACTGGCATTGTAATCCCCATTTCAATGACACTCAGGTCGGAAAGCACTAGGGGAGCTTTTTTCTCACAAATTCCCTGCTTAAATAATACAATAAAGGCAGCAAATTATACATTGTAAGAACTTATAAAGAACTGCTCACCATTCTGTTGTCTCGTCTTAAGAAATTTTGTTGCCCTGGAAACCCAGCAGAGGAACCTGTGTGATTGTGGAGACCCAGAGGAATGATAGACTGAGCTGTGATTCTGACTGGGGTGAGAGCCCAGTTGGACAAAGTCTGGAGGAAGTCTACTGGGTGCCTTTGTGGAGAGGACCAGCGGGAGGAAGCCCTGAGAGAGGGTGTGCATAGTGAGCAGCAAGGGTCTATGTGGCAATTGGAGAGGATTGGGTTCCCTGTCCCAGACAGAGGGGTGGACATTATCACCATTGGAAGGTGGTGGAGAGGTTCTAATCCCCTTAGGTGAAACAGGGATACCACCAGAGGGTGGTTTTAGCCTGGGTCGCCATGGTGAAGGACCGGGTTGAACCCAATCCCAGGAAGTAAGAGCGATATTGGAGAGAGGCCCAAATGCTATCATGAAGACTTCTGCTGAAGAGAGTTAGAGCTACCAGATTACCCTCTGATAAAGTACTTTTTTCCTTTGAGTATTAAGCGAGAAGACAGAACTGGGTTTTTGAGGATTATTTGGTACTAAAGTTTTAAGCCTCGTGAGAGGAGGCTTGGAAAACCTCAAAGCTCCTAACCAGCAGTAGTGAGAGCACTGCGGGCGGTGGGGGAGCAGAAATAAGTCAAAACCTTTATTTGCTTTTTGGATGAAAATTTGGCCACAGAACTGAATATTAAGCTGGTGAATAGACTTGGAAGACTTTTCTGATACTAAAATCTAGCCGCGTGAGAGGGTCTTGAAAAGTCTAAAAGGCCCCTATCCTGCAGTGGTGAGAGCACTGTTGGGGGGGGAGTAGAAAAAATATATAAAAAAAAAGTATTTAACTGGAGACGTGAAGAGACTTTCTGGACACTACAGTGTCACCAATTCTTTGGCTGTTAAGGGTTCATTATCTGTTTCTTAAGTAAGGGGTATATGTACTGTTAGACAGATACATTGTTGAAAGTTTAGATTAGGTGGGGGAGGTGTTTTGAGTGAGAGGGTGTGTGACTGAGAAATATTGGTGTGTTTGGGGTATCTGAGATATGTGCTGGGGTATCAGGAACACAGTCAGTCAGTACTCCCCATTGAGACTAAAGAATCTTCATCTGTTTGAACATCCTCTGCTCCCATTTGAAGTTTACAATAGATGTTTATTTATTTATTTAGTTTTTGTTAACTGGGTAGGTACACTAGACAGCATAGTTGCCTAGTTTCAGGTATGATCTGTTGGGCTTTCGGCATCTTGAGGAGATGAGGGAGCAGAAGGAGTCGAGGATCCTGGAACTCTCGGGGAGGATGGGAAAGGAGTAGGCGGATTGAGACAGAGAACCAGGAGACACCTGGGGTGAAATGGACACAGGAACGAGGTTTTCCTTGCCTTGTGCCCATACCCAAGGGCTCTGACATTGTCAGGCAGGAAGTGGAGGCATCCTTGTATTCCTGTCCCTTTCAGCAGTGTTAAGCAATGCCAGGTCAATTAGGAATAAGACTGCAGTGGTTGCAGATCTTGTTGCTTCTGTTGACCTGGCTTGCATCACTGAGACCTGGTTGGATGGAAATGAGGGGCCCTATCTTGGAGTCTGTGGTTCTGGATGGGTTCTCGGTGATTCACCGCCCAAGAGTGGACCATAGGGGTGGGGGGGGGGTTGCTGTCTGTCTTAGACAGGTACTGGATCTCAGGGAGGTGCCAGCTGGAGCAACCAACTCCTTTGAGTGTATTGTGGGTGCAGGTGCAGGCTACAGGACCCTTCTCATTTACCGTCCACCAGGTGATGGGAGGGAGTTCCTGAAGGAGGTTGTGGACTTCATCATCGAGGTGGTAATGGAGTCCCCCAGATGGTTAATTCTGGGGGATTTCAATGCCTGGGTCGACAATGAACTCTCACTGTTTGGACAAAACCTCCTCCAATTGATGGATTCATTGGGCCTGACACGGGTTATTACCACTGCATCTCACAAGGGGGTGCACTCGTTGGACTTGGTGTTCCACCTGGGGATGTAGATCTCTGATGTGGAGGTGGAGCCAATTGGTTGGTCTGACCATCACGCTCTGAGATTCAGTTTCGCAGCCCCCATAATAGACCTGCCCCAAAGGAGTTAGTTCAATTCCATCCTTTGAGAGGAGTGACCTCAAAAGGCCTAATGATGGTGCTGGACTTCTCAGGATGTCCAAAGGATAGCACTGACCCAGGGCCCCTGGTGTAGGCCTATAATAGGGCTATTGTGGGGGCCTTGGATATCATTGCTCCAACTCATGTTCACCCCCTTACTCTTCACCTGGGGGCCCCCTGGTTTAATGGGGAAATCCGTGAGCTGAAGAGGTTGGGGCGAAGGCTGGAGAGACACTGGCAGAAAACTCACCTGGAGGCGGATAAACTTAGATTGCTGGATCATTATAAGATCTATCAATCAGCAATTTCCCATAAGAAGGCAGAATTCCTGTCCAGGGAACTTGCTACAGTGAAGAATAGGCTAGTCCAGCTCTTCCAGACTATGGACAGACTGTGCAATCCAGCCTGTCTTCAGTCCGGTCGAGTGTTGTCGCAAATACAGTGTGAGGAATTTGCTCAATTTTTCACTGATAAGGTGTCCACCATCGGGGGTGAGATCAGCCAATGCCTTTCCATTGGACCTTGCACTGGTCAATCAGGTGGTACTAATGCCCAGTTGACTTGGTTCACCTTTAGCCTACTGGCAGTCATTGATATAGTGAGGATCATCCAGACTTTGTGGCCAACCTACTGTAGTTTGGATCTGGGCCCTAAATGCCTACTTTTGGGGTGTGTAGAGGTTATCAGCCCGGTCCTTGCTGGGATAGTGATGATTTCATTGGAGAAAGGGATCTTTCCAGATCCCTTAAAGGAGGCGGTAGTATGCCCCCTTTTGAAAAAAACCTCCCTTGATCCTGACTGCCCAGCAAACTACAAACCAATCTCAAACTTACCCTTTATAGGGAAAGTTATCGAGAAGGTGGTCACCTTGCAGCTGGAGGATCATTTGACCAACCACAATATCTATGATTTGACCAACCACAATATCTATGACCCTCTCCAGTCTGGCTTCAGGAAAATGCACAGCACTGAGACAGCCCTGATGCGGGGTACTGAATGACCTTCTGACAGCGAGAGATCAAAGAACACATTCCATCTTGGTTCTCCTTGATCTCTCAGCAGGATTTGACACTGTGGATCATGGGGTACTGCTCGAACACCTGTGGTTCTTCTGTGGACTGAGGGGGGTGGCCCTCAATTGGTTCCGATCTTTCCTCAAGGGCAGATCTTAGAGAGTGGTGTTGGGGATTTATTCCTCGGCCCCTCACTGGCTGCCCTGCGGGGTTCCACAGGGTTTGGTGCTGTCTCCTATGTTATTTGCAGTGTACATGCTTCTATTAGGGGACATTGTAAGATGGTAAGGGTCGAGTTTTCATTGCTATGCCAATGATTCTCAGCTCTACATGTCTTTTGTGCCTGAACAGGAATCCGATTCTGTCACGGGTGTTTAATAACTGCCTGCTGGAGATACAGAACTGGATGAGTGCTAGCTGGCTTCAAGTTGAACTCAAGTAAAACAGAGGTATTGTTGGTGGACCCTGGTTATAGGACGACAGGGGCATGGACAGGGAAACCCTCAGGTTTATATCTTGGTGGGACCCCACTTATTGCCTTGGGCCAGGTGCATGACATGGGGGTGGTATCTGATGAAGGCCTGACCCTGAAGGCGCAGGTTTCAGCTATAGTCAAATCTTCCTTTTACCATCTAAGGAATATAGCCTGGGTGAAACACCTGGTCCCACCTTAAGATCTTCCTACCTTGGTCCATGCCTTTGTCACCAGTCATTCTGATTACTGCAACACCCTCTACCTAGGGCTACCAGGGGTGGATATCCACCGCTTGCAGCTAGTGCAGAACGTGATGGCCAGGTTGTTGACTGGAACCCCGAGATCCAGTCATATAACACTTGTGCTGCGTGAACTTTATTGGCTGCCAGTAGAGTAGTGGATCACTTTCAAGGTCACATTGCTGACCTATAAGCCCTACATGAGCTGGGACCTCATTACCTGAAAGAACTCCTGTACTCTCACTGTCCCTCCTGCTCACTCCAATCCTCTGGCGAGGGATTGCTAGAGATTCCCAGGGCCTGACCGTGGAAGGATTTAAAAAATCCTTGAAAACTTACTTGTTTAACCAGGCATTTGCAGGGACTTATTGAGCGACTGTTCATTGTTTTATTGGGTTTTAAATATAATGCTGTGATATTATTATATTGTACTGGATATTGTAAAAGCGCCCTGAGCTTTGAAAGGGTGTCTTATATAAATAAAATTTTACTTTACTATAATTTGAATGAAATATATAAGGAAAAGTTATTAATGTCTGCTCAAAATGCACTTTATCGAACTAATCTTAAATGCTGGCTTTGTAACACCAGTAAATATGTTCCTTGTATCTTTATGTGTATGGGTATAAAAGTGATGATGTAATCTAAAACTAGGTCACAACATATTGTGAAAACGTATTTCTCTCCCATATGATTAAGTATATTCTGAGATGATTATAAATTATACAATGTTGATCCTTGCATACTTACTTGTGTTTGTTGGATTAGCTGATTGACCAAACAATAAACAAACATATGAAGATAAGGGCTAGATGAAAAGTTTTAATTGTCAAGTAACACAAAAACAGGCTAGGGTAAGGATAATTAATGGTGATGGACAAAGTAACATGGAAATAGATCACCTACCCAGGTCAAGATACAATAGAAAAAAACTATTAGTTTATCACAGCATAAAGAATGTGTAACATATGGACAGTGTCTATTAACCCATTTTAATCAGTTTATAACCTGATAGTCCCATCGCTATGACATCAGTATGCTGTAAACCTTGCTTAACTATATCACAATGATGGGATTACAGGATAGCATTTCACCACCTATCAAAATTCTTGGAAAAGAAAGGTGATCTGCTGCTTGGACATTCATTCAAAACACACACATTCCATTCAAACAGTTACAGACCTGCTGCAGTATGGAGCGCAATGGTTAATTTCAGCACTTCAGTTGCTCAACATTCAAACCAGGAGGCATTCATAGCTGAGTAGGAGAACAAATGCACATTGAAAAAATCTATTTTTTCCCCCACAGTGGCTAGTTTTTCCATACACTATAAAATACAATGCCTGAGTAACAGTGGTCAACCACAGATGCAATCACCTCTTGCAGTTGCCATGACAATGGTAAACCTCTTAAGCTGACCAAGAAATTGCCGTGCCAATCACATGGTTATTCAATAGGTCACTGATGGAAGGTAAAGTCCCCACAGCCTGGAAAACTGCCCTGGTTACCCCTATCCCCAAGGGAGGACCCAGTGAGCTGGTCGAAAACTATAGACCGATTTCCATTCTCTGCACACTAAATAAAATGCTTGAGAGAATTGTCTACCAACAAGTCCAGGCATATGTTGAACAACACAGCCTCCTCACTCCACGACAACATGGATTTAGAAAACAACATGGCACTGATTACTGCCTTGTTGAGTCTTACATCCGACATCCTTGCAGCCCAAGACAAAGCCAACTAACTGGTGCGGTCTTCATAGACCTTACCAAGGCCTTTGATCTGGTGGACCATCAACTACTCATCTTGCAGCTTAGCTTACTTGGACTGGACAACCACTCAGCACAGTGGTTCAAAGATTACCTGCAAGATAGATCTCAGATAATCAGATGGCAGGGAGTGGAGTCAGGCAAGCGCTCCATTGTTGAAGGTGTCCCCCAAGGTTCAATACTAGGGCCCCCTCCTATTCTCCCTGTTTATTAACGACCTACCAAAGCACTGCGGTGGAGCCAAAGTGACCCTCTATGCCGATGATGCTGTGCTGTACAGATCTGCTTCAGATGCAGCACAGCTAAATCAACTCCTGAACCAGGACCTCTCCACATTGGAAACCTGGCTCCTGACAAATCGGCTAGTCCTCAATGAGAAAAAAACCAAAGCCATCCTATTTGGACCCAATAAACTGGGCCCTGATAGATAATACTTATTATCCCCTTATCTGTCCAGTGGCCATCCTATTGAGGTGGTGGATTGCATTAAATACCTGGGCATATATATTGATCAAGACTGCTTCTTCAAGGTTCATGTTGACCAATTAACCAAGACGCTAAACCAAAAGCTTGGTCTCCTGTACCGTCTAACCCCTTTTCTCACTCAGACATCCAAGCTAAGGATAGCCACGGGCATGCTCCTGCCCACCGTATTCTATGGGGCCCCAGTGCCACACTCACTACAAAATACGGAGATGCGAAAGCTAGGAAAATTGTATCACAGAGTCGGACGCTTTGCCCTGGTTGCCCAGCCTCTAGAACACCACTGTAAAATACTGCACTTTCTAAACTGGCCCTCCCTGGAGGGCAGACTGCTTATGCTTCCCTATGCCTGGCCTTCAAGCTTCTGCAACCAAATGTCCCCCCAAGTCTGAGTTGCACCTTAATACTTAAGCAGCCTAAAAGAACATTAAGGTCCTTGTATCGTCGACTCCTCCACGTCCCTAGAGTCCGAACATGCCAAGGTCTTCGGTCTTTCACAACCTACACTCCGTCCCTCTGGAATGGCCTTCCTAGCAATCTTCAAGACTGCAGCTCCCTTGGGGGCTTTAAAAAAGGCCTAAAGATGCACCTGCTAGAACTAAGCCTCTGTGCATGCCACCGCTGAGGACCAGTATAGTAGACTACCTCTGAAGCTAATGCCAGCCGCCTGACATGCTGTTCTCCCATTCCTTGGAACTTTCTCACTGATTGAAACACTTGTAATTGTAATTTGTAAAATTGTCCCGCTAAATGAACATTATGTAACTGTTATTCTTGTGAAACTATTTTTACCCTTCCTGTTATCCTCAACTGTACCTAACCTGCCTGTGATTGTACAATATGTCCCGATTGTAATGTCTGTATTGCTCACTTTCCCTTGAATTGTTCCTACTATTCATTGTACTGTTGCCAGTAACTAACTCCGGGTAGCCCCTGAAAAAGGGACCATAATGGTCTTGGTGGGCCTACCCGGTCACTAAAATTTTAAATAAATAAAAAGCTGCACTCTCAAGGTTTACTTGGTTGTCGTGGCAACTGCTTGAGGTGATTACATCATGGCTAACCACTGTTACTCAGGCATTATTCTCTATGTTGTTGTTGAATGTTGTTCATGATGTACTGTTGATGATTGAATAAAGCTGAGTTTTCCAATCAACCAATTGGTTGGCGTTGCACTCAATTTCAAAAAAGACAGCAGCAACTTCAAATTGATACCTGCTCCAAAGTTTTATTACAAATGTCACTTCGGCATACATCATTAGGATGTTGGATGTACACCGAAGTGACGTTTGTAATAAAAGTTTGGGACACGAATCAGTTTCAAGTTCCAGCTGTCTTATTTGAAATTGAGTGCCCCCCCACCAAATTGGTTGATTGGAATACTGCACAAGCAAGATCATAACAGGATCATCTCCCGTGGACTTCTTGAGACTGCACAGGGACTCAACTTGTAAAGCTGATTTAAAAAAAAGAACTAACATACAGTATGTAACAACCCCTACGTTACAACACTATTAACATTTGTAATAACCACATAGCTAGAATACACCTAAAAGTTGTAATTATTCTAATTACACCCAATAAACACATTCCTGTTAAAACAATGAATCACCTGGAAATCAAAGTTAAATTGTGTAAAATATGTATCCCTGAACAGCAAACTGAGCCCCTCCCCCATTTTACTGCTTTCTCCATATCACTTGCCCCAAACTAAAAGCTACACATGAAAATCAAAGTTAAACTGTGTAGGAAGTATCCCTGAACAAGAAACTGACCCCCCTTTTACTGCTGCCTCCCTATCACTTGCCAAAGTAAAAGCCACTCATGGAAATCAAAGTTAACTGGTGTAAAAATGTGTTCCTAAAAAACAAACTCAGCCCCCCCTTTACTGCTGCCACCATATCACTTGCCAAACTAACAGCCACATGGAAATTAAAGTTAAATGGTGTGAAAAACCTGTCCCTGAACAACAAATTAAGCCCCCCTTTTTGTTGCTGGCTTCATATCACTTGCCAGACTAACCAGCCACACATGGAAATCAAAGTTAAACTGCATAAAAAATGTCCTGAATCACTTATCAAACATTGTATCTGCTCCTTACATGCTGCAGTCCTTAAAAACACTAAAGAGAGAAATGAAGTACACTATGCAAACCTGAAAGGGCCTAAACTATGCAGCCCAAACCAGAATGCTTGTTCTTAGAGCTACACTGCCACACTTTTTTCTTAAAGCCAAACAGACCAACCTTATGTTATATATAAAACATATGGGGTGGGAAATTCAGAAGGGTTGCACATGGCGCAACACAGTTGTGCCATGTGCAACCCACTGATGCGCCCCGGCGTGATATTCAAAAAGGGAAAGTGCATGGCACAAATCCCGATGCACTGGGGCACATCAGTAATGCATGCGGCGCAAGTAGGGGGGGCGTGCTCATGCATACCCCCGCACATCCCAATATTCAGCCCGGAATGTGTGGAGCCCATGGATTCATTCACATATCTGGACTGTGTAGTACGGTACAGATTGCACGCCCATTGGCCCACGCTCTGGACCAATGGGCATACAGCTGTACTGTACACGGGTCAGTCGGGTGCGCCAGGCGGCTTGCAGGTGGGGGAGCTGTGGCCTGCCACTGACCGGGGAGCGGGCGGCGGGCTCAGTGGGAGGGTGGGGAGGGGTACCGCTGGACCACCAGGGATGGGATCTAATCTGTTTTTAGACTTCTGCCTGTGATCGGGCTGCGAGTGGTCCACTGGACCACCAGGGATATAGCAGGGTATTAGTTTTATACTTATGCCCGCGATCGGGCTGCCAGCAGTCCACTGGACCACCAGGGATATAGGAGGTTATTATTTTTATACTTCTGCCTGCGATCAGGCAGTGGGGCACTTTGCCACTTGTGCAGGGGACGTCAGTCCCCGACGGCTGCAGCCTGGCAGGGCGCCAAGCGCAAGTTGCCAGGGATGGGCTCACCTGCATGCAAATGGGGCCATAATGACATGCAAATGGCCCCATTTGCACCTTGCATGCATTATGGCCCCATTTGCATGTGCACCTTTGAATATTGCGGTTGATGCACCTAGCACAACGGCACTTGCGCTAGCACATCCCCCTGCCCCTCTCTGGCCACTTGCGCTTGTGCAGTGCCACTGTGCCATGCACAATGCGGGTGGCCACAGAGCGATATTCAACGGTGCTGAGCCATGGCGCAGCACCGTTGAATATCTCCCTGTCAGCACCCTAGCACATCCCAGTTGCACTGCGCCCAGGCTTGCGCCACAGCCTGGCACAGACTGAATATCCCACCCATGATATCTAAATTGCAGATATTTGTGAAATATCCCCATCTCAGGGTCAAACAAGCTCAAAAAGGTCAGTTGCCCTTTGGGCTTGTGGCTTTATGGCTTGTTTGATACCGTTATGGTGATACTTCCTCATATTTGAGACTTACCTATCAGATAATGTCTCTCCTCTCTCTCTCTCTCTCTCTCTCTTTCATATATATATATATATATATATATATATATATATATATATATATATATATATATATACATATATACACACACACATGTGCATTATGGTAGCACAGTAGTACTACCATAGTTAGGGCTGAGTACCCCTTTTAAGGTTAAATGGTGAAACTTCGCACCTTAATAACTTTGCCACCGTTCAACAGATTTGCCTGAAATTTGGCAGGCATGGGGCATAACCAGCAACTTTTGTACCAGTCGGATATGCGGCTGTGGAGTTACTATGCGACATTCGTGCATGCAATTACTTTTTTTGCACATTCTTTGCTCGCGCCTACAGGTTGCATGGTATATGCGACTGGTCTGAAAACTTCAAGGAACATGCAGCCAGGGTCCCCAATGTGCCTTTTGAAGATTTCATGAAAAAATATTGACCGGTTCAAAAGTTATTATAAAAACAAGTTCCCATTATAAGTCAATGGGAAAAGTTAACAAAAAGTTTGACAGTGTCACAAATGCACTTTTTAGTGTTGCAAATGACCCTAGTAGTGTCGCAAATCTGCCATTTTGTTTTCAGTTACTGATCTCAGAAATGCTTGGCATTTAAAATTGGGACCATCTAGGGACATGATTCTTTTTGTGTTTACCTAGTTGAGCCCTGAGGATGCTAGCCATGTCTTTATTTTGGGGTAAAACACCCCAGAAATATGTTTTTCAAATTTGTGGGAAAAATAGTGTCGCACTTGCGATACTTTCACAAATTTTTGTGAAAGGTGTCACAAATCATGACACTACTTTTCTAGACTATGGCAAAATGACAGGAATTCTTTGCCACCCTGCTGCAAAAGAATGGTTTGGTCGTTTGGGCTGAAATTTGGAGGGAAGGCAGCCAACATCTCACAGATGTGCCTTTTGGTGGTTTGGTGACAAAATACTGCACAGACACAAAGTTATGGTACTCTGAAGTTGAAATTTTTTCCCATAGACTAACATGGTGGCATCCATCGCACCTTTCGGGGCTCGCATCTCGGAAATGGTGCGAGACACAGAATTTTTGTCACAAAAATGCATAGCAGTGAAAACCTAGCCAGGAAACTCATGAATCATGTGAAATTTTAAATTTTTTTCTACGTCGTACAGTTACTGAGATATTAGCAATTTAGTATTACAACTGCTCGTTTTCTGCTCCAAGGCACATTATAATGCATACATTCTTTGTTTTCACTGTGTTTCTCAATGGAGCTTTTTTGGGAAAAATAGGGTGTGTGCTCCAGTAACTGTTACACGTAGGCTTTACACTTGTGCTTCCATGCCCGTTTGCGTTTCCGTTCCCGTGTACACCACCGTGTGCATTACCCTTTCAGTTTCCGTTTGCGCTTGTGTTTGCATTACTGTTACCATTTGTGTCTCCACTACTGTTTGTGTTTGTGTTTCACTTAGCATCACCATGCGCATTACCATTTATGTTGGCAGCCACCCTTCCATTTCCATTTGCATTTGTCTTTCGTTTTGTGTCATCGTTGTTCTTACCGTTAACCATTTGCGTTTCCAATTGCGTTCCCGTGCCCATGCGCATTATGGTTTGCATTTCCATACATGCTTCCATTTGCGTTTCTGTTTTCTTTGTCATTATTGTTGCTGTTACCATTACCATTTGCATTTACAATTGCGGTACAGTGACCGTGCGCATTACTAGTTGCGTTTTCTTATGCACTTGCATCTCCGTTTGCGTCACTGTTCGGTTTGGCATCACTTTGTGCCTGCGTGTCTATTAATATTTGCTTTACAATTTATGTTTGTGTCACCATGTGCATAACTGTTAGCGCTTGCATTGCACTTACTGTTACTATGTCACAAAAAAACACGCTGTGGGAGCATGGGGCCCAAAGGTTCCCGCGCTCCCACCACCACATTCCTTTCACTATTTATAGTCCTCATTCTCAAAAAGAAGGGAAATTAGAGGCAAAAAACTCTGTTTAATGCATCAGTTAGGGTTGTTCCACAGTGACAAAAGTGAGGAAATTCGGTGTTATGGTTGAAAACCCCCCTTGCACTCTCTCCGCCTGCCCCCCAACTGGCATTGGGGTGTGTGTTGGGGTCATTGGTCCTAACTCTCACCCCATTCTCCTATGCCTCAGCTTGTTCACACATGTGATGGTGTGAGAGTTGGGGCCAGCGACCCCAATGCACACCCCGATGCCGGTTGGGGGAACGTGCTGAGTGGGTGCAAGGGGGGATTTCAATCCTATCACCGAATTTCCTCGGTTTTGTCACTGTGGAACAACCCTAACTGATGCATTAAACTGAATTTTTTGCCTTTAATATAGGTATCTATATATATATATATATATATTCCCTTTGGATTAACAACTATCCTGATGAAGGTTGAATTAATTAAATGTAAACAAGCTTGTTAAGTGACTGAGCAGATCTGGCCAGATACAGTATGAATAAAAGATTTTTTGAGAAGGCTATATACATGTCTGTGGTAAGAAGCATTATTTTGCCAGATCTCAATTTTATTATACTTTTAAATCTTTGTCTTGGACTCTAAAAAGTGTCACTAACATATTCAGAGCCCTATGTACAGTGCAGCAATGTGGACCTACATTCCTTGGCAGGACCTCATGATTTCTGCAGTAGAACTACCACTGAAACTGTAAGAACTCCACAGCTGGCTTGCTGAATCCCCAACTGCATTTAAGGCCCTGTCCATACTGGTATCTGTATTTTGGTAACGTTTTCAAAAACGTTACAGCACTTACCATGCTAGCTAGCCCACGCTGCAGTCTCTGTTTTCAAGGCTTGCTGACAAGTGTGTCCATACTCCTAAATAAACCGTGCTATGGAGAAAGTGGTTCAGTAAGCAAGTTCCATCGCACAGCCCAATAGTGCACTGTGGGACATGCTAATGGCGCCATGCAAGTCCCAGCATGCAAGTGGGCATTGCCATGCAAAGGATGTTTAAACATGGCAGTGCCCACCACTGCTGGAGTGTGAGATGTGGACAGAGCAGGATCAGCACCTGTAACTGAAGAAGAGCTTGTAAGGTAGGCCTCGGGCAAAACACAACTGCTGGGATTTGGGAAATGTGGATGGATGGGCGGTCACCAGCAGTGGGAGGGTACAGCTTACGGGAACCGGGAGTAATGGTGTTAAGGAGCAGTGCATTCTGGCTCCTTGGAGGACCAGTATGGTCTGAAGCACAGTGAACACGGCATGGACTCCCGTCCACTCTGATCATGTAACCCTGTTTATTTTTAAACCATGTTGAAAACTGTGCTAAAACCCTGATACTGTCAGGGTTTAAACATGGTTTTCTGACATGGTTTGAAAACGTTGCCAGTGTGGACGCAACCTGTGTCTAGGAACTCCTGTAACGTTTTTAACTTGCCTGTAACGTTACAGAAGCCCTGATGTGGACAGGGCCTAAAACTGAAGGGAAAAAGTGTTTTGTTTCCTTTTAAACTGAGGAGGACAGAGCCACATAAAAAAGGACAGGCAGAAGAAATAGGCCTGGCGCACCCAGAAATAGTGCAATTATTGTGGAGATGCAGCCTTTATTACCTGGAGGAGCAAGTGTAACAGGTTTACTAAAGTATTTTATTCAATTGTCAATTTCCCCTAAAATTATAACGCCTTGTATGCAGTGGTTAAACTGGAAATGGTTAGGAAGCAGAACTGTAATGTTTACATTTGTAGGAGGTGGGACTGTCATCCCCAGGAGGTGGAACTCTGTAATAGTATTCAATGCAGAAAGGTGTCAGAGGAGGTGGAACTGAATTCCTGTGAGTCCTGCCCAATTTAACCCCTGTTTGTATGTGGCTGTTCTGTTAAACTTTATTCTGGCAAGTATAGGGTTACTCTATGCTGCTCCTGGCAGACATTTGTGAAACGGTTAACCTCTGCTCTGATTAAAGTTTGCAGCAGACTAATGGAGGCATGCTGCTGGGATGAACTACAGTTCTGTGCAGCAGGTTGCAGCTCACGTTTTCACCTGATTTTTACAGAACAAATCCTCCACGTTGTTAAATCCTGTGTGCCTGGCAGAACTTTATGGGGAAGTAAGGTGTTCAAACAGCAGGGAAAGAGTAGTCAGTAACAGCCCATGACACAGACAGCAGAAGCAGTGGCACTCAGAGGTTTGAGTTGCATAGTCCTATAGCCGTGGAAGCAGGGACACTGTAGAACAGTGATGCACAACATATGGCCTGGGGGCTGCAAACTGCCCCAACAGCAGCTGTCTGTGGCCCGCGAGGACCTAGCAGCCTCCCCTTGTAGCTTTGTTTATTTAGTTTTGTTTTTAGTTTTAGTGACATGTAGATAGATAGATAGAACGATAGATAATAGATAGATAGATAGATAGATAGATAGAAAGATAGATAGACAGATAGATAGATAGATAGATAGATAGATAGGTAGATAGATAGATAGATAGATGAATGTATGCTTTTATTTATCTTTTGTGTACATTTAAAGAACTGGTGATGCATTCAGGAGAACTTTAACAAAACATAATATTTAGGCACTGTCCAGTTTGTATTTCCCATTAGCTCTGTATTCTTTCTCTACATTATTTAGTAGGGAGGTCAATTACATGAAAACAGGATCTTTGCTCCTGAAAAGTTCATCTATTCCAGCTGCTTTCTACCTACTGAAAGTCATAGAGCACTGCTTGTGACCTCACAGTTAGTCCCATGGCAACAGATTGTGATGTCACAACAGAGGATTATGACTTGAAGTAGGGAGTAAGCTACAGAGGCAGATCAATCAATCAATCAAAATCTTTATTTAGTCAGGCGAACATCATTGAGCGTAGCTCATTTACAAGATGGACCTGAGTGGTCATACAAATAAGAGTACAAGTATTTTTACATAGACAAGAATAACATAAACAGTAGTACAATGACATAAAGTGATAATATACAACAATTTACATATATACAAGGCACAGTAAAACCATTTAACCTGTAAGCAAAAGGAGACAGTGGGTATAGCAGGCATAATATATAAATTATAGGGCCTAATTGGCTTTTATGAGAGTATATCAGGTGACTGGAAAGTAGAAGTAGAACTAACATAATGGAACACGGAAAGGGGTGGGAGGTAGGTAGGGGGATTAGGCCTTATAAAAGCGATTGCAGAGTTCTGGAAATAGGGTGGAGAATAATCTTTTGAAGGATGTTAAAGGTAAGAGGCTATTTAGCTTCATGGATTTTTGGAGTGAGTTCCATGTAACTGCTAGTGAGTAGCTGATAGCGCCCTCCCAAACCGGTGCAGGCATTGGGGACCTTTAGTATGATGAGTTTACTGATCCTTAAGGTGTATGGCCTAGAAGTAATTCGGGTAAAACAGTCTGTGATATAGGTGGGTAGTTTGCCTGATGAAGCTTTGAATATCCAGATTGCAGCATTCCTATTTCTTCTGTGTTGTAGTGATGTCCAGTTGACTGCCATATATAGAGAGCAATGATGGGTGCTGGAGGGAAGGTCAGTAATAAATCTGATGGATCAATGATACAGGGTGTCCAGCTTATTTAAGAGGGGGAGTGAACAATGGCCATAGAGAAAGTCAGCATAATCAATGAGGGATAGGAATGATGCCTGGACTAATCTTTTTTTGGAGTCTCTGTTAAGGTAGTGTTTTATTCTAAAAAATAGACCAAGCCTTTGTCTCAGTTTTTTTAGTAGCTCTTCAATATGGACAGAATAGTCAAGCCTGTTATCAATCCAGACTCCAAGGTATTTGAAGTTATCAACAAATTCCAGCTCTCTCAAGTAGGGTGGATAATTGTAGGGTGGTGGTGATGGGGTAGTGGCAGAGCAACTCTTTGTGGCAAAGAACATAGCTTTTGTTTTTTGGCATTTAGAAGTAGCTTTTATCCAGTAGATTGTGCTGCAGGATGGAGAATTCAGATTGTAACAGCTCACAGGCTTTAGGTAATGAGGGATTTGACATATAATACAGTATCATCAGCAAACAGATGAATGTTAGATTGAGTGAGGTTGGCATCGATATTATTAATATAAATGGCAAAGAGGATGGGGCCAAGAATAGAGCCTTGCAGTACACCTCTTAGCAGTGGTTTTAAGGTGGATAGGTAATATCCATTTTTTACCAGTTGTGACCTATCTGATAGGTAGCACTTAAACCAGTTGAGTGAGAGAGAATCCAGTCCTAGTGAGCTAAGGGAGGTGATTAATGATTCATGATCCACTGTGTCAAATGCTTTACTCAAATCCAGAAACACAGCACAGATACTGTTCTTCTTATCCAAGGCAATCTGCCAATCGTTAGTTACTTTGGCTAGGGCAGAAATGGTGCTATGCCTTGATCTGAATCCCGATTGTACTGAATTTAGGAGGTTATTGTTATCCAGATAGTCCCTTAATTGTGAGTTTACTAATTTTTCGAGCATCTTGGATAGTACTGATAGGATGGAAATGGGCCTGTAATTGCTGAGGTCCATGGGATCACCAGATTTAAGTAGTGGAACTACTTGAGCTGTTTTCCAAGTGGAGGGAATAGATCCAGTGGTTAGGGAAAGATTGAAGAGATGAGTGAGGGGCAGATAAGGCGTGTGATGCAATTTTAAGGAAGTAGGGGTCCAGGGGTCTGTACCTGCACTCTTAGAAGTATCTAAATTGAGAGGAGGTCTTCCACTTCTTTCAAGGATATTGGGTTGAAGGAAAAAAGTTGAAGTAGCCTTTTGTCCCACAGTGGATTGAGTTCAAGGAAGATCTCAGGAGATTTGCAGGTGATGAGTCAAATGCTAGGCCAGCTGTGGTGAAGTGGTCATTGAAGGTATTTAGGATTTCTTGTTTGTCTGATTTCTGTATCATTTAGTAGCAGTTTGGAGGTTAAGGCAGGAGTAGAGTTTTGGCCCAGAATTCCTTTTATAGTACCCCAGAGTCTGGTTGGGTTATTGTAGGAGGCATCCAATTCAGCTCTATAATAGGCAGCTTTGGCAGTTCTTATTTGTTTTGTACATGAATTCCTTGCTTTTCTGAAATTTAGCCAGTCTCTGGTATCATTTGTTTTTCTTGCCTTTTTCCACAGTTTGTCTCTGATTAACAAGGCTGTTTTAAGATCAGTGGTGAACCAAGGGCAGGATCTTGCTTTAGTTCTGATATTGGTGATTGGTGCATGAATATTGAGAGCATTAGTGATAATGTCCTTTAAGGTCTGGAGAGCTGTTTCAACTGAGGTTGTAAGGTAGAAATCTTGCCAATATATTGTATTACTCAAGTCCTGGAGGTATCCTGAGATGTTGAATTTCTTTTTTGACCTTTTGGGGACAAATTCTGCAGGATTGGGTGGTTTGAGTGTAGATCTTATGCCAGCTATAGGACAATGATCACTTACATCACTTGGTAGTACTCCTGCATCGAATATAAGTGAGGCTTGTTTACCAACATAATATCCAGGAGTGAGCTGTTGCTAGAGTTTTTAGGTTAACCCTGGTTGGGTCTTTAATTAGTTGTGTAAATCCATAGGGTGTCACAAAGGTTGTCAATGGTGCAGATACATTAGATAGCCAGTTTAAGTTCAAATCACCAAGGATGATGGTATCTTCAGGGCCTAGATTGAGTATTGACCCTAGGTGAGATAGTAGTTTGAGGCCTGCAGAGGGGGGCCTATAGCAGCCAATCAATTTAAATGAAGACAAGTTAGGAAGGGATATTTTGATTGACAAACATTCAAATTCCTTTGGTTCGGATGTGTTGATGAGGCAGGTTGCAGAGATGGTGTCCTTAATGTAAATGGCCACCCACCACCCCTGGAAGGGCGATCTGCTCTGAAGAGCTGATAGTTGGGAAGGTTTACAACACTGTCTTTTGTTGTAGGTCTGAGCCAAGATTCAGAGATGACCAGGAAGTCAGGTAGAGTATGTGCCACCCAAGCCTGTATTAAGGAGAACTTTTAAGAGGCTGCAAGCATTGAAATGTAGGAAGCTTAGGCCATGGAGGATAGGTCAGCAGGGGAAAAGAAACTTTCAATGGGGCCAGGATTTATTTCAATAGTACCAATGCAGATCAGAAGGAAGAAGATTAATTTGAGGAGGGCACCAAGGGACAGGGATAGTGAGTGGTCAGAGCGTTTCCTCTTATTCCTGGGTGCCCGCTGTGTGATGGGAGAAGGTCCTGTTATATAGGTGTGAATTTTATCATAACATAATAATCTGATGGACAGGCATAGTGGGTTAATATAAAGCCAGGATACATGTAAGATGCTAGGGGTGTTGAATTGTTAGAGGGCTTTATGGGGATACCCCAGGGGTTGCAATGTAAAAGTGGTTTGAAATGAATAAGGAATAGATGGTTGACCATTGTGGATGGCAGGGGTGGGCAGATCGTATTCACTAACTTATTCAGCATGGCAGGGGGTATATCATAATTATCATAAGGGATTAGGGGAGATGAGAGGCTCAGGAGCAAAAGGAAGCGAAGTAGCATTGTGGAAGTTAGGTATGGGTTAAGAGAGGAAGGGAAATAGATGTGGGCGTGGATTAGAGAAATGGCGGGAGAAAGTGTATAAAAGAATCAACCGAGAGGGGGAGGGGCGGGCAAAATTTCGCTTTGCCGTACCTTTCTGCCTGCTTCTCCCGGCCTCCTGGAACCCCAGTCGGCTGGCGGATGCCGCCGTCCGCTGGTGACTCGAGCCCTCCGCCCTGAACTCCGAGGCTGCGCTGGCTGAAGGTGGGGACAGAGGAAGGCAGTCAGCAAGGTACCTTTATTGCAGTAATCTGCAATAAGGTGCTAAAACTCAGGATTTACACAACAAAAGACTGGGAGGGTATGGGGTTAGCGCCTAGTGTCTAGCCCCACAAAATTTCAAAAGACTGTAATCACTATTTTAGATACAACAAAACAACCCTTAAATCGGGCACAATACAAGAGTAAAACAGCTCTTTTTAGGTGGAATTGAGAAGAAATTAAAAAATAACAGAAATCCCGGCCAGAATAGTGTTGCAAAGCCCAGTTAAAGTCTATGGGGAAGGCGCACCAATCGGAAGCAAAGCAGAGACAGCGGTCGCTTTCCGATTGGTTTGCGGCTTTGCCCGTACCTTTCTGCCTGCTTCTCCCGGCCTCCTGGAACCCCGGTCGGCTAGGCGGACGCCGCCGTCCCGCTGGCGGCTCGGAGCCCCTCCGCTCCCTGGAACTCGAGGGCTGCGCCGGCTTTCTGCCTGCTTCTCCCAGCCTCCTGGAATCCCGGTCGGTCAGATAAACTCGAACTATAAGGGACAACAGTTATATATTCATACACATTTCTTTAGTAATAAATTATCGGAAAGAGAAATATATAAAATATAAATGGAATGCAAGCAGAATTGTACCTAATTATTATGTTTTTAAAAGTTTTCTTTGGGGCATCAGTAGCTCTTTAATAATGTCTTGCTGGACATTTGTCACCTTTGGCCATTTTACAGTGGCCCTTGGCCCTCGGCCTTGACTCAAGTTTTCAGTCTGGCCCTCTACAAAAAAAAATTGTGCACCACTGCTCTAGAAGAAGGCAGATGGAGGACAGATGGACATGTTTTGGCAGGATTGGACCTGGTGCAAATGCACACATGGAGGAGCAGTAGAGGTAGGGGAACTTGTAGTTACTTGGAGTGCTAGTAGTGAGGTCATGGAGATTGAAGGCACCTAAAATGGGATTTATGTGGCACTGTCAATTCTCAGAAACCATGTGTGTGTCACGGGGGGATCCTCACATTTTCCAGTAGCTTGGAGTGTGTGTGTTTATAACTGCACAATCCTCTGAGAAACATTCTCCTTCAGACCCCCATCAGATTACGGTTCTAGAAGGGAGTGGGTCACACATCTGAATGGAAGCCCAGAAGGCATATGTGATGTTGGGAGGGGGTTCAAGGCTAGAATTTATTAATTGAAAAGCACCATATATCTTTCTTTATTTATTTGAATATTAGTAGTATAGAAAGGTACACTAAGCTGGAGCGCATTTCCAAGTACAAGCCAGGGGAGGTGAACATAGGGTACAAAGACAGTGATCAAGTTAGCAAGGTGCATAAGGGGAAGGGAGATCATGGCTAGAGGCATCATTTTAAAAGTGCCATGACAGATGAAGTCGGTGACTGTGGTTCTGAGTTGTGGCCATATTGTAAGCACTGTTTTAACTGAGTACAGACGCCAACATTTTTTGATTGCTGTCGAGTTTCTTTATTGATCAGCCATCTTAAGTACTGATAAAACAGCATTTCTGTATCAGTTCCCAGTATTTTCCAGCTTTTTGTGGTGGACACAGGCTTCTCAGGCTGTTGCTGTGGCTGTGGAGTCACAAAAACGTGGGGTCCTGAACATTGTTCTTCTTTCCACCTGCAAACAAACTAGTTAAAATGCAATTCTGTAGTCCTGTTTAACAAAAAATGCCCTCACTAATATTAAATAATGTGTTCAACAATTTGGGCAACCAAGACTACAAAAACTATGTCACTAATGTGTGGGGAGCCAATAAGGCCATAGCCCAAAAACAGCTACTATGAACTGCGGTAGTATTTAAGTTTTCCACCCTCCATTTGAATTTATCCAGTCTTCTTTTAAAAATTTCCTTGCTTTTGCTTATTATTATATCCTCAGAGAGACTGTTCTGGAGGTTCACCACCCTCTCTGTAAAGAAATGCTTCCTTTTGTTAGTTCTGAATCATCCACCCATCGCCTGTAGTGCATGCCCCCTTGTTTTTGAGGTAAAGCCTTTAAGGTTAATGTTCAACTCATTCATAAGGCAGGGGTCATTCATAACTTCATAGAATAACAACAGATTCCCTCTTTTCCTTCATTCCTCCAATGTGTACAATTTCAGTTTTTTTATTCTTTCTTCATATGATTTATCCTTTGTTTCCAACATAACGTTAGTCATTCTATGTTGTACTCTTTCTATTCTGTTTATGATTGACTTCCCGTGTGGGCTCCAGAGTTGACTGCAAAAGTCGAGATGAGATCTTACATAAGATCTATATAGTGGCATTGGGACCTCAGCCTTGCGGCTTTTTATGTTTCTCTTTATAGCCCCTAGTGCTTTATTTGTCTTTGATACAACACTGACACATTGCTTGTTAAAGCTTAGGTCATTATCTATGAGTACTCTTGGGTCTCTTTCTATGTTGGTGGATTTTAATATTGAGTTACTTAACTCATTTGCTCCCGGTGGCCATTTTGGGTCCATTCCAGCAATGGATGGTTCCAATGCCATATGGCATCTATGGGAACAATTGAGTACATCCTGGTGAGAGATGGTACTGCTATCTAAATGCAGAACACAGCATTTGTCCACATTAAATGACATTCCCCATTTAAATGCCCAGTCTGTTATTAAGTCCTGGTCTGTTTGTATCACCTTGATTTCTTCCAGTGTACCACTAGGGCATTCTAGTTTTGTATCCTCTGAGTATTTTGTGATGTGGTTCTGAATATTGTTACAGTAACTCCTCACTATAACGAGTGGGTTGGGAGTCACAAACCACGTTCATTATAATGGATTTTTCATTATAGTGAGGAACACTAAAAAAAGAAAAACAAGCAGAGCACTAATTCCGGCCAGTAAGCTTTACACAAAATTCTCTACTCTACTCTACTCTACTAAAATCGGCTCTGCCTTATACACCCCAAGTTAGCTGTAGTGTAGGGTCAATGTTATTAATGCAACACACAATCTATGGTGTGCAGAAGTAAAGCACAATGCCTGTACTGTACTGCATGACTTCGGCTCTGATGTTTGCTCGCATTGCATATTTGAAAATGAAAAGCAGGCATCTCACTGTTCTTGACAACAGCTCTCTACTTCCACTCGACCCCCACTCATAGAAACATAGAAACATAGACTTTGACGGCAGAAAAGGACCACTTGGCCCACCCAGTCTGCCCATTTCCCTACCTACTGGATAAGCTGCAGATTCTAGTTAACCAACAGCCTGCTTCCTGCAACCTCCCACTATAATTGCTTTGTGTCTGTCCCATGCATGTTTGAATTCCCCTACTGTTTTAGACCCAACAGCCTCCTCAGGAAGGCTGTTCCATGTATCCACCACTCTCTCCATGAAAAAGAATTTCCTCACATTACCCCTGAGCCGTCCCCCCTCTATCTTTAAACTGTGCCCCCTTGTTCTTACACATCTCTTTTTCTGAAAGATGCTACCCTCCTGGACTTTGTTGATTCCCTTGAGGTACTTGAACCTTTCTATCATGTCCCCCCTGTCCCTCCTTTCATCAAGGGTATACATATTAAGCTCTCTCAGTCTCTTTTCATATGGTTTCTGATGTAGATCCTGCACCATTTTAGTTGCCCTCCTCTGGACTGCTTCCATCCTGTCTATGTCCTTGCGTAGATGAGGTCTCCAAAACTGCACCCAGTACTCCAGATGGGGTCTCACCAACTGACTGTATAGAGGATAACCACTTCCTTTTTCTACTTGTGATGCCCTTCCTATGCACCCCAGTATCCCCTGGCTCTCCTTACTGACTTTTCACATTGCTTACCCACCTTTAGGTCATCTGATATGACTACCCCCAGGTCCCTTTCCATTTTTGTTGTTGTTAGTACCTCCCCTGCTATTGTGTACTCTTCTCCTGGGTTTTTGTTTCCCAGGTGCATTACTTTGCACTTCTTTGCATTGAATCTAAGTTGCCATATGTCTGACCATTCCTCCAACCTTGCCAAGTTCCTTCTCATCCTTTCTACCCCACCTTGTGTATCAACTCTGTTACAGATCTTTGTGTCATCTGCAAAGAGGCATACCTTTCCCTTCAGACCCTCTGCAATGTCACTTATAAAGATGTTAAAGAGGACTGGACCCAGCACTGAGCCCTGAGGTACTCCACTAGTAACCCCCTTTCTTTGGAATGTGTTCCATTCACTATTACCTTCTGTGTCCTGTTGTGCAGCCAGTTCGCTACCCAGGCTACCACCCTGGGACCCAATCCTAGGCTGGCTAACTTGATTATTAATCTTTTGTGCGGGACTGTGTCAAATGCCTTGCTAAAGTCTAGGTAGGCCATATCCACAGCCCCTCCCTGGTCTATTACTTTGGTCACCCAGTCAAAGAAATCGATTAAATTCATCTGACATGACCTTCCTGCTGTGAATCCATGCTGCTTTGGGTCCTGTGCCCTGCTGCCTCTAGGTACTCAACAATTCTTTCTTTCAGAAGTGATTCCATCATTTTCCTACCACTGAGGTCAGACTTACAGGTCTGTAGTTTTCTGCTTCTGCCATGCTCCCACTTTTGTAAAGGGAATCACATCTGCCCTCCTCCAGTCCTCAGGTACCACCCCATCCTGCCATGATTTGTTAAAAGTGTGGTCAGTGGTGTCACTAGGTCCCGCTTAGTTCTTTTAGGATTCTGGGGTGAATCCCGTCAGGCCCCATTGCTTTGTCCACCTTGAGTTTTAGGAGTTCTTTCAGGACTCTTTCTTCTCTGAATGGACTGGTATCAACCCCCCTACCCAGAGTGCTTCTATTGTCTGGTTTAGGTAACTGCTCCTCATCTTCTTTTGTGAATACTGAGCAAAAGTATTCATTCAGTATCTCTGCCTTTTCACTGTCTCCCTCTGCCCACCTCCCCTCTCCTTTACTAATCTTCACTATCCCTCCCTTAACCTTTCTATACTCCCTAATGTACCTTTAAAAGGTTTTATCCCCCTTTTTGACCGAGTTGGCTATTTTTACCTCGGTTTGTGCCTTTGCTATTCTGACTGCCTTTCCTACTTCTTTCTGCTTTAATTGATACAGTTCCCTGTCGTGCTCCCTCTGTGATTCCTTATACTTTTTGAACGCAGCCTTTTTCTCTCCTTAACCTTCCCTGCCACCTCTTTTGAGAACCATAGTGGTTTTTTACTCCGCTTTGTTTTCTTTATTTGTTTTACACAAAGACTTGTTGCCTCTATGATGGCATTTTTCTCCATTGTTCTTCCACCCCTCCTATTTGGCCATTTGCTAGTGCATTCTTTAGGTGTTCACCCATTTTGCCAAAGTCATCCCTTTTAAAGTCCAGTATCCTTGTTTTGTATGGCTTATCTCCATGGTTGTGCTCATTGTGAAGCACACTGTGCAGTGGTCGCTTGTTCCCAGATGTCTACTGACTTCTAAATTTGTGATCTCTCTCCATTTGAGAGTACCAGGTCTAGTATTGCTCCCTCCCGAGTGGGTTCCAGCACTAGCTGTCTAAGGTCTGCCTCTGCAGGGCTCGAGAATGACCCTGCTCTTGGATGTGGCTGCAGTACATATCCTCCAGTTAACATCTGGCATATTCAGGTCCCCCATCAACAGTATCTCCCTTTTTCAGCCATTTTGAGAATGTCCTCTATCATTTTCTTGTCCATTTCCTCCCTTGAGACAGGGGTCTGATACAACCCCAGCGGATTAGATGCCATTCCCCATCTCCAAGGTAACCCAGAGTGCCTCTTGTCCTCCCCTTTACTTTTTAGTTCTGTAGCTTTGATCCTTCCCTTATGTATAGAGCTACTTCACCTCCACTTTACCTTCCCTGTCCCTTCTGTAGATTGTGTACCCTGGTATGTTGACATCCCATTCATGGTTCTCGTGTACCATGTTTCTGTGACTGCCACAATATCAATTGTTCATCTTCCATCAAAGCTACTAGCTCAAGCTTGTTTCCCAGACTACGGGCATTGGTAGTCATTGCCCTCCATTTAATGTTGGCTTGATCCTTTTTCCCCCATCCCTGCTCTTATTGCTCTTATCTATTTTACCATTTACCCCGTCCTGCCCTGTGTTGAGCTGTACCTCAGTGTTTACCTACTACCTACCATGTTTTGTGGGGAGGCTTGGCTTTCCTGCCTTTTATCAGTACCTCCCCTTATCTAGTTTAAAAGCTTGCCAAGGAAGCATTTAAACCTGTCACCTAGGGCTTGGTCCCCTTTGGACAAGCATGAACCGTCATATCAGTATAGACCTTTATCTCTCCAGGTGGACCCCCAGTCCCCAATGAAGCCAAAGCCCTGTGCTCTGCACCAGTTTTGCAACCATTCATTAAACTGCATGGTGTGCAGCACCCTAGCCTCACTCCTGCCATGGACTGGTAGCACCTCTGAGAAGGTTACTGTGCTTGCTACCCATCTGAGGCCCCTCCCCAACTCCACAAATTCATTCTGCACTGCACTGATCCCATGCCTAGCTAGGTCATTTGTCCCAAGGTGGACAATGATATCTAGTTCTCTCTCCTGTGATGCCGCTTCTACAATTGTGAGGATTCACTTCTTGTCCCTCCAAGCCATGGCACCAGGCAGGCAGCTTACTTCCTTCTCTCCCTTCCCCAGTTCTACTCCCCTAACAATTGAGTCCCCTATCAGTAGCTGTTTCCTTCCCCTGTGGTGTCCCTTGCCACCCTTGTGTGGGTCTCCCTTGTGGATGTCCTCAGCATTCTTCTGGGTCTCCACTGAGGGTGCCATCATAGAGGAACCTTGCTCTGCCAGAATTTCATCTGATTTGTGTAGAGGTACAACTGGGGAGCTTCGCCTCTGGTCCACCACCCGCACCCTCCCAGAACCCACTGTGGTCCTACTGCTCTTCATACTCCGAAACCTCTGACTCAGTGGTTGTGGCAGTGGTGCTCTTTGGGAGGGGGAGGCCTCCTTAGTCCTTGCTAGTTCAGCCTGGAAATTGGGCAACCTCCTCTCTCAGAGCTGACAGTTGCCTACAAATAGGACAGCAATGCAGTATCCAGAATGTTTCCCGGAAAACTGCTGCCCCACAGCCAGTGCATTGCACCACTCCCCACATGTCCCACTCCCTTATTATATACAATATGTAATTAAATATGTATTATTATTTGTTTTGTGTAACTACTCTTTTTGCACGTTGCAGGGTTATTAGGAATATGACAGTTCTGCCCAAGACCTGTTGAGGAAGTCATGTCAGAACTGTGGCTATAAGGGAAATGCCACGCCTGGGGGGTGGGGTAGGAAGGGTGGTGGGTAGTGCACAGCCACTGGTGACTGTCAGAAACAATCAAATACACAACTGCTCCACCACCCTGGTGAGTACTGTCCTTTATAGTAATACAACTAACACCACAATTTACCAGACCACGGCTCCAACACAAACCACTCTACTGAGTCCAGGGATAAAAATGAACTCACTCCTCAGCCAGCAGGACACTTAAAATGTTACAAAAATATCCTTCCAAATCCTAGCTCTCAACCCCCGCATTCAAGCAAATTCAGTTGTATCTCACTCACTCTGGTTATAAAATTACTACCCTTTTAAAGGAATCCTGCAATTCTCTGCTTAATGCCAATAAGGAAAAATAAAAATAAAACTTTTTGTAGAAAGTGTATCTCCCCTTCTTACCCACCCAGTGCTCTGCAGTATTATGCCTTAATCAGGTTTCCAGGTCCTAAATGGAGTTGCAGTTTGTTCTTTGCAGTAAGTTTGAGCTTCCAACAGACACTTTAAAGTCAGTGTGACTGCCACTCTTGCTGATCAGCTGTTTTATTGGAGTCTGCATTTTTAAATCACTGTGTTGTCAGACTGTCCTCTAAGTGCTGTGTGAAACTGACAGCAGGTCATGAACTTCTGACAGCGGCTCTCTGTTTTGGATCCACAGTGCAGTTTTACTTTACTTACTCATTTATCACAGCTGTTTGGGTGGAGCTCTGCAGATGTTATGCCAATCACATCATATCAGTAAGAGCACTGTGGAAGCACTTGACCAAACTGCTGTCCAGTGTGCTTCCACAGTGCTCTGGCATATTTCCAGTGCTGCTGTTTATGTGACCCTTTCCCTCCATGGGCCACATAAACACACCCCCTTCCCCGTGCACTACTTTTTCTTCTGCAACTGCGGAAGTGACGGCAGTCATGTGCAAGATGGCAGCAGTGACGCAGACTGCGCATGCCTGAATCATGCACATGTACAGTTCTGTTCCCGTCACCATCTTGTTCATGGTGTTTGCCTGTTTTGACCATACTAGCACACAGTAGGAGGTCTGTAGCATAACTAGGTATATCATTTATATTTCTAAACACAGCACCATCTGCTTCTGACAGCTCTTCTTCATCATGCATGCCTTTCCTGTACACAACCGACACGTGGTAGCAACATATGTTGTAGGCTGCCCCTCCAGTCTCTCCAGTTTCCCTCTCCAGCTCTAGTTCTCTGGTTCCAGTCCTTTCCTGTTTTTGCCTCCTGACTAGGTGTCCCACATCCTCTGGTGATGTCACAGTGCTCCTCCATGTTGGAGAAGCCCAGTTCTGTGGGATCCACTGGTTGTCGGGGAGGGGGACACTCTCTCTCCTCCTGTTATAAGGGAATACACTCCCACAGCTTTATGTATCCCCCAGTGGTACCTGGACACCCATAACTTGTCAAGTCCTTGTCCACAGAGCAAAGCAGAAACATGACTTCCCTGACCCAGCGGAATCCGGGCCTGGTGCAGAGGCACACCAAGGCCTCTCACGGAGCCGCGCCTGTTGATAAGGAGAAGATCCTGGGAGGGGAGATCAACATCAGGAAGGAGGATCAGCAGGAGGACAAGAAGAGAGACTCCAAGGAAACAAGGCTGACTCTGATGGAAGCGGTGCTGTTGCTAGGCTTAAAGGACAGAGAGATCTGGGGTTTCTTTTTTTTCCTGTAAGTTTGGTTCTGAATTAGCAGTGTGTGTAGTTTGTGTGTAAGATTTCAAATGCACAAACTTTTTCTCACAAGGCAGTTCTTTGACGGGGTTAAAAAAGACACTTTGAATGAAAAACAATTATTCTACTGTAATCCATACTCATTTTTCTGCTGAACTGTTGAAATGCCTCTTAACAGTTGTCAGTTGTTGCATATGTAATTTGACAAAGACAGTTCAGAAAGTACATACGTTTGCTCATTAGTTATAAATGACTAGGTATCTGTTTGGTATCACAATAAAATAATATTGTAAATGACAAGAAGTATACTCTGGACAGGAAGATTTCAACATTGAGAGGTTGTGAGTTATTTTCACTGACCTGTAAAGTCTGACAGGCTAAGTTCCACTCCCCCCCCACCCCATTCCCAACAACTTAAGCAATAAAACAAGATCATTTTGTAAACCCTGTGAGAGGCTGGGAGGATGCAAAAGTCCAGAATGGCTAATTTTAAAACATAACTGTGCTACAGACCACACATTTATTGTCATCCAGCATCCTGTGATGCAGGTAGAACTGTAAGCTAGCCTACCACTTGCCAATACTGAACAGCTCTTGTCAGCTGGGGCAGCTGTTTCATACCTTCATGAGTATCAAGGAATATTTAAAGGGTTATGGTCACCACTAACGACTAAGAACCCAATACCCAATATACAGTTTATGTACAAAGAAAAAACAAAAAAAGTTTTATTTGCTGCTGTGTGTTAGGCCCTGCTCACACTATGGTGTTTAAGGAGGGATTAACACATGACAGGGTAAGGGTTTACTGAGCATTAATCCATGCTGGGGGGGTTGGAGTCATGAGGTGAAGCCGAGTGACTTCAACCTCTCAGGCATGGATTAATTAAGCAATAAGGCACAACCGGGTTTGGGTTACTGGGGGATTTACCCATATCTTGTATGGTGTGTCACAAGGTGCAGCCAAGTGCCTTAACCACACAAGAAGTGGGTAAATCCCCCAATAGCCCACATCCTGGAGTGCCTTATTATAATTATACAATGGACCCTTGTGTAAAATAAATTTAAAATGTGTTTAATTATGTTTTTTATAAATGCCATTTCTCAGCCGTGGGTTATTGCAGGATATACCCACAGTCATGTGATGTGTTTTGACCAGTGAGGTTACTGGATTTTCATATTCCACTGTATAATGCTCAGTAAACCCATACCCTGGAGTGGGTTAATCCTCTTATAACATGGGTAATGTTATGTTAGAGTTTCACCTAAAGAAATAGTAAAATAAAGCCCTGTGAACATGCAACTGGGGGTATATCAGGGATTAATCAATGGTCAGGTGACCTGTTTGGATTAATCTGAAGACAGTATTTTCAGAACCCATGTTATAAAATAGTTTAAACTGCATCAGTCTGAGCCCTGGGCCAAGACACTGGAGCAGCACTGCAACAACTGATGTCACTTGGGTTGCTGCTTGCTCCAGTGCACTCCATGCAGTGCTCTGAGCACGGAGGTAGGGTAACCAAGTTACTGAAGCGACACTCCGAAAAGTTCTGTGCAACCATATCAGCTCTGAACAGAATCTGTTTCTTTTACATTTACTGGACCTTCCTATATTTATTTATTACACAAAGGAGAAGGAGGGGGTGGAAAGGAGGGTGAGAGGGGCAGACTTGGTTTGCAGATGAATGCTGGATACAGTGCTCCCTTGCAAACAGCTGATAAATATCGGGAGCCAGGGTCAACATTCATAATACTCGGGTTTTCGCTATAGCCAGGTTCACTATAGCAAGGGGTTACTATACTTAGGTCAGCTATAAATAGCTGAAATATTATTGGACCCAGCACAGAACCCTGGGGCACTCCACTCATCCTTCCTCAGACAAGTAACCATTCACTGCCACCCTCTGGGTTCTACCAGCAAACCAGTTACCTACCCACCTTACCAAGTTTTTTTCAATATTGAGTTTAGTTAATTTTTTATTACCACCCAGTGTGGTACAGTGTCAAAAGCTCTACAGAAATCCCACAGGATCACATCAGCTGGACCCCTCTCATCCAGCATTTTACTGATGTTTTCATAAAAGCAAATGGGGTTTGTGATGCAAAAGCAGCCTGTGGTGAAGCCATGTGGATCCATGTCTAACACATCCCTTGATTTCATGTGTAGGAGGAGTCTGTCCTTTATTATTGATTCTTGCCGGGCACAAATGTCAAACTAATAGGACGATAGTTACGAATGTCCTGCCTGGTCCCTTTCTTGTGTATTGGATTTTTCTTTGCAATTCTCCAGTCTTTTGGAACATCCCCTGTGTTTAATGATTTTTTCAAACAGTATTTTCAATGAAAAAAGATGATGTTTTCACTTCCAGACTATTCTGGGAGGTCAGGGATTCCTATATGTTTGCACTGATGTGTGTACGTTCTGTTGTATTTCAAGTCTAGCTTTCAGAGAACGGTTTTCTTTCAGCAACTTGTTTGTAACTGCTGATGCTATAACACTTGTTTGTTCAGATACAGTATTCCCATCCCCTTTTCCATTTTTTACACATGCCCATTAATAGGGCTCTATCAAACAACAGTTTCAGCACCTCCCACTGACAATTTGGCTCTATCAAAGACTGTTGGGATCACTACCTGCTAATAATGTCCTCCCATATGGGGATTAAACTCTGCTTTATGTGCACTTGGCAAAGTTACCTAATGTAGACAAAACTGAAAGTATGTCAGTATGTTCTAAATTGTCTCCATATGTAATTAACTATGAACCATGTATGTCTGATTATAGTCAATGCAAAAAAACTTTGTTAATGCACTAGTTAGGGTTAAATTGACAAAAGTAGGGAAATATGAAGTTAGGGTTCCCAACCCTAATGCCCCACTCCCACCATGCAGGCAGCAGCAGCAGGAAAAAAAGTTAATATTTGACCTCTCCTGCATATTCGCAGATCAGGCATGGGGTATGCCTTGGGGTCATCAACCCTAACACTCACCCCATTTCATCAGTAAATAAGCCGAGATGTGTACAATATATCATCATCATTCATTTTATTGATCAACCAAAGTCATTACAATATATTTAAATTCCATACATACAAATTATCAAAAATCACAAATATCCAATATAAAACTCCATATACAAACATATGACATTAATAGAAACTAGACATTGTAGTCAATCATCCTAGAAAGTGTAATTACAAAGTAATACTATCTTTAGATTAAATAATAAACCATTCTTTGTCATCCTGCACTCCTATATTTTATAAATATCCAATCTTTTGTCATATATTACAGATACTAACTTTTTAAAAACTTAATAACAGACTGCAATTGAGTTTTTTTTTTAGTATTGAACAGCATCAGTAGAATCTGATCTGGAGATTTAACACATTTCTCTAAAAGTGGGCTAAGCCGTCGTTTCCTTGGTTTGTCATATCACGGGCAAAGAAGGACAATGTGTTTTAGGTCATCTTCTAGAGTCAGTCCACATTTAGAATATCCAGTTAAAACCCCTTGTCTCTTTTTACCAAAACCTATATAATTAGCATTATATAATTCCATACGATATCTTGTAAATATTCAACGATCATCTTGATTATCCAGTATTTTTTAGTATAGCTCCAATGAATGATCAATTTTCAGGAGTTTATACCACCTGAAAAATTTTAATTTGTTTATATGATAATGATCATTGTTCCTTGAGATAACTCTCAATCTCAGTTTAATATCTGTTTTAATATCATATATTGGTCTAGTGTAGACCTCGGGGAAGAAGTTGACCCATCCCTAAAGGTAACAAGTAATCTTCAATGTCTTGAATTATTGGGAACATGAAACCCCAGACATTATATTGGATGGCTTCCTCCAAGCACATCCTTGGAAGTTTAGTTTCTGGCAAAAGAAAAAGTCTCATAATAAATATTAACCTCCTTTCTAGTGTTAAGGTTTCTATAGATTCCTGTCCCAGTTCTCTCTTAATGATCTCTGCAGAAATGGATTGAGGGCCTCTTAGTGTATATTTTTTGTATTTTATGAACCAGTACTTCTATTGGTTTTATACTACCATACTGAGTCCAGATTTCTGTTCAATACATTATACTTGATTTTATTTTTGCATTTGTGACTCTCCACCTATTCTTCCATTAAAAATGTTAAACCCAGTGAAGGCTGCTAAAAGCTTAGTTCTCTGCACTTCCAAGTGATTTTTCCATAAAAGGTTGTCTGTGAATCTGATGTCCAACATTATCATAATAATTTGTAGTGTTGATTTTCTGCCCTTCTGTATATATATAGAGGGGGTCTTTTTATTTCTATTCCCAAATATTACCAGATTTGTCTTAGCCTTATTTATTATCAAGCTGTCTTCCTTACAATGAGTAGCAAAATTGGTTATCTTCTGTTGAATTCAATATAAATGAAGTGGATAAAAAAAGTAATTATCTGTGTAACCGAGACAAGAAATTTTAATATTACCAGTCTTTGGGGAGTGAAAATCTGGATGGTCTGAGTTAGCTATTAATGAATTTATGTAAATATTAAAAAGAACTGGGGCAATTATACACCCTTGTCTTACTCCTTGATTTGTTTGAATTTGTGATGTTGAATTCCCTTTCTGGTTATAGTGCACCCTTATCCATGTATCCTGATTGAGTCTAATAATAATATCAAATAATGTAGGGTAAATTTTTAACAACTGTAGCTTTTCCCATAAATGGGTCAAATTTATGGAATCAAAAGCTGTCTTCAAATCTACAAAGCAGCAGTATAATTCAGATTTCTTAATCTTGACATGTTCCCATATTAAGTGGGAAAGAACAAAACAATGTTAAATTGTTGATCTTGAATGTCGAAACCCATTTTGCCATTTGGTAAGGATGTTTCCTTCCTTAACCCAATCTTCTAGTATTTCGATTAATATTCTTGTAAATAGTTTTTGAGAAGCATCTACCAAACTAATCGGTCTATACATAAATGGGTCATTGATGTTGCCCTTCTTAAAAAATGGGCATATTAAACTGCCTTTCCATGATTGATGGAAAGGTTCCCCCTGTACTTAACAATTAAAGGTATGGTACAATAATGGAAGTCACCCATCCTAGTAATATTTATAAATGTCTACAGTTATACAGTCTGGTCCAGGGGCTTTATTTAGAGCCATTTTGTTCAATGCATGTACAATATATGAGAATGAAGTGAGCATTAAGGTTGACAACCCCTAAGGCACACCCCACACCTGATTTGCAAAGAAGCAGCAGAGGTCAAATAGTAATATTTTGTCCTGTTGCTGCTTGCAGGGTGGGGGTGGGGCATTAGAGTTGGGAACCCTAATACCACATTTCCCTACCATTGTCAGTTTAACCATTACTAGTGCATTAACAAAGTTTTTGCAATGAATTTCTTTACTACTTGTGATAGGATAATCATATCCTCATTTGCCAGTGGGAACGCAGGGCCCTCTAGGCCCTGCACTTCCATCCCTCCATAGAAGCATACATGTATGTTGCTGTAGAAACACAAGGCCCTCTGTGCCCTGTGCTTCCATTTCTGCCAAAACAGCAATTTCTTTCCTTCATTGTATGGCTTGTTAAAGTTCCAGTGTTATCCTATGGGAATTAGCATTTTTTATTGTTCATGCTTTTTTTCTGTTGCCACTAAATGTGTAAGGGGAAGGGATATGTGTTATTCTTGTAGTACTCAAAAAGACCTTTGTTTTGTTGTATAGATGTTCCTTAAGTCCAACTACAGAGGGAGTTATGGCTTGTTGAATTTCAAATGTGGGGAAAATACTAAGTCCAAAATCTGTTTTCGTATAAGGGCATTCATTTTTGTATAAATTAAAAAAGTCATAGAAAAAAGGATGCCTTCATACAAAATAAATAATTGGAAAAAATTAATTCCAAATTCCTTTTTTGTATGAGGGCATTCTTTTTTTGTATGAATGAAAAAAGCATGCAAAAGAGGATGTCTTCATACCAAAAAAGAATAAGAAAAAACTAGGCCCAAATTATTTTTTCATATGCAGGTATTCTGCTTTCATTTGAATGAAAAAAGTGTACAAAGAAAGATGCCTCCTTCATACAAAAAAATAATTTAGATTTAGTTTTTTCCATTCTTTTTGTGTATGCAGGCATCCTTTTTTTTGTATTTTTTTTTTGGTTCATATGAAAAAAGAAAACCTTCATATGAAAAAAGATTTGGAAAACTAAATCCAAATTCTTTTTTGTATGAAGCCATCCTTTTTTCAGATGGACCAAGTCTTTTTTGTATGCCCATATGAAAAAAAATCAGCTGACAAAAAAGGATTTCTAAATGTTAAAAAAATACATTTCTGGATCATTTATCCACAGACTAAGTACAGAATCCACCTAATGGGGTCCTGGTGAGCAAGACACATGTGTTGGTGTGTGTGCAGGATGTCATTTTTGTGGGGTTTGAAATTTTATTTTGAAAAAACAGAAACAAGATGGTGGCTATATGTAAAAAGATTTTTTCCTCGTGAAAAAGGATTACCCCCATATGATAAAGAATCCTTTTCATATGGACCTTTTTTTTCATTCCAAGCAGCTATCCAAAAGACTGTACTGAGCAAGTTCAGAACCAAAATTTCAAAGTGTAATAACTTTGGAATGGATTAGGATTTTTTTCACCAAACCAGTGAAAGGTACATCTGTGGGTCAAGCTCAGTCTACCCTGAAACTTTCAGACTAAAATTCCAAAATGTCTGGGCACTAGGTAATGTCAAAAAAACAGTAAAAACCAGCAATTCAAAAAAAGTTATTTCACTATCCATATCTCGGAATCTGCACAGCCGACTGTAACAAAACTTGGCAAGTCAAGAGATATACCCCCCAGGACCATGTATGCAAAACTTTGTGTACATCAGTTGAACGGTTACAAAGATATTAAAGTGCAAAATTTGAGGTTTAACATAGAAACCCCTCCTCAACCCTAACTATAGTGATGCTACCGCATCACTATTATATGTGCAATATTCTATTTCTCAGAATATTTCTGGAACACTATCTCTGTGTGTAATTAATTCTGGGTCAACCCTGAAACTCAGCTGACCCAAAACTCAAATAAATAAAAAAGTGTAAGTTGTTTCTGGATATGACCTGTCCTTCTTAATCACTATTTGGAGGGGGTTATGTTTTCTGCCATCCAGTATTGTTTCTAAGGCAAAATGTAGAATTTATGGCTCTGTGTTATCAGTTAAAATACACCTTCTGGAATATAGGGACACAACCCTATTTCTAAATCCTATTTCTTAATCAGATACTGTCTTCAGATCCCTTGTAGAGTGTAAGTCATGTTTTCTGCTACTGCTCCTTTGATGTTTTGTTTCTCCTAATGTCTACAACTAGACAGTGTTCTAAGCTTTCCCAGAGTTTTCTAGAAAAAAATGTAAATTGCCACAACAGGGGTAAAAAAATATACTGGTTCCTCTGTGGAAGCACATGCAGTGGAGGCCAAGGAGGATTCTGGGGACCTCCCCAAAGGATAGCCACAGGAGGGTGGCACAAGACCCCACAGGGGAAGAAAACAATTCCTGGTGGAGGACTCAGTCATTGGAGGGCATAAGTGGGGGAGGAAGGGGAGAGGGAAATAAGGTGCCTGCCTGGCACCACAGCTCGGAGGGACAGGAAGTGAATCCTCAGGATCGTGGGAGCAGCTGCATGAGGGAGGGAGCTGGATGTTATTGTCCATCTAGGGACAAATGACCTGGCTATGAATGGGATCAGAGCAGTGCAAGAGGAGTTTGTAGAGTTGGGGAGGGGCCTTAGACAAGTAGCATGTACAGTAACCTTCTCGGAGGTGCTGCCTGTGTATGGCAAGGATGATACTAGGATACTCCGCACCATGGGATTCAATGAATGGTTCAAACACTGGTGTGGAACTCAGGGTTTTGGCTTCACTGGGGATTGGGGAACCACCTGGAGGGATGCATGCCTATACTGGCATGATGGTCTGCATCTGTCGGGGTGGGGAACCAGGATCCTAGGGGACAGGTTTAAATACTTCATTGGCAAGCATTTAAACTAGCCAAGGTGGGAGGCACTGAAAAGGAGCAGGGAAATCCCAGCCTCCCCCCACAAAACACTGTAATTAGCAAGGTAAACACCAAGGTAAAGAAGTCATTCAGGAGCAGGACAGGGGTAAATGCGACAAAGGCAAAAGCAGTAAGGACAGGGATGGGGCTAAAAGGGGTAAGGCCATCAAGAAATGGAGGGTGATGAGTACCAATGCCCATAGTCTGTGTAACAAGCTTCCTGAACTAGTGGCCTTGATGGAAGAGGGATTCCTGGATATTGTGGCAGTCACTGAAACATGGTATACAGAGAACCATGACTGGGATGTCAACATACCAGGATGCACAATCTACAGGAGGGACAGAGAGGGTAGAAGAGGAGGAGGAGGAGTACTCTCTATGTAAGGGAAGGGATTAAAGCAACAGAATTTAAGAGTAAGCATGAAGTAGATGAGTCACAATGGGTTACCCTGGAGACAGGAAATGGCACCACAATCTGCATGGGGGTTGTGTACAAACCCCCATCTCAGAGGAGGAAATGGACAAGGAAATGATAGAATGCATCCTTAAAATGACAGAAAAAGGGGAGATATTGTTGATGGGGGACTTGAATAAGCCAGATGTTAACTGGAGCATCTTTACTGCAGGCGCATCCAGGAACAGGGTCATTCTTGATGCCCTACAAGGGGCATGTCTCAGACAGCTAGTGTTGGAACCCACTCAGGAGGGAGCAGTCTTAGACCTGGCACTCTTAAAATGAGAACAGAGAAAGGATCTCAGATTTAGAAGTGGGTAGCCATCTGGGAACAAGCAACCACCAAAGAGTGTGGTTCACAATAAACACAGCCATAGAGTCAAGCCACACAAAAACAAGAGCACTGGACTTTAGGAGGGCTAACATTGGGAAAATGAGAGAGTGCCTCAGAAAAGCACCTGCAAATGGGCAAGAAGGAGAAGTGGAGGAACAATGGAGAATAATCAAAACAGCCATCATAGAGGCAACAAGCCTTTGTGTGAAGTGAATCAGTAAAACAAAACGAAGGAAAAAACCACTATGGTTCTCAAAAGAGGTGGTAGGAAAGGTTAAGGAGAAAAGGATAGCATTCAGGAAATATAAGGAAACATAAAAGGAGCAAGGCAGAGAACTTTATCAGTTAAAGCAGAAGGAGGCAGGGAAGGCAGTCAGAATAGCAAAGGCCCAAACTGAGGAAAAGATAGCCAATTCTTTTATGAAGGGGGATAAAACCTTTTATAGGTGCATTAGGGAGTGAAGAAAGACCAAGGGAGGGATATGGAGACTTAATAAAGGGGAGGGAATGTGGGCAGAGGGTGATAGTGAAAAAACAGGGATACTGAACAAATACTTCTGCTCAGTATTCACAACAGAAGAGGAGGGTGAGGTACCTAAACCAAACAAGAGAAACACTCTGGATAGGGGTGTCGATACCAGTCCATTCACAGAAGAAAGGGTTTGGAAATAACTCCTAAAACTGAGTATGGACAAAGCAATGGGGCCTGATGGAATTCACCCCAGAATTCTAAAAGAACTAAGGGTAGAACTAGTGACACCACTGACTACTCTCTTTAACAAATCATGGGAGGATGGAGTGGTATCTGAGGACTGGAGTAGGGTGGATGTGATTCCACTTCACAAAAGTGGGAGCAAGGCAGGACACTACAGACCAGTTAGTTTGACCTCAGTGGTAGGGAAAATTATGGAATCACTTCTGAAGGAAAGAACTGTTGAGTACCTAGAGGCCAGTGGGGCACAGGATCCAAGGCAGCATGGATTCACAGTGGGAAGGTCATGTCAGATGAATCTAATAGATTTCTTTGACTGGGTGACCAAAGTAGTAGACCAGGGAGGGGCTTTGCATATGGTCTACCTAGATTTTATCAAGGCATTTGACACAGTCTCACACAAAAGATTAATATACAAGTTAGCAGCCTTGGAGTGGGTCCCAAGGTGGTAGCCTGGATAAAAAATTGGCTGGACAACAGGACGCAAAGGGTAATAGTAAACGGAGTCCACAGTGAAGAAAAGAGGGTAACTAGCGGGGTACCGCAGGGTTCAGTACTGGGAATGGTCCTCTTTAATGTCTTTATAAGTGACATTGGAGAGCACCTGGAAGGAAAAGTATGTTTCTTTGCAGATGACACAAAGATCTGCAACAGAGTTGATACACAAGGTGGGGTGGAAAGGATGAAAAGTGACTTGGCATGACTGGAGGAATGGTCAGATGTATGGCAGCTCAGATTCAATGCAAAGAAGTGCAAGGTAATGCACCTGGGAAACAAAAACCTGGGGGAAGAGTACACAATGAGGGGTGAGATACTAACAACAACAAAAAATCAAAAGGGACCTGGGAGTAATTATATAAGATGACCTGAAGGTGGGCAAGCAATGTGAGAAGGCAGTAAGGAGGGCTGGGGGGATACTGGGATGCATAGGGAGAGGCATCAATAGTAGAAAACAAGAAGTTGTTATCCCTCTGTACAGAACATTGGTGAGACCCCATCCGGAGTACTGCATGCAGTTCTGGAGACCCCATCTCCACAAAGACATAGACAGAGTAGAGGCTGTTCAGAGGAGGCAACCAAAATGGTGCAGGGTCTGCACCAGAAGACATCTGAAGAGAGACTAAAGCAGCTTAATATGTATACCCTCGAGGAAAGGAGGGAGAAGGGGGGCATGAAAGAAACTTTCAAGTACCTCAAGGGAATTAACAAAGTCCAAGAGGGTAGCATCTTTCAGAAAAAGAGATGTGCAAGAACAAGGGGGCACAATTTGAAGATAGAGAGGGGATTGGCTCAGAGATAATATTAGAAAGTATTTTTTCACAGACAGGGTTGTGGATGCATGGAACAGCCTTCCTGAGGAGGTTGTGGAGTCAGGAACAGTGGGAGAATTCAAGAATGCATGGGACAGACATAAAGCAATTCTAGTGGGGGGTAGGAGGAAGTAAGCTGTTGGTTGACTAAAATCTGCAGCTTATCCATCAGGTAGGGAAAGGGGCAGACTAGGTGGGCCAAGCAGTCCTTATCTGCCATCAAATTCTATGTTTCTATTAAACTGAATCAAGATGTAATCCAAGGGGTTTAAGTTTTAGTTGCCATATGAAACATCCCTGCTGTCTTCATTCAAAGCATTGTTCTTTACCTAGTCCCTCCTCAGACTGCAGCAGTGGGACAGGACTGTCAGTTCTTTCTTCAGTGCATGGAGCTCCTCACCCACTATGGCTGTAGAGCCGCACTCCATCCAATGATCTCCCAAAGCCAACTGGCTGTGACAGTGGGGTTGTGGAGCCCACAATTACTACCCCTCTACCTGGCACTAAGAAAGTGCACCCATGAACTTTGTGGCCAGGACTGCTCATCATAACTTTAAACAAGACCCTGTGACAGTGAGGACTGGAGTACACAACAACTGCTACCCCTCTTGCTGGCACTGATCGAGTGTACCCATGAACTTTGTGGCCAGTGCTTCACAGCACAACTGCAAACCTGACCTGATGGTCTGGCATTGGGGTCAGGAAGCACAGCGCTCCATGAAGCCTCTACTGGGGAATATACATGTGGAAGCAGGCCATGGAATCAGTCACATTGCCAGCTGCCATGGGGCCCAGGAGCTGAAGTATGGACCTTGCAGTGACTCAGATACTGGAGGCAACCAGCGATGCCTGGGCTTTATCAAAATGTTTGCACCATTGTCTAGATGAAATGCCCATGCCTAAGCTGTGCCCAACACAGTGCCAATAAATTGATGGTGCTAGAAAGGGATGAGAACTATTTTGGATTAATCAACCAAGATACTCTGTTTGTTAAACAACTGGTGAATTCAGTAAAATGTAGAACCACTGCCCTGGACAACACATTGAGAAGCCAGACATCCAGGTAAGGAACTACATAAAGGTCTTCCCGGCATAAGGCCAAGGCCAACACAGCTAAGCATTTGGTGAAGACCCATGCAGCCAAGAACAAGCCGAGGGGCAAGACATTATCTACATTTAAAAAGTAAGTAACATAAAGAAATTGAAATAAAATTGACCAAAATTAACATAGGTGTTTTCCAAGATCTGATAAGTGGTTTAAGGTAGAAGAAAAACTGATCAGCGATAGGGCTGCCCACATTATATAGGCAACACCAACATACATCAGCATGTGCAGCCCCAGCTAGGCAAAGGTTTCTTAGTGATACTGACATTGACAGCCTACATTTCTGTAAGTATGGCTGTATGGAGGAAGATGTCCTTGTAGAAGATCCAGTATTACTGCTATTTCCCAACAAATTTTCTCCTACCACCTTAAAAATTTGTAAGTTGCGGCTGGCCCAGTGGCACTGAGGGTTGAGATGCTGGATGCCAAACCTCTCGGCACACTGGCAACCCGGGTTCATTCACAAGCCTGGGGCACCGGGGTCAGCTGAGGGGGAGGGTGAGGAGTCGAGTGAGCTGCTGGCTGGCAGCTCTCCTCCTCAGGGAGGGCTTGACGGTCTCCTCAGCACTTGGTCACCTCCTGGTGAAAGCTGGCGGGTGGCATCATGTTCGAGGAACCCTGGCCTTAGGCCGGGGGAGGGCAGAAGGGACTGTCACTGGAGCTGTGGTGTGCATGTGCACCTCCTCATGCATGCACTACCACATTCTGGGGCCTCAGGGTAAGGGGGAGTAAAACAAGGAAATACGAGGGGCAGCAGCAGGAAGAAGCCTCCAGGCCAGCTCCGAGGGATCTTCTGGGGCATGCAAGGTGTCTACAAGACCCCAAAAGACCCCAGCATCAGGTAAAGGTGGCCAACATGGGCAGCAGTCTGCTGTGGAGGATAAAAAAGCAATATGGAAAAAAAAATTGTAACTTGTTTTGTAACCCATACACAAGGGTCACTGGCTATGGCATTGGTGCTCAGAAGTCCAAAATAATAATAGGCAGCAATAAGGAGACAGCACTCCATTCACAAAAGGCACACTTCACAATGTAGCTCAGTGCATGAGTGAACTGTTTATTCAGTTAATGAAAAATTAAAAAGGAACAACATGCTGGAGCCGACCTCACGAAGGAGGACCCACAAAATGCCCAATGTTTCGCATCCACTTCAAGGGTACTTTGTTAAGGTAGCTTCTTCTGGACCACTTTATATAGTCCCTTATAATTAAGGAGAGCAAGAACAAACACCATATCACATGTGCAAAATTTGAATTAAATAATCTAAACAAAGCACAAATTAGCTCTCCGGTCTATCCACTTCATTAAATGGCATGGCTAAATATATATACATGACTAATCACATATTTAGTAGCTATGATCCCAAATTTATCTTATCAATAGCCATGACCGAAACAAATTTGCCTCCATTAAAAAAATGAGGATATTAAAATCTACCCTGGAAGTATTATATTTGTTAATCCAGGTGGGGTAATATAAAAAAGAAAATAAAAGCATTGTTTTAACTATTCAATGGCCATATTATTCCAGCATTACAATTTAAGAATATGCATGAACATTATATTAAAAGTCACTGAAATGAAACCAGACAATTCAAAAAACTATATAGGGGGCATGGCCATGGTGGCTACAAAATTAATTAGTAAATATGCAACACTACAAGAATTTGGTTCAACTCAGTTTGATCATTATTGCCTAGCCAATAGTGTCCCCAACTTATAAGTCCAGAAGGCCTCTCTCTCTTAGCTAGCACCACCTCAATATCTCCCCCCTTTTGAACCCAAAGACACATGTTCTGTCCCTATAGTAGTGGCACCATGTAAATCCCCCTCCACTGCACACTGATGTGCTGTGTAAGGGTAGATTTTTCATTACTGTTCAAGACAACCCTCATATGTTCCCCCAACTCAGTCTTTCAGTCTCCTTTTCATCTTCCCCACATACAAACTACCACATTTACATACTGCTATATAAATCACATTAGCTGTATCACACGTGATTAACTGTTTTATCATCTATGTGGTACCACCCTGGGGCTTAAAAATGTAGTGGTGTTCTCTACAACATCACAGTACTTACATGATTACATTTCTTGCAGCCAGGATTAGGAGGGGGAACCAACTACTCTTTTTCATAATAGGCTGTACAATATGCACCAAAGATACTTTAAGATTCCCCAACCTCTGGTAAGTTATATGTGGTAATGCCACAACTACATCTCCTTAATTTTAGCTCTGGTCTTAGAATCTCCCAACTCTTAATAGTCTGCACAGCTTTAGCATCTACAGAGTAGGTAGTTACAAAACTATTCTTATTAGTTTCCCCACATGATGCAGATCTGGCAGTTAAAAGGCATTCCCTTGTTATACTAGCCACATCCTTTCTTGCCTTCCAAATAACATCAGTTGCATAGCCATGTTCCATTAAATGGATTTCCAGATCATTTGGCACCCTGGCATATTCAATGCTTTCAGTATATTTCCTTTTCATGTGTATTAATTGTCGTTCTGGGATATTGGTTATGATGTGTATTGCACAGTGTACAACAGCTGCACCTGATATCATACAGTTAAGCAATAATGTACGACAGGTTGTGTGTCATGTTTGATAATGTCACATCTTGGGTGGTTGATGCATGAGGCCGTAGCCTGAGTGTGTTCAACACCTGAGAATTAAAAATTACTCACTGTAGTAATGTTGTTTGTTTTCAGGGATCCCTAACTATGGTTTCACTCTAAGCATCATTCTCCATGGAGACAAATGCCCCAGAGACAAACACATAGAAACATAGAAAAATAGAATCTGTCAGCAGATAAGGACCATACAAGCCACCTAGTCTGCCCATTTCGCTACTTGGTTTGGCAATCCCTACTCTTATCTGGACTGCCTTTCCCCTGCTCTGCTGTATACCAGGGTGCCTTTATGCTTATCCCATGTACTTCTGAATCCCTGGACATACCCTCAGCGAATCCATGCTACCTTGGGTCTTTTGCACTGTTTGACTCCAGGAGCTTCACTATCCTCTTCTTAAGCAGGGACTCCATCAGTTTCCTCACCATTGAGGTCAGGCTTACAGGTCTATAATGGCCTGCCTCCTCCCTACTTCGAGTATTGTTGGACATTATTCTAAGAATTGAATGTAGAACTTATAATGTGTGTTTGAAAACTCTGCACCTTCTATGCTGGCAGTTGTCAGATTTGTTTTCATAGCCTGAATAGAATATTGCTATTAAGTCTAGATAAGAAGGCTACAAAAATGCATGCAAATTTCAATTTTTGTAAAAAGCACCAATTAATTGAAGCAGACATGTAAATGTAAAAAGTAAATATAAAAATAAAACACAGCTTACAATTGTAGAGAAAAACTACAATAGCAATGCTCAAGCAACCTAAGTAAAAGTAACTGATTATTGTGAAAACCCATTTTCAGGTCCTGGAAGGAGAGGATGGGTGGAGAGTGAAACCATAGTGAGGGATCCCTGAGAAGAAACATCACTACAACAGTGAGTATTTTTTTCTTCTAACACCAGGTATCCCTTACTTATGGTTTCACTCAAAGCAGACTATACAGCAGTACCTTGGGAGGCTAGGCCCAAAACCTACTTTAAACATAAGCATAATAAACAAACGTAGAATGTGATGTCAGAGAAGGGTCGTTGGGCCCACCCAGTCTGCTCATTTTTATGGTTGCGTAGCAGAGCTATACAACACATTGCTGTGATGTAGTAGAGAGAGGGAACTCTGGAAGCATGTGACGGGATGCCTCAACTGTGTCCTTCCACAGTGGAGTTGAAGCACATGCGGTCCTTTCCATGTACTATAGTACTATTCCTCCCCCCATGCACTATTTTCCTGCTCCACACTCACTTCTGAGTCACTTCCAGATTCAGATCTAGCCCTTGTTTTCCTCCCCTTATATATATGTAATAATAGTTCCCCGATGTCTAGTGGCACCTCCCACCCTCTGATCACTGACCCAGTTATTTAACAATCTTTCTCTGGTATCTAATGGCACCCCTTCACCCTCCATCCATTGTCTAGTACTGTTTTTCTGGTGTTTAGTGGAACCCCACCCTCCGATCCCTATCCCCTTTGTGTACTATTGATTCCCTGGTGTCTAGTGGCACCCCCCACCCTCTGATCACTATCCTCCTATTGTTCCAATGTCAGCTGAAATAAAGAAAACCATCCCTCGATGTGCTTTTTTTTAAACCTGCAGAAAAGAAAACAGTCCCTCGTCAATCTGACCCCCACCCTGATCTCCCACTCAGCATTCACCACCTGACACCCCCACTACATCCCACACACACCCTCACTCACCTGAACAGGTCCCAGGGTAAAGATCCACTCTGCGATCAAAAACACGTCTTGCTGCTGGAACCACTGACTGCAATATAAGAAACTAAGGTAAGTGCAGTTCAATGTATTTCAATTTGGTTTTGAACTTTGATGCACAACTTTGTCATTTTTTGCATATTTTGGTCCAAAATTTTCAACATGGCCTTTTTGGGGATCCCACCTCATGATCAATGGCAGTGGAATTATGCAAATCAGGCCCAAAAGGTGATTTCATGCTCACATTGCAAAATCACCTTCCAGGTGGAATTTGAAAAATGTCACCACTCTTATTCATACATTGAAAATTTGGGGTCAGAATATGTAAAAATGACAAAGTTACTATCGCACGTTGAAATTTTTCTACTCTCGCTCATAACTTTAAAAATGTTCAATATTCTGACTCCAAATTTTCAACATAGCCATTTTTTCACATCACCTCATGAATGTGATAGTTGCCATTTTTCAAATCTAGCCAAAATGTAGTTTTGCACCTGTGGCATGGAATGACGTTTTTGGTGGCATGGAATCACATTTCGGCAGGGATTTGAAAACTGTCACCTACATGGTTCATGAGGTGGGTGAGACAGACGTTCACTTTTTTCAGCTGCATCAATACTGTCATTTTGCAGCCATATTGGCTCTGCCCAGAGTTTGTTTTTATAACCTTCATTTTTTTGCTGCTTTGGATAAAGGTTCTGCAATATACCAGTTCCAAAGCTGTCTTCCATTCTGCACTTTATGTCCGTCCAGAAAAACAGTGCTTTGTAAAGGTGTGTACTGTATTCCAAGTGTAACCCCTGGACCCCTGCCTTTTTGCAAATGACAGGTGGTATGCTGTTGAAGCTGACAGCAGTACCAGGTGGGGACTGGGTTCGGGGAGGACTAGGTTACTCGGCACAATGGGCCTAGGTTTGGCTACTCTGCACAGGGGCACCCAAGTAAATCCGAACACAGGAAGCAATAACTGTACCAGGAATGGGATTCTAAAGTGTGGCTTTTATTCACATCCAAACTGAACAAACAAAGCATAGACGGACCCCCACGGGGCTACATTCTTGGTAATACAGATAAGAGTAACAGAACACTTCTTCAACACTTCAGCCCTCAGGCTCTGAACCCACCAGGCACACAGCCCAGACTTGCATGCTGCTTTGGGTACACAGCCTGACTTGTACACTATTTGGGTTTTTCCTGGCCCGGCCCCCCTGCCGGCCACTCGATCCCAGTCCATGTGGCAGTGGACCACATTTTCTGTTGGTGGCTTCCCAAACCACCTTAGAGCCTTCGACTCCTTAAGGGAAATTTCCTTTCAATCCCATGTCTGGGTACTTCCCTCAGCACTGGCCAAGTGCCTGAGGCAAAGTAAAAGGGCCACAGAGCAAATCCGTAGAGGTGAACCTGGTTTCTAAAGATGGGGGGGTCTCTCACCTCCAGCTTCCACAATCCATACCCGGCCATTTCTCTGGCCATTAAACAACTCTTTTTGAAAGCTTGGCAATGTAGATTAAAGGGTAAACATACAGCACATTTCCTCTACATGTCTTGACTTTCCCCTTGTACTAAACTCGAACATACTTAAACAACTCTTCTTGAAAAGCTTGGCAATGTAGATTAAAGGGTAATTGTATGGCACATTTCCTCTACATGTCTTCACTTTCCCCTTGTGCTGGACTTGAACATACTTTTAGTTTGGCTAAGCCTATTCCTCTAGGTCTCCCACTAATTAAGCAGTCCAATCCCCACTTTAACACAGTTCAGGTGAAACATAGGCCCTTTGACAAGAGCAGAACTCACCCTTTGGTTGTAGGTGCTCCACAGGCGAATCTTGACAGCTTCTGGTGCCACAACACAACTTAGGAAAAACAAGGCAGCTTCTTCCCTAGCCGGAACCAGGAGGTTGCCCCTGGAATATCAGACAAATCTTCCACCCCATCCCCTCAGGGACGGGGCACAGAGACCAGTATCAGCAGTCTCCACCACTTCAAGAACAGATTACTGTGTTCCTCTTTTGGTGGAAACACACACCTTTCCCTATAAGTAGCTCTATATCAGAGCTTAGGCTCCAAGAGCCTGTGCACAGACTGCTGTGCTCCTCTCTTCTTCACTGCTCACACACAACTGCTGCTGCTCACTGTTTAAAAACTCCCAACATTTTAACCTAACTCCCATCTGCAGATTCCAATGTGGCACATGCAGCTGCGATAGTTCTATGGTGATGTCATCCCTCAGTCTCAGCTGAGACTGAGAACAGAGTGAGACAGTGTGAAATTCATTTAACTGGAGTTTCACAAGCTGCCTTCCCTGCCTACCACTAGGTCTTACTGGGATTCTAGTAACCCCGGGTAACAGCGGGGTTACACAAGTAGCTGCTTTGCAAATATCTAACAAGGCGATGTTCCTTGAGGATGCCACAGAGGCAGAGGTGCCCCTTGTGTGGTGCACCCTTAAGCCTCTGGGTGGCATTTTCCCTGACTTTTTCATAGCAGAACTGAATGCAAATAAGAGATACTGTAGACCTCTTGGTAGCTGGTTTACCATTGCCAACCTCTCTGTAGGTAATGAAAAGCTGAGTATTTTGGGGATCTAACATCTTTGGCCTGGTCCAAATAAATGCTCAGAGTTCATTTCAAGTCAAGGCTGCGTAATGTTTGTACACCTGGACTGAACTGTTCTGGACAAAGGATAGGACGTGTTATTGACTGGTTCACATGACATTCAGACACCACCTTGGGTAAGAATTTCCTATTGGTTCTAAGGACTTCCTTATCAATGTGGAAGATAAGTTAATAATACGCTATGACAGGGTGTGCATTATAGGAGTTTATTGCACACCCCAGGGGTGTTGTAAGGCATGAGGCCAATGACAGAGTGTCCTTACTTCCCCGGGAAGTGCATTAAAATCCAAGATGAACACCCTGGGGGGTTTATTATACTTATAAAATGGCTCTACAGTATGTACATTTTTGGGGGGGAAGAAACTGAGATTCAGCCCCTGACTATGCACTTATAGAGATTTAATGCATGGTCAGGTGATGTCTCTCGACAAATGACATTTCTAGATTTTTTCTTGCCATTTTATATTGTAATTTGGCTTTTTGCAGAGGGCATGCAGTTAGCTCACGCTCCTAGCTGAGGTTATGGCAATCAAGAATATTGTTTCCCATATGAATACTTTAAGTCAGCAGTGTCCATAAACTCAAAAGGAGCCTCAATGAGCTGGGCAAGGTGGACACTGAGATCCCACTGTGGGATTGGGTCCCTTAACGGTGGGTACAGATAACTGAGTCTTTTGAAAAATCTTTTCAATATGGGTTGAGAGGCCAGCGACTTTCCTTTGCTTGCTGATATGTAGGCTGACACTGCTGCTAAGTGCACCTTCAGTGTTGATGGCCTTAGGCCTAATGACTGCAGATGTACCAAGTATTCCGAAAGTGTAGGCAACCCTGCCTCAATCGAAATTATTCTTTTAGGGGAGCACCAGTAAGAAAATCCTCTGCCATTTAGAGGAGTATGCTCTGCTGGTTGCCAGTTTCCTTGAAACTCCAAGCACATTTAGAAATTCCTCAGAGAGATTTAAACCAAAGTATTCTAGCTCTTCAAGAACCATGCCCTCAGGTTTAGTGTTTGTATGTCTGGGAATGCTATCTTGCTCTGAGATATAGTCAGCAGATTGTGACTTAGTGGCAAGCTGATTGGAGGTTTGCTGGATAGGGTCAACAGATTTGAATACCAGGTGTCTCTCTGGCCCAGTCTGGGCCTATTAGAATCATCGTTGCAGACTCCCTCCTGTGTTCAGGAGAATTTTCTGGATGAGTGGAAACAGCGGGAAGGCATACAGAAACTTCTCTGTTCAATCCAAAACTAGGAAGTCTTCTGGGACTGTTACTCTCTGGTGGTCTGCAACATAAAATGTGGAAGTTGACTGTTTTCCCAAGATGCAAACAGGACTATCTTGGTAGTATCCCACCTTCTTGAAACTGGCCAGAACTTGTCTGTTCAAGGTCCATTTGTGGTTTCCCTGACTGATTCTGCTTAAAGAATCTGCCAGGACATTGTCTTTGCCTGGCAAGTGCACCATATGAATGTCTGCTTCTAGGATTTATGCCAGATCCCACATCCTCATCGCTGCTGTATACAGTTTTGACAGTCTTCTCCCTCCCTGCTTGTTTATGCTTTTAAACTAGCCAAGGGGGTGGCAGGCCAGCAGGGAGGGTACCTAATTGCCCAACCCCTACAGCTAGCAGTGTAACCAGTGAACAGGAGGACTGGATATCTCTACAAAACAGTGTGCAAAAGATGGAGCTAAGCACCCAAAAGGTGAAATGGCAGAAAGTGGGTACAATTCAACAGAAGGGCAGACAGCAGGGAGAACCAGGGATAAAGGACAACCAGGGAGGGGGCTGGAGTAGAACAGCTAAAGGAGCAGAACCAAATCACACAAAAACACGTATCCTGGATTTTAGGGGGACAGACTTTGGGAAAATGGGGAGATGCTTGAAAGAGGCATTAATGGGAATGGAATGGGAATCAGGGGTTGAGGAACAGTGGGCAATATTTAAAATGGGGATTACAAGAGCAACAGAATTATGCATTAAGCAGGTTAGCAAGGGGGAAAAGGAAGAGGAGGCCATTATGATTTTCCAAGGAGGTAGCGAAGAAAGTGAAAGCCAAAAATATTGCATTCAGGCAGTACAAAATGATGCAGGCAGAAGGGGATAGGGAGAAGTACCAGGAGAAGCAAAGGGAGGCAGGGAGGTCAGCAAGGGAAGCCAAAGCTCAGACAAAACAGCACATCACAAAATCAGTGGGTAGAAGGGACAAAACCTTTTACAGGTACATAAGTGAAAAAAGAAAGGCAAAGGGAGGGATCGTGAGACTGAAGGGGAGGATGGGGGCCGCGTGGAGGATGACAACAGTAAAGCTGACATATTGAACATCTATTTCTGCTCAGTCTTTACTGAGGAAGAGGAGGGTAATGGGCCTGAAGGGAGTACAAGGGGTGGGAACGGTGCAGAAATGGACACAAGTCCCTTTACACGGGAAAGGGTCCTAAATGAATTTAATTGTTTAATTGTTTAATTAGTATTTCAGAAAGACCTTTGAGCATGAGCTCTTTTACAAAGGTTCCACGTCAGGGTGAACAATAAGACAATACACATATTCAGTGTTTACAGAGGCCTGATCATTAGGCATTAAAGAGCGATTACATGACAATTAGACAAATAGGAGAAAAAAAACTGAACAGTTGTAATCGAATACTAAGCTATTTCTAATCAGTTGCCCTAGGTAGCACACCCCTGGAAACCTCCAAATCCGTTGATAGACTATGGCAGAGTAACTGCATAGGGTTTAACACTATCCCAGATGGCAAGAGGCTGGGTGACAGTGAAGCAAGGGGGAATGGGTTTGAAACCAACCACAGAGAGTGAGAGATGGGGGATAGTGAAACGGGGTGGGGGCTGTGATGGGGGAGCAGCTCCACAGGGCTTTGTCAGAGTATGGTGTGTGTGTGGGGGGTTGGGAGGACAGTACCAAGTGGGTTTAAAGATGACTGATAACACTTAAGCCTTGGTTAGGCTGGAATGGAGGCAGGAGTTCTCTGGTAACCCTGCTGGGTGTTACCTTGGGGGTAGGCCTGTCTATCAAGTGGGGCCTGAGAAGTAGGTGCATTTTGAGTTAGACATTAGTTGCTGTTTGAGGCCTACTTTGAATTGAGACAGGCTGTTTGTTTGTAATTTCATCGGGAGTTCATTTATCCACAGGAGGACCCAATAGGAGAAAGCACGTGCCCTAGTGAGGTTAAACGGAATGGTATGGACAGTGCTCCATTCTTCCTCTGTCTGGTGATGTGTTTTGAGAGAGAAGCCTCAAGCAGGTTTCCTATACACGGTGTTTTTTTTCCAAGGAGTGCCTTCTTTCCCAGGAGGCAAGTTTGGTATTTGACCCTGTCTTTTAGGTTAAGCCAGTTTGTACACTCATACAGGGTGCAAGTATGAGTGTAGTGATCTGCACACAGGGTGAGGCGGCATGCCTTATTGAGTGCAATTTGGACCCTTTTGAGCACTCTATCAGTAGCAGCTCCATAGACCAACAGCCCGTAGTCTATTGTGGAGAGTATGGAGCTGGAGACTGAGATTCCGAGTGCTTCCGGGGTGAGGGATTTCTTATGCCTATAGAGGACCTTGATCTTTGTGTTTACCACTTTGACAAGGGAGTCTACGTGGTGCGTATAAGTGAGAGAGTCATCAATGGTGACTCCAAGGTACTTGAACAAGTGCACCTGCTCAATCAGATTGAATTGGAAGTAATTGGAAGCAATAAGAGTCAATAATGCAATGGGGCCAGATGGGGTGCACCCCACGGTCTTAAAGAAACTAAGAGAGGTGGTAGCTGAACCTCTGGCAATCCTGTTTAGCCAATCACTGGAAACAGGGGAGGTACCCAAAGACTGGAGGACAGTAGATGTAGCCCCCTTATATAAAAGCAGGAACAAAGATGAAGCAGGGAACTACAGACCGCTCAGCCTGACCTCGGTAGTGGGGAAGATCAAGGAAGCACTACTGAAGGAGAGAATGGAGGAACTTCTGGTTGTCAACATGCTACAGGACCCAAGGCAGCATGGTTTCACCAGGGGGAGGTCATGTCAGACCAACCTCATTGAATTTTTTGACTGGGTGACAAGGGAGGTGGATCAGGGGAGGGCAGTGGATGTGGCCTATCTGGACTTCAGCAAGGTCTTTGACACTGTGCCACATAGAAGGTTATTCAAAAAACTGGGGAATATGGCAGTGGGCAGGACAGTAGTGCAGTGGGTAGGTAATTGGCTGGGTGGCAGAACACAGAGGGTGGTGGTAAATGGCTGTCACTCCCAAGAGGGAAGAGCGATCAGTGGAGTACCACAGGGATCAGTGCTGGGACCGGTTCTATTCAATGTCTTCATCAGTGACATTGCACAGGACCTAGAAGGCAGAATTTTCCTGTTCACTGATGACACGAAGCTCTCTAACAGACTGGACATGCTAGAGGTTGTAGACAGAATGAGGCAGGACCTGCAGAAGCTTAAAGAACGGTCAAGGGTTTGGCAGTTGAAATTCAACACAAAGAAGTGCAAGATAATGCATATGGGGCACAAAAACCCTGGAACAACATATCAGTTGAGGGGAGAGGATATAGCATGCGCCAAGCAGGAAAGGGATCTTGGGGTTATCATCTCTGATGACCTCAAGTAGGGAAACAGTGTGACAAGGCAGCAGGTAAAGTAAATAGGATGCTGGGTTGCATAGGCAGGGGCATCACCAGCAGGAAAAGGGAGGTCTTAATTCCACTATGCAAGACACTAGTGAGGCCCCACCTGGAGTACAGTGTACAGTTCTGCAGACCTTACCAATATAAGGACATAGACAGGGTAGAGAGGGTTCACAGGAGGGCAACAAAGATGGTACATGGATTGCATCACAAGTCCTATGAGGACAGGTTGAAGGACTTGAATATGTACTCCCTGGAGGAGAGGCTGGAGAGCGGGGATATGATAGAGACATACAAGTACCTTACAGGGAGGAACAGAGTGCAGGATGACACTATTTTCCAATGAAAAAGATGTTCCAGGACTAGAGGGCATGGGATGAAGTTGGAAGGGAAGGCGTTTCAGAGGAAATGTGAGGAAAGAATTTCTTCACAGAATAGGTGGTGGACAAGCGGAACACCCTGCCAGAGGAAGTAGTGGGGGCTGAAACAATCATGGGATTTAAGAATACATGGGATAGATAATAAGGGAATTCTGGAGATCAGGGGTAAGGGGCTAAAGACTTCTAGGAAAACATAAAATGAACTTACAAGCTCAAATGGGCAGACTGGGTGGGCCATAGGCCCTTATCTGTTGACAATGTCTATGTATCTACATTGTTGTGGTGTTGTCTGTTGTGATTTGGGCAAACTAATCTTGTAGCTGGGAGGTGAAAAATTGTATTTCTAGGAGCACTGCCCTGAGCTCTAGTATTCTGATGTGTTCCAGTGACTCCTGTGGGCTCCATGTGTCACTCGCTGCGAGGTCCTGTAGGGGGGCACCCCATTGCAGGAGTTTTCTGTTTTTTTTTTACCTTTGTTTTACCAGGAGAGACACACTAAGCTGAAAACTTGTTTACAGGTGCAACCTGGCAGCACAAGGAAGTTAAGTAACTTGCTTAGGGTCACACAGTATGCAAGCGGGGTGAAGCAGGAGTGAGGCATCTGTAGTGAGGATACTTGCTGGTGATTGCTAAAGGGAGGGAATGCCCTCTCTAAGGTTGCTTTCTTCCTTCCACCACTCTAGTGTCTTCACTAGTGCTTTTGTCACTGGCACCAGCTTTGAGAGTGGGTCTCACCATTGAGACCAGTTGTCTCTTAAGTGGTGCTTGATATCTCTGATTTGGAGCCTGTCCCATGGGACCACAGCTGTGGATGCAGCCATGTGTCCTAGTAATTGCAGAAAGTCCCTTGAAAGTCTTGGCTGACTTGTCTTGAAGGTCTCTGCTGCTGCTGTCATAGCTGTAACTGTGGCCTGCAGGAGGAAAGCTTTCCCCTGGAAGATGTATAGCTCTGCTCCTATGACCTCCAGTACTTGAATAGGTTCTAGCTGGAACTTTTGCAGGTTTATCAGGCATCCTAGAGACTCCAAGGTGTATGTTACAATTTGTAGAGAGCACTGTGTCTCCTGTTCTGTTTTCCCTGAGACTAGCCACTCATCCAGGTAGGGACAAATTATCACACCCTGTCTTCTCAGGTGTGATGCCACCATAGCCAAGCACTTTGTGAATACCCTTCGTGCTCAGGTGAGGCTAAAGGGGAGAGGTGTGAACTGGTATTGGCAGTTTCCCAGCTTGAACCTGAGATGTTTTCTGTGCAATGGCCTGACTGGAATATGAAAATAGGTATCTTTCAGATCCAGTGATCCCAGTCAGTGTCCTGATTGCAGAGATGGTATCACTGTTCTTAATGTGACCATCTTGAATTTCTCTTTCTTTATATGCCTGTTTAAATACCTGAGATCTAAAATGGATCACCACTTACCATTTTTCTTGTGGGTGAGGAAGTGCCTTGAGAATAGGCAGTTGCTTCACTGAAAGACAGGGACCTTTTCTACAGCCTTTGCAGTCATCATTCTTTTTATTTCTATTTCTGGCAAAATTCTCTCTGTGGGAAAGTGTGTTGGAAAATGTTTGTGTTTCTGCAGTCTTGGTAATTTTTTGAACTGCAGAGACAGTCCTTGGCCCACTACTTTCAGAACCCATTTGTCTGTGGCAATATTTACTCATTCCTGCAGATGAGTCAGTCCCGCCTCCCCCCACTGGCAATGCATGGGCAACCTGTATGGAACTGTCAGGGGTTTTGCTTTGGCTGGGGCTTGAGTGCTGGTGCTGTTGCAGCAGTATTTGCTACACCCTTTCTGCCCCTTCTCCTGTAGTATCCCCTTTGTGCCTGATACTCATAGAAAGCTTATGGGGTAGAGACCCTTAGGAAATAACCTCTGCTTCTACCTCCCCTTCCATAGGGTCTATAGCAAGTAGGAGACTTTCCTCTCTCTCATTGTTACTCTTAAAAGTGGTTTTGTATTCATCCACTTTTTCATATATGCTTCTGTTTTGGCATCAAAATGCAAATTTTCTTAAAAGGGGAAATCCATGCCTTTGGTTTGGGTATTCTGGGAAAGGTTAACCAGAAGAATATTCTTAAAGACACTGCATGGGCTAGTACTGTAGCTGCTGTGTCATTTGTGTCCATAGCAGTCTGGAAATGGTATTTAGTGGCATCCAGGTCTGATCTCACAGTGGCATCCAAATCCTGCACCAGATCATTGTCTTCTCTATGGACAAGTGCTCAGACTATGTTCCACGATGCTTTCTGGTACTGTGCTACATACAGTATGCTGAATAAGCTGCCTGCCTAATGAGCAAGGAAGTTGCAGTATAAACTTTCTTGCCCATAGCATACAACTTTTTGGAGTCCTTTTCCGGAGGCTGTACAGAAAGAATGACTTTTACTCTCTCATAAGCAGCAGTCTGGACTACATTTTGGTGATCAGGATAGGCATACAGGCATTCTACCTCCTGTCTGTCCACCTAGTATTTTCTAACAATCTTTTTTTGTCAATAGCTGTAACTGAAGTAGGAGCAGACATGACTTTTGATATGGCCTTCTTAAGAGACTTGTGTATAGTGACTAGCAAACTCTTTGAGGGAGCCATACCCATCTTATCAGTAAATTCAGCACCCTCTTCATCCTCTTGAGTTTCCTGAGGGTGGATGTTTAGGGTATCAAGCATATGTCTGACAAATGAGGAAAATATGTCCTCATTACGCACTGGAGGGGAGCAAAAATCTTGCTGAGGTGGGCCACCTGATTCCATGATATCACCTTCCTCCTCCTGTACATAATATTCTTCTTCTTCCTCCTTCTCCACTGGTGGATAGGCTGGGACCTAAGCTCAGGGAGGTGGGTTGGTGAACATTTCCCATAGCCTGGATAATTTTCAAGAATTACCAAATTTTTGATATGTCCTCTGACAAGGACTTTTTTCTATCACTTGCCTACTCCTTTCTCCATTCAGAAGGAGTGGCAGTGACATTTTTTTCTTTAAATTTCTTTTTGGCAGGCAGCATTTCAACGGTTTGCTTAGAAGCTGCTTTAATTAGATTCTTGTCATCAACGGGTTCAGGGTTCCCCTTTTGGGACACCCTAATATCTGATCCATCTTTAGCATGCTTTTCAAATGGCTAAGCAGCTTTATTATTTTCTTGTGTAACCCTGGCACCATGTGTCAATGGACTACTACCCCTGCCTTGTGTGTACAGTGAAGGTTGAGGGGCCTGGGCTCCATTCAGAATGGTCTGGAAGTTCATTTCCAAATGATTTCACAATAGCGTGATGCCTCCACCCAGAGTAAGGTTTTGTGGATCAGTTAGTAATTTGGGTAGAACCCCCAGGATGCAATACCTACCCATCTCCCTTCCCAAACACCCCCCCCACACACAGAAATACACTTTATCTGGCAAATTCAGTACCAACTGTGTAATTAGAGGAGATCTCTAATAGTATGTTCACTGACACACTTGTAGGGAAAAAGAATAAACACAGCTTTATTTACCATATGGGTTAGGAATAAGGAGGGAATACCTGGAACAAGGATGTACCTAGTATTAAACATTCAATTGTTTGGCAGAAATGCAATGCAGAGATATACCCAATTGGCATTGAACCATAAACATTAAACAGTGAGCAGTAAACAACAGTGCTCAACCTCTCACCAGCATAAAACAAGGAATACAGACCCCCCCCACCACCATCTGGTACCAGACCCCCTAGTCCTACGCTGAGGAACCCCAGACTGGTGCAGACCTGTTGTTGCTGCTGCTGCGGGTTGGCTGGTGTTGGTGCACTTAAACGTTGCAAATAATAACTTTAACTGTAACTGGCTATGCCAGTTGTTAAACACTTTCCCCCAAGTTGTTTTGCAGGGCAGCCCTGCTTACTCAGTTTGGTAAACAGTCTGGGCGACACAAAGAGGCTGGAGATGAAGGTTTGCTGAGGCCAGTCTTGAACTGCACTGTGCTGGTATCAGGGGCAGTTGGTGGTGCACGCCTACAGCAGGAAACAGGAAACAGCAACACCGGTTGCAGGGATGAAAGAATGCTGGTCTGCACCTGTCAAGTCTTTCCAAGCTTCACCCTGGCTGGCCTTTGTAAGCGGTGTTCACCTGACAGGCCTCTTGACATCTTCTTCTCTGGTGGTCCCCTGAATTGGTTGGGGGGGCAGTTTCTTTGTTTCCCCCTGGCTTCAACAGGAACTTTAGTCACCCTGCTGGCCAGTGGCAGTAGCCAAAGGGTGGAAAATGCTGGGTGTTCCCCACAGGAACAAACAGTCTCTAGCTTTCTTTTGTCAGTCAGCCACTCGAACACCTCTGCTGGCAGGCAGGACACTTCTGGTGGTGATCCACTATAGACAGGGGACATCAAGGCAGGGTGATCCCTTCAGGAACAAACAGTTTCTGGTAAACGTTTCAATCAGGAGCTGCTGAGATTCACTCCACATACAGGCTTAGCTGTTAAACCTGTCAAAACAGCAAAGCAGGCAGAGTCTGTCTTGCCTTCAAGGTTAGTGAAACCTCTTTTTGTCAGAAAACCACTTCTCCATTCTGGAGACACAGTCAGGAGCCCTCTGACTGGTGTGAGGGCTCCCCTCCACCTGCCACGGAACCCTGCTTCACTTTCCAGGGCTTGAGGAGAACTGCCTCGAGCTGTAACAGTCTGTTTTCTTTCTTTGAAGAAAATACAGCCTCTGATTGGTTGATAGAGCTGTTCATCATGTTAATCGATGCCTGATTGGTCTTCATTTGGGTGCCCTGCACATTGTATACTCCCCTCTCCCAGAAGCCATCTCTCAGCCCTCCAAGGCTTCTGCGAACTCCTATTGGAATGGCTGGAAGGGTCACAGGGTCTCTTAAGATGGCTGCTATGCAAAAGAGTTTATAGCAGTCCATACTTTGGAAGTACATTGCCAGCAAACAAAATCTTTTTACTTTTAACTGTCCACATGGCTTGATAGCCTGTACTGTGCCCTTTTATCCAGTATCAGAATAAAGTTTGTAGGGGTCACCATTCACCTGTCGCTGCAGCCATTATGCAGTCCTACTATGCAGCTAGCAGGCTCCATTCATTTGTGCAGTGAACTACATTTTGTCTGCTGGGCTCATTTACATGCATTTATAAGTGCTTTTTAAATAATAACATATGCAGCCCCTAAGGTCCCTCTCTCATGTCTCTGGAACCGATTAACTGATTTGGGGGTCCTGGATCATGGGGGGACCTATGTTTTGCCATAGGAGTGGCTTTAAAACAAAAGTGCTCTACTGCACATACGTGAACCTGCCAGCTCACACTCCATGGTGCGGCCGCATGGTGATTCACATCTTTGCTCCTCCAGCCCTCTGATTCTGTAGAAAACACTTTGCGGAGGCCAGCAGGAAGTTTGTGAAGTGGTGCAAGACTCGGGCAGGCAGCAGTGAGCAGCATGGAGTCCCTGGGGGCTAAAGGTAAGCCCCACACTTTGGTGGGGGTTTACATGCCTTAAAACCTTGTCATCCACGCCAAGCCCTTAAGCAGGTCTTGCCATGATTAACCACAGACCATAACTTATTTACAATACTAGTCTATCTAATAATAATAATAATAATAAAAATACTGTAATAAAATATTATTTATATTGTGCCTTTCTAAAACTCAAGGCACTTTACAATAATAACAGATAAAACAAATAAAACATCAATCTGAGCACATAACATCCCAATAATCAATTAAGATAGATCTTAGACCATAAATAGGTCTTTAAGGCCTTTTTAAATTCCTCCATGGATGCACACTGATGAAGTGGACGGAGTAGAGAATTCCAGAGGGTAGGGGCAGCATACATTAAAGCACAAGCTCCTGAAGATTTTAAAGAAACCCTCGGAATCTCTAGCAACCCCATATCCGCCGAGGGGAGAGATCACTTAGGGCAGTAGGGGACCAGAAGCTGTTACAAGTAGTCCGGGCCCTGTCCGTGTAGGGCTTTGTAAGTCAAAAGACCAACTTTAAAGGTGATCCGCCACTGTTATTGGCAGCCAGTGCAGATCGCGCAGAACTGGAGAAATATGACAGACACGATATGTACCCATCAATAACCGGGCCGCAGCATTCTGTGCCAGCTGCGGGCAATGGATATCAACCCCAGGAAGCCCTAGATAAAGGGAGTTGCAATAATCAAGACATGAGGTCAAAAAAGCGTGGATCAATTTTTTTTTTTTTTTTTATTTAGTTTTTGTTGACCAGGTAAGTGCACTAGACAAATCCTGCCTATTTTCAGGCACAACCTGGGGGAAGGGGATATAGATGAATGCCAACTGACCTTGAACCAGATTAAGCTGTTAGTGGTATTTTTAATGAATGAGGGAAATTTGTCCAGGACACCAAGGAAATTCCCTTACTCTGTGTGACAGAGGGTGCTGCATCCTTGCGATTTCTCTTCAGTGTGTGGGAGTTTTTGGTGTGAGCAGATGTGCAGGAGGCTGAGGAGCCGATCACCTCCTCAGCTCCTGATGGACGGCGTGATCAAGATGGATTCAGACTCGGTTATGCACCTGACCGCTTCTACTGAAATTTTGAAGTTACCTGATGAGGATTGCTCCTGCGATGTCCCCTTGGAGGCAGGAACTGCTTTGCTGAACCGTGATGCAGTCGGAATTCATTTACGACTTGCTGAGCTTGACTGGCAACGGAACCTTTTGTTGCAGGAATTGCAGCAGTGCTGAGAGGCTGCCCCTTGTGTCCCGGAACAGAAAGGGCCACGTATTGCTGCTGCACTAGACCTTTTTGCTGTAACGCCAACTATGGAGCTCATGGAGCTGCCCCCTGTACAACCTTCTTGCTCCACCGATAAAGTTCTGGCTGAAATGGGTGAGTCTACAGTTTTATCTACTGCTGCAAATTTACATCCAACTGCTGGTTCTGTGAGGATTGATTCTGTTTCTGTTTCAACTGCATCACCTAAAGGATCAACTGTGGGGCTTTTTACTATAGGCCTCTCCCCAAAGGAAAAATTATCACAACCTGGAGGTGTAGTAAGTCAAACAGCTAAGGGGCATAGGTCTCCTTCTTTACCTGTGACTGCTTCCGTTTCTCCACATTCTGTGCAGCTGTTAGAAGGGGAAGCTAAAGCCCCTGCAACCTGGGTAGCTGCAGCCTTAGAAGCTGCAGGATGGGTAAAATCCCTTGATGGAAAATCTTGGGATGCTAATTTTCCCGTAGGAGGGGACAAAGCTCCTTCTTCCCCAGTTACAGCCTCACTGATAACGCCAGGTCAGTTGCCTGCTGAAAGGTCTGATTTTGTCTCACCTACTCTTAGTCATGATTTGATGGATGACATTAGGCGGCTGGAAGAGGACGGCTTCCACCTCCCACTGCCCCCCCCACCAAGACCTTGAATGAAGGTCATGCACTTCAACAGCCCAGTCCTGCAGCACCTTCACTGGCTGTACCCAAACAAAAGTCTACTTCATCTGTATGGCATGCTAAGGTGAATGAAAAACTGTTTCCTGCTACGTTTGGTTTGTTAAATGAGCCTGCTGCCAGACGAAATGCAGTGAGGTTAAAATTTAGGGGATCAGTGGACGACATTCCTAATATAATATTTATAGGGCAGGAACTGCTGAAAAAAAGTATGAGGGTTTTATGCATATGAGATCTATGCATTAATCCATATGCCTGGGGATTCCATATTTGACATTAGTTTCAAGCATCCTGCTGGGCTGGACCGTTTTTGGAAACAGTATCAGGCTTTAAAAAACACTCCTTTATGGAAGTCTTTTTTGGCTATCCCCTTAACCAAACCTGTTTCAAAGAAAATTACAGTATTATTTCACAATGAAGGAGTCAACGTTGCTGATATAACCTATTGGTTACAACAGCACTGTACTGTAAAAAGCCGCCCTGAGCCCATTCTTGACAATGAACATCTTTGGACAAAGGTTGGTGTTTATTTGATTGATCTGCAATAAGAGAATGGTTTAACTAAACACTTGCTTGTTTCTTTTTGGGATGGGACAGGGGTGTTCTTTTTTATCCGGGACAACCAAGGGCTTGTTATAATCGTGGGGCATTGGGACATTTGAGTAATGTGTGTGACCAACAGAAGTGCGGGCTTTGTGGAGATTTAGGCCATATAGGGGCTCATTGCAGACGTCCGATGAGATGTAACCTCTGTGATGAGCAGGGGCATACTTTTCGCTCTTGCTCCTGGGCCTCCCATAATCAGGCTGATCCTGCCATATGTGCTGAACAAGATGTGTATGTTGCCAATGCTCAAAAGGAGACCCAGAAGATGCAGGATTTACTTCTACTAACTGATTTGCCTACTACTGTCCCTCACATGCCATCCGCCTCTTCTCCAGTCCCTGCTGAAGAAGGGAAAGATTAGGCTCAGACCCTGGAGCAAATGGACACTTCTGCCCCAGTCCCTCTCTTCTACTACCATTGGAGTGGGTGCTGATTTTTTTCCTGCTTCCCCTCCTCTCCCTACTAGCTCTGAGCAGGTGTCTCTTCCTTTGCTAGATGTGGGACTCCCTCCACTAGACGTGCCCCAGACTAGTGTGCCTGTGGAGGGACAGGAGTCTAATAGTATGCCCCCCGGGGGTGCAGTGTGAAATCACCTTTCAGAGGGTCACTCGTTCTAAGTTTTCGAAATCCAGTTCTGAAGCCCTTTCTTTCTCTACTGAGCCTGATTCAGTTTTAGCTTCCCATCCTTTTGTCCCCTTACTTGACCATGAGGGAGATGATGATGGGGTAGATTCTGATTTCTCCTCAGTTGCTTCCTCACTCCCAGAGCCCTCCCTTGATACAGAGGTTAAGGATAAACCTAAACCTAAAAAGAGGGAAAAAAGGATGTGATTTACTCTTTACCTTAGTCCTTGACCCTCACCCTCCTTAATTTTATGGCAAAAGATATTTCCTTTCTTACTGTTAACGTGAACAGTATTAAATCTCAAACAAGGAGACATATTACTTTTGCCAGCTTAAGTGAAAATTCTGGTTCCATCATCCTCTTACAGGATACCAGATTTTGCTCATTGAAAGATATAAAAGATGCAGAAAAAGATTGGCGGTGGGGTGTCTCCTTATGGTCATTGGGAGAGGATGTCTGTGATGGTTTGGGACTATTATTCTCTAATATAGAAGTCCAAGTTTTGCAGGTTCTGGATCTTTTGCCTGGTAGGGCTATGCTTCTGGATATAATTGTTTCCCATTGTGTATACTGCCTTATCAATATTTATGCCCCTCAGTCAAAAGCTGACAGGTCGGCTTTGTTTCACCACATTTCTCTGTATTTGCATACCTCAAAGCTGGTCCTGTGGGGCGGTGACTTTAATTGTGGTCTTGTTGCTAGAGATTGGAGTCGTAAAACTCAGAAACTATTTTGTGATACTAATGCGTTATTACAAGTCTTAAAATGTAATCATTTACTGGATGCTTACGATAAGTTACAGTAGACACCAATGCATACTTTTTTTATAGGTACCATTTCTTCTAGAATAGATTTCTGTTTTTTATCAGAGAGACTTACATGTTTTACCATTACAACTTTGCCTTTAGAGACTACTGATCATTTAATTCTCAAATTATCTATTGGCTCATATCAAGAGCTTCTGATGGGATGTGCTTATTGGAGGTTGAATACGTCCTTGCTACAAGATGATGATCTTCACTCGCAAATTAATTCCTTTTTTTTTATATGTTCAGCTGTTGGTTTTTTGTATGACAGTCCACTTGATTGGTGGGAAGACACTAAATGTGATCTGAAGAAACTTTTTATCCAAGTCTCTCAGACTGAAGCCAGAAATTCCTGTTTAACTTACCTGAGTTATAGAGCCCAATATTTAAAACTTTTATCACAGGCATGTTCCTCACCAGGTACTATGCACCAGCAGTTTCTAGCTGTTAAAAATAAGATGATTGATTTCCTTAAATCCCGGGAACAAAGGTATAGATACCAACAAAAATTTGTCACAACTGGTACTCGAGAACAAGTAAACCCGCTTGATCTTTCTGAGCAGGAACTACCTAAATTATGTATGTCTGCCTTACAGGCTCCTGAAGGGTCATGTATACAAGACACCAGAGGACTACGGACTGTAGTTCAGTCCTATGTTTTCCAGACTTTAAAAAAAAAACATTTCTGTTTCCTTTCATCCTTTTCTCGACATATTGATATTCCATCACTATTACCCTCGGAAATCGAGGCACTTGAGTCCCCTATTTCCAGAGACGAAATTACACAAGCTATTAGTCACTTATCTGCATGCACTAAACCAGGGATAGATGGACTACCAAATTAATTTTACAAAACATACGTAGATATTTTATCACCATGGTTGCATTTAGTGCACCAAGCTGTTTGGGCAGAAAAAAGACTTACATCTGGTATGTATAATGGCATCATAATTTTTTGTTATAAAAAAGGGAATCCTACATTATTACAAAACTGGAGACCATTAAGTTTACTAACATCAGATTATAAAATTCTGGCCAATATTTTAACTCAACGCCTTTCCAAGCTTGCCAATAAACTGTTAATCTCTATGCAAACTTGTGCTGTTCCTGGCAGAAACATCTCTCAGAACCTTGTGTATATTAGGGAATTAATAGATCAGGGTCTTAATAATAAACTATCTGGCTATCTTTTAGCTCTAGACCAAGAGAAAGCCTTTGATGCCATACGCCATAATTATATATGGGCTGTTCTGAACCACTATGGTATTCCTGTTCAGTTTTTGGCATTGATTCAAACATTATATAGTTCAACAAAGGTTACACCTTTGGTTAATGGGTATTTGGGTTTCCCTGTTCCTTATCAGGTTGGGATTCATCAGGGATGTCCTCTGAGCCCTCTGTTGTTTTGTTTTGTTTTGGAACCTTTACTGCATTTAATTGAAACAGATGATAATATTTTGGCTATTGTTTCCTCAGATGGTTATTCTTTTCATAATGTTTTGGCCTATGCGGATGACTGTATATGTTCTGTAGCTGATCTGGATTCTGGAAAACATATCCTTGCCCCTTTGGATTCTTTACAAGCCTGTACTGGTATTAGGATTAATACTACTAAAAGTTCATTGATGTCCTTGGGTATGGCCCCTAGTATAGGTACTTTCATCATTCCGGTTGTTAAAGATAAATTGAAACTTCTTGGTATATATGTTGGTTCTCGAGAGGCTGTACAAAGTAATTGGGACATGGTTTATGATAAACCATACCATAAGGTTAAAAAAATGGCAATCCTGGAAAATGACACATAAGAAACAGGTGTTTCTTCGAAAATCCTATATTGCCCCTCTTTTTTTGTTCATTTCATGTATATTTACATTACCATTTTTACGCATATGAAAATTTTGAGTCTTTTTTTTCAGCTGCTGTGTGGCAGTCGTTTGAACCCTGTGAAGAGGGTGCACACCTACAGACCCTGGAACACGGGTGGACTGGGTATGATACATCCCATTGTCTATCTCTTTGGAAATTTTTTTTGTAGCTCAATTAGGCCTATGTTGCTAGAAAATGATGATATGGATAGGATGTGTATGTCACTGTGGGGCCGCCCCTTTTTAACTGCTTGGGATGGGGTAAATGGCATTCTACAGAAAAACAGCTCCCTATTTATGTTCAACATACATTAAAGTACATTAGGATGTGGAAAGTGGAACTCAGTTGGTTCATTTCCCATGAATGGAAATCTTTTTATACTTATGTTGTATCTTCCTGTTATTTTGAGGACCTCCTTTTTAATGTACCTACTGGTATAAATGCTGCTTCCCTGTTGGCAAGCATAATAGATCCTAGAATCCCCAAAAAAATGCAGGATGTGATTTGGCTGTGTGCTCATCAAAAGCTTAATGTGAGGGCCAATCACAAGCATAAGCAACTTAGTGATAGGGTTTGTCAGGAACAATCATGTCAGGGGCAGTTTGAGACAATGCAACACTTTTTTTTTGAATGTTCCCTTACTCGAAATTTTTGAACTGCATTGGCACACTGGTGGGGAGAGCCACTGATTGGTTTAATATCTTATGATCTTTTGGTATTAGGACAGATTCCAACAGACAGGAATAAATGGCATAAAAGCAGAGTTATAGTTTTGCTAGCCTGTTTAAAATGGCATATTTGGCAGGCCAGGTGTTTAAGAGTGTTTCAGAATAAAGTAATACAGTTGCAAGATTTTTTTTTCATATACAGGAAGAACTGGACACTCTTTATGAGTATGAATTCTGCACTCTAGGAGAAGAGTAGGTGCTTTCTTATGGCATAATATTGGATGGGTAGGATAAAATACTGTATTCTTTCTTTTTACATGTGTAAGATTATTGCATATAATGATTTGGTTTTGTTGTTTTTTTCTGTACAGTGTTGTCTATGTATGTTACTTTCTTTTTGTTTTTTGGCTTTTGTTCTCTAATAAAAATTTCCCCTACTCTTTTCAATAAGTGCCTTGGGATCTTTAACACCCACCTGAACTACCACCAGTCCAGGCAGATCGCTGGGCGGAAAAACGTTCTTAACCCTGGCAATGTTCCTAAGATGATAAAAGGATAATTTGACAACTGCCAACATCTGCAAATGAAATGTCAGCTCATTGTCAAAAATCACCCCCAGGTTCTGCACCTGCTCAGAGGCGGGGAGCTGGACATCCCCCAGAAATAAACCTGAGGGTAAGCCAGCTCCTGTCCCCTCTACCCTGTGACCCGGGCCCACAACCATTACCTCTGTCTTCTCCGAATTCAACTTCAGCCAGCTTGAATTCATCCAGTGCTGGATTTCAGTGAAGCAGCTATTAAATACCGAGACAGCTCTATCCTGGTCAGGTGCAAAAGATAGGTAGGGCTGGGTATCATCTGCATAGCAATGAAACCTCAGCCCATACCTTCTTACAATGTCTCCGAGGGGCAGCATATACACTGCAAACAACATGGGGGACAACACCGAGCCCTGGGGAACCCCAAATGACAGAGAAACTGGGTGGGAAGAATTAATCCCCGACACCACCCTCTGAGTTCTGTCTGTGAGAAAAGCTCTAAACCAACTGAGGACTGTACCTGACAGGCCACAGATGAACTCCAGGTGCTCGAGAAGTACCCCATGGTCTACAGTGTCAAAAACTGAAGCGAGATCAAGAAGAACCAAGACAGAACGGCTCTTCTGATCTCTAGCCATCAGGAGATCATTGAGCACCCGAACTAGCACTGTCTCGGTACTATGCCTCTTTTGAAAACCAGACCGAAGTGGTTCATAGATGTCATGGATGGTTCAATGGTTCTCCAACTGTACAGCCACTACTTTCTCAATAACCTTCCCTACAAAGGGAAGGTTAGAGATCGGCCTATAGTTAACATGGCAGTCAGGGTCCAAGGAAGCTTTCTTCAGGAGGGGTGTCACCACCAGCTCCTTCAGGGAGCTAGGAAACTCACTCATATCCAAGGAGTACTAGACTATCTGTGCCAGGACTGGGCCAATAATATCATGACAACCCTTTATCAGGGAAGTCGGGCCCGGGTCCAAACTACAGCATGCAGAGTGCATACTCTGAATAATCCTCATGACATTTTATTTATTTTTTATTTATTAAATTCTCAGATTACAAATACCTTTGAGCAGAAACTGCTCGTTTACAAAGGTTCCACGTCAAAGGATGAGGGTCAACATACATACAGAGGTAGTAAAAGAATACACAATAAACAACCAAAACAACTAAAAGAAAAAATAAAGATACTCAGTTATAACATACTTTGAGATAATATTCATATACTGAGCAGCTTGAGTAGGCAGCTGGCTGCAGTAACAATAAGAGATAGAGGGCACCATAGGCAGTTAGTATTGCAGTCGTGCAACCGGGAGAGGAAGTTGGCAGGCTAATGGGCCACTGTCCGATAGTGGTGGAAAATGTCTTGTACCAGTGGAGATGTGAAGCAGGAAAGGAGTCACAAGGAAGGCCCAGTGCCAGAGGGAATGAGACTGGGAAAGGTCGGGCAGTGAGACATGAGGGAGCTGGGAGGTGTTTAGAGAGATCTCTGTTCAGAGAAGCAGTCACATTGAGTGGTAGAGGTGAAGTAAAGTTTGAGATTCCTTTTGAAGGGTCCAAGTGTAGTAGAGGAAAGTGCTTCTTTATTGAGGGAATTGAACCATTGAGCGGCTCTACAGATAAAGGACTCCTGACCCATGGAGGTACGACATCTGGGAACCTGAAAGGTTAGAGACTGGGCACCACGTGTTTGTTGAGTGCCACTGTAGGTAGTAAGGAGTGAGCTAACACCAGGTGGCATGAGACCAAGAAGAATCTTTTTGGTAAGTAAGCAGGTCTGGTATTGTATTCTGCTGCATAGGGGTAGCCAGCTGGCCTGTGCATAGAGGTCACAGGTGTGAGTTTGTCGGGCTGCACCCATTAGTAGTCTACAGGCTTTGTTGAGGACTACTGAGATCCTGCAGAGGGCACTTGTTGAGGCAGAGCCATAGATGGCAAGGCCATAGTCAATGATAGAGGTGACAGAGCTGTAGATGGCTAGTTTAATGGCATCCGCAGGCATACAGTGCTTGTGTTTGTGTAGTAGTCCAATCCGTATATTGGTGGTCTTGGCAACAGTGTCAATATGCCAAGTGTAGGAGAGGGTACTATCCACGGTAATACCAAGGTAATTCAACTCTTTGACATGTTCGAGTGGGTTCCCAGTGTGGTTCTTGATGGTGAGGGACAGAGAGTTGTGTCTGCTCTGTCGGTTACAGAAGGACATGGCTTTAGTCTTGCTGTGGTTCAGGACAAGTTTATGAGAATTGAACCAGTCTTCAATGCACTTGAAGTCGAGCTGCAGCTGGGATTCAAGGACTGTAATGTCATGGTGGCTGGAAAACAGGACTGCATCGTCTGCGATAGTAATATTTTTGGTGGCAGGCACTGGGGAGAATGTTGATGAAGAGGAGAAGAGTAGAGGCCCAGAATAGACCCTGGGGGACTCCAGAGCGGACCAGTTTCTCATCCGAAGAGATCCCTGCAATCCTTACACGTTGGATCCGATTATCAAGGTAGCTGGTGAACCATGGAAGGGCATCGCTGGAGATCCCAATGGAGGACAGTTGCTTGAGTAGTAGGGGGTGGTTAACTGTGTCGAATGCCTTGGTAAGGTTTATAAATACTGCCCCTCCACAATTCCCTTTGTCAAGCATGGCATGGATGAAGGTTGTAAATTCCAGTACTGCAGTGGTGGTGCTGTGCCCTTTTCTGAAGCCATGCTGCTCTGGGCACTGTACATTGTACTTATCCAGGAATTCAACTAGTTGGTCTGACACTATTCGCTCCAGCGCTTTAGATAGTGGGGGGAGGAGTGAGATAGGTCTGTAATTGGTGTGCAGTGTCCTATCTCCGCTTTTGTGAACCGTTGTGACAGTGGCTTTCTTCCAGAGAGAGGGGAAATGGCCCAATCTAAGCGAGAGATTGAAGATCTTTGTAAGTGGTTCTAAGATTTCATCGAGGACTTGTGCCAGCAGTTTCAGGTCAAGGGAGTCACCACTGTACCCTTGTTTGCCGATGGCCTTTTGAATGTATTTTCTAGCTACTTGTGGTGGGACTGCCTTAAAAAAAAACTTTGGGGTTGTACGTTCTAGTTGGGGGGTAACTTGGGAGGAGCTGGAGGGGAGGTCATCAAAAAAATTTGGTGGAAGGACACTGTCCAGGTTTGTAAATGCATTATTAAAAGTGCTGGTGATGGTACCTAGGTCGAGTGTAGGAGTGCCATGAAGGTTGAGCATAGTGGGTGGTGCTTTAGGATCCTTGCCTGTGAGTTCTTTCATGTTGTTCCAGAATTTGTTTCCCTGGCCACAAGAGTTGGTCAGAGCCCCTTTGTAATAGCTGCGTTTAGCGTTCCGTATTTTTTGAGTGCAATCATTTCTGGCTGATTTGTATAATTGTATGTTTACTTGCATCGGAGTTGCACGAGCACAATGCCAGAGGTGGTCTCTGTGCTTGAGCAGAGTTAAAAGGTCAGTAGTAACCCAGGAGTTGGTCTGTCCTTTGACCTTCATCTTTTTCACTGGTGCATAGATGTCACAGACTTCGTTGAAACATTTGATAAATAGGTCCAGAGCTTTGTTGGTGTCATTGAGGGAGTCAAGCACTGCCCAGTTCAGCCTGGTTAGATGGGATTTTAACAGCTGGAAGTGCCCTTGTTTGATAACCCTGGCATAGATAAGCTTGGGAGGCGGCTTGTGATATTTGTTTGACCAGGAGCAGATGACAGGCGAGTGGTCACTTATTGTATCCAGGAGTACAGAAACATTGGAGATGCATTCAGGGTGGTTAGACAGAATCCAGTCTAGAAGCGTAAGGGAGCCTGTCCTATAGTTACACCTAGTGGGGGCATTGACCAGTTGAGTGAGGTGATGCACCGCAGCTGCATCCTTATAGGTAGCGGCCTCAGCGGAGAGCCAGTTAATGTTAAAATCACCCATGATTATGGTTTCAGAATTTTGTTGCTGGACCCTTAGATATTCCATGATGCTATGGAAGACAGCAGCCTGGTCTCTTGGGGGTAGGTAAACTGAGATGACAGTGAGTTCCTTGTTATGTACACCAAGGAGGATTTTTATTGTGAGGACCTGAGAGGAATTGCTCAGGCTAGGGGATGGGATGATGTGACCCATAAGGGTATCCTTAAGATAGATGGTGCAGCCCCCGCCCTGTTTAGCAATCCTGTCTTGCCTGAAAATGCAGTAGCCAGGGATAGAGACTGAGGTATCAGGGATTTTAGGGTTTAGCCGTGTTTCCACTACTGACAGGACATCAGGGTTGTGCTGTAGGATCCATGTTTGGAGGGAATCAAGTTTGTTGAGGATGCTGCAGGCGTTGATGGATGCCATGGTGAGTGTCCCTGTCCTTCTGCTTGGTGCCGCTGCTGACTGCCCAGGTGGTCCTGGGTTGGGGTGCACATTTCCTGAGAGCAGGAGCAGCATAAGGAGAATTTGTAGGAGAAAGGATTTCAGCATCTTGTAGATACCTGGTGGTTAAGTCATAAGCCAAAAGAAATTATCAACAGCTGAGATCCAGAGTCACAGAATGTGTTAGAATTCCTGAAGGTGATGAACTGTGCCTGCGCATATGCAGGATGTGAAATCCTTTTGTCTGCATGCTTCTTTGTCATTTAAAGAGGTTGTTGAAAAGCCCACATACAGATCATGGAGCAGGTCAGACGAAAATGTGGATTCAAGCAGACCTAGAGTCACTGAGTTTGTCAGACTTAATTGCTTGACTTATGTTTTGCTTTGGATAGCTTCCAAAAAGTTGATTTTTAAATGAAAAATGCAGATACGTGGTGATGATGTTTTGCAGAAATCCAGTTCAGGAGACTTTCACGGATGTAGTGAGCAAGAATGGTGTAGTTACTCCAAGCAGAAAACCATGTAAATCCACAAAAACTAAGCTACAGACACAGACACAGACAAGCAGCCACTACAAACAAAAAAGGTTTCCTCCGGCAGTATACTTGTTGAGTTTGGTTTAGTATTTCTTTTATTATCCACAAAACCAAACCCCTGAAAAGTGTTTTTTTTTTCCTCCTTGTTTACTCTGTATAGTGACTCAGTGCAACTCCTCTCCTCTCCCTTTGACAGTGCCTTCTTGTCACAGTCAGTCACTATTTTTTGATTCAGTCCCACTCCTTTCTACTATACTGGCAGAGTCAAAGAGCACAACAGCAGGCTGACAGGTGCTAATAGTATCTTCAAGCTGCAGCTAACAGCTCTGGAGGGCTTTACTCAGGCTGAGCAAACTTAATAGAGATTTCACCCTTACCTTCAGCCTTTATTAATCCCTCTTTTCCTTTCTCTTTGACAAACTCAAACACTCATCAATGAACTCAGGCCGGTCAAAGGAATTCCAGGAGAGACTAGAGTCTGCAGCCAGACACTGATCTACAGCTTCTCCCATAGAGGGTGCAGGCTGGAGTACTGCCCTGATGTCGGCCACCTTAGCTGCAAAGAAGCGAGCAAGCTCATCACACTCCACTTGTGAAAAAGCTTTCTGAACCTGCAGGCAGGCTGGGTTGCACAGTCTGTCGACAGTTCGAAAAAGCTGAGCTGGTCGGTTCTGAGCAGCCGCAATCTCCCCGGACAGGAACTCTGCCTTCTTACGGGAGATTGCAGAATGATAGAGTTGATAATGTTCCATCAGTCTAAGGTGGTCGGCATCAAGGGCCGATCTCCACCAACAACACTCTAATCTTTGTCCTTGTCACCGCATCTCCCTCAAGGTCCCATCAAACCATGGAGACCCAGGGTGAAGGGGGAGAGGACAAATGCGGACAGGAGCAATTAGATCCAGAGCCGAGGAAATGGCCCTGTTCTAGGCCAGCACCAAGGCATCAGGATCATTGCTCGCTCCAGAAAACTCTGATAGGTCAAGCACCACTACCAGGCCTGCAGAGCTAACATCTCGCAAACAGCAGTACCTGACCATCTCCATGGGGTAGGCCTACAAGGGGGGTGCAAAAACTGAGCCCCACAGTGTAATGATCAGACCAACTGACAGGTTCCACCCCCAAGTCGAAGGCCTCAATCCCCAGGAGGAAGACTTAGTCCAAGGAGTGACCACCCTTTTGAGTGGCAGAAGTAACCACTTGTGTGAGGCCCAAAGATGCCATTAATTGGAGGAAGTGTTGTCCAAACTGCGAGAGTTCATCATGGACCCAGGCATTAAAGTCACCCAGGACCATCAACCTGGGTGACTCAAACGTCATGTCGATGATGAAGTCTGCTACTTCCTGCAGGAAACGCTTCTCATCACCTGGTGGATGATAGATGAGAGCAATTCTAGGCAAATATCATCTATTATATGCTACAAACAGGCTAGACTATACAATTGTTTCCTAGTCTAAATAGCAAACAGACATATATCATAAGAAAATACTAAAGGCCTTAAATTTGAAATACTTTAAAATTGGTACCAGCTGGATTTCTTTTTTTTTTTTTTTTTCATTTTTAAATGCTATAGCATGAAATCAACATTTGTTACAGCTTTAAAACAATGGCTTCTTTATGTTTTCATCCCATTTTAAGAGACCTTTTCATTTTCAATCTCCCTTTTTTTAAACTTTGGTGTTGTACCCGGCCTGGGGGGGTTAAAGGAAAATGCTCATAATTCTAAATCCCACGTCTCCCAAATCTATAACCCCCGATTAGGCTTTCCACAATAGAAACATAGTTTTTTCATGGTTCTTACTTACTTTATTTTCGAAAAGTCTGGGGGTCACAACATGCGGATGCTGCAAGCTTTCATTTCAGGTGAAACTTCAGCCCCGCACTGCCTGCTTCAATAAAAGTGTATTGAACTGGGTCCTGTGACACTGCAATTTTACCTGAAATGAAAAAGCGTGCAAGAAGTGGGCGGTGTGGTTCTGCAGTTTCACCTGAAATGAAAGCGTACAGCATCTGCCATGTTGCTGACCCTCTGACTTTTCAAAAATAAAATAAAGTAAATAAGAACCCAGAAAAAAATGTGTTTTTATTGTGGAAAGTCTAATTGGAGGGTAGAGATTTGGGAGACATGGGATTTAGAATTATGAGCATTTTCCTTTAACTTCTGGAGGGCATGAGACCATTCTTGGTAAGGATCTAGGTGTAATATAAATCCCTTTGTGCACCACGTACAGTGGCAGATCAGTGGGTTCTCCTAGGGTGTCATATGTGAGTTTTAGAACAACTTTTAGGCTTCATTCAGAGAGTCACAAAGGCACCATCTCTTCTTTTTTTGGCTTCAGGAGGCATCCCCCTTGTCTTATCGACCAGAAATGAGCTATCTGGAGTTGAAAAAGGTTTCCAGTACCTCCTCTGGGACTTCTATGGATTGTTCAGGTTCTTCAGATTCTATTTGTTGTGACACAAACTCCATGACTTCTTCATTACTTGTCTCTCTTGCTACCTCAGATGTAGGCCTTTCATCTGGGGTTTTGCTTTCATACAGTTCAAGAACAGCATTTGTTAGGGTTTGCTCTGTTGCAAGTGCAAGGGTTGCTTGGTCAATGAAACTGTCATTACTTTGAAAAATTTGGGCAGGGTCTAGAGCAGGATACTAAACTTCCATTTCAGTATCTGAGTCAGAATTGTCTTGGTCTCCAGCTTTCTCTAATGAATCAGGATCTGATTCAAGGAGTTGCACTTGATTTTCTTTCTGGCACCTGCATGAGGCAGCCTGGGTGACAGGAGGTTCAGATACATCACTGTTGGTGATTGTCATTTGCCCAATAGGAAGTAAATGATTGTGATGGACAGTCCGCTGCCTATTCTTAGTCTCTTCTTACTCAGTTTTGTAAACTGGCATCTCTTGTATTTTCTCCACAATGACATAAGGGGTACTGGACCATCTGTCAAATATCTTATACTTGCCAGGGATGCCCTAGTTTCATTGGAGAACACGGTCTCCTGGATGCAATTCTTGCTCTTTAACTTTTTTTATATCTGTCATTATTGAGTTTGTTGCACTTAGCAGCAGTTTCTGCATGCAGCCAACTTATATGCAGCATTAAGTTGATCTTGCAGTCTCTGAACATAATACAGATATGTCTTTGGCCTAGACTCATTGGCTGAGACACCGAAACACAGGTCAATAGGTAACCTGGCTTCCCTTCCAAACATAAGGCTTTAGGGTGAGAACCCAGTGGCATCACTTCAGGTTCAATGGTACGTATGGACCAAGGCACTGACCCGCTGGCTCCACTGGCATTTGTCTTTCAGGTCTAATGTTCCCGACATAGCAAGGAGAGTCTGATTGAACCATTCTGGTTGGGGGTTGCCTTGAGGGTGGTAGCATGTCGTTCTGGACTTGTAAATACCTAACAATGTCAGTAATTCTTTTATCCAGCAGCTCTCAAAATCTCTCCCCTGGTTGGAGTGAATCCACTGCGGAGCTCAATAATGAACAAAAAACTTTTCTACCAGCACTTTCTCCACTGTGGAGTCCTTCTGGTCTTTAGTGGGTTACACTTGTGCATAGCGAGAAAAATTATCTGTGACCACTAAGATATTTGCTAAATTCTTTGAGTCAGGTTCTAGACTGAGAAAGTCCATGCACACCAATTCCATGGGAGCACTTGTGGATATATTTACTAGAGGGTCAGCCCTCTGTGGTTGCACCTTCCTCTTACACATCGACTGCAGGTCTTGCAATACTTCTCTATATCACTTGCCATGTGAGGCCAGTAGAAACGTGATCTGGCTAGGTCTAGTGTTTGCTCATTGCCAGGATGCCCTATATAGTCATGTAAAGCATGTAAGACTATTTGAACTTTGAGGGTAAAACGAGCTGTAACTAAGTGAAACCTTGAGGACCTTGTATTTCTCGATGTAACAGTCAATTCATTAAATTCGTTGCAGTTTGGACCATTCTCGCAACATTAATTTTGCATTTAGGTGACCAGTTGTCATTTGATTTGCATCACCCCCTTTTTCTAAAGTAGAAAGGATATCTTTGATGATCATATCTGCCCTTTGCTCTGGTTGTATGTCTTGGTTTGTAAGTTGTAGCAGCGAGTTGATATCAATTGCAGCAAAGTTGCAGTAGGCGGTGGGCAAACATTCTGCTGAGGCACCAAGGGTGTTGATTTCTTGGTTTGAATTAGTTACAGAGGGTTCCTCATCAGTGTCAAACTTCTTACAAAGAGCTTTCACTGTCTGTTCAGGGATTTTGACCCAAGTCACATTGTTCTGGGTGGTAGTTGGTCTTCTAGACAATGCATCCACATCAACATGGTTCAACTCAGATCAGTACTCAACACTGTAATCATAAGTAGACAGGGCAGATAACCACTATTGCCCAGCTGTATCCAACTTTGTAGTGGTCTGTGTATATGTCAAAGGGTTATTGTCTGTCTTGATGGTGATTTTGGCTCCATAGAGATACTCATGAAACTAGTCCACTATTGCCCACTTAAGTGCCAAATACTAATTTATGAACAAGTACTTCTTTTCTGCACTGTTAAGGCTTCTGCTTGTGAATGCCAAGGGTCATAATCCTTCAGGGAAGCTTTGGCAGAGCACAGCCTCCCACCTAATGAAGCTGGCATCTGAGTGGAGTATGTACAGTTTCTCTGGATCAGCGCATGCCAGGACAGGGGCATGCACCAAACAATGAATAATGTTATTAAAAGCTTTGTTGCACTCAGAGGTCCATTGAGTTCCAAATGGTTTTGACTGTTTATAGTAAGTCTAGGGGTCATTTGTCTTCACCAGTGTGTTCTTTCCCTTTCTGGTGGGAGGGTAGCCTTGTGTGAGGTTCATCAAAGGTCTGACCACTCTGGTATAGTCCTTCATGAATCTTTTATAGTAAACAGAACCCAAGAAAACAATGCAACTCTTTCACAGTGGATGATTTGGGCCATGTTGTCAATGCCTCTACCTTACTTGGGTTAGTCTGGATTCCATCTGCAGATACAATATGGCCAAGGTACTTAACTGAGGTCTGGAAGAACTAGCACTTATGTACTGAGAGCTTTAATCTGAACTCTTCTAGATGATCTAACACCTTTACGAGCCTAGTTTCATGTTCTTCCAACATTTTGCTGAGAACTATTGCATCATCCAGATATACCAAACACTGAAGTAAATTCATATCGCCAACAGCCTTCTCCATGAGCCTTTGGAATGTGGCTGGAGCAACTGAGATCCCTTGTGGCATTCTTAAGTATTCATAAAACCCCAGCGGGCAGATGAATGTGGTCTTTTCTCGATCTTTAGGGGCTATTGGTATTTAATAGTACCCACTTCTTAGATCTAACACAGAAAATCATTTGCTGCTGTTTAAACAATCTAGAGTGTCCTTGATTCTTGGTATAATATACTGATCCAGTGTTGTTCTCTTGTTTAGTGTGCAGTAATCCATGCACATACATACAGATTGTTTTTTCTTTCTGACACCTACAGTGGGAGAAATATAGGGGCTTCTAGATTCTTGAATGATCCCAGCAGCCAACAGTTCTTGTAGGTGGCATCACACAGCACCTAAATCTGCAGGGGCTAGTCTTCGTGACCTTTCTCGGAATGGTCAGTCATCATAGAAACAGAAACATAGAATGTGTCAGCAGAAAAGGAGCACCAGACCTACCCAGTCTGCTCCAAATTCCCTACCTAAAAGCCATCTCATAGGGAACTAGCCTTCCACACTAAGCCTTCTAATTATTCCCTTGTGCCTATCCCATGCTGTTTTAAAGCCCTTCACTGTCTTAGCCTCCACCACCTCCCCTGGGAGTCTGTTCCAGCTGTCCACCAGCCTTTCAGTGAAATATAATTTCCTAATGTTACCTCTGAATCTCACCCCCCTTATGCAACTCATGACCCCTAGTTTTTGAGTGTCTCTTCAGCTGAAATATGTTGCTCACTGGTACCCTATTTATGCCCCTGAGGTATTTGAAGGTTTCAATCATGTCCCCTCTCTCCCTTCTTTGCCCCAGGGAGTACATGTTAAGGTCTGTCAGCCTGTTTTCATATAACAACTGACAAAGACACCCACCATTTTAGTAGCCCTTCTTTGGACCCTCTCCAACCTCTCCACATCCTTCTTGAGGTGTGGCCTCCAGAACTGGACTCCATACTCCAGGTGTGGTCTCACCAATTGCTTGTAAAGAGGCATTATGACCTCTTGCTTTCTACTGGTGAACCTCCTGCCAATTCAGCCCAGCGTTCTACTGGATCTTGCCACTGCCCTCTCACACAGCTTTGCTACCTTAAGGTCTCATGAGATGATTATGCCCAGGTCCCTTTCTACCTCAATTGCCTCCAGGACCTGCCCCCCCATCCTGTATTGTGCCCCTCAGTTTTTCCTCCCTACGTACATGATTTTGCACTTTTTTGCACTGAATGACACTTTCTTGACTACTGCTTCAGTCTATCCAGATCCCTGCACATGTTTCCAACCCCTTTCTCAGTATCCACCTTGTTGTAGATCTTTGTATCATCTGGAAATAGACATACCTTCCCCTCTAGCCCTTCCACAATGTCTCCTATAAAGATGTTAAACAGGAGGGACCCTAGTGTTGACCCATGAGGCACCCCACTGGTGACTGAGCCCTCTGTTGAGGCACCCCATTTAAAACTACCCTTTGCTTGCCCTAAACCAGTTCCCCAATCACCTTACTACCACTGGATTTAGCCCTAAGAATTTCATTTTGTTCAGCACCCTCCTGTGCAGAATGGAGTCGAACACTTTGCTAAAGTCAAGGTATACAATGCCCACCATCCGCCCAATCCACTACCTTGGTGACCCAATCAAAGAACTCAGTCGAGTTAGTTTGACACGACCTGCCCTCCATGAACCCATGTTGTTGATGGTCTTGTAGACCACTGGCTTCAAGGTAGCTACTTATCCTTTTCTTTAGTAGTTTTCCCATAAGCTTCCCCACCACCAATGTCAAGCTCACTGGTCTGTAGTTGCTTACTTCCTCTCTTTCACCTCCCTTGAGGAAGGGGACCACATCTGCCCTCCTCCAGTCCATGGGAACCTCCACTGTTTCCAGGGACTTATTGAATAGGCTAGGCAGAGACTCAGCTATTTCTTTCCTGAGTTCCTTTAATACCCAGGTGTGCACCCCATCAGGACCCATAGCCTTGTCTACCTTCAGCCCCTCTAATTCTTTCAGGACTTCTTTTTCTAGGAATGCACTAGTGTCCATCACCCTTGTTGCCACCCCCTATCGCTGATCCTATTGCCCTCCCCTTCCCCTCCACCGTGAATACAGAACTGAAGTAATGGTTTAATATCTCTGCCTTCCTCCTGTCATTCTCCATTAGCCCTCCACCCTTGTCCTTTAGCCTAATTATGCCCCCCTTTGACTTTCTCCTCTCGCTCACATACCTGAAGAAAGTTTTATCCCCTTCCTTGACAGATCTTGCTATATTCTACTCCATTCTTGCCTTTGCTTTTCTGACCTCCAATCCTGCCTCCTTCTGCCTTACTTTGTATTCCACCCAATCTTCCTCTTTCTGAGTCTGTTTGTATCTCTTAAAGGCGGTTCTCTTTGCTCTAACTTTCTCTGCCACCACTTTGTTGTACCATAGAAGCTTCCATTTTTTCCTTGTTCTTGCTGACCTGCTTGATACAGTGATTTGTGGCCTCCAATATTGCCCTATTATTGCCACCCACTTTTCCTTCGACCCTGTCAGCATATCCACCTCTGCCAGTGCTTTTTGAAGGCAGACACCCATTTTCCTAAAGTCTGCTCACCTTAAATCCAGTACCTTCATCTTGGATTGATGACCCACAGCAGCAGTCTCCACCTTGAACCAAATTGTACTGTGGTCACTTGTGCCAAGTTTCTGTCCTAGTAAGACCTCCCTCACCTTGTCCCCATTTGTAAAAAATAGGTCTAGGACAACCCCTTCCCTGGTTGGTTCTTTTACCAGCTCTCTCATTAGAGCCCCCTGCAGTGAGTCAATTATTTCCCTACTTCTGGTGGATGCTGCTGATGGGGTAGCCCACTCTACATCGAGCATATTGAAGTCCCCCATCAGCAGCACCTCCCCCATTTGCTATCCTCTGGATTTCTTCCAGCATTGCCCTATTCACCAGCTCTTCCTGTGAAGGTGGCCTATACACCACCCCTGCTCTTATGACTTCCCCTTTTCCTGACTCTAATGATATCCAGATAGCTTCAGCCCCCCCATTTTCCCTGCACTTCCATGGCCTTAATGTGTTCCCTCACATATAGTACAACCCCTCCCCCTTTTTCCCTCCTGGTCCTTTCTGAAAAGCACATATCCTGGTACTACCATGTCCCATTTCTGACCCTCGTGGTCACACATCTCAGTGATTCCCACTATATCTAGGTCTGCCTCAGTCATGGCCATAGCCAAGTCAGGGATCTTGTTTTCAAGGCTGTTGGCATTGGTGCACATGACTCTCCATACATCAGATGTACTCTTAGCCCCCATGTGCATCCTTTTCCCCTCTAGCCCCCAAGGGTTTACCCTTGCCTCTCCTAGCAGTTACCTTTTCATGTCCTGCCAATTTGCCCCTAGGCCTTGTGTACATGCCCCCAAAATTTCTACTGGTCATGGCCCCTGAATCTAAGATGACAACCTCCTTCTGGTTACCTGCATTTGCCTCTAGTCATCCCAGGCTGTCTAAGTACACATCAGAATTTTGCACTGCCACACTGAGCCCTTCCCACGTTAAGCAAAGGCCACCCCCTTGAATAATCTCCCATCCCAGAAATCCCCCCAGATGCCTATGAAATGGTACCCTCTTGCCTAACACCACATTTTTATCCAATTGTTCAGTCCCGTGATTTCAGCATATCTGATTTTTTGTCCCCTACTCCCCTTCTCCCATACCGGCAGTACCTCAAAAAATGCCAGCGAAACTGCCCTACCCTCTAGACTATCTGCAAGCTGTTCCAAGCTGTTCTTTGCCTCTTCCACTGACTGCCTTGCCAAGTCATTAGTGCCTAGGTGAATCAGGACCCTCAGACCCCCCTGTCCTTTCCATTGAGCATCCCACCAATCTTCTCTCTATCCTTCTTGGGTGATGCTCCTGGCAGACATTTGACCGTCGGCCCCTTACCTCCCTCCAATTTGGAGTCCACCCCTCTGACCATCGAGTCCCCTACCACCACTAATTTCTTTATATTCCTATGCCCTTCTACCCCTTCCTTTTCCCTGTCTTCTGATCTTTTTTAGAATCCTCCACTTGTTTTAGCTCCCCCCGATCTGCTGTGGGTTTGGCTTCCTTGGCCAGGGGCACATACCAATTTTGTGTCTGGGTGCTGTCCACCCTAGCCATGCTGCCCTTACCAACTTTTCCCCCCTCCATCCCTCCCTCTCCACCACTTTCCAACCCCCCAACTCCATGGGGCCCAGCTGTGTATCATGTGCTGAGGGAGCACCCCCTGTCAACGTGTCTCAATCTAGAGATCATGCAATCTGATGTGATGTTCTTCACAATCCACAGACCCCATATCCCATTTGTGTAGTGAGAAAACCTTGTTATGCTCAGCTAGTTTCTTGCTGATTCATCTTTTCCAAGTTTCAGGAACTGGGGAGTCCACAAAATCAAAGATCTTGAAATCTAGTCTAGTACTAAGATCTCCATCTTCAGCAGAAGGTTGCACAAAGGTATCAGCACAATACACTCTAGCTAGGGTACGCCCCTGCCATATGGTCACCGCTCTGTCTGTTATCTTCTTCATGTGGACAGTCACTTGTTAAGCATAGGCATGGGCTCACACTGGAAGGACTCTGGGCTTCACAAGTACTCCCTCAGGTAGTCCATGCTCCTCTGGAGCATCTAGCATTAGCAACTTATTCTTAATCTCTCCTCAGAAACATACCATGCCAATTATGCCACATTCAGCGTTTGGGGGTATCACAACTTCCTCAGCATCCTTTTTCCACACAGTGCCCACTGGATCATCTTGAGCCCCTTAGGTAAACTGAGACTGCTTCTGACAGGCTTGTTTAATCATAGCATGTATACTTAATATTCAGCCCCTTCTCTTGATCTACTCTTCCTGGCACAGTTGAGCCAGTCAGCTAAACATATAGGCATTTGTCCTGATAAGCACAGGTGTACCATCGTACAAGCCCACTTCTCGGCACACAAGAGTGAGTGTCTCAACAGGATCTCCCACACCAGTGATCCGTGATGAGAAAGCTATCCACACTCTGATGTATCCCAAGTACTGGTACGTTTTGTCACTTAGGCCCCAAATGTTTAATCTATCAAGCAACATCAGTGGGATTTGAGATACGTGCCTGTCATACCATCTTTTAAAAATTATTGTCACCTGCAAGCCACCATCTAGGACAGCTCGGGTCTGCATGCCTTCAATGGTGACAGTAGCTTCTGTGATAGGACCCACAAGTTTATCAACCTCTGTCCGGGCAAGTCCAAATGTTTTCACAGTTGACTTGGCTACTGATGGGTTTAAATTATGTTTGACTGTACTTGGGGTGACCTTTATCTCTAGGTAGAGAAACAAATCTGACAACTGCCAGCATAGACTGTGACTGTAGAGCTTTTCAAACACATTCCAAATTCTACATTCAGTTTTTAAAGCAGTGTTTGTCTCTGTGGCATTTGTCTTTATGGAGGACGATGCTTAGAGTAAAACCATAAGTAAGGGATTCCTGGGGTTAAAAGTGACATTATCCTACCATGACACACACCCTGGAATGAATTATTGCTATTATACAATAGCTAGTCTTTAAACAGAATAAAAGAAAATATATTTTTTAATTTTATTTTTGTGTGTAGAAGAATTTTAAATAAAATGAAGTTCCCCTTTCCTGTTCCTCCATTAGGTGGAACTGTGTGTTTGTGCAGTAGGTGTTCTTCCTGCCTCCTGTCCCAGTTACATTTTATGAGGTTTTGTCCCCCGCACACCCACCCCGCAGTGTTATCCTGGTCATGCTTCTCCCACTACACTTTCATGTCATGTTTAAATGCTGTACCGGGGGAAGATCAGACTTAAAAAGGCAGAGGAGCGAGCAGTATTTGGAGCCCTTGCTCCCTCATCGCCTCCCGCTGCCACCGCAAATTGCATGTCTGTGCAGGAACAAGACACTGCTCAGTAGGGATAAAGTATTGCAAATGGAAAGCAATTTGTAAAGCGAGCACGTGTTATCAGAGGTGGGAAGCCACTCACTGTCTCTTCAAAGGAGCGCTCACATGGTCATTTGCTTGTTCAGTCCAGTCATTTGTGACTGAAAAAGAGGAAAATGAACAGTTGTGACCCTCCCCAGTTTTGTTTCACAAACAATATATACCCGAATAACAACCAGGAATTAGACATGCCTGCCCCATTTGCATTGCCATTCTAGTCTTTATAATTCTGTGATTCTGGCTGCTCATTCCCCACCTGACATTAGAATCCATTGCTTATGACATCACATTTGCATCCCTCGCAGCAGACTATAATGTCACAAAAAAGTAGTGATTGTGACTTCAAGTGGGGACTAAATAACAATAGCAAATTAACTCTAAAGTGCAAGGACTCAGATTGTGTGCCTATATCCTTAATAACAAAGAACTAGAAGCAGAAGATATTTCAATTATAGGCTGTATTTTGGCTGACTAGGATATTTCTCAGCTTTCCTAGAGACTTCAGTTGCTCTTTAGGTTTATGGTGCAGAGGACAGATGAAATGTGCAGCAGTGCAGAATAGGCTGTCCACCTGCAATTGTAGTCATCTCAGTAATGGAAGGTCAGTCAAGTGGCATGGAGGCAGCATGCTGGGCTCTTGTGCAGGGGCGCCGAGTCAGTATCCCAATTGAGACTATCTCTCCCAGGGCCAGTGGAGGATGGCTACATCATATGGGTGATCTGTTCCCCTTTGGAGTATGGGAGTATGTGGCTTGTATGCAAAATGCCACCCCCCAAGGGATGCAGGTTGATGAGCAGGAACTGACCTTGGTCCATTTGTGCACACCCGTCATGGCTCAGGTGTGGTTCAGCAATGTAGATTGAACCGTGAGCGTAAGGGAGGGAGATGTTAGGGGAATATTGTGTGTATGTTTAGGCACAAGGGTTATGAGTATGCAGATAATGTAAGAGAATAGTATGTTTGTAGAAACTGGCTGTCTAAGCTGAAAAGTAAGGTTGCTGGATAATCTAAATGTACATTGTAGAGATAATGCACCACTGTATAAAGGAAGACATTAAGGCCACTACATCAGACAGCAGTAATGCTCTTGTTAAACTCTGTGGCAAACTCAAGTAAGTGGTGAAATATTCTAAATGACTGCCCATCATCATTTATTGAGATTCTTAAATCCCACAATGTCAGGAAATGGCTACAGGGCTGTAACAACATTGCATTTTACAAATGTTTACATCACCTTTGAACAAAGATGAGAATAAAATCCATTAGCATGTCTGCAAAAGACAGTGCAGTGATCTATGAAAATATATAAACCATTACAAGCAACACTTTGCAAGGTCAGCAAAACAATACATTTGAAATCATAGTCTTAAAAGATTTTGAAGGATTCTTAAAGCACTTCTGAAAATAGCAGAACCTTGGTTTTCAGAAACACCTGTGCATCCCTTTGAAATTATTTATTATACATGCCGAATATTCAGATACTGGAAACTCACTCTCTCACATGGCCCATTTATATTCCATTTTACCTGATTAACTACAAATTGAAAAAGTATGGTTTTAAGTTCACGCCTAACCTAGACACCTTTAAGGACAAAGTTACATTTCATGTAGCTTAGTTTTGTGTTTTGTTGCTGCGAAAATGACCGCACAATGTAGTGCATGCTATGTGATAGTGCTATGTAATAGCTTCGTTTGAGACCAGCTAGTGAGGTACAGGCAAGGCCCCTGGAATTCTAAGATTCCATGGCCACAGAAGTTTTAGCATCATGCTGCACAATATATACAGTGCTGTGGAATCCATTGTTCCTGGTGGTGTTTTCATTCAAATATACATTTTTTTCCCCCATCGTGCCCAGCTTTTTTTTCCCCTTCTTGTTTATCCTAAAGCCCCAAGTCTTTTTTTTATATAATATTTGTTAACCGGATTAGCCCCAAGGGCATAATATACCCATTTTCAAGGGGGACCCAAATACATTTTATACAGAATACAAACAAGAAGAAAAGTTCGTCATAAATAACAATTACATTATCACTTGTCAAAACCATATTTTCCATGGCAGCTTTAAAAAACGTATGAGACTTGATAAAATGAAAGGAAGCTGGAAGAGAGTACGTGTACAATAGGTAAAAGACTGACTCGCTAGATAAAAGATTGCTGACCTTGACTCATCTTAAAAAACGTATTCCGAATTTGCTTTTTGAAGATAATCTAGTTAAAATGGGCAGTACTCTGTGAGAGTAATAAAGTCTTGAAAGAGAAGTAAATAGCCTATAAGAAAGCTACAAAAATAAGGTAATGCTCAGCATGTGATGTCATCGATGACATCACATCATATTTTTGCCCATGGCAGGACTGCATCCTGCCACGGAAATGAACACTCCATGATGTAGGAATGGAAAATGCTGCTGCAGAAGCCTTGGTGCCTTGCTGCACAAATCAGAAGTGAAGTATTGTGTAGAACTAGGTACCCGAGCTATAGGCAGGGCACATCTGTTTAAGGATTTGGCATTTAAAACATTATAACGTGAGGCCACACAAGCCCAATAGCATGGTGGTAGCATAGCCACTCATTATGCCAGCAACCCTGGGTCAGGAACAAGCCTGGGTTGTGGGGGTCAGAGGGGGGAGGAGGAGGGCATAGCATCCCAGAGGCTCCTTTCCTCCTCCATGGAGGGGAGGCAGTGAGCTTCTCAGTGTGATCACCACCTGCTGATCCAGAGGTGGTACTGCAGTTGGAACCACCCACTCAAGAGGGTAAGGAGACATCATTTGGCAAGGCATGCACACATTCAAGTGTGCACATCTGCAACTCACCCAATTTGTGATGTTTTCGGGGGCAGGGATACAAATGTGGCAAAAAACCCTACTTCAGCAAGATGAAGCTAGCCATCCTTGCAGGTCCTACACCATCAACTCAGCATCCTATGACTGGAGCCTGCTCTGAGGGGTGGTTGGGTAACTCCCCCAGCTCCACCACAAGAGTTAAGTCACTGGAAATGTGGAGGGGTGAGTCCCAGAGATGATAGCTGATGAGGCTTGAGGGAGGCCAGGCTGAAGGGAGCAGGCTGGCAGGAGGAGATAAAAGACCCATGTGAAAAAAAAAAAAAGCTAAAAAGCATTATCACATGGAAGGGTGAGCATTAGTGCATTATGCTACCATGCAGATCCAGAATCAAGTGTTTGTGTTCTCGATTGGTTAGCCACGGTCGGGAAGTGCTGCCAGTAGCAGTGCATCCTTGACCAAGGAGGGAGGCACTGTATTCTAGGAACAAGCAACCCCTGTGGCTGGTCCATGGAGGGTCCCACATCCACTGTAGGGGAGCTGTGTATAAATTTCGGGCCATCACTGCTAGGTGCAGCACTGCTAGGGAGGCGGGTGGTGGGAAGGATGGGGAGAAAACCACAGAGAAAGACAGCGCAGGTCTGCCGGACTGACAGATGGTACACTCAAGCTGTGTGCCACTTGTGATCATACAGCATACTGTGCTGTTGCATCTGATGGGTCGTTGATAGGAGCTGTACAACACAGCCTGTTGGTTGGGGAGAAAATCTTCTATAAAAAAAATAAGGCTTCTCATTATTGAGCAATTCAATTTCAAAGCTTACTTCTGGATATAGAATCACTCACTGCAGTGTTTATTTCTTCTCATGGGTGTTTAATGGTGCTGGCCCTACTTCTTGCATCCTGAGTTTTGCTATGGAGCAAACTGTTTTTGCACAGTAACCTTGATTAAAGTATGTTTTGTAAATTCAGCATCCCTGATGAGAGGGCCCGGCTTCTCTTGTTGAACGTTCTTTCTCCTCACCCTGCAGTCAGTGGTGGGGGGGATGATCAATCTATGGGACATCTCTTAGTAGTGCACGCAACAATGTATGCATGGTGCTGTACAATGCTTCCCAGTCAGCAGCTTGCAGTGCTCATAACAAGGGGGTACTGGCATACCACTTAGAGCCCTGCAGCTTACCCACTATGTGAGGTTGTTGAGTTGCCTGGTCTATGGCTTGTGGTGTCCCCATCAGATAGAGTAGCAGAGTGTCACCTAGTCAATGGCTTGAGGCATATCCACTTTCCACTTCTCAGGACTGTGGAATGCCACCAAGTCCTCAGGGTCCTGTGGTGCTGACGAGTAGGGTTGCGGTATGGGGCCACGCCACCACACTACAGTACAAGTCGCTCCAGCTACAGCCAACTCGCATTAGTCATCAGCATTTCCTTATAAATATCTTTTTTGTGGGCCTACACAATTTTTTTAATTACAGACACAGGCTGGAGCACTGTATATAATATAATCTGAAAAAACCCAAGATCAGATTCTGATACTGAATTTTTAGTGCAAATTATTTTACAATATTGTACACTGCATACAGTTGAGAATGAATTAATAATACTTAATTCTATGAGAAAATGTGCTTAAAAAATATATTGCAGTGAATTACTGTGAATATCAGAACATGAAGTTTGCTTTTGTAGTACAATACATCACAATATACATTCATGCCAAAGAGCCACTTTGGACCAAGTAGACTGAAGGTTTCCATGGCCTAAGTGGGCCTAAAAATCTTAGTACCCTGGGCAAAAACACATTTTCTATTTGGCATTCAGTCCCATTAAAAATTAATTGCAGCCCCAATTCCCAGCCTGATGATTTGCTATTATGACCATCAAGGACCTCTCATACAAGCTGTCTATACTGCAAGAGGAATGTGGAGCACCTTGAAAAAATGTGGAAGTTTTGCATAAAACATTGGTGCGCTTTGAAATGTGGGTCCTCATAGTGCAGTAAAGGAATTTTTTACAGAAGCAACAGCGCTGTGAGTGTTTTCCTTTCCTAAGCAGTATAGTCTTGTGCTGGGTTTTTTGTTTTGTCTAGAGGAATGTGGAACAGTGCATTCTCACTAGATGATCGAGTTCCAGCTTGTAAAGTGAGGCCCCAGTACCACTACATTTATGTGTTTCTGTTCTTAACAACCCCCAACACAGTTCAGCTGTTCAACTCATATTATAAAATTTCCATGTATTAATACATGGGTCACAAGTCAAATGCCCATAAACATTTTTACAAAATTGAACACACTCCTGACTTGGATTCTCCACCAAATGAGCTGCCACCTTTGGATTCTCGACGAGCAGGATCATTCAGTTCATCAAAAAGTCCGGTCTCAATCATTTCCTCTTGCCAAGGAATTGGAACAGCACCAGTTGCAAACTTCTTGAAGAACTTCTTATCTTTCTCATCAAATTCGATGCCTCGGATTTCTGAGAAGTCAGCAATGTCTGCAATGTCCTTTGCATATACAACTGAAGGATCAGGCACAAAAGGAGGGTCCACAAGGCCAGCCTCTAGCCTCTGAAAGTTGATTGATTTAAAGAATGGATGCTTTCTTGGGTCATCATTTGGTACCCTGCAATAAAAAAAGCAGAAATGGTTAGATAAGAGGTCTGTGATGGAAGCATTAAAACAGCAGTATTTGTTAGTGGGAAAAATATCACAAAGTTTTGTTTTTTTTTATTGATGAATTTCTGGCAAAACATATCACTGCATATCCATTTTCCATATCTTTCTATTTCATTCCTGAACTTAGATATTGGGTTTTGAAGTTTTTAAAAGTAACTGCTCTCTCACTACACCAACTACAAATACATTAAACATCTTAGGGTGTCATTGTGCTGTTTATCATCAATAATATGTGCTAGAACCCTCCTATGACATCCTCAGTATAAATCCAGTAAGCAAATTAAAAAAGTAAACTCCCGGCAAAGGATTTTAAAAAATTACCAGTGGCAGCCATCTTTAATGACTTGAGTCATTAATGCTAAAATAAGTAATAAAGCTGTTTTAAAAATTTATTAGAGAATTAATAATATACTGATGATCTATCAGATTAGGTCGGGAAACTATTGGTTTGGATTTTCTAACACTTGCAGTGTGATTTTACTGTAATTGTGCTACTTACGCCAAACTGTTAGACCACAAGAAAGGTGGTCTAACTTCTTGAAACATGTACCACAAGATGCACAACAAAAATGACACATGCGTTAAAATTCTGACACACGTGTAATTGTTCTGCTGTAAAGTGTCTTAAAAGAATCAGAATGGTTGAAAGTCATCTGCAAAAACTTCTGGTGCATTTTCAAGGATACAGCTGCCGCAGTAGTACTGCCACAAGTGCTGCATCCAAACTTGAAAATCGAGGGCATGATTACTAAAAGCTCTATGATTACATTTTTTGCCGATTACCAAATACCGCTGCTTAAAAGGGGTTGAGACGCATGGTCTGGTGGCACTGAGGGTTGAGGCGCTGGATGCCACACCTCGTGCCACGCCGGAGACCCATGTTTGAGAACGAGCATGGGCTGGTGGGGGTCAGCAGGGGAGGGAAAGGATCAAGCGTCCGACAGCGACTCTCCTTTCCCGGGGATGGGTGGGGATATTGTCCCACTCCATGGCTGCCGTCTGGTGCAGGATGGGGGGTAGCGAGCCACAGCTAGGGAAACAGGTAGCGTGGCATCGTGATGCGCACATGCGTTCATGGCCATGAGGGGGAGGGATCACAATAAAAGAGGAAAAATCAACTGCCAGTTCCTTGGAAGCCCCTCTGGTACTCTGGCACCATGAAACTCCCAGGCCTGCTCTGGATAGTGCTCAGGAGGGGGAGAGGATGGACCTCCTCCCTTCCACCCTGCCTTGGAGGGGTAATCTGAGGGGTACACAGGGCCTGGGGTTTCAGGGGGACAAAAGCAGCGACCAGAGACTGGTGAGGACAGAACCCTGCCGGCTGGCCAAAAGGTGGATAAACATTTACCTAAAATAAATAAATATGTAAATAAATAAATAAAAAGGGATTGAGAAGCGATGGAGCATTCCCAATGTTCCCTTTCTGTATGTCCCTTCTCTTTTTTTTTTTTTCTGTCTCTTTGTCCTTTAAAACCAACTCTATGTATATCCACAGGTGCCGTAATCCGGTCATTAACCTCATCAGTCCGTGTCTTCTGACACCGATATGGCTGCTTGAGTTGGCTGAAGTGTTGATGAGAGTGTGACAGCTCATCACTGTGCTCAGTTTTCTTTTTATATAGAGGTTTATTCTCCCCCGTCCACTTTTATCCTGCAGGGCTACACCCTGGTCCCAAGAATGTACCCTGTTCAGGCCTGTATCCCTGAACTCCCCCAGCCCAGCAACCTGCCAGTTATCCCCACGGCTTTTCTTTCTGTGTCAGGGGCTCCAAGGGGAAGGCAGTCTCTCACCCTAACACTCCTCTATGTGGACTAGGATCCAGTGCTGGCAGGCACTAGAACCCAAAGGAATCAGGAGCTGAAACTGCCATTTAGACAGCTGTGGGTTTCCCATTTTTCCTGGACCCTCCCACCACCCCGACATGAGTGCAGCCTGTGCTGGCTGCGCACGCATTCAGCACGACTGCTGTTGAAGGTGCAATCTCCCTGGCCCAGCTGCAGGGGTTGTGGTGGTGCTGGAGCTCAATGTTGACCCTCACCTTGGCCTGCTTCTAACATGGTGTCTCTGGTTTACTCCTAAACCCAAGTCATTTTCATGGCAGCATGATGCCCTGCTGCTGCACCATCAGGGTGGCCGCATGTGCTCAGTTTCCATGGAAGTTGCTGCCTACTGTATGCAGGCAGATGTATCAGCACCAGGACCTACTGACTGTTTGCAGCCAATGATGTCACTGGTTGCAGCACCCAGAATGGTGCACGGGGAGGAGTAACATGCCGAGCTGGTTTTAATAGCCTGAGAGACAAAAAAAAAAAGAGAAACATATACAGAAGAACAGGGGATAAGAAAGTATGAACCGAAAATGCCGTAGGGCTTCCCAACCTTTTCACATTTTCTGAAATATTACAAAAATGTTACTTTCAAGTTAAATATTAAGCAAAGTTGGCAGAAAATACCATAGTAACTTACTATGCTGTGTTACTGATCTGCAGTAGCTGTTCTGAACCATACCACTTCCCTCACACTTCCGGGGCAGGTATAGTAACTCAAGATTGAACTGAAACTTAGAAATCCTTGGTTCACTCCTATCGGTGCGACAATCATTTTGTCGACACTGATATGGGCGCAGGCAATACGTCACCTCACTCTGCAGCACTAGGCATTGCAGTTTCCCTGGAGTCAGAGTGCCTTCCTCAAAACATTCTTGTTTTGTGAGGGCCCCAATGCTGGGGGCTCTGCCCCCCACACCCTCTGGAACAAAATATGACCAATTCCGGAGCAGACATGCCCCAAAAGAAAAGAAAATCATTGGGGCACAAAAGCCGACAAGAGAGTAGGGTGACCAGAAATCAAGATTGTTCCTGTCACTCTTGCCCTTGTTGAGTTGCCAAAATTCAGTCGCCACACTAACATGCTACCGAAATCCTCCTAGTCTCTCAATAAAAAGCCTACTTCACTGATGTTCTAGGAATGCCCCATTTCTATGTAAACCAGTTTGCTTCTTTAGTGAGAGTTCATGGTTCCACAAATTGAAATCCAGAAAAAGGCACACAAGGAATGTGACTCAGTTTCTTGTTTGATTCAGGCAATTTTATTGTAAAGATATCATTGGGCACCTCTACATTTGTGCTCTGCCTGCTTGAAAAGTAACTGAGACAGTACAACATATTAGGTTAATAACAAAATAAAATCATAATAGCTTAGAAAAACTGGCTATAATCTATAATTCACTAATAGTTCATATTATGATTTAAAAGCATTTGATATCAGTATAACAAACATTATATTATGGGCATTATACTGTAGAATGTATGGAAAAGAGAGATGAGAAAAATGTATTTATTTTTATTTATTTAGTTTTTGTTGACCGGGTAAGTGCACTACACAAATCCTGCGTATTTTCAGGCATGACCCGGGGGAAGGGGATACAGATGAATGCCAACTGACCTTGAACCAGATTAAGCTGTCTGTTGGAAAGTATGACGTGAAAGCTGAATTCTGTGATTGACATTGCTCATGAAATTTGAAAGAGATGGAGCTGAGATGTTTTAGAGGTTCGTGAGGATGTACACTAAATCAGTGATAAAAAGCAAAAAGATGATTATATGAAAGAAGAGAGCATAAAGAGTAAAGGCTAGAATAGAGGAATAGAAAGTTACATATTTCCTTTATGTCCACTGTTTAATAGCATCGGAAAGATTCGAGTAAGAGAATATTATTTAGTTGAGGCCTAGACTCTGCTCAGATGAAAGTTGGGTAAGTCATATATTTGTGAGTGTCAGAGAACTGGGTTTAACTTCAACTTGAGCTGACAAATAAGAGAATTTGATTAGTGGGGAGATTTAAATGGCTGGCTGATTAAGGACTGGGGAGCCATCAGGTACTCTGCCCCTGTTTAGAAGGAATGAGTATAGGGATTGCCATTTCATTTCACATATTCTACTCTTACATCTCAAGAAATTTGTCAGTCTCTTGGTTCTAAGGGTTTCTGGATAGCTTTTTTAACTGTGGCGCCAGCAACTGCAATTGTATGTTTTGATTCTTTGTCCCACAGAATTGATTTTTCAAAGTGGCTAATTAGACATGTCCCCAGGTCTAACTTTTTATTTAAAAAGGGCAGCCCATTAAGAAAGTCCTTAACTCCTTGCCACAGTTCCTGTATTTCTTGTCAGTTCAATGGGTGTACACAACTTAGTGAGGAGTTATGTTTGTGCAACTTTGTTGATAGTCTAAAGGTATCTGAATGAATGTGTTGTTGACTGTCATAAGTAGATAATCTGGCCATTCACACTGTCTGTCGCATAGGGAACTACCACCCTGTTGAGCTACTATGAAGGCAAAGGAACCCTCTTAAGCAAGGTTCCACCACCAGAAGTGCCATGGAAAAATAATTCCTTTAAGCTAATGGTACCTTAGGAAGGAACCCCAAGGACAGAAGGATCGTACTGAAGGATGCGGGGAGCAAGGTGAGGCAAAGAAATAATGCTTCTGAGAGAAGCTGGAGGAAGCAGGCTTATATAGCTGAGCCAGGGGGTGTGGCTGGTTGTTCCCACCCATTGAACTGCAGGCATAGCCCTTGAGTTCAATGGATGTACACAGCTTAGTGAGGAGTTATGCTTGTGCAACTTTGCTTATAGTCTGAAGATATTTGAAAGAATGTGTTGTTGACTGTCATATGTGGATACTTTGACCATTTGCACTCTCTGTCCCACGGGGAACTACCACCCTGTTGGAGTACTGTGAGGCAAAGGAACCTTCTTGAGGAGGGTTCCACCCCAAGAGGTGCTGCAGGAACATAATTCCTTTAGGCTAAAGGTTCCTTATGAAGGATCCCAAAAGTACTGTGCAGCAGGTGGTGAACACAGAACCTGAGTGAGAACAAAATGACAGCAAATAATGATGACTGATAAGAGACAGAGACTGAATTGAACAAATGACTGACAGTAATTGGTAAATGACTGCAGTCAGAGGCATGACTTTCACAAGGAGAAGGGACAGGGAGGATGGGAAGAGGGCCACCATCCAACCGCAAATCACAGTGACAACCTACTAGGGTAAGTGCTATACTAATATAAATGTATTACATTATGGACCACCGCCTGCGAAGCCTACCTAACTTTTATGACCTTCAACACAGAGGAGAGGAAAAAAAACCCAAGGAGACCTCTGGGGATCCAATGCCTTTGTCACCTTCCTTTCAGGCTTGGGAAAAAAATTAGTGACCACTGGGCTACCACAATTTAGAGATCCAGTTCAAGGGGAAAATTTTAGAGCAGGACTCTCACTCTATCGCTCTAATGAGAAAGCTGTGGGGGTGCCACAAGCTGATCTCTGCAGCTACAGGAGGGTCACTATAAAGGAGGCCCACCCCCCAAGGTAGGAGGAGCAGAGCAGCAACTGCTGGGAAAGGCACTCATGTGGCCTCCACCAAGAGGAGGCCTAAAGAGGAAGACAAACCCTTGAGGGGTAAGACATAGGAGTTGGGCCTTGCAGGGTTTCTCTGCATCCTGTGGGGTATTGATCCTGGCTCCCTCTATCTACCTCTCCTCCCTCTTCCACTCCCCCTTCTCCCCACTTGCTAATCCATTTCCCTTGCAGGGTTTGCTTCTTCTGAGGGGGTCTAGACTGGCTTACCCCCTCTTCCCCCTTCCCCTTCCACCAAAGTCTCATGCCCCTCCCCCCTTCTCCCTACTACTGTGCCACCTTCCTCCTCCCCCAATTATCCCCCCTTTCTCTTCACCTTTTCTCCCCTCCCTCTCTGCCTTGTCATGTTTCCCCAGATAGAGGTCCCAGCACACTGTTGGCATACAGGCCTTCCCAGGTTCCTCTTCTCTCCTTCTTCACCTCCTCATCCTCTCCCCGTATCCCCCTATTTTCCCCTACCTTGTGTTAAATTTGGCCCTAGCTAGGGCTTACACTAGCACTAGAGGCTTGTACTTGAACTGCGACCTCTAGCATTTCTCTTGAGTATTGTTTCAAAGTACGCCTTGTTTCGTATTTGATTTTGTCCACCCTAGCCATTAGGCCGGGGTTTCTCTGATCCATAATTGCACCTTACCTGTATTTTTAATTGTTTCTAACATATTTTTTATTGTCCTTGTACAGACATACAGGTACCATACCTGTGTTTCAATTTTTTGTAACTGTTATTTTTTTCAATTTATTGCTATGTATTCCTGTTTCTACCAACCCCTGTAACCCCCAACCTCACCCTCGGACATTTCTGGAAATGAGCTGTGTTACAGCTCATGTTGTCTTTCCTGATGAAACATTTTCAAAATAAAAAACAAAACTTTCATAATTGTGTCATCTTCACCCTTGAGGGGGAAAGGAAGTAGGTGGAGACCAAGTGAACCTTGGGGAGAATAACTTCTGAAAGTGCTGCCAACGTGGTCTGCACAGCTAAAGGATTCCCCATGGAGTTAGTGGCCCTAACCTCTGGCAGATGAAGTCTTAAATGCTACATCAGGAGATGCCGACAAGTCGATTTGCACAGCCAAAGCGTCCCCTGCAGCCAGGAAGACGGAAGAAATGAAATACTGACCTAGAAAGCTGCTAGAGGCACAAACCAAACACAAAGCCCAAAAGCACAAAAGGAAAGTGGGAAACAAGCACAGGGGAGAAAGGGGAGCTCTGGCACAGCATCAAGCTGCAGCAAAGAAACAATGCTTCTGAGTGAGGCTGGAGGAAGCAGGTTTAGAAAGCTCAGGCAGTTGTGTGGCTGGTTGCTCCCACCCCCTGAACCGCAGGCACCATGAATTCCAAAACATATGGGTTACAGAAGCCTATCCTAAACCACATTTGGAACAATTACTACTGTGTTTGGTCTTACACTCATTTTTTACACTTTTGAGGGGTGAAACAGAGGTTGTGTAAGGATCCAAATAAGATACATTTGTTGTTAACTGAGTAGAAATATTTAGCGACATTTTGCCAGATGCTCCCCCAATCCCAACTGTCTGTATTTTTATTTATTCACTCTGACCACCTTCTGCTGTTTTCTGTTGCAGTTCCGTGGGTTTTATACACCAGGCGTTGCTATTTCGGATGCACTTAAGCTTGGTGTTGGAGTGCCAGCAGATGTCAAGCTTAGGCACATGTGAAATAGTAAAGAAGCCATGGGCAAGTGTGCCTTCACAGTCAGGGCCCCCAGGTGGCTAAATTAACTCCCCCACTTCACTACTAGTCTCACGCACCTCGGTCATTTCAAATCCAAGCTTTGGAATTCTATCTCCCTGCCTGACCACTGCTTCTGCCACACTTAATCTCCAGCTGAAACTATTCTTTCTCCTGCCCCACGTCCTGATTCGTCTGGGACTGTCTGGACCCTCCTCTGATGCTCCCTCTTCACCCACCCCCACCTATCTTTTTACCATTCCCCCTTCCCTCTTCCCCTGCAGCATACTGTTCCAACTTTCAACTCATATCCTCTCCCCCCACTCCCCCGATCAAGTTTCCCAGCTATTTCCACATAGACCCTCTCACCTGCAACCTGCAGCTGTTTCCTCCTTCTCTTAGCCTTAATTCTCTTATTGACTGAACTGGCTTTAGTTGATGTAACTACACATTTTTACCCTTAATGTATGACAATGATATATAGTTGCTACCGGAGTATCAACTTCCTGTACATATCTGCACTTATTGCGTTTTTCCTATCTCTCCCTGCCCTGGTGGCTGTCCCCCCCACCTCGAGTCTGTAGTATCCGTTATACAAACTTCACATTGTCCCCTGACTGTTCAAATGTGTTGTGGTATGTCCTTTGTCCTTTGCAAGATGTATTTCAGACAATGCTGCTAGCTGCTAATGTCTCCCCTTACTTTTATGCTTTATGTTTATGCCCACAAGGATCCTTTGTAAAACAGCTTTTAGCTCAAAGGCTGTAATTCTGATTTCTAATAAATAAATAAGTAAAACATTTCAGCTCTGAAGGAGCAGTGATTGTTGCGAAACAAAATAACAAATAGGAATTGATATAAGGCAAATCATAATTTATGCAGGAATGTGTCATGATTAAGCTATTCTCAGCAGAATGTCGAGATGACCAGTGACATACTCTACAAAAAAAAATTCCTGAATCAAACAACAGACTGAATAACTCTCCTTGTGTGTCTTTTTCTCAAAAGGCAGCCTGCCTTTCACTACTAGTGTCATGATAACATATTTGACTAAAAGGAAACTGAGCTGTAAATGGGTCTTCAGTCACAATCTCCCCGTCAAAAGACTTTCCTTATGCAATACCATCATATTCTTCAGGTGGAAGCTACCTCTAACTGAAAGCTGAAATACTGAACTTAGAATCAGCAGGAAAGACAGTCTTGCTCACAACAGAGGGAGGTGTACCTTACTTTACATTTTACAGTTGCTATTGTTCTTTGGTTTGTAGCAGATTCATCAGAAAAGCTAATATTCTTCAGGTGGAGGCTATCTCTAACTGAAAGCTGGAAAGGTGAAATACTGAACTTAGCCTCAGCAGAGGGAAGTGTACCTTACTTGACATTTTACAATTGTTATTGTTATTTTCAGTGAAGGGGCTTGCATTACTGCTTTGGAGATTGGGAGTTTAAACTCAGAGGGATTGAAATACTGATTACTGTGTCTTTCCTTGTGCACAACTGACTTGTTTTGGGGCTGATTGCTTTCAGAGCACAAATCACCAGGCTGTATTGGGTCTGGGGAGGTTTGCATGTGTTTGACTCAGCTGTTTGTTTTTTTCTCTGTTTGTTTAGCAGGGTATTTTCTTTGTTAAATTGTTGTATAGGTTGTCTTGCTGACAGGAAGGTCAACACTTATCGTAGTGGTGGGTCAGAGCTTTTAACTGATTGTTTCAAGAGGGCATAGTCTGGGCTCAAACCAACCCTTCCCCTCACCCCATCCACCCCTGGTACCATTTCCTTTATACCAGGGGTTCTGCCATCATTTCCTCAAGAGGGCAAGGTGCATATCACTGTCACATCCTTTCCAGCACAATATAAGCATATACATATATATATATATATATATATACATATATATATATATATATATATATATATATATAAAACAAACAATAACTGAAAAAAAACATACAGGATAAACAGGAAGGTAGACAGACATGTGGGGAGTAGTGCAATGTACTGGCTGTTGGGCAGCAGTCTTCCGGGAGTCTTTCAGGAGGCTGACATGCTGCCCTATTTGCAGGCAACTCTCTGCCCTGAGGGAGAAGGTGTCCCATCTTCAGGCCACACAGAACAGTAGTAAGGGAACTTCCCCTATCCAGGGAGCATCAAGGCCATCACCACTACCTCAGAGATCACCAAGAAAGCGCAGCAGTTGGACCACAGTGGGCTCAGGGAGGGTGAGAGTGGTGGAACAGAGGCACACCCAATCAGTTGTACCACTCCATAATCCATACACCATTCTGATGGAGCTTAGTTCCCCTATGGATGCTTCCACAGAGGAGACTAAGGAGGTTGCAGACAACTATCACAAAGGAGCCCCACAGGAAGGAGGCAGAGAACACCACAGGGAAAGGAAGCAGCTCCTGGTGGGGGACTTAATTATTAGGGTGACAGAACTGGAGGGAGCAGGGGAAACTGAAGTAAGGTGCTTGCCTGGCACCATGGCTTGGAGGGACAGGAAGCACATCCTCAGGATCATGAGAACAGCTGCATGGGAGACTGAGCTGGACGTCATTGTCCACCTAGGGACAAATGACTTGGCTCAACATGAGATTAGAGCAGTGTAGGAGGAGTTTGTGGAGTTGGGGAAGGGCCTAAGGCAAGTAGAACACACAGTATCCTTCTCAGAGGTGCTGCCTGTCCATGGCAAGGGTGAGCCGAGGGTACTTCGCACCATGTGATTCAATGAATGGTTGAAAACATGGTGCAGAGCACAGAGTTTTGGCTTCATTGGGGACTAGAGTTCCACCTGGAGGGATACCAGCCTATACTGGCAGGATGGTCTGCATCTGTTTAGGAAGGGAACAAGTCTTCTGGGTGATCGGTTTAAATGCTTCATTGGCAAGCTTTTAATCTAGTCAGGGGGGAGGCACTGATAAGCAACAGGGAATTCCCAGCCTCCCCCTGCAAAACAGGGTACTAAATGAGGTAAAGACCAAGGTAGAAAGGTCAGTAGGGAACATGACGGGGTAAATGGAGAAAGCAAAGTCAATAAGGACAGGGATGGTGCTACAAGAGGTAAAGCCATCAAAAAATGGAAAGCAATGAGTACCAATGCCCGTAGTCTGGGTAACAAGCTTCCTGAGTTAGTGGCCTTGATGGAGGAGGAACATCTGGATATCATGGCAGTCACAGAAACATGATACACATAGAACCATGACTGGGATGTAAACATACCAGGATACACTATCTACAGGAGGGACAGGGAGGGTACAAGAGGAGGAGGAGGAGCTCTCTACATAAGGGAAGGAATTGAAGCAACAGAACAAAAGGGTAAACAGGGAGGAGAGGAAGCACTGTGGGCCAATTTGGAGGCAGCCAATGGCACCACAATCTGCACAGGGGTTGTATACAGACCCCCATCTCGGGGGAGGAAATGGACAAGGAAATGATAGAAAGTATCCTTAGAATGGCAGAAAAAAGGGACATATTGCTAATGGGGAATCTGAATATGCCAGATATTAACTGGAGTGCATTTGCAGCAGCCACTTCTAAGAGTGGGGTCATTCTGGATGCCCTACACGGGGCATGCCTTAGACAACTAGTACTGGAACCCACTTGAGAGGGAGCAATCTTAGACCTGGTACTCTCAAATGGAGATGACAAGAGGATCACAGATTTAGAAGTGGGTAGCCATCTGGGAACTAGTGACCATCAAACAGTATGGTTCACGATAAACACAGCAGTAGAGTCAAGCCATACCAAGGCAAAGGTACGGGACTTCAGGAGGGCTGACTTTGCCAGAATGGGTGAGTGCCTAAGGAATGCACTAGCAAATGGGCAGGAAGGAGGGGTGGAAAAACAATGAGGAATACTCAAAACTGCCATCACAGAGGCAACAAGCCTTTGTGTGAAGCAAATAAACAAAACAAAACAATGTAAGAAACCACTATGGTTCTCAAAGGAGGTGGCAGGGAAGGTTAGGGAGAAAAAGAAAGCATTCAGGAAGTATAAGGAATCACAGAAGGAGCAGGACAGAGAATTGTATCAGGTAACGCAAAAGGAAGCAGGGAAGGCAGTCAGTACAGCAAAGGCCAAACCAAGGAAAAGATAGCCAACTCAGTTAAGAAGGGGGATAAAACCTTTTATAGGTACATCAGGGAGCAAAGGAAGACCAAGGGAGGGATAGTGAGGCTTAATAAAGGGGAGGGTGGACAGAGGGTGACTGTGAAAAGGCAGAGATACTAAACAAATATTTTGCTCAGTATTCACAAATGAAGAGAGGGAGGAGGTACCTAAATCAAACAATAGAAACACTCTGGATCTGAGGGGTTAACCAGCCCATTCACAGAAGAAAGGGTTCTGAAAGAACTTTTAAAACTGAAGGTGGACAAAGCAATGGGGCCTGATGGGATTCATCCCAGAATTCTAAAAGAACTAAGTGTAGAACTAGTAACACCACTGACTACCCTCTTTAACAAATCATGGGACGATGGGGTGGTACCTGAGGACTGGCGGAGGGCAGATGTCATTCCATTTCACAAAAGTGGGAGCAGAGCAGAAGCAGGAAACTACAGACCTGTTAGTTTAAGCTCAGTGATTGGGAAAATGATGGAATCACTTCTGAAGGAAAGAATTGTTGAGTACCTAGAGGCCGGAGGGGCACAGGACCCAAGGCAGCATGGATTCACAGCGGGAGGGTCATGTCAGATGAATCTAATAGATTTCTTTGACTGGGTGACCAACGTAGTGGATCAGGGAGGGGCTGCGGACATGGCCTACCTAGACTTTAGCAAGGCATTTGACACAGTCCCACACAAAAGATTAATATACAAGTTGGCCAGCCTGGGAGTGGGTCCTAAGATGGTAGCCTGGGTAAAGAATTTAGCTGGAGAACAGGACACAGAGGGTAATAGTAAATGGAGTCCACTCTGAAGAAAGGGGTGGTTACTAGTGGGATATTGCAAGGTTCAGTACTAGGATTGGTCCTCTTTAATGTCCTCCCAACGAAGACCATGATTTTCACTAGCCACCAAAACAAGCACAAACACCACCAACTCTCCTTAAACACCTGCCTTGGGGACTCCCTGAAGCAGTTTGACTCCTTCAGATACCTAGGGAATCACCTTAGACCCACAACTGTCCTTTGGAACCCATATAACCAATGTCGCTAAAACTGTGAATACTAGACTAGGCTTACTCTACCGGCTTCGTTGGCACCTGACTAAAGAGGCCCTCTTTGCCGCAGTTTAAAGCTCCATCATCTCCCAGATTGACTATGGTCTTGTCATCTATGGCACTGCCACTACCACTGCACTCAGAAGGATTACTACCACCCTAAACAAGGCCTGTCAACTCATCACTGGGACCGAACGGGCTCACTCACACCTGTGACCTCTACTCACAAGCTAACTGGCTTCAACTTGATGATAGAATTCAGCACCAAACCTGCATAGTTGCTAAGAAAATACAGTTGGGAACTGCTCCTTCCGGGGTCTGTTCACTCCTTCAAATGAAAACCAGCTCCAGAATTACTAGGGGATCAAAGCCACAACTTTTCCATATCCCTCGCTGCCGCACAGCCATTGGCCAGCCTTCATTTGCCTACAGGGCACCCACTTGGTTTAACGGTCTTGTCAATGATACTATCAATACCACTGGGCTAGGGGCCTTCAAATCCAGGCTCCGAAACACCCTGGTCTTTTCCAGCATCTGCGACTGTCATGGGTAATGTCTTGGCAACACCGCTCCCCTACCACTCTCCCATATCTAAGCTCCTTACATAATGCACTTGCCCTAGTTTGGCCTCTGCCCCATCTGCTCTCCAGCACCTGACAATGCCACCTTCCTGGCTACTTCAACCCCCTCCCCCCCTTATATCCTTACCTACCCCCCCACCTCTCCCTCTCTTCTCATTTTCTTACCTCCCTTTTTTGGCCCTCCCATTTCTTTCTACCACCACCCTTCCCCTTCTAATCCTCTTCCTTTCCACTTTACCCTCTCCCTGTCTGTTTGAAATTAATTTTGATATCCTTTACCCTTATTTGTGTAACAATTTTGTCTATTGTCATGTGATACCAATGTCTTGACGTGGAACCTTTCTAAAAGAGCCCTGGGCTCAAAGGTAATTGTAATCCTAGAATTGAAATAAATAAAAAAAATAAAAAAAATGTCTTTATAAGTGACTTTGCAGAGGGACTGGAAGGAAAAGAATGTCTCTTTGCAGACTACACAAATATCTGCAACAGAGTTGATATACAAGGTGGGGTGGAAAGGATGAGAAGGGACATGGCAAGGTTGGAGGAATGGTCAAATGTATGGCAGCTTAGATTCGATGCTAAGAAGTGCAAAGTAATGCACCTGGGAAACAAAAACCCAGGGGAAGAGTACACAATGGGGGGTGAGATACTAACAACAACAAAAATGGAACGGGACCAGGGGTAGTCATATCAGATGACCTAAAGGTGGGCAAGCAATGTGAGAAGGCAGTAAGGAGGGCTGGGGGGATACTAGGATGCATAGGGAGAGGCATCACCAGTAGAAAACAGGAAGTTGTTATTCCTCTGTACAGACAGCTGGTGAGACCCCATCTGGAGTATTGCTTGCAGTTCTGGAGACCTAGTCTCCACAAAGACATAGACAGGATGGAGGCAGTCCAGAGCAGGGCAACTAAAATGGTGCAGGGTCTGCACCAGAAGACATATGAAGGGAGACTTTAAGGAGCTTAATATGTATAGCCTCGAGAAAAGGAGGGAGAGGGAGCACATGATAAAAACTTTCAAGTACCCCAAGGGAATCAACAAAGTCCAAGAGGGTAGCAACTTTCAGAAAAAGAGGTCCGCAAGAACAAGGGGGCACAATTTGAAGATAGAGAGTGGACGGCTCAGAGGTAATGTGAGGAAGTATTTTTTCACGGAGAGGGTTGTGGATGCATGGAACAGCCTTCCTGAGGAGGTTGTGGAGTCAAAAACAGTGGTGGAATTCAAGAATGCATGGGACAGTCATAAGGCAATTCTAGGGGGTTGGGAGTAGGAAGAAGTAGGCTGTTGGTTAACTAGCATCTGCAGCTTATCCATTAGGTAGGGAAATGGGCAGACTGGGTGGGCTAAGTGGTCCTTATCTGCCGTCAAATTCTATGTTTCTATGTTGGCGATTGTTGGTGGAATGTGTAAACTTTATGTATTGAGTTGAAATTTGTATCAAACAAATGGCATAATAGCCCCATGAGACTTAACATCTTATTTTCATACCACATGGAAATTGTGAACAGACTGATCTTTGTACACAATTGTCACCATGCAGAACTGTATTTCTTCAGGAATAAAAAAATGAAATATAACAGATGGTTAGCCCATTTTGCTGGTCGTTACTAAAAGACACTTCTCATAAAGAACCATGCAGAATGACTTTTCTTCTAGAAATTAGAACCATGCAGAATGACTTGGAGTGTAAAGAATGGGTCTCTATCGAAAGAAGAAAATCACTTTATTAGCAATCTTCTCCTTTCCTCATCAACTAGGGAACTCAGACTGCTTTGCTGGGTGCTGCTTGGCATTGGCAGCCCCCACAGTGCCATCACGTATCGGATACTGATCAGGACCTGCAAAACATTTGGTGTTTTGTTTGTGTTTACAAAATGTGGAAGATCCTATATTGTAAAAAACCTCTAACATTGAAGAACAGGGATGCTAAGACACCTTGGGGTTCTAGTGACATTAAAGTACTATTTGGACTTTGCTTTCGTGGTTCTGTAATGTTACTGGAACCCCTCAGTGTCCTAATAATGCTGTTCTTCAAATTTAGAGGTTAATTATTCTATATAATTTATCAAAATACAAATAAGGTTTACATTAACATCCTAGGAATATGGTACGACAGTGTGCATCAGTGTGGGATATTGCCACACTTTGGGTGATGGTGGGCATGAGGTAAAGCTGAGTGTCTAACAACCACAAATGGGTTATATCCCAGAGTGCCTTATTGCAAATATACAGTGGAACCCAGTTCTGAAAAAGTTATTATCAAAACAAATAGGAGAAACATATCCTCGTATAAAAGAATATGCAGCTGAATTCAAGAACAATGTGAGATTGTAAGCCTTGACTTTGTACTAGAATACCACCATGGGTTTTAATCAAAATTGGCTTCTCCACTGCGTTATAAACAAAGTATTTTTATACCCTGCTACATTCTGCAGGAAGATGAGATTGTGTATTCCATGGGTCCATTCCGCCATCTGTTTGATGGAAATTTACAAAAAAGCATTGGTTAATTAGACTGCAGCCATGTAAATGAGCCACTGTATGTTGATTAAAACATCTCTAAGAAATTTGTATGCAAGCTGCAACTGTCTTGAAATAATAGTAATACAGACAACAGTGTCCTTAAAAAAATGCTTAGGTAATATGATGATATGCATTATTTTTGTCCTCTGTGTACATCCCATGTTACATAGAAACAAAGGTTATCTTTATACTTTCTTTGCTGGTCTCTCACTCCTCTTCTGGGGAACTGATTCTTGTAGGGAATGTTAGTATTAATTAGCTCTCATTCTCTGCCAACCTACCATCTTCAAGTTTGATTCACATAACCTATCCAAGCTCATAACTGTGCTGACTCATCTTAATCCCCACTCCTCTAACCATTCCATTAATGTTTGGGCCCTCTCTTCCCACCCCACAGCATTATTACTGCTGGCATCCTTCCTGACGCATTCAGTGATAACAGCATGATTTACTGTGTCAGGAAAATTAAACACTATTCTTATCCTTCTATATTTATATGGTCAAGATCACTTAGGTCTCTTAATCTGTATTCCATCCTCTTTGATATTTCTATCATTGACGGGCTGTCCCTGTTTACTGCCATTGACACTGGTGAGGCCCTCACCTTGTTCCACTCTAACTTCATCAGCATTTGGGACAAACATGCCCACCGTAGAAAGTCCCATGTAAGAGGGTCTCACTTTCCTGAGTATAAGCTGAGCTCATTGACATCTGCAGGGCACGTGGCACTGCCTGTGTTGCACTATGCTGTCATGTTCCCCTGCAAACCTTCTGTCTTACAAACAACTTAGAAACGACTGCACTAAAGCTATCGGAAAAGCTAAAGCTAGTTATTTTGCATCCATCCTCTAGAACAACCTTACGAACCCAACAATATCCTGGAATTTGATCCACTCCCTACTGGATGCACCACCCCAGTTCTTTTGGAGGGAACTTCCCCTATTTCTGACCCTTCCAAGTTGCCTCCCACTTTAATAAATTCTTCACCACCTTTGCCCTGTCAACTCACTCCCAGTCTTCTGTACCTCCTCTCCTGCCCCAGCTTCCATCCTCATTGCCTTCAACTATCTCCTTTTCATCTTCTCACATACCCTTAGGAGGACTTCTAAGCTCTCTGGTCACTCAACTTCTCTAAGGTTCTTAATCCTGGTAGGTTGAACCCTAAACTCTTACATCTTTCTGTCTCTGTTATAGCTACTCCACTCACCCATTGTCTAAGCCTCTCTTTTAACCTCTGTTCTCTTTCTCAGTCATGGAAGACTGGGTTGAATCGTGGCTTAGTAACGGATCTCAGAAAGTCAGAATTAGAGGGCACAAGTCCAATATGGGACTTGTGACCAGTGGTGTCCCTCAGGGATCAGTGCTCGGCCTGGTACTATTTGCACTATTTATTGCAGCTATGAATAAAAATATAAGGAGTCTTTGTACAAAATTCACTGATGATATAAAGTTGGGAGCAGAGGTTAGTAATGAAGAGATGGTAGATATCCTAAGAAAAGATCTTAACTTATTGGAAAAATGGGCGGCAGATAATGGCATGAGTTTTAATACCAGTATATGTGTGGTAATGCATCTGGGTGCCAATAAGAAAAAATTACTTACCTTAGTAATTGTGTTTCTTCTAATGGAGTCTTGCTGTATTCTGACATTATGCAGTAAGCCCCAGCACTTGAACTGCTCCGGAGATGAAAGAGTTAACTGTATGCCAGAGCATAGAACATTAAGCTCGAGCTTGGTTCGGAACTCTGTCTGCTGCACTTTGAAGTGTAACCATCAGATTCTTACAAACTAACACTAACTAACTAATCCCACTATGTGGAAATTGTAAAATGTTTACTAGCCAAAAAGGCAACCAAGTATTTTGGATCCCCAAAAGACTCAAGTCGAGAAATCCAAAATAAAAACTAGGTAGTGAACAAAATAATTATCAAACCATAACAATAACCCACTCCCGCTAGGTAAAAAGGGAGCGCACCAAGTACACACCTGAGGTGCAACACTGCACCTACCATCCCACTTCCCAAAAACCAGATTCTGAGAGGGGAGGCAGGGAGTGAGGTCAGAATACAGCAAGACTCCATTAGAAGAAACACAATTACTAAGGTGAGTAATTTTTTCCTTCAAACAACATGAAGTCTTGCTGTATTCTGACATTATACAGACTACAAAGCAATACCTCCATGGAGAAGGAAATCAAACCTATTTTGGGAATAGGCTCTGCAGTACTGCTGTACCAAACTGAGCATCACTCCTAGCCTGGATATCCAGAGAGTAATGCTTGGTGAATGTATGGACTGTTTTCCAGGTGGCTGCTTTGCATATCTCTAATAAAGGTATATCTCTGGCAGCAGCCAGAGAAGCAGCTGTACCTCTAGTTGAATGAGCCCTCAGGCCTGAGGTGGGTATTTTGCCTAGCTTTTCATAGCAGAATTGTATACAAGAGACAATCCACCTGGCAATAGTTCTCTTAGTAGCAGGTTTGACCTTTCCCACTTCACTATAAGTGAGGAGCAACTGGAGGGAGTCAAACATGAGTGCCTTAGTACGCTCAATGTAGTAGCTAAGAACCCTTTTAACATCCAAACTGTGTAATCTTCTCTCTCCTGAAGAAGAATGATCAGTGAAGAATACAGGGAGAGACATGGATTGGTTCAGATGAAAATCTGAAACCACTTTGGGTAGGAACCTTCTGTTGGTTCTGAGGACCACCTTATCTCTATGGAATGAGATAAAATCAGACTACACCGACAGAGCCTGCAATTCACTGATATGCCTTGCAGAGGTAATAGCTACCAGAAACACAGTTTTCCAAGTCAAGTACTTAAGCTCTGCTGAAGACAAAGGCTCAAAAGGGGGTTGCATAAGCTGAGCAATGTAAACATTAAGGTCCCTTGCAGGAGTAGGATCCCTAAAGGGAGGATTGGTATGAAGCAATCCCTTGAAAAATTTACAGAAAACAGGATGAGATGCCAGTGAGGAGGGCTTTCCCACTGACAGAAAAGCAGACACAGCTGACAGGTGTACTTTGAGGGTAGCTGGTCTGAGGCCTATGCCATTAAGATAAACCATGTAATCCAGAACTGTAGACAAATCAGCAGTATCTGGGGGTATATGTTTCTTGGAACACCAAATGCTGAATCTTTTCCATTTAGAGTTATAAGATTTCCTGGTGGCAGGTTTTTGAGAATGTCCAGAACCCCTTGAGACAGATGCAAATTTACATACTCTAAATCTACAAGAGCCATGCCTTGAGATTGAGAGACCGATGGTTGGGATACCAGATCCTCCCCTGAGAGGAGGTTAACAGGCTGTGATTCCTGGGAAGAGATAGGGGAAGATGGACTGCTAGGGACAGCAACAGGGGATACCAAGGCTGTCTGGCCCAATCTGGAGCAATCAGGATCACTTTGAAAGATTGTGACCTTATCTTGACCAGGACCTTGTACAGTAGAGGAAAAGGAGAGAAGGCATACAGAAATTTCCCTTCCCAATCCAGAATCAGAGCATCCAGAGGGACTGAACCCAAGACTGGGGGACTGCAACAGAAGAAAGGAAGTTGGTGATTGTCTGGGGCTGCAAAGAGATCTATCTCTGGAGTGCCCCACCTTGAAAAAAATCACTTTTAACACTAGGCAATCCAGGGACCTGGGAAATCCTGCTCAATGCATCTGCTAGCACATTGTCCTTCCATGGAAGGTGAACTGCTACTAAAGAGGTCTGTAGAGAATAAGCCAGAGACCATAACTTCATGGCTTCCATGCACAAGGCCATAGACTGAGTGCCTCCCTGCTTGTTGATGTACCACATGGTGGTGGTGTTGTCTGTCCTGACCTGAACCACCTTGTTCTGTACTGATTCCGAGAAGGCTTGCAGGGCCAGGTACACTGCCCTGAGTGCCAGAAGATTGATGTGGAGAAGAAACTCCTGAGTGGACCACACTCCCTGAGCTGCAAGAGCTCCCAGGTGAGCTCCCCACCCCAGGAGAGAAGCATCCATGGTAAGAACCACAGAATGAATTGATTGATGAATGAGACTCCTTGCCTGAAATTGTCCTGATCCTGCCACCATTGGAGAGCCTGGATCAGGGTCTGAGTCACTGGAATAAGCTTGGTTAGAGGATCTTTTGTCTGAGACCAAAAAGCCTTCAAGCGAAACTGGATGTCCCTCATCTGAAATCTGTCCCCTTGTACCACTGCAGTGGAAGCTGCCATGTGGCCCAGAAGTTGAAGGAAATGCCTTGCTGGTTGAGACATGAGAAGGGGGAATGAGGAAGCCAGCTCTATAATAGCTCTTACCCATGCCAAGGGGAGAAATGCACTTGTCTTGACAGTATCCAGTTCTACCCCTATGAAGGTCAAAAGTTGTACTGGCTCAAGAGCTGATTTGGGAAGATTGAGGAGGAATCCTAGAGAATTGAGCACTTGCTGGGTCACTTGCAAATCTGACTTGACTTGGTCTGGAGACTGACCCACTATGAGCCAGTCGTCCAGGTATGGAAATATGGAGATGTTTTTTCTCCTTAGAAAGGCCACTACTACTGCTAGGCACTTTGCGAATACCCGTGGAGCTGATGTTAAACCGAAGGGCATTGCTCTGAACTGGTAATGACCCGAAGGCAGTTCGAACCTGAGGTACTTTCTATGGGAGCACCTGATGGGAATGTGAAAGTAGGCATCCTTTATGTCCAGGGAGGCTAGACAGACCCCTGGCCTTAGAGAGGGAAGAATTATTCTCAGAGTCACCATTTTGAACTTTGGCTTCAGTAGATGTTTGTTTAGGTATCTTAAGTCTAGAATGGGCCACCACTCCCTGTTTTTTTCGGGGTAAGGAAATATCTGGAATACAGACCTTTGGCCCTGTGTATTGTAGGAACTTTCTCTATGGCTCTGAGAGCCAGCAGAGATGAAACCTCTGCCTCTAGGGCAATGGTTTCAGAGATGTTTTCAGGTGGAAAGGACCTGACCCTCAGTTTTGGAAATATTTTGAAGCTGAGGGCCAGTCCCTGGGCTTACTACTGCCAGGACCCACTTGTCTGAGGTAACAGACTTCCAGTCCTGGAAGTAGTAAACCAGCCTGCCTGCTACAGGGATTGGGGAGTTGACCCGGACTGACTGACACATCAGGGTGTCTGCTTGGCAGAAGCCTTGGGCTGAGAGGTGGATGCAGCCCTGCTCATCCCCCTTCTGCCTCTCCCTCAGAATAACCCCCTCTGGGAAAAAGGAGAGGAGGCCTGCACCTGGCAGAAAGGCCTGTGAAAAGGCCTGCCCCTGCCTCTAGCTTGCTGCCTCTGAGGAGTTGCCTGCCTTTCCTTGGCCTATGCACTCCTGTAGGTGGTACTGTACTCATCCATCTTTTTCATCTAATTCTCTGTCTGCTCCCCAAACAGAGAATTATTGATAATAGGGAAAGCCATAGCTTTAGCCTGGGTATCCTGCGATAGGCTAGTACATCTGAGCCAAGCTAGTCTCCAAAGAACCACAGATGTAGCCATGACTCTTGATGACACATCATTGGAGTCCACAGCAGCATGAAATTGGATTTTTGATGCCTCAATCCCATCAGCAGCCACCTCCTCCAGCTCCTTTGCAAGCTGGGGGGAGGCCTATTTTGCCAGTTCCAGTACAGTGTCCCATCTGGACTTCTGGTACCTAGCTGTATAGGCCATGTAAATAGCCTGCCTGAGTCCCAAAAAAGATGCCATGTATTGTTTCTTTGCTATGGCATCCAGCTTCCTGGAGTCTTTATCTGGGGGGTGTGAAGCCAAGGGTATGTTAACCTTATCACAGGCTGCAGCCTGCACAGCCCCAACATGGCTGCATTGCTGGTACAAGTACCGACTGCCACAGGGATTTTTGGACATGCTATCCGTTTTTCTGGAGTCCTTGTCCGGAGTGTGGGAGGACAGGGGGACTCTGGCTTTGTCACAGGCTGCCTGCTGTATAACCCCTTGATGGTCAGGATGGGAGAAAATAAAATCAGCTCCTGTCCAACTGATACTTTTTATCAATTCTCCTATAAATAGGAGGAACAGAATTAGGGGTTTGTAGATGCTTCAGGGTGTCTTTTTTGAAAAATGTGTATACTGGTAGGAGGAGGGCTTTTGTGGGTGTCAATCCCATCATATTTAAGTATTCAATTTCCTCCTCATCCTCAATCTGCTCTGTGGTAGCAATATCCAGAGCATCTGCCATTCTCCTTACAAATGTAAAATGTGAGGAGTAATCCTCTGACACCCTGGTAGGAGAACCAAAATCTTGCTTGGGAGATACCTCTGGAGGAATTAGTTCATCATCCTGAAAAGGATCATCTTCCTCTTCATAATACTGCTCCTCCTGTAAAGACGGCAACACACCACTGCTGGCCTGGGGACCCTGGATAGGGGCAGGCTGCTGGGGAACAATGTTTTGTAGTGCCGGAATAATTTTAAAAGCCTGGGCTATCTCTTGAGCCAAGGGCATAGCAGGCATCTGCGCAGTAGTCCCTGGTTTAGCAGGGGAGGATTCTGCATGCTTGTTTTTTTTTAGTTTCTTTGAGGGAACCGGGGAGTCAGCCAGTTCTTTCCCTCTTTTTGCCCCTTTCTTGCCCGTATCGGGGCAGGGGTAAGCAAGCTTGTGGGTTCAGCCACAGCAGATTGGGGTGTCAGCTGGTCAGAGCCAGAGGGACCCCTAGGAAATTTTTGGTTTAGCCTTTCAAGGCGTTTTTCCACAGTTTTTTCCAGGAAAGTTTTACAGACTTCACAATCCTGATCCAGATGTTCAAATCCCAGACAAGCCACACATAAGGTGTGCTTGTCTGCTTTAGCAAATACATCTCCTCATTTGAAACAATTTGTGAAACCGGATTCTCAGGTCTCTTTTTGGGTTTCTCTGACATGGTAATGTCTAAAAATGAGAAAAAACACTAACTGCTAGGTAAAGAATAAAGTGCGGTTATTTTAAAGTTATAGTTTTTTTTGGTTTTTTTTTTGCGGTCAATTCCGGAACTGATAGGAACTGGAGGAACCGAACCCAGGAGATGACAGGTGAACTGGATCAGCGGTTCTGTAACTGATAAAAAGTGGTTACAAAAACAATAAAATACACTAAAAAAATAAACTAATAATAGTCAAAAAACAAGGCTCTTTAATCAGAGAACCCTGATAACTAAAACAACTAACCTGGTTCCCCCACGGTTATGCCAAACCGCGAGGAACCGGAAAATAAATGTACTTAAAGCAATAAACAAGATTTACACTAACAATCAGTAAAGGCAATAAAAGAAATAGAAAATACTTAAGTTTTTAAGCTTTTGAATCTTCTTTCACGCGAAAGAGTAAGACGACCACTCCGAGCGACCAGACTTTCAGGCGGACAGAAAAATCTGAAGAGGTTAGAACACTACAGTTGGTATAGGCAGTATCTGAAAGATGCTCATGTGCAAAGAATTCTACTCATTTGCATGTGTTCCATCTCTCCGGGCAGTCCAGTCCTCCAGGCTTACTGCATAAAGTTATGAATATCCTGAGAATTACTGGGGTTAGAATTTGGAGTTTTAAGCAACTTTTGTGTCTGTTTCCCAAAAGATTTGTGCAGGGGAATAGACAACCTCTTGGACTCTGGGATGTCCATCATCTCCACATAGTCAGGCTCCTCTTGCTCCTCAACAGCTTCTTCCAAAGGGAGCTGGAGGGTTTCTGCCACTTTTCTGTAAAACATAAAGTGGGAGAGGGACTCAGAAAGCCTAGGAGGGGAAACACCAGCAGGCCTATCTGGAGAGCTGTCCGGTTCTATGGGCTCATCCAGACCTTCCACACTATCATCATCATCATCATAATCATCATCCCTTTCCAAATCCGGTTCATAAAAGTCTTCAGGGGAATAATCTTGAACCAGAGGAACCGACCGAACCGAACGCCTGCCCAAAGGTGTCAGATCAGTCGGAACCAGATGGAACGATTCAACTATGCTAACTGCCCGAGCAGTTTCTTCGGTAGTTGGATGATGTGGCTCTGGATCCAAACTGGCCAATTTATCTTTTAATTTTCTTTCTGTCGGAACCAACCCCTCAGGATCGGTTCTCTGCTTGCCCGAGGGAGTCTCGCCCAGGTCAGTGGGCACTCCCTCAGGTTCGGTCGGAACCGAACCGGGCTGGCCAGCCGGGTCAGCGGACTTCTCGGCCTCCTTCTCCCTAAGCCTGCCCAATCTTTTGTCTAGTTTGGCTTTAGGGAAATTTTTACAAATTTGTCAGTCTGACTCTAGGTGGTTAAAACCCAGACAGTAAACCCAGGTGGTGTGGGGATCGGCCTCAGCAAAGGCCTCCCCACACTCACTGCAGTGCTGAAACCCAGTGGGCCCGGTTTTTCTCTTGGATTTTTCAGACTAAGCCATAACTGCCACGTACCCTTTTTGTAACTGCCAGTCAAGACCCCCTTATCGGTTTCCAACGTCTTCTGCGAAAGTATTTGAAAAAAACGATAAACGTTTTTTTTTAAACCGATAAGGACTGGTACCTCACACTAAATCTCCTGAAAGAAAAGCAAATATACACAACACTATACAGCAACCGGTTCAGCCGAACCGGCTGAAAAATCTACTATTACAATTTCCACAACAATTTTCTAATCAAGTCCGCTACCTATGCACTTACTGTACCACAGACAGGGATCTGAACTGAAAAACAAATAGAAGTATCGGTAAAACTGACGATTTTTAAACCGACTGAACCGTGAGCGACGGAGAAATCTCTGAAGCGACTGTTCAGTTAGGCGGAGTAAAGAATCTGACGGTTTCACTTCAAAGTGCAGCAGCCAGAGGTTTGAACCGAGCTCGAGCTCAACGTTCTGTGCTCTGGCATAGAATTAACTCTTTCATCTCCTGAGCGGTTCAAGTGCTGAGGCTAAATGCCTAATGTCAGAATACAGCAAGACTTTATGTTGTTTGAATAAACAAGTGGCCTATTCACTTAATGGAGTTACACTAAAAACAGTTGATAAGGAAAAAGATCTGAGAACACTGATTACTAGTGACCTCTGTTTCAGTATGCAGTACTACGAGGTTGTTAAGAAAGCAAATAAAATAGTGAGCTTCATGAAAAGCTTGTCTACTCCCAGCTTTTGGCCTTCCTTGACTCCTCCAATTTTCAATCCTCTTTCCAGTCTGGCTTCCATAATTTCCACCCCACTGTTTCCTTGCTCCTCTTTGTCACTAACTCTGCCCTCAAGGAGATGGACCAGGAAACATCACTGCTGCCATCTTCACTGACCTTGCCAAGGCCTTTAATCTGGTAGCCCATATCCTCCTTCTAGACAAGCTAAGAAGTGCGGGTGTTTCTGCTCTTGCTGTCAAATGGTTCACATCCTACTTCTCTGGCCATTTCCAGTCAATGCAGGTTGAAAAACTTGTATTCCCCCTGCCAATCTAGTCAAAAGTCACTCAAGGCTCCACGTAATCAACTGGGAACATTGATTACTAGTGACCTCTGTTTCAGTATGCAGTGCAACGAGGTTGTTAAGAAAGCAAATAAAATAGTGAGCTGTATTAAAAAGGCCTTTTCATCTAGAAGTAGAGCTTATATCATGCCACTTTATATAGCCTACGTTAGGCCACACATGGACTACTGTGCGCCACTATGGAGTCTATACCTGAGGAGGGACGTGAATAATCTAGAAAGAATACAAAGAAGGGTTACCAAAATGATATATGGATTAGGGAATATGAACTATGAATCTAGACTAAATAGCTCAAAATCGTTCCCTTTACAGCTCAGAAGAATAACAGGAGATATGTTACACATGTACACGGTATCTAGGGATGGAAGCTTAATAAAAAATCTAGGATTAGAACTGCACAAAAGAAACATTAACGTAAGAAACCACAAATTACAATTACATTTAACATTTCCTAAAACCAACACCAGGAGATATTTTTATACACAAAGAATTTTTCCTATTTGGAATGGTCTTCCTAAAGATGTGGTAGAGGTTAATAGCTTCCAGGCTTTTAAGTTAAGGCTGGACAAAGATTTGTTAATTAATAAAGCTAACTATTTGACCTGTTAGAGTTGGAGATAGATGATATGGGTCACCACCTGCTGTCTATCGTATAGTTCTGGTATTGAATCCAGTATTGCAAAGCTAGCAACATTCGCTGCCTCCATAAAGGGGGGTGACACTACCTCACCTGGTAACTTCTGAACTATCTCATGCCTTCCTGTTACTGCTAAGCTTCATGGAAAGCTTGTCTACTCCCAGCTTTTGGCCTTCCTTGACTCCTCCAATTTTCACTCCTCTTTCCAGTCTGGCTTCCATAATTTCCACCCCACTGTTTCCTTGCTCCTCTTTGTCACTGACTCTGCCCTCAAGGAGATGGGCCAGGAGACATCACTGCTGCCATCTTCACTGACCTTGCCAAGGCCTTTAATCTGGTAGCCCACATCCTTCTTCTAGACAAACTAAGAAGTGCGGGTGTTTCTGCTCTTGCTGTCAAATGGTTCACATCCTACTTCTCTGGCCATTTCCAGTCAATGCAGGTTGAAAAACTTGTATTCCCCCTGCCAATCTAGTCAAAAGTCACTCAAAGCTCCAACTTAGGTCCTATTCTATTCTTTATTTTCCTTAATGATCTCTTCTCTGCTTGTGTCGGCTCACACCTTCACATGTATGCTGATAATACCATATGTTTTGCCTCTAGTGTCTCAGTTTCTGTCTTGGAAATGTCACTACAGTGTGACTTTAACAGTATCCAAGACTGTTTCTAATCACATCAGCTTATGGTCAATGCCAAAAAGATGGTGTCAATGACCTGTGGAACAAACCTCTTTCTCCTTTAGTTATATCTATCCTGGACGGCACCCTTCTTGAAGTTGTTCCCCACTTTAAGTACCTTGGTGCATGGCTTAATGGAAGACTCAGCTTCGCAGCCCACACTGATGCCATCCACAAACAAATTCTCCCAAAATGTGGTGCCCTCTATCACAACAATGCTTGCTTACCTCTCTCAGTCCACCAGGAGATCTTCGCCAAGATAATGTGATCAGTGTTTGACTACATGGATGTGGGCTATGGTGCAGTCACTAATTTCTCTTTCACCAGACTGAACACTCTTTTCCAGGCTTCTGTTGCTCAGCCTCCAGTGCTCATTTCCACAGCCATTACTCCTCCCTCTACATTAACCTCTCCCTCCTCCTCTTGCCTCCTGTTGTCTTGCACACGGAGCCTCTTTTCTCTCGAAATGCTGGTTTTCCTCCCTCCCTACTCAAGTCTCCTGTCTCCTTTCCCTTGCTCACTCTGCTTCCTACTTGCTGTGCACCATGGACTCTGTATCTTCTCTGTTCTCTGCACCAAATCTGCTGCTAGACAAGCTGCTTCTTCCACCAATCTCCCCGTCATCTGGAACAACCTTCCACCTCTGCTTTGTCTGCCCTCTTCCTACCTCCCCCTAAACAACAAATTAGACTTCACTTTGCTCCTGTACCTGCTCAGACCCTGGCTAGACTGCTTCTATTTTACTCCCTTTGATATATTTACTCTCTCTGATAAGCCTTGTGCTACATCGCTGCTGACCTAGCTTCTGTTTAGTGCTCCCATTTTGTCTTGCTGCTGTTTGGACATGTTCCCAGTTTATTTCTTGGTACCTTGGATGTTATTTATTTTTCAGTTTTAACAATATGATATTGTGCTAATTCATCTAATTTATTTTATTTCTGTATTTTATCTAATACCTTTCCATTTTTTATAATATTGACCTAACAATCATCATTGTTATTTCATTCATGATTGTATTCATTGTCCTCTTTTTATTTGCCCATTTCATTTTTGCTGTATATATAATTTTATTGTGTACCCTCGCCCAGCCGAGTTACAGTTAGAATCAAGGCTTGGATCAATGGGCCTTTCTCAGTTACCAGTTTTCACATACATACATACATACATATATTTTTTATTTTAGTCTTTGGTAAATGGGGAAGGCCCACTAGGCACAAGTGCCCGTTTTCAGGGGAGACTTGGGAGCACTGGGCGGTTAAGTGACTTGCTCAGAGTCACACAGTATGCAAGTGGAGGTTGTGAGAATCAAACCCAGGTCTGTTCTGCTGGATGTACCAAGCTCATTCACAGCTCATTACTCTAACCTCTAGGCTATACTGCCAGCCCAAACATACATACAGTACATACATGCATACATACATAAATAAATAACTAAATGACTAAATAAATAAATATTAATGAATAAAAAAAAATAATTTCAAATCATTCATGACGCAGATCTGAGATCACAGGAGTAACTTTGAAAAAAATACAATTTCTAGACAAATTTCTACAGATACACGTATTTAATATATTTTCTGTAGTTTCTCTTTTCCTCATAATTATACACATTCATTTGAAAAATGGACCATTGTCCCATAGATTTCATCTGTTTTGCCTGCTTGTCCACACCTGACAACAAATGAGCATGTTACAGACAAAATATTATGATGACAGTTGAAGACAAGCAGCCAGAATGCATGAAGTTTAGATTTATCCTATTTTTCATGTTACTGTGCATGGAAACACAGTGAATATATCATTTATAACCTGAAGTGTGTCTAAACATTATGGTTTTCTGAAGGTACTCCTGTAGCTTAAGGGGCTCTTTGAGGTATCTGAAGATACTCACAAGGTTTATACAATTGCAAATTACAAAATGCCTACTTTAAATTTGTTCAGAACACTAACTGGGACACGTTTGTCTTTGTTCTCTCACTTGTCAGCACTAATCCTGAAGGTCGTGTAGCAATTAAGACTGCAGCACAGTTAGAGTCCCCCTTTACTGTCAAATCACTACACTGGTGCAAATATGAAACTTACATCCTCCTAAATGGCAATCCTACTGTCTCACAGAGTGACAGACTGCTGATTTCAAAACAGTGTTATGAAGGATAATATTGTTCATCTAAAGACAATGTCCTGGCAGACTCACTAAGCAGAATCAGTCAAAGAAACCACAAGTGGACGCTGAACCAGCAGGTGCAAGCACCAGTATTCAGGTAGGTGGAATACACCAGAAATAGACCTGTTTGCTTCCTGGAAAAACAACCAGCTCCCACAGTTCTGTTGTAAACCCCAGCAATAGGACAGTTCCAGAAGATACCCTGATCCTGAACTGGACAGGGAGGTTCCTGTATGACTTCCCTCAATTCCCACTCTTGCAGATGGTACTCATAAAGCTCAGGAGGGAGTCAGCAATTATGATTCTGATAGCACCAGACTGGGCCAAACAGGTCTGCAACTTCATGCTCCCGAGTCTGTCCAGCAGAGCTTCAATCAACTTGACACTGGGGCACAACTTGCTGACCTTGTCCTAAGGCGGGATAACATTTCCAGACCTCAAAATACTATGCCTGAGGGCATGATTCTTTAGGAACTAGAATTCTCTAGCTTAAATCTGTCAGATGAAGTGATGATGAAAGTGGTGAAGGTTTCTAGAAAACCAGCAACAAGGAAAGCATATGTCTCAGAATGGAAGAGATTTTCTTTATGGTGTACTCCCAGGAAGATAATTCCTATGCAAACCTGTTTGCCTTCAGTCTTGGACTCCCTAGTGCACCTACAGTCCCAGGACTGAGGCCCTCAGCCCTGAAGATACATTAGGCAGCATTTTCTGCTTACACATCAGCTGTCAAAAGTCTCTGGACTCACAACCTATTTTCAAAGGTTCTTTAAAGGCCTCAGTCATTTATACCCTCCTGTGAGGGATCTACATGTGTGCATTGCTCAGCTAATGGAAGCACCTTTTGAGCCTATGGCTACTGCTGACCTGAAGAATGTTACATGGAAAGCATTATTTCTAGTTCATATTACATCTGCTAGGATGGTAAGCAAGCTGCAAGCCCTATGCACTGATCCAAACTGCATAATCTTCCATAGGGATAAGGCAGTGCTTAGGACTAATGGGATTTGGTAAATTCTTCCCTAAGGTGGTGTCAGAATACTGACACTGTAGTGCAGCATGAAGGGGGTGCTGCACTCCTGAGGTGCCATCTTTCAGATGAGACATTAAACCGATGTCCCATCTGCCTCTTCTGGTGGTAGTTCAGGTGGATGTTAAAGATCCCATGGCACTTCTCGAAAACAGTAGGGGAAGTTTTTATTTAAAACCAAAAACAAACTTGCATGAAATCTTATTCAAAACAGAAACAATAAGTAAATAAGACAAACTAGTTAGTACATCAAATTTGATCACAGCTTCTAAGGTAACTAATTCTTTAGCCTGTACAGTCAGAATTCCTCCACAGATTTGATATTTGATTGTCCCCATACAACTTTATCTCTTTCTGATATATTCCATCTAGTTCAGCTTGGATTTTAAATAACAATTCAGTTAAAGCAATGTCTTTATTCTGTATAAATCTCTGACACCTCACTTGCCAGATAGCCCACTTTAAAACCGCAAATACTATGTATAATGTGTGCTTATCCCATTTACTCCATTCTTCCGTCAATTACCCATATACTATTACATCATAAGATATCTCTTTAAACTGTTAAATACCCCATGTATCTGCCAAATGTCTCCAGAAAGGCCTAATGTAATCACAATCAAAAAATAAGTGGTTCATTGACTCTTCCATATTAATACAATTATGTCCCAAACATAATCTTTCCTCAGTTTTCTTATGTTTCAGATTTCCTTTAATCTGCAGATACCCATGACTACTTAGCCAAACTGTTTCCCGCATCTTCTGAGGTATTCTCTTCTGTAGTGTAGCTTCTAAAATTAAATCTTCTTTCACCTTCTGTGGTACTAGAAAAACAGGTGTCTCATAGAATCTGTTCTGAAGTATTTCTTTGTACAATTGCTTCCTACTTTTTGTAGCAGCATGTCCACTGTTACTTTCCAACCATCCAGATATTTCATAACTATTTTAATATATTCTAAAGGCAACAAAAAGGACTTAATTAAATAAACTCGCTTCTTCTTACCCATACGCCAAGCCAGTCAGCGGCCTACCCAAGCCTTCCCCCTAGCAATACAGGATTCCCAATTATATACAGCCGGGAACTCAGCACCAAAATAAATCCCCAAAATTTTTAGTGGAGAGGTAGAAACCTGAAAACCCCCAATGGCCCTCTTAAGGAGACACATGCCATTCAAGTTAAAACACACTCTTATCGAAATTTATCTGGGAACCAGAACAAGAAAGTAAAGAGGACAGAACCACACAAAGCAAAACCCCTTGCTCAACATCAGGGACCACAACACAGAAATCATCAGCATATGCCACAGTTTGCAACATGTCCCCTACAAGACAAGAAATACGTGCAAGAAGCAGGGACCGATGAAGAATATGAATAATCAGATCTAAAGCCAAAACAAACAAATGTGGGCTAACGGGACAACCCTGACGGACTCCTCTATGAATATAGCACCGTCGCCCAACCCAACCATTCACAGAAGGTTTCACATAAGCGAGGAAGTAACAAATCTATAGCCAATTAACAAATTGGCAAGGGAAATAAAATTCCTGAAGAGTCAACCAAATAAATTCCTGTGCCAAGTGGTCAAACGCCTTAGCCAAATCAAAACTGAACAGATAGCCAGACAAAACCTGAAGGCGGCCTTGCGTGAACAATTCCCTAAGCAACAATAAAGCATCCTGAACAGAACGACCAGGAATCGAACAAAATTGAGAAGGATGCAATAAACCATCCAACACCAAGCGTAGCCAGTTACCCAATAATTTGGAAAAAATCTTAAAATCAGTATTAAATAAAGTGATCGGCCTCCAATTAGACAAATCCGACCTATCCTCTTTTTTGAACAAAAATATCATGATGCCTTCATACATAGACCCCATTATCCTATCCTCCTGCAGAAAGGCATTAAACACAGAAAATAAACTATGAGGCATAAGAGACAAAAGTGTCTTATAAAATTCAGGGGGCAAGCTGTCCGCACCGGGAGCTGTCTTATCCTTCAGAGCATGAATCACCACCTCCAGCTCCTGAAGAGAAAAATCCCTGCACAAAGCAGTCTTATCAGGGACAGTCAATTTGGGGAGATCAGCCGCCTGTAAAAGAGAGAGCATATTGTCTTGAACCCCAAAAGAAGAACCAAACTGAGCACAAATGGAAGCTTCACGCATAGCGAGGAGAGCCCGGGAGCCAGAAACCAAGTTATCAGCAGAATCCCGAAGCTCCCCCATCTGTTTTGTGCGTAGTCTTCACCTACAATCCTCAAACAGATTAACCACTGTGCTCCTCTTGGGTCCCAAATTTCTGTTCCATTTCCAAAGAACTCAAATGATCATACTGTAGCCGCATCAATTTCTGTTTAAGAGAAGCCAAGTCATCCGGTCCCACACCCGAGGGACAGGAGACTAAAGCATAAAATTCATCACGCAGTAAAAAATAATCACGACATATAGAAGTAACCAAAAACTGAGAAAAGCATTTACAAAAATCAATAAAGCACAACTTAGTGCCAGTCCACCAATCAATTGGGGAGTCATAAAGTAAAAGCACTGATTCTCTATCTTTCACCATGTCCCCAAGCTGTGAAAGAAAAAGGGGGTTCTGCAATAACCGAGAATTAAAGTTCCACAGTCCAGGTCCGTGGGTAGTAAAGGGGGGCAAAGAAACATGAATAGCAACTACAGCATGATGGGACATTTCCACAGGAAATGAAGTAACAGATTGGACATGTAACACCTTAGAGACCAACCAATGATCAATGCGAGTACGCAAAGGCCCCTTAAAAAAAGTAAAAACAGATTGGGACCCAAAAACATCTACCAGCCCAGCAGAAGAAATCACATGCCATAATTAATTCAAATTACAATAAGTCTTCCCTTTAGATTTGACATCTAAAGGTGTGTTGAACCCCCATAACACAACCCGACTAGTAAAAAGAAAAAGCAAAACCTTACGAAATAAATCAACATGGGCAGCTTTCTGTTGGGGGGCATAAATATTAATAATCTTATAGTAAACATCACCCATAAAATATCAATAAACATAGCCTGACCCAGCTCAATTTCTACGACTTTTTGTAATGTAAAGTCAGCAGTTGCAAAACAAAAACCCAACCCAGAACAAGGGTCTAAACACAAAGACCACAGAGAGTTCCCAAAATGCCAATCAGAAGAAGCCACAGACAGATCCTGAGGAGAATAAAGTCTCATATCCTGCAACAAAAAAATAGAATAGGGGAGTAAATGGAGAATCGCATAAGTTGCCTTTCTCTTAAAATCTGAACGAATGCTGTTCACATTAAGACTAGCAATACTAAGTGCAGAAAACCCCATGAGAGAAAGAAATAAAATCAGGACAACTTTTTCTTGCGTGAGCGAGTTACTCTTTTAACCACGACAGTCTCCGGAACAGGGTCAGGAGGAGAAGGACTCACAGTCTCCGCACTAGAGGTAGATGCAGTAGTCTCATCAGAATCCGCAGTGTCCATCAAATCACCCCAACTCTGTAAAGGGTCATATTGATTGGAGACAGGAACCACCACCGGAGGTACAGCAGGAGCACTCGGCTTCATAGCCGCCCTCTTCCGTTGGACCAATTGGAACCCCTCAGGGACCACAACTAAAGGAGGAGGGATAGTCAACAACAGGAACGGGCACAGGAGAAGGGGGGCGGACCCATAGGCAACAGCGGAGTAGGCAAGCTGGAAGAGAACACAGAATCAACAGGGTGGGAAATCCCAGTAAACAAACTTGCCTCCGGATCAGGAGGGTGTTGTCTAGGACCACCTGAACCCATAGGTGGTGGGGGAGGCTCAGTAGACCTTGCTGGACCAGAGTGGTGGCCACAGAAGGATTTATTTAAGTAGAAATCATGTTCAACAAAATCAGCCAAGTTATGAGCTGCTCAAGGGCAGGAGGAAAAAACATGCTCCAAGGACTCAAAAAAATTACAGGAGGGGGGAACAGTGTAGGTCATGGCCAAATGCCCAATAATTCCACAAGCGGAACATTTCAGCTGATCACAATCAGAGTTAAGGTGTGACATCAAGTCACAGCGATTGCAAGCCTGGGGTTGTCCCTGATAAAACAAAATCCCACAGTCATGGGCGATGTAAAAACTATTGGGCAGGTGTTGGACACCATCCTCCATAAGCCGTAGCTGAACAGTACATTTCCAACCACCAGTCCAAAAACCATTGTCATCAATAATAGCCCATGGAACCCCATTCACCATACATCTCTTCTCCAGACAATATGAGATATCAAGCACATTCACTCCCTCAGTCCTGAACAGAACCGTGACCAGTTTGGCCATAGGTCAAGTAATAGGAAAAGCCATAAAGTAGGCCCATTCAGGAGCAGTCTTAACCTCATAATACACAGCCTAAAATTTATCTAGCAACCCAGCATTACGGAAACTGACATCAAAGATGAGATCCTCAGCAGCATGAATCAGTGCATACACCTCTGAAGGGGAAAACTGCAAAGAGTCAATAAGCAGCACCTTCCCAACATAATAACAGTCTGGAAAAAGTCCAATCCCCCTTTTTAGGAGATACAAGCTACAAACTAGCGATGGGCAGCATCTTCAGGCTTGCAGAACAGGCTAGCATAACTCGCCTGAGAAGGCGGAGGAGCAGAGTGACCCCCATCCCCAGTGTCAGAGCCCAAAGGAAGAGGCATACCTGAAGGAGGCACAGGCAAATCACACAGCATAGAATTACCTGAAGCACTCCCAGACCAAGCAGGGGACAGGTCACAGGGTTCTGTACCCACTCCTGGTAAAGTTCCCAAGACAGCAGCCACCAGCAGTGCAGCCGAACTCCGAACCACATCCTGGAGTGTATCTGAAGAAAATGGCGTCGCACATCATATGTCCGCTAAATCAGGAAGTCCTGGACGAGCAGGAGAAAGGGGTGACAATGAGTGAGAATCAGGCACTGGCAAACCGGGTAACTGAATCACAGGATCAGGGACCCAAGTCTCATCCCGCAGGATCCAACCAGCCTTTTCAAGCACCGTCTCGGGCAACCAAATAGCATGAATGGCAGCGAGGGGCATGGGAGAAGAATCCGGGTGGGGAGGACCAGTAGAGGAAACAGAACAGGGAACAGCAATATCCAGCATACTTTTCTTTGAAAAATCCACATTCAGGCTTAAATCATGCCACTTTCTCTTCTTCTCATCCTCGGAAAGACTCAAGGCAGAATCAATAGAATCTCTACCAGTGCAGTCCAAGACAGGAGAAGGAAGGACACACTCCAAAGCAGGTGAGACAACTCCAGAAACAGCAGCATCCAAACAAACAGAATCCATAATGGGAGCACAAAACCCAGAACAATCTGCATCAGGTAAGACTTCAGAACTCCCCGTTAGCCTGCAAAGCAGCAGCATCTCCACCTCCCTGCTCCTCTAGCAGATGAATGCCTGGATCCATGGTCGAACTGACGAGGGGACCCCTACAGGAGAGCAGGGGAAGTTTTTGGGGAAAAAGGCAATAATAATTCATAAACATATTGAAACATCACAGTTCTAACAATCATGTACTGACACTAAACCTAAGTACTTACAAGTGAACTCAATAAAACCACATTACTAATAGGAAAACAATAAGAGAATTTGAAACATATCATAGTCGGCATATCTCAAAACAGAAAGTCACAGTTTCTCCATAATTGACTTGTATGACTTTTTGAACAGCAACTCAAATCTTTTTACATACACCTTCCATATTTCTTCTTGAATACTGTTCAATAAACTATCATAAGGTAGAAAATGATGCTGCGACCCATTTACATCTCGCCTGCCAGAAGTAATACTTTAAAATGGCAGATAATACCTATAGAGTATCCTTCGAAAATTGCTGCCAAACTGGGGTCCATACCACATAAATCAATTCCTGATATGTAAGCAATCTAAACTGTTGTATTCCCCATGTCCGTGCAACAAAATCCCAAAATTGTATAGCATAATCACATTCTAGAAACAGATGTTCCTGAGTCTCTAAAATCTGATGACAAGTCTGTCTTAAACAATGCCTTTCTTGTAAGGCTTTGTGCTTATTATTATTCTTTACATTTAGTTTCCCATGGGTAGTTAACCAAAGGACATCCCAAACAAAGACTGGAAACCTCTTATTCAGCACCTGTTGAAGCATTTCTAAACTATCTTGAGGACCACAATATGGAAAAATTATCTTTTCCAAGCATTGTGGTTGTACGAATAAATCATGAACATCAGTCCGTTTTTTTTTATATTCTCCATATTACAGTCTACTTTCCATGTTATAACCAGCTGAAATAGTTCTTTAACTTCTTTCAGAATCACTTGTATTGCACTTAATAATATACCTTTCTTCTGTTCCCATGCTCTAAGACAAGGTTGAATCCATTCTAATAATAATACATACCATAACCTATTTTGTTTTAACTCAGGTTCAATGACATTAGAGTAAAGGAATATACTATAGTAAAAGGCAATATGATGCACCATTCCTATACCTCCCTCTTTCAGACTTCAATATGTTACATTTTTTTTGATAGGGTTCAATCTACTCCCCCATAATACTCTAAAAAATAAACTAAATAATCTAGTATGAAGTGCTTTAGGAGGGGGATAAATATAACTAACATACAGTAAAATCGGTATCAGTAAAGACTTAATCAGTAAAATCCGTTTGTGTTTAGAAAGTGGAGTCTGAACCCATCTAACCAAGGTATTCTCGGCATTCTGCAATTTTGTGCCCCAATTCAGCATAGCAGCATTATCAGGCCCAAACTGTAGTTCCAAAATAGTTATAGCACCTCTAGTCAGGCTAATTCCTGCATACTGCATATGAAGCAACTGTTCACCCCAACTGAAACCCTATGCATTTATTAGTATTAATACAGGATCCAGAGGCTTCTGAAACATCCTGAATTTGTGCTTGTACAACACTTTCTTCAGTGTTTGTATTCACAATTAACACCACGTCATCTGCATAGGCCAATATTTTTAAAAGGGGAACAGAAACTGACAAACTCACCCCTTTTATCTCAGGATCCTTCTTAACCAATTGTAACAAAGGATCAATACCAAATACATATAACAAGGGACTCATGGGACAACCTTGCCTAAGTCCTTGACAAACAGTCACTCTAGTACCCCTCCACCAATTCACTCTAGGTTTCATCGAAGCAGCTTCATACAAAGCTTTTAACCAAGAAATATAGTTCAAAGGAATACCATATTGCTGTAGGACCAAAAATAAATAGTCCTGAGAAAGTGAATCAAAAGCTTTCCTTTGATCAAGGCTTAAAACATAACAAGGTTCCCCCCTGTAGTATTTCTACAAAGTAATTCTCGGAGGAGAATCAAATTGTTCTGTATTCCTCTTAGAGGGATAGCACAACCCCGTTCCTTACAAATTAGACTATCTGCACATTTAGCTAAATGATTTGATAAAATCTTAATTAACAATTTTACATCTGAATTCAATAAACAAATAGGTCTCCAATTCAACAGCTGTGTCCTGTCCCCTTTTTTGAACAAGAAAATCAATTTGGCTTCTACAAAATTAGCAGAAATGTAAGCTGAAAGCAATAATTCATTAAACAGCTTAGCCAATTCTTTACACAAAATATCACTGAAGAATTTATAAAACTCTGCAGGAATACCATCTGTTCCTGGAGTAGTATTACTTTTAGCTGCTTTTATTACAGCCTGAACTTCCTCTGCAGTTATCAATTCTACCATATGGAACTCTAAATCTTTGGAAACACTTTTTTTCTCTAAAGATGTAATAAATCAATCAGTATTGTGTGTAACAGGTGCAGTACCAAAAGTATCAATGAGATACTTGTGTATAAGTTCTAAAATAGAACGTTTATCTTTATGTAACACCCCATTCCCAGCTTTCAACTCTGTAATATTTTTTTTGTCAGTCACCTGTTGACAATCTTTAAAGGGATCAAAAGTCTGTCTTTTACTAACTGTACCAAACCTCAACTCCTGTTTCAAAGTTTTAACTCTATTATATTGAAATTGATACATAGTCTGCTTTACTTGATGTATTTGTGAACTAAAATCTTGCCCTGTAGTATCAGTTAAAGAAAGCAGTCTATGTAATTGTTTCCTATGCTGCAAATAAAGAAAGTATGCATCTATATTTTGCTTCCCTGCCAAGCGCTGAAAATAAAGTTTTACATATTTTTTGGTATCGAGCCACCATTCTTGCAAGGTATCGTACATACACTGAATAGAGAGCCTTGCTTCCCATAATTTCTTAAAACCAAAAACCACTTCTTCATTATCTAATAAGAAAACATTTAATTTCCATGCTGGTTTTTCATGTAACTGTTCTGGATTCCAGCAACAATCAATATACCCCGCAGAATGATCTGAACAGACCAGGTCCTCAACAGTTGACTGCATAACCTCTACAGATTGCAAGACCCAAATATAGTCAGTTCTTGTTTTTTGTAAATCTTTGCAAAATGTGAACCCCCCAGTACTATGTAAGGAGTGATGTGCATCCTTCAATTTAGCAGTTGTAGTAACCTCTCTCAGCACATTGGAATCACATAATAGTTTACTGGTTTTTAAACCTCTATTGTCTCTTTGTATACAGTACTGCTATTGAAATCACCCCCCCCGCATATTATTGTTCTAGCTGTACACAAAAAGGGTTGATTTTTTTTCAGAAGAGCAACCCGTAAAGCTTTCCCTTGAGGTGAATATATATTTATCAAACAAAATCTTTGTTGCCTGTATGACACATCTAAAATAAGGGCTCTACCAGGCTCTAGATCTATCAATCTGGTAACTTTTAAGTCTGCATTAAAGAACAAAATGCATCGCAGTGGTCCTGGCCTTGTGACCAGAATGTGACCCACTGATGCCATTTGGCTGAAAATTTTTGCCATCTCTTGAAAAGATTTAATCCTGGTGTCCTGTAAAAAAATAATATCAGTGTGTAACCATTATAATTCTTGAAAAACCACATCCCTCCATATTTCATTTTTTATGCTGTTGACATTCAACGTTAAAATACAGAAATCTGCCATTTATCAAGGAAGGAAGGAATGGTGGAATATGTTCAATGTTGAGATCTGGTAGCCCATCGCTTTCTCCTGGAACATCCTTCATCTATGTCTGAAGAAGTCCCCCTAGATGACGCAACTGAGGATGTATCAGACCCAGAATCACCAGCATCAGACATGGTTGGCACAGCATCAATAAGCAAAGAGGCATATCTGTTAGATTGTGAAATAAGTCCTTGTTTTGACATTTTTTTCCTCTCTTTTCCCTTCGGCTCAGGAGGGAGTTCTATCTTCTCTCTAGAGCATTTTTTGTAAGTGACAGTTTTAAAGGAAGTTTCAGACAGTATTACAGGTGGGGGCATTGAAGATTGCCCCTGAAGAACTTGTCCATCACTCAATTCTTGTGCCATATCCAAAATCATATCTTCTGAGTTTAAGGAAACACTTTGCACAGCATCACCTGAAACATCCTCAGAAGGATCAGGCCGAACTTGGTCTTCCTGTGGTTCCAAATTTGGCTGAGTGGAAACATCCATCTGAGGTAGGTCGCCATCACTGATATTAGGTACTAAAGAGATTTGTCCCCCGTGTTATACTGTAGGTGGTTCAACAGAAGTCGTCATACCCAGAAGAGTAGTAGATTCTTTATTACCAGCTGTTTTATTTTGTAGGATATCCTGCATACATTTCTCAGAGGCTAAAGCACAACCTTTCTTCTGAGCCTGGGTTATTAAGGCCTCCTGGGTGGGACCATCTCCTGAAATATGAGAGACACAAGGACATTTAATATAAGAGTGACCTCTTTCTTCACATAGGTTACATCTAAGGAGATTCTTACATGTGGCAGAAAAATGGTCAGTCTCTAAACAATGAGTACATTTTGGGGTATCACAGGCATTGCTTAAATGGAGACAAGAGCCACATTTGTGACAGGATTTCGGTTGGCCAGGATAAAACAATGAGCCTCTGTCGTTCCCCAAGAAAAAACTGCCAGGTGAATGCACAATACCACTATAGGTTGTGAACAGTTTACGCTTTATTTTTCAGCCTCCAGTCCAAAATTGCTCCGAATCTATTTTGGGTACAGGATGTTCAAGCACTTCACACTGTTTCTTGAGCCAATATGGAATATCTGAAATATCCACACCTTCATTCTTAAAGAGAACAGTAATTGTTCTAACAGCTGGTTTGGTAATGGGTATTGCTAAAAATGGGGCCCATAATGGAGAATCTTTCAGTGTATTGTACTTAAGTCAGAATCTATCCAGAGTTTCCACTATCTTGAAACTAATATCATAGTTACTATCATCTGTATGAATCAAGGCAAACACCTCGGAAGCATAGCATTTTAAGGAATCTTTTAGTAATTTCTTCCCAACATAGGTTCTGTCCGGCGGATCTTCCAAACCCCCTTTATACATTAATCTTATTGCATTTCTCCGTGGGGCTGGTTCTCTAACAGAGGATTTAAACTAATCTGCCATACGAAGAAGAGGTTTAAACATTTTTTTCCTGCCAGGGTCTTGTAAAATATCAGGCCCTAGCCCCATCGGTAAAGTTTCTGTATTGGGTAATTGTGAAACCAGTGTCAGTGTTCGGTTGTTATGTCCAGCACCACTAACAACCATCTCTTGTCTACTAGGGCCAGGAATGGGAGTATTCTCATCAACAACCTGCAGTGGGGTCACTCCTGTAATGGTCTGAGAAACCGTGCCCATTCCTCCCGTATTTTTAGCAAGTTCAACATTTTGTATAGTGTCTGATGCATGCTCCGAAGCTGTCAATAATAATTCCCCTGTGTCAGTGAACTGCATGGAATTGTACTCACTTACTTTCCTATCAGCGGGATCCGGTGACCAATCCATTAGAGTCCATACCCATCCTGTGGCCTGTAAAGCAGCCTCCGGTATTTGGTCCTGTTCCTGCGTTTTAGCAGCAATATCCTGTTTCGTCAATTTTAGCCATGCAAGCCCCAGAGTCTTGCCTAGTACCCCTCTCCGTGAGGTCATGCCGTCCTGTGGGTGAAAAGTTTGATCCACAGCACTTGAAGAGTGTGCCAAGTTACCGGCGTCTTCCCGATCCATGCATCCAGGTAATCTGACCTCCTTGGTTCCTCCGGTAACATCGGCACTCACTTCCGCTGCAATACCTTGTGATTTTGCAAACTTCTCCCACTCTGTCAAATCGACTACTTCTCCCAAATCCAGACCTAATAAAACATTAGCATCAGTAGTCTGATCACATGATTCATTCACAACAACATTAACTGAATCTTCGGTAACCTGCAAAGAACAGGCTGAGCCTTCCAGTCCAGACATTATCAGCAAAAAGTCTGAATTTTCAGGTTGGGTCTCTAGTGCAATCGAGGATGGGGAGGAGACCCTCTCCCCTACCTCACCAGAATCCTCACTCCTCGACATATTGGACAAAGTGACCATCCACACTTAGGATAGCATCTCCCCATACAGTCAGAGTAGGGGAAGTTTTTATTGAACATCAACTGAACAGAAAAGAAAAACAAAAATGATACAGAGAAAAATAAAACACAAAATAATTATGTAACAGGAAAATCAGAATCAGTTATCCAAGGTAATAGTGTCCATAATTCCAACAAAGAGTCAGACGGCAAATGCTCTGCCTCTGAAAAATATATGGCCTTCAAATCATGCTTGATCCTTCGAATAATGGTAAGAAGAGGCACATCCTGATTCTGTAAATTAAACAGACAACGAGCATTCCACACATGCCATTTGGTTATTACAAAAATCAAATTTAACATATTAATATTCAATGAGACCAAGTGAGGGAAAAATACATCAAATTGTCATAAATAATGAGAGCAAACAAGGGTTCACGCCATCTGGCAGCTAATAGAGTCCAAAAGAAACAATAAATGTACATGAAAAAAAAAGGTGTGAAATAGTTTCTTCTTGTTGCTGACATTCAGGTCTGGAACAAAATCTGTCCTGTAGTGATTTGTGTTTATGGTTACATTTAGCGTTGATATGTTCATGGCAGCTAAGCCAATGTAAGTCCCACATCTTTTGGGGAACCCTAGAATTACGAAGTAAAGTGAGCAAAGCAGGGAGATGTTGCATAGGACATTTGGGAAAAACAACAATCTCCAAACATACACGGTCCACTAAATACTTATACAATGATTTTCTGGAGACAGTTATTAGCATATGGCTAGTAATCTGCCAGTGTTTCAAACAAAAAAAACTATCCTTAACATAAGCAGAAATCTAGGGGGAATGTGTTAAAACCGTCAATTTGTTAAGTTCCCATTTATGAAACTAAGGACCACAGGATTCAAGAAACCAAGGTTCCCAACCTCGATCTTGGTTAACCAGCAGGGGTCTAACATTATGGAACAAGAAAAAACTAGTATAAAAAAAAACAAGTTGGACCATAGCTAGGCCTCCATCCCGAATAGGGAGATAGGTGATCTGACATTTAATGGGGTTCAGGCGGTTACCCTATAGGGCTTGAAAAAAGAGACTAAGCAATCTGGTTTCAAATTGCTGGGGAGGGGGAAAATATAAGCCAGAAAGAGAAAAAAGGGAAGCAGAAAGGTTTAATCATGTAAATCCTTTTTTTCTTACTCATCTGCCATGAATTCCAATGTGCAACCATAGTTTGAGCATAATCTAATTTGGGAGTCCAGTTAAGGACATCCAAAGGACCATTACCATATAAAATGCCCCAAATCCTAATAGGGTCATCACAAAGTCTAATGTCAACAGAAGACTCATCTACAAAAGGGGAACCTAATCTATGGCCTACACATTTATCAAGATTAAGGGCCGCGCCAGAAACAGCCCCAAACTTGGAACAATGCCATAATGCAGAACGCACAGAGGCATAGCCACCATGAGACTCATATTGTCTGCATAGGCCAACACGGAATATGGGGCTGAGGGAAGTGGCATAATTGTTGGGGCCGAATTAATAGAACGAAGTAAGGGATCCAAAAAAAAAAAACATATAAAAGTGGACTAAGAGGACAGCCCTGTCTAACCCTTCTGTGTAGAGGAAGCATAGGGCCCTTCCATCCATTGACCAGTGGGACAACAGTTGCAGACCGATATAGCAACCGGAGTCTAGTTAGGGTATAATCAGGTACTTTATAATATCAAGAGTAGACCATAAAAATCATGATGTACAGAATCAAAAGCCTGCCGTTGGTCCAGTGAGAATATGAAACCATGTAAAACATTAAATTTCCATGTTCAATCATTTCTCTAAGTAAAATTAGATGGTCCTGTATACATTTCCCAGGGACACTGCAAGATTGTGTGGTAGAAATCATATATATGGCCAATTTAGAAAGTCTGAGGGCCAAAATTTTGGTCAATATTTTAAAATCAGTATTTAAGAGGCATAAAGGTCTCCAATTGGAGAGCAATCTTCTATCCCCTTTTTTATGTAAGTAAAATAAACAACCCATGTTAAAGTCTAAAGGAAGATGTTCGCACTGTAGAATAGAATTATAAACTGTAGCCAATTCAGAACTCAGGTCAGCAGAAAACAATCTATACAGCTCACTGGAGAGACCATCCAGGCCTGGTGTCACTCTTGGACGTAAAGACTTGATTACTGCTTCAATTTCATGTGCTTGTATCTCAGTATCTAACATATCTACAACAGAAGAAGGTACATCAGGAAGTTGTAAAAAGGAAAAGTAGTCCATTATGGATGCAGATGGGGGCATGGGACCAAACAGTTTTTGTGTATAACAGGTAACACGGTGCCTGATATCCAAAATATCTGTGAGCTCGGTGAAACTATCGTCAAAACAGCGAGTAAAGGTTTTACTTCTACTGTCACAAATAGAAGCATATGGACATACAGTGTCACGGGTACCAGAGGTCCCAAACGCTGTTGATGCTGAACAGAAGTAGCCTTCAGAAGGTGATAATCCATCATGCGCTCTTAAGAGTACTTATTTGGGTGGAAAAATCATGGCCAGTTTCATGAGATAAAGTAAGTAATTTTTGAAGTCATCGTCTGTTAGTGTGATAAAGGAAATACAATGAATCATGATGATGTTTACTAAAATTTTTAAATAAAGTTCAGAGTCCAGATTTTGTATCCTGCCACCAATCCCAGGGGGCATCATATAAAAAAAATGCAGTCTTTCGATTATAAATATACTCAGTTAAGTGACTTAACAAACATGAATCAGATAACAGGGAAGCATTCAGTTTCCAAATGCCAGTGGCAAAATGAGATGTCAAGGAAGGGCCTAAAGAAATAGATAATAAATTATGATCCGAAAATTCCGCAACTTGAATTACAGCATCAGAAAGTTGGAGGTGGGAAGAAATAAAAAAAATCAATACGGGTTGCAAGGGGCCTTTGTAAAAAGTTGGAGTATGCTGACCCGTAAAAGATAAATATGCATCCTGTAAACCTGTGGAATGGAGCAATTGTTTCAGAAAATTCATGTCACAAAACAACTTAGTAGTCTTTGAAGTAGAAGACTTATCTTTAGTGGATAACCCACAACTGAAATCACCCCCAAAAATCACATGCATTGATGTGTATAAATAGGGTTGAATCAGTTTCAGTAGTTCAGTTCTGTGGGATTTTAATTGAGGGGCGTAAATATTAATAATCCGGAAAGGGACAGAAGAAATCAAAATATCCAACAACAGAAGCCGACCCGGGTAGACATCCAATAGTTTAATAACAGTAACATCAGGTATACTAAATAAAATACCCAAACCAGAACAAGAGTCCTGTCCAAAGGACCAAAAGAAACACAGAGGTCCAGGCAGAGGTGGCCCTGGAAATTTCTGGAAGAGCATGGAAGCGTACATCTTGCAAAAGATGAGACCAGCTGTCAAGCCAGATAAAAAGGAAAAACTGCATCTCTCTTAGCATGCTTCTTTATACTGTTAACATTAACAGTATGCACTGAGAAAGCAGAAGACATGAAACGGGAAAGTGAAACAAAAACACAAAAGTCACCTTAGCCTACCTTTCCTAGGGGTACCTTCCCTATGTTTCAGTTTTGCCTTAGCTTCCTTTGTAGAACCAATATTATCAATGGGTACTTCTGTGTCCGTAGTCACATCAGGGTGGAGGAAAGAACAGAGGACGTATCAGAGTCCGTGTTATCCTGAGATGGCGTAGAAACCTTAAATTTGTTCATATGAGTCACAGTAGAGGATTTCAGGGCCTTAGAAGAAGGAGAAGTCCCCTTCTTAGATCCTCGTGTAACTCTAGAAAAGGTTGGGGGTCCATGGAAGACCCAGAAATACTAGGCAAGACAGGAATAGGGACCTCTTCCAAGGTAGAAATAGCAAGATCAGAGGAAGGGAGGGAGAGCTGTAGTAAAGGTCTGTGGTTCCAAAACAGGAGCAGACCGTTCTGTAAAGTAGAAGAGGGTCAACAGCAGGTACAACAGGGTGAGAGGAGGGGCACGCTGAGGTCTAGAAAGAGTGTCAGATAAACGAGAATGTTGTGCGACAGTAATAATCAAACATTGTTTTCCCCATGAACAAGAGTCGGGAGTTGTGAGCTGCCCAAGTACAAGTCTGGAATGTGCCCCACTCCGTCACAAAGGACGCAAAGAGGTTCATCCACACATTGGGAACCTGCATGGCCAATGTTACCACAAACAGAGCATTTAATCTTGTCACAGACACTACTTATATGATTCTGAGAGCCACATCTGTAGCAAGCTTTAGGCTGGCCGGGGTAAAAAAGAACTCCTCTGTTTTTCCCAAGCATAAAGCTGTTCGGGAGATGCTGTATTCCAACCTCCGAAGTGCGAAGCATAACCCTCGATCTCCACCCACCTGTCCAGATATTCTCAGAATCAAAGATAGCCTCTGGGTCAGAAAGGACAGTACATCTTTGCTTTAACCAGACAGTAATATCATTAAGACTGACACCTCCGTTACGAAACAATATAGTAACAGTTTTCTGAGTAGGTTTAGTTAAGGGAATGGCATTAAACGGTGACCATAAAGGAGAAGTTTTAAGCTCCTGATATTTTCTCCAAAACTTTTCTAAACCAGTGATAGTTTTAAAACTAATATCAAAATGAGACTCTGAAGAAACATGAATTAAGGCATGAATCTCAAAAGCAGCAAATTGCATAGAATCCTTCAAAGAGTGCGACCTACAAAAATCGGTCAGGAAAGTCAGGTAAGCCCCCCAAATAATGCAGCTGAACAGCGTTGTGTCTTTTAGCTTGATGTACAGGGGGTTGAAAGCATGCAGCATAAGTTTTAGGGGACGAAGGAGTAGAAGTAGCAGGAACTGGACAAGACTCAGGATCCCAAAGAGTCCGTTGTTCTTGAGGCGTTGAGGAAGCAGGACCAAATTGCAAAGTCAGGTTCTGAGTCAGAAGGAGTTCAGTTGGCAAAGAAAGATCAAGAGAAGCAGCAGAGTCTTTCAAAACAGGAGAGGCCAGCAGTTTGTCAGTGTCAGGTGGCCTAGTACAGATCGGGGAAGAATCAGAACACCAAGTCCCAACGGTAGGATCCTTCTCCCACCCAGCCGCTTCCAGGGCCAACTCAACAGACCAGTCCGTCGTGTGCAAGGCATCAGGGAGAGCAGAAGCAGGCACCTGTACAGAAGAAGTTTCTGGAGAAAGTTGAGCAAGAGGTGCAGTCAGTACAGGCGGTAGGGAGTGAGAAGGGTCCGTAACAACAGGCAAAGAATGCGGAAGTGTCAGAATCGGCGAAGAGACAGTAAAACAAGCATTCCCAGATGGTGAGTCAGTAACAGCAGGTACAAAACCAGACTGAGGCTTAAGGGCTAACAAACGCTGTCTAGCAGTGAAATAACGCTGTTCCTCAAGTTTAAGTAACACATCTACATCCATAGAAACAGGAGGAGAAGACTCACATATATCCATAGTAGCAGGGCTAGAAGACGTTGTAAGCACAGTTTGAGGAATAAATGAAGGATCCACAGGTAAACACTGCACACAAGTATCCACAACAGCAGCAGGGAAAGTATCCAAAGGCACAGAAGAACCATATTCAGCAGATTGCAGCACAATAGGTATAGAAGATGGGGTCTCTCTCAGAACAGAGACAGGGGAAGAGACCAGCTCCACTGCCTCCAACACCTCCATGTCCTCCACAGCATGTCCAGAGGCAGCCATCTTGGTCCCACATGAAAATGGGACCCCCCTGCTTACAGGAAGCAGAGTAGGGAAATTTCCCCAGTGCCCTCTGGCCAAATTTCCCTCCATTCACTAAAACAATACCACCAACAGCTTGTTTTCTCTGTGCATCAGGTCTAGCTAGCAGGAGTGTTTTAACATCAAAAACACAAATAATGAATTAAAGCTATTTAGTAGCTGTTGTCTTATAGAAACCCCAGTTAGCTTGCTCTCAGGTATCTGCTAAACTAACTGTTGCCATTTGTGCTCCCTGGATAAGAAGTTACAAGGCTTTGCTGTTGCTAAACTAATTTTAAAGCAATACATATACTAAATCTAAGGGCATGGCTACATCACTGTTACATGAGACAGGGGGGCATCCTGGGAGAAAGAAAGCCAATAAAACTATTTGTTATGGAGATCCCCAGGGGTCATAAAACTACCATACAGATAGCAGGCAATTTAGGAAAAATTCCAAATAGCAGACAGAGGGAAGGACACACTAGGAGTTAGCATACATATCAAAACACTCTACATAAAATATGTTTTTTGCACATTCTGGGTGGACTACTCCTTTAATCTAGTTCAAGGTCAGTTGGCATTCATCTGTATCTCCCTCCCCTGGGTCGTGCCTGAAAATAGGCAGAATTTATCTAGTGCACTTACCTGGTCAACAAAAACTAAATAAATAAAATAAAGAATTCCACCTGAGCCCATCAATTGCCCTGCCTGTGCTTTTTTACAGAGCCCTCCAGTACAAGGGAACAAAAACTGCACTGCCAGGATGTAAAGAGGCCACTAAGTTATTACCTAGACTGCACAAAAGATGCTAGGTCCAACAGTTGTCAACTTTTTGTCACTTATGGTGAAGTCAGAAAGGGTAAACTAGCAACTAGAAGAACTGCCTCATGTTAGCTAATCTCTTGCATACAATTCTCTTATGGATAAAATGGCAGATTATACTCCTCCCAGAGATCTGCGAACACATTCCGTAAGGAGCACCTTTTCCACTGTGGCAGCAGCAGCAAGAGACATCCCCCTTCCAGGACATACAGACCAGAACGGATGCCAGTTTTTGCACTGTTGTCTTGCAGAACCTTCTTCCTAAATAAGTTTTGTACCCAGCCTCCCAAGGTACTACTATGGAGTCTGTTGTTGTAAAGCTATACTGATAAATTCCTGGGGTTAGAAGGAAAATTACTCAACATTGTAATGTGGTTTCTTCTTAAGGGATCCATCAATAAGTTTTACAATCCCTTACCCTGTCTTCCCTTCTAGAACCTGAAAATGTTCATGCAAGAATCCGTTCAATATGAGGTACATAGCCCAGTGCTTGTGATACGTAAGAGCTGGGTTAGATATGGTTAGTGCTTAGGTACGTTTGACTGGATTGGTACGTAAGTCAGTACTTGTGGTACATAGGAACTGGATGAGATATGGTTGATACTCAAAACTGTTAGCTGGATGAGATATGGTTGTTGTTTTTCTTTCTTTTTTTTTCCATGTCTGTTTGTCTCCCCCAGGCACCGGAACTCTCTCGGGCCTATCCATTTGCCTATGCTGCTCTACCACCCACTGTGAACCCTGTCATCTTCAAGGGCGTTACTTTCTTCCCGAGGAGGATGAAGGGCCCAAGGAGTCTGAAAGGGCAGTGGCAGGGTTCCAGTATTGGGTGTGTGGAGGTTTGGCACTGGGATGGCCGTCACCTATCCAGCTGGAGGGGTTTTTACGTAGTTTTATGCCCCAGATGTGGGACGTGTAATGCTGTCAGCCAGCGACATGGGTGCTCCCGCCCATGTCTGGAAGGCAGCCGCCCAGTGTCTTCCCTGTTTGTGAGCCCCTGTGCGCCACAGTGCTGCTGGTCTCCACCGGAGGCCGCTGCTGTGCCGGGCTACCCCTGGATCCCTCCCTGAGAGAGGAGAGCAGTCCTTCAGACGCTCTCCCCGCCAACCCCCGTAGGTCCAGACTCATTCTTGAACCCAGGTCATCGGTGTGGCGCGAGGTGTGACGTCCAGCGCCTCAACCCTCAGCACCACCATGCCGGCCTGAGATATGGTTGTTGTTAGAACTTATCATTTGGCCTTTCTCTATATCCCACCTTTGACGGATGCTACATAAGTGTAGGATTGAGAACCAGCACAAGGTGAGATATGGGTGCTGGAGAAGAGGAGGAGGCAGGGGAGGATGGAGGGTGAGTACGACTCACTATGCAGAAGGATCGGAGGCTGAAGGCTTTTGTAGTGGATGGAGGAGGAACTATTTCACCCCCCCATTGATCTACAGGCCAAGCCTTCCATTTAGTTTCCCAATTTGCTTGAGAATTATTTGTCGCAGTCCTTCACAACTGTCAATAGGTGGTCAGGTACAAATTTATTACATTTATAAATTTGCTTAATCAAATCTCTTTTTCTACACAAAAACATGATTTTTCTTAGTGTAAAAAGTAAAAAAGAAGGTAGCTCATTTTATATGCACAATAAGACACTCCAGGGGTGGGCATGGAACAGATTTTACTGCACACCCAGTGCTGAAGCCACTCGGCCCACAGCCTTGTGCCTTACTACGTCACTGGGCGTGCTATAAAATCTGTTCCTTGCACACCCCATTGTGTCAGTAAGCAATAATAACTGACAGGGTGGGCAGTATTGAGCAATACTGGAATACGCGAGGCGTAGACAAGGCCCGACGCACACAGGCGGAGGGCCTTATAACCCCTGGAAGGTCCGGTATTACAAACACCTCCACCTGGAGAATATTAATGCGCTTAGAAAATGGCAAACTGTGGCATTTAATTGGAACTAAAAAAAATAAAAATATAAATTTTGAAAATATACAGTAACAATGAGTTTTACGTCTCTTTGTTGTAAAGTAGTCCCTTTATTTCTGCTGTTGTGTCTCCTGCTGCCCCCTGCATCAGAGAGCCATTCCATTGAATGTATCCCCCTTCCACCGCGAACAGCAGCTCAGGCATAAGTTTTGGATTTTTCTATAGTTTCCCTACCCACCAGTTTCTTACTATGGTTGTTTCAGGGGGGAACATCATTTTCTGGTGTTCTTACTGAACTTTCTGACTTGGGAGTAGGGGGGGTGTTACTATACGTGCGACCCTGCGCGACCTTGGGTAAAAACAGGAAGTGCACTGTGGGAGCGATGATGTGGAATGAGAGCTGTTTTGTTTTTTTACTGTTCAGTTACTGCATTAGTGTTTCCATTTTTGGTGGTGGATCATATCGGCAGGTGACTGGTCAATGTAGATTTATGGGGGTTGATGTGGACTTACAGCGTGAAGCCAATCCCGAGGAGATATAAGTGAATGAATTTTTTTGTGTGTTTGGGTTTTAAGCCCGATTGAGGGTGTTGGCTACGCCAGTTTATCTGGTTTTATTTTGTGCAGTCAGGCTTGTCAGGAGGGAAAACTGGTTGGTGGAGATCGGAGCATGGTCCATCTCACAGATGGAGATGTGCTGACAGAGCCAGCGGACAGAGAAGTGAGCAAGGCACCATTACCCGATAGCAGGGTTTCTTTTAGTTTGTGACTGCGACGAGCGCAGGTCTAAGAACTGTTTTTGTGTTAATGGTCACAAAACAAATTGTGAAAATGGGGCTGTGGGGGGTTGTAGCCTTGTCCGCTGACCTGCTAAGGAGGTTGTCTTGTGAGTCGGGGGGGGGGGCTGCCACTCTCAATGTTGTGTTGTCGGGTAACAGGGCAGTTACAGGTATGGGTCAAGGGAAAACTAAAAAAGAGAAAACAAAAATGTCAATTTGTAGTTTGTGTGCATTTTGTTACAGCAGACAGGTGGGGTGCCAATGGAGCAGGGAGCATTGGGTGGACAGTTTCTCTCGCTAAGCGAGAGAAAACAAATGCTGGGGATTTGAATTCAATTAGGTGCTTTCAGCCAATGAGAAAGCAGGCTGGGCACAAAGATACTGCAGTGGGTGATGGGGCAGCGATGCTGGCATTTTTCATCTCCTGGTCATCTACTAAAAGTTAATGTCCCCCCCCAACTAGCAGGGGTACCAGCCAATCAGAGACCAGGAAATAAAAAGTCCATTTTCTAATGTTGCTTAAATATTCTCACTCTGCGAGACTAACAAATCAAATATTCTCACTGTAGGTCCTTTCGAATAGAAGCCTGACAGCATTTCATTCCAGAATTCTATTGTTCTCAGAAAGTTCTACTTTCACAGAACTTTAACCGTAACTTCCTTGAGACAGCAGCACATCCAACCATATTATCACACAAACCCATGCCACTACATAAATCAAATATAGCATGGGCCCAATAAAGATATGCTTGATAATTTACTAGTGATTCATGACCACTTGTGATGTCATGGGGTCATGGACCACTTATAAAAATATCAGGCATAATCCTACTAGGCCCATGCCAAAACTGAGCCCTAAAGCACCCCACTTATAACCCCCTCCAGCTAGAAATAGATCAGTCAATTACTACAGTACTCATAGATATTTGCTTCTGTTCTAAATTTTAAGCTGTAATTCTTTTTGTTAATCTGGCTCACTACTTTGCCTCAACTATCAATCTGTGCTGTGGAACCATAGTAAAGCAGCAGTGCATGCTGTAGTCAAACATTTTATCAGTATCCACCATCTGTTGAACACCCACTGTCTCATAAGGTCAGGGAACAGTGTCTGTTGTATTCTAGTTCACCTCAGTCACATGAAAAGTAATGTTAAACAGTGGGTGTTCAAAAACAGCTTCAACGGTGAATGGCTATCAGCAAATTTTCACTGTTTGAAGCCTGGGAGTGGGTCCCAAGATGATAGCCTGGGTAAAGAATTGGCTGGAGAATAGGACACAGAGGGTAATAGTAAATGGAGTCCACTCTGAAGAAAGGGGGGTTACTAGTGGGGTGCTGCAGGGTTCAGTATTAGGACCAGTCCTCTTCAATGTCTTTATAAGCGACATTGCCGAGGGACTGGAAGGAAAAGTATGTCTCTCTGCAGATGACACAAAGATCTGCAACAGAGTTGATGGACAAGGTGGGGTGGAAAGGATGAGAAGGGACTTGGCAAGGTTAGAGGAATGGTCAAATGTACAGTATGGCAGCTTAGATTTAATGCTAAGAAGTGCAAGGTAATGCAGCTGGGAAACAAAATCCCAGGGGAAGAGTACACAATGGGGGGGTGAGATACTAACAACAACACAAATGGAAAAGGACCTGGGGGTAGTCATATAAGATAACTTAAAGGTGGGCAAGCAATGTGAGAGGGCAGTAAGGAGGGCTGGGAGGATACTGGGATGCATAGGGAGAAGCAACACCAGTAGAAAACAGGAAGTTGTTATCCCTCTGTACAGACAGCTGGTGAGACCCCATCTGGAGTACTGTGTGCAGTTCTGAAGGCCCAATCTCCGCAAGGAGATAGACAAGATGGAAGCTGTCCAGAGGAGGGCAACTAAAATGGTGCAGGGTCTGCACCAGAAGACATATAAAGAGAGAGACTAAAGGAGCTTAATATGTATAGCCTCGAGGAAAGGAGGGAGAGGGGGGACATGATAGATACTTTCAAGTACCTCAAGGGAATCAACGCAGTCCAAGAGGGTAGTGCCTTTCAAAAAAAGAGGTATGCAAGAACAAGGGGGCACAATTTGAAGATAGAGGAGGGACGGCTCGGAGGTAATGTAAGGAAGTATTTTTTCACAGAGAGGGTTGTGGATGCATGGAACGGCCTTCCAGAGGAGGTTGTGGAGTCAAAAACAATGGTTGAATTCAAGCATACATGGGACAGCAATAAGGCAATTCTAGGGGGTGGGAGTAGAAAGAAGTAGGCTGCTGGTTAACTAGGATCTGCAGCCTATCCATTAGGTAGGGAACTGGGAAGACTGGGTGGGCCAAGCGGTCCTTATCTGCCATCAAATTCTATGTTTCTATGTTACACTGACTCCAGCACTGCCTTCCCCGGGCCAGATTCTCAAAGGGATGGCGCAAGTCATGCCAAAGGTGGCTTGCCCCAAATATCGATGCACCAGAGACCCTGCACCTGATTGTCTATTGAGCAGGGTCCCCGAAGTTAAGTCCCACAACTTGCGCCAACCGGTGCACCAAATGGAGGGTACACCTGCACAGGTTACCGCAAGCCTGCAACATGCATAATAGTAGAACACAAGTGCCCCCAGCCCTGATTCTCAATAAGAAATATTGTCAAAGCCCATAAAGGCCTCATCCCCAGCTAATCCGCAGGTATAATTAATGTTAATTCCTGAAAACTATCATCCCCCAGCCCAGTCCCAGGTATAATTAATGTTAATGCCCCAGAGGGCTATCATCCTCCCAAGTCCCAATCCCCAGGTATAATTAATGTTAATGCCCTGCAGGGCTATCGTCCCCCCCAGCCCTCATCCCCAATAGCAGTATGCAAATCAGCTCTGGTGGGCTAGTGGCCAGTTATCATAATAGGTCCTCCTAATGTAGCCCTAGTGGTCTTGTGGCCCCCCACCCCCACCTGGCAGTACCCAACCATCCTGCTCCCCCATGACCCATACCCAGTCGGTGATTAGCACAGCTCACCTCTCTGCACCGTGGCCAGCCACCGACTGAGCTCTGTATTTATTTATTTATTTGCACATCAGTTTACAACCTTTGAGCCAAGGGCTCATTTTCAAAGGTACCTCGTCACAAAGAGGACAAATACAGTACAGACATTCATGTTACAGAATGTAGGTTACATGGAATTAACATACACGTTTGTGAAGAACATGATAGATACAGCAGTAAACACAAAAACTCACTTATGGTTACAGGATATGGGTACATCAGTAAATCGGTGATTGGACCGATATTACAGAGAGGCCAGATTGGTTATTGTGGCAACATAGAGACTGGAAATGGAGCAGTCAGTAGAGCAGTGGTAATTTAACAGGTTACAGCAGTATATAATGGTAAGAGCAGTCAGGGCAGCTGGCAAATTAACCCAGGTTACAGCAGCACATAGTAACACTGCCAGGGTGAAAACCAACAGAGCAATTTAAGCCAAGTTACAGTAACATATTGCAATACTGCAGGTTGAGCAGTCGGCAGAACAGTGGTAATTTCGCCAGAGGAGATACATGGTGTGGTTTGGATGCTGCCCAGTGGGCATTGTCAGGGCACAGTGGGTAGCGCCTCAGATTATACAGGTGCAATTTTGTGTGGTGAACAGTTCACTTCTGAGTGCAGTTTTGAATTTGGAGATCGTAGGGGCATCTGTGATGTGGAGAGGGAGTGAGTTGAACCAGGAAGGGGCTCTATGGGGGAAGGACCTTTGACCATGGGAGGTCTAGCTCTAGGTGTCTGGAAGGTAGTCCTGCAGGAAGTCCGTGTACAGACCAGAGGTTTGGCTATGGGGAGGAGGCTGTCAGCCCTGGAGGACAGTCCTAGGAGAGTTTTTTGCTATTAGGCATGTTTGAGTAGCATGATCGTTCATCTAGGTTCAGCAATGTTGCCAGCCCATAGAGCTAGTATGAATGTGTAAGCCTAGGAGCCCAGTGATTAGTCTGCAGGCCTTGTTAAGTAACAGAGGCGGATTTTGTTGGCGCATGATTGTGTCGGCAGCCCGTGACTGAGGTCCATAGTCTACCAGGGGATAATATCGAGGATGTTACATGAGCCGGAGTGCAGCGAGGGGAAGTGCTTTTGTGGCGGTATGAATACCTAACCCGCTGTTGGCTGCTGAGGCAAGGGTGTCAATGTGGGTATAGTAGTTGAGGCTGAGTCAAGGTGACCCCAAGGTACCTGAACAGTGTACTTGCTCTAGCAGTTTTTGGAACCAGGGAGGATGTGGAGTGGAAAATTGCTGGCTTTGTTTTTGGGGTGGGCAAAGAGCATTGTTTTCATTTTTTTTAGATTTATGATCAGTCTATGCTTTGTGAACCAGGTTTCTGCATCAGTATATGAGAGCTGCAGCGAGTCCTGAAGGGAGGTAGGGTTGCGGTGGGAGGCAAAGATGACAGCGTCATCTGCATACAGCAGCATATTTTCGGTGCATTCACTTGGCAGGGTGTTAAGGTAGAGTGAGAAGAGTAGCGGTCCCAGGATGGAGCCCTGAGGAACCCCTGATCAGATGGGACATGATTTTGATAGTGTTCCATTAATTTTGACACATTGGGAGCGGGCTGATAGATAGCTGGTGCACCAGGTGAGTGGCCCAGTAGCGAAGCCAGCCTGGTGGAGTGAATCCAGTAGGATGGGGTGGGAAACAGTGTCGAACGCCTTGGAAAGGTCGATGAACACTGCCCCAGCTAGGGAGCCAGAGTCCAGGGATGTGTGTAGGAATGTTGAGAACTCCACTAGTGCTGTGCCTGTGCTGTGTCCTGCCCAGAAACACCGTGCTGTTCAGGGCAAGGATGTTATATTTAGTCAGGTACTCAGTAATCTGTATAGCGACCAGTTTTCAAAGGGCTTTGGAGAGGGAGGAGTATACTGTAGAGATAGGCGGTAATTCCCAGCTGAGGACCTATCACCCTTTGTGGATGGGAGTGACAATGGCCATTTCCATGCTGGTGGGGAAACTGCCCCAGGCAGAGGGTTGTGAGAAGGCTGGTAGAGTGGGACAAGGACCTGGTCCAATGCGCGGAGAATGGTGGGGTCCACGGTGGTGTTGCTGGGACTATTGCTCTTTAGCGCCGCGGATCAGGTGGGGTCTAACTCGAGGTAGTTACTCTCGTAGGTAGAAGCTAGGGTGCTGGTGATCTAGGGGTCAGTAGGGAGGTGGTGGGTCGAAGAAGTTACTGGGGAGGATAGGGCTGAGGTCAGTGAAGGAGGAGTTGAGGTGATTGCGATGCCTATCGGGTCAGTAATGTTGGTGCCATAATATTGAGATGGGATGGGGAGGGCGCATGCTCCGTTCCAGTGTTTGATATTGTCCCAAAGGTTGGGCACCCCAAGAGGAGGTGAGGGTGGCTTGATAGTAGTCGGCCTTGGCTTTTCAGACTGCCCAGGTGCACTTATTCCGAGTGGCGTTGTAGGCCTGTCTATCAGCCATCCGGCCTGTTTCTGTTGCGAGGTGCCACAGGTTATCCCTATGTCTAAGTGACTGTAATGGGGCAGGGGTAATCTAGGGCACTTTATGTTTTTTTGTTTTGGTAGCTGTGAGGAGTGCGAAGAGAATTGCATGAGCTGCATTAAATGTATGGGAAAGAAAGAAGCGAGTGTTTATATCTGGAGCATGGTGAATGGGCGACCAGTTTGTTTTGGGCCAGAAATTGCCTGAGGTTCTTCAGCCCCAGGTTTGAGACACGGCGAGGCATATGCTGGGCAGTGGGGTTTAGCAGGGTGGTCACCCAATGGAATATGGTTGGGGAATAGTCGCTGAGTGAGTCAGAGGTTTGGATGTCCAGGATTTTTTGGGGCGGTTGGTGATGATGACATCAAGGAGAGCTGGTACCTCCCTTATGGTTTACTCTTGTGGGTTTGGAGACTAGCTGTGTCATATCAATGGCAGCAAAGGATCGGGTGATGGTGGAGGTGGTGAGCTGAGCCAGTTAATGTGAGGTCACCCACAAGGACTTGATCAGCCCTATGTGGGATGGTGGTAAGATAGTCAATTAAGGATGATGTAGCTGAGTTTTGGTTTTAGGTGGAATGTAGGCAGAGGTGAGATACAGGGGCCCCTAGAGGGGTCTGGAGTGAGTTTAGGGTGAGGGCCTGTGCCCACCTGCCAGGGCCAGGGGCAGGAGTGCTTGACCAGTGAGAGAATCCCTTATATAGATGCTTTAGCCACACAGCGTTTTACACGATCCTCCCGGTATAGGGTGTAGCCAGGGAGGACGACGAAGGAGTCAGGAGTGGACTTTGATAGCCAGGTTTCCACCAGTGCAATGATGTCAGGTTTGTGCAGCATGACTCAGCATTGGAGGGTGTCAAGTTTTTTCAAGATGCTGCATATATTCATGGAGGCAATACTCAGGCCAGGGGGCCCACCTGATGGGCAGGTCCGGGAGGGGCCTGGGTTAGGATGTATGTTGCCTGTTAGGAGTAGAAGGAGGATCACAGTTCTGGGCAGGACGTGGTGATGTATGTGTTTCCTACGTGTATGGGGGGCTGAAGGGAGGACCTTGGGGGAGCAGAGAATGGGTAGGGATTGGCAGGGTGGTAGGGTGAGGGCAATAAGCTGCCTGGGGTGGCCTGGAAAGGCGGTGTGGTGGAGCATGGAGAATGGGTGTTTTTGGCCAGTAGGCATGGTAATTGTGGGGTTCATGTGAGCCATATCTAGGGGAATTGCCAGTGCTGGAACCCGAAATCCAGGGGGGATGGCTGGCTGGAGGCACGAGGATATTAGAAGGTAAATGAGGGGGAGGCATTTTAGGAGGTGGTCTAACATGGCAAATTTGGTGATAGCTGAGATTAAGTAGAAGTTTCTAAATGGACTTCTAAGAACGTAGTTACCACTTTGGATTAGTGGTAGCGACATGGACTCCGGTGGGTAGGGTTCAAGTCTCAGCAAGGACAGCTGGTGAGGTGCCTGGGTGAGAGCAGTAAGTCCACGTTCTAGGGCCTAGAACAGGTTGGGTTTGAGTTGAAAATTAGGTGGGCATGTATGAACATGTACTGTCAATATTACATGCTCAGTGAATGACAGCTGCTGTCATTCACTGAGTACGTACTATTTATAGTACGTGTTTCTATAGAACTCAGTCAGTGGCTGGTCACCGTAGGGAGAGGTGGGCTGTGCCAGTCGCTGATGGCTGGTTACAGATCGGGGGGAGTGGGGTGGTAGGGCACTGCCAGGTGGAGGGCCACTAGATCACCAGGGCTAGATTAGGAGGACAGTAATTGACCTATTATGATAACTGGAATATTTTGGGGAATGGGGATCAGGATCGGGGCTGGGGGGCGCTAGCTGCTACTGCATACTGCTATCGAGAATCAGGGCTGGGGGGGGCTGCCTGAACTATTGGTGCAACCCCCAGTGGACATCAAAGTACACTTAAACCAGCTCATAGCTGGTGCAAATATACTTTGATGGATGTCCACCAGGGGTTGTTTTAGAATCACAAATTAGGGGATGGTGGCATCCACCCTTTGTGAATAGGGTGCAACAGCTGCTGTGAAGTCCTTTGCATCATGTAGCATCTAGGTTTATGGCGCAACAACGGCACAAGTCATCTTTGGCACAAGCAGCCTGCTAAATAAATAAATCATGTTGCAGGCTGCTTTAGAGAATCCCAAAAGTCACAACTAATGGCGCAAAGTGCTACTTGCATCATTCCTGTTGGCGCAAGTCACTTTGTGCCATGTGTATCTGTTTTAGAATTGGCCCCCCCCAGTTTCAGTCATTTCTTGGTCAATTCTCTTCATTTCTTTTTTGTTGCTGCTCACTGTTTAATGTTCTTTTGCCCGTTCTGCAATTTACATTTTGGAATTTTACTGTCTGAAAATTTATTCTTTGAGTGTTCTTAGATTGTATATTTAAATTTATTATTTCCAATTTATTGCATTATTTTATACATTGTATTTGTTCTCCTCTTCTCCCCCCTACCCCCCGCCGGATGCATCTGGAAATGAACTGATACCAGCTCAGTACAACTTTCCTGGTGAAACTTTTGAAATAAATAAAAGAAATGCTAAATCACATTCAAAATGGGTTGGGGGGGGGAGGTGAGAAAAGGTTATCTTGCAAGACAGGATAATCTAAATTTGAACAAAAGGTGTAGGTTCCAAATTTTCACCATTACATGCACTGCTGCTTTTAAATGCAGTTTGAAAGCTTATATAAAATGATCCCGTCCAGTTTAACTGACCAGTTCTTCAAATCTGTAATGTTTTCAAAAGCTTCAACAGCACTGTTAGACAAGATCTACACTTCCCAAACCTGGGCATAAGTGGAGGACAAAAGATCTCAGTAAGTGAACTGCATAGTTGTGCAACATTCTATGCTTAGCGTTGCTACGTTCTGCGTAGTGTGTAGCTGTAGAGCCCGCTTTGAACTGCGAACAGTGGAGCTAATGTAGGCAATGTCATTCTGAATCTAGTACAAAATAAAAACACTACTGTGGCAACTTTACTTTGGCAAAAAGCAGTACTTGGCAACAGGCAAACAAAACACAAAATTACTTGGCAACTTTGCTATGGCAGTACTGGGGGCTTGAGGAGGAATATGGACCCCCATAAAGTGTATACATTGGTATGCATTCCGTAGCTGTGCTGTGGAGAAATATGGACCCTGCACTGAACTGAAAACTGTACTTTTCATCATCAGACATCAGAAAATATCTATAAAAAGCCTTAATAAGCCCTATGGTGTGAACTTTACGATGGCAATATCAAATGGAGGCATTTAAAATACCTTATTTGTACTACCCGGAAATGGTGGGTATGAGTGTAGTGTTCATTTTATGAATTTGTTTGACTTGGGGGTCTCTACCCCATAACCACTGTGTTTATTTTTAATAAATCGTGGAAGGGGAGGTCACATGAGGACCCAAACAAGATGGCTGTCTAAGCTTTAAGCTCTCTGCTGTCGACTACAGCACTGCCCTGAATTATTGATTTTAAGGAAGCCGTCAGCAGGAAAAATAGACACCAGAGCAAGAAGAAGTCCTCACCCACACACATGGACATTACCAGAACACTGGAGGCTGGAACCAAAATAAAAAAAGATATTGGAGAATCTGCACCCAGCACAGTGCTCCTTCAAGAAAAGATGGCCACCACAACAGCGATAATAGATATAAAGTGGGACCCACAGAACCATCTGGTTCTACTCGCACTACGAAAGAATGGCATCAAGGATCGAGATCATGCGAAAAACAGTGACGGACACTCAAAACTCCATTTCTGAACTTACTGGAAGAGTTGCATCTACTGAAGTCAGAATCATGGCGCTAGATAAGCGAGAGTGTGACACCACCATGCGGCTACAGCATACGGAGACACAGATGGAATGGCTCATGAAAACAGTTGAGGACCTTGAAGGTAAGGGGAGAATAAAACATTTAAGACTGATCAGGCTGAAAGAGGGGGCAGAGGGTCCTGACCAAGTCCAATTCCTTAGGCAAAAACTTTCCAAATGGCTAGGCCTCAAACCCACGGGGTTCGATTTTGAGATTGACAGGGCACATAGAGTTAGGGTGGCCAGAAGATCCAAAGGTGGCGACAGACCCAGGCCCCTAATTGTTAAACTATTGCAATTCCAGGACAAGGAATTGATTCTATGGAGAGTGAAGGAAAAGCAAGAAATCCTAGTCAGGGACAGAATCTTGTTCTACCCCGACTACCCTCGCTCCATATTAGACAAGCGGCAGAAATTTGACAAAATAAAGGTCAGCTTGTGTAACAGGGGGCTAGCATATGCCCTTCTATACCCAGCCACTCTGTCAGTGTGAGTTATGGGGAAACAACAGCTGTTCACCACACCAGAGAAGGCCACCCAAAGCGCCGACCTTGCCTAAACAACAGGTGGAGAAAGCAGCCTGCTCGAGACCTGGAGACATGAATGGTCAACCTTCCCGAAAAATTCAAAGATGAAATGGCACACATCTCCCGGAGCACCGTATAGGTGTGGAGAGCTATCCACCATGTGAGTTCAGTTTTGACTGGCCCCAGTCCTATTTATTGGGCTTTTTGTGTGCTTTTTGGAACTCTGGCCTGGAAGCCAACTAGTTGGTTTTACCTTGTTGCCCCAACTGTTGTTTCTGGCCACGTTCCCTTAATGGGCACACACACAGAGGTCCACATCTGTGCATCTTGTTGACTAACACTTTGCAGTCCTCTAGGTGAAAATACAAAGCTAGGGGACTGTTGAAATGCCCCATGTCTAACCAGAGGGCATCTTGTGCATTTTCTCTGGCTGCGTCTACCAAGCATTAGTTGATCCCATGTGGACTCTATTGCGCAGCTGACATCACCAAGCTGCTGGAACATTAATGTGATTAGGACCTCTTCCCCCCCAGGGAGCGGGAACATCAGGGGCCATGGAAATGAAGCCTTTGATTTTGGGCTCTCAGGCAGCCACATTATTATTACTCTTACTACGCTGTTTAAAATGTTATTTGCTGAAGAATATAGTATGAAAAAGCCTCCCCCCCCAGGGGAAAGGAAGGCACCATAGGGTTTGTGTGGTAGACACTCTAATAAGAGGCCTCCTCTCCACATGGGTTAATGAGTTGTATGATATACTAAACAATACAGGAGATGCTGACATGAAACTGGTCCTCCCTGCACTGACTTTGCCATTCCCTCCATGTGCAGCCCTAAGTCCCGCTAGCACTGAGTTGTCTTAGGGATCACAGGAGAGACAATATCAAAAGGGGCTTATCCCCCAGCAACTTCCTATATTGGGTGCATGAGTTTATGACTTTGGGGACAGTGTTGCGGTAACAGTGGGACTCTCTAATTCCACTCTTGTGACAGGTGTGAGTATATACAGTAGTTTAACAGAATACCTTTGAGTTGCTTATAGAGCACTCAATTGATGAGCCTCAGTCAGTCAAGAATACTCAAAAGCTTTCTTCTTTTACTTTTAATTTATACTTTGGTCCTTTCTTTTGTCATCTGGTGGTCCACAACACTAATCTACCACATGCAAATTAAAGTACTGCGTGAATTCTGAATGTATAAATGTGGGGTGGAGTATATCTTGTGTACATAACAGCATTAATAGCACCCAGGGTATTTGATTTTGGGGCGGAAGGTGTGGAGTGGGGAAGGAGTAAACTTGCGGTGGATGTATTGATGAACAGACTCCTAGTATGAAACAACAAGTCTACCACAATGGCACAACCAGACATGCTCAAGGTGGTCTCAGGAAACATCAATGGGATGGGTAACCCCATTAAGAAAAGAAAAGTCTTATCTAAATTAAAAAAAACATGGGGTGTGACATGGCGTTGATCCAGGAGACGCACCTTCTCCTGACTGAAGCAGCTAAACTTAAAAGCAGTTGGGTAGGTGAGGTCTTCTGTAGCAGTGCCTCAACAAGGATTAAGGGTGTAGCAATACTGGTCCACAAAGGGTTACAGTTTGGTGCCCGGTCAACTGTCTTGGACAGTGAGGGGAGATATGCGCTGGTAAGAGGTACTTACCTAGGGGAACCCTTGCAGGTGGGCTGTATATATGCTCCTTATGCCCCTGAAGTAACTTTTTTCACCAGCCTAATAGACTGGGTGACCCAGGGTGGGATCCAGACAATCCTAGGAGGAGACCTTAACTTAGCCCTCTTCCCCACACTGGACAGGACAGGGCCAGACACTAGAACTGAGGCACTGGTGGCAGAACAGGTTGGGTGCATACTCCAAGATGTAGGGCTATGTGATATCTGGTGTGCCCTCCACCCAGGAGAAAGGGATTTTACACATTATTCTGCCCTGCACTCCTCCTATAGTAGGATTGATGTTTTGCTGGTCACCCAAAAATTGGTGGCACAGGCTTGGAGTGCAACTCTGGGTAATATATTGATATCAGACCATGCCCCTGTCTCTCTAACTATGTCCTGGGGCCATTCCCCTGGCCCCAGAAATAAATGGAGATTTAAGACCTCATTCCTACAACAGGAGGACTTTGTTAAGTGATTACAGAATGAAATCACAGAATATTATATGTATAGTGACACCCCTGATGTTGGTGGCAGAGTTCAATGGGACGCCTTGAAGGCAGTCCTAAAGGCAAACTGATAGCCTATGCCTCGGGAAGACAAAGGGAAAAGGACAGAGCCATGCGGGAGATGGAGGGGGCGCTGAAAGGACTTGAACAGTAGGTAGCACAGAACCCCAACAGAGAGGCAGAACTTAAGGCACAGATAATTCAACTGAGGGGAGAAACTGAAGCCACACTATACCGAGTAGAGTATAATCCATCTAGATTGCACCAGACATACTGGGAGGCCGGGGAGCAGCCTGGGAGATTATTAGCTCACTATGTCCATACATTAGACACATCACGATATATTCCCGTTATCCAAGTCTCCAACACTCAGACTGTCACTGCCCCATGGGAGATCAGTCAGGCATTTCTGACATACTATCAGAGTCTGTACGACTCTGAAGCACACCCTGACAAGGAGCAACTGGATGCATTTTACACCCCTATCTGCCACCCCCAGGTGCTCTCTGAATCATCTGAAGCTCTGAATGCTCCATTTTCAACTCAAGAAGTCATAGAGGCCATCTCATCCATGTCCAGGGGCAAATTCCCAGGCCCAGATGGCTTCCCTGCAGACTTCTGCATCTCCCTTTGTACATTGTTGGCTCCGAGACTTGCCTCAGTCTTTAATGAGTCAATAAAGTGCCTGAGCAAGTCACTTAACTTCCTTATGCCTCTCAAGTCTGTTTTGGACAAACTTTTTTAGTTAGACATGAACAGCATGTGATTGCTAGTCACCAGAATGCTCTCTTCTCCTCAGAGGTTTTGTTTCAGACAGATCAGCTCTATTTGTCTGTGTCTCCTCCTTGTGCAGCACTCCAGGGATTAAATATCAGTGGCTTTCATCTCATGCAATATTCATTATGCTAAACCCCTGGCTCTCAGTGGCTGTCAGTTCCAAGTGAAAAGTATGCATGCTAGTCCTGATCCAGTTTGAAATTCAGAGTTGTTTTCCAGAGATGAGCTCAGTTTCACATGGACAGGATGCAGTAATCTAGTTGTTTTGCACTTTGTGCAGCTTGAAACTAAGCAAACTGCTCGCTGTGGGCTCCCTGATGCTGAAGGCAGTCTAGGGGCTGGTTGGGTGAAGAGAGGTGGTGGTGCACTGACCATGGTAAGAAGGGCACTGAACAAGCCCTCAGGACAAATGACAGTGTCCAGTCCATCCCCCGGTCCTGCAGCTGCAGTCTGGACCAGAACAGGGATGAAGGAGCAGTGCAGGGAATGGAAAGGTAGCAGCAGTGCTCTGGAGAGAGCCAAAGGAAACCCCCTTTTAAGAGGGGATTACACCAGTTTCCTACAAAACAATTAGCAGACCTCAAATCTCATAACATGCCCCAGGACATTCATTCTTTATTGCCACAGACATCTGTATGAAAAGGACAGTTAAGTATTTACCATAACGGTACGAACATATGAACATATGAAATTTGCCAGCAGATAAAGGCCTAGAAGTCTATCAAGTATGCTCGAATGTGCAGCTAGCACCCCTTATTCTGCAGCTGCTCCTTACTCCTTCCCACCCTTCCCCTCCATTGACCCTTCCCCTTGCCTTGTCCCAGCTCCTTTTGAAGCAGACCACTGTTCTACTGGATACCACAGCTGCCGGTAACGCATTCCACCCAGCTACCACCTTCTCTGTAAAAAAGTGTCTCCTCATCTCCCTCCTGAATCTTCCTCCCTCCAGTCTCATGACATGACCCCGGGTGTTCCTCCCCTCCCCTTCCCTCCCTTACTCTGAATAGCCCCTCTGCACCTGTCTTTTTATTCCTTTCATGTACTTAAAGGTTTCAATTATGTCCCCACTGTCCCTTCTCTCCTCCGGCAAGTACATGTTCAACTCCCTCAGCCTCCTCTCATATGGTAAGTCCCCTAGCCCCTTGATTATCTTCGTTGCCCTGTGCTGCACCCCCTTCAGTAACTTAATGTCCCTCCTCAGATACATGCACCAGTGCTGCACGCAGTACTCCAGGTGCGGTCTAACTAATGATCTATACAGTGGCAGAATCACCTCCCCCCTCCTCAAGAATATACCCCATGCAATGCAATCCAGCATTTTGTTGGCCTTTGCAGCTACCTTCCTACATTGTGCCAAGTTGTTCATTGACCCTGTAATGAGCACCCCCAGATCCTTCTCCTCCTCCTGCTCGGCCTTGGCTAGCTGCACTCCCCAAAGCTGGAAAATCCTTCTTGGGTTCTTCACCCCAAAATGCAGCACCTTGCACTTTTTGGCATTAAACCCCAGTTGCCAGGTGTTTGAGCAGGTTTTCAGCTTTGCCTGATCATCCTGCAACCCCTGCCATCCCTCTAGGTCATCCACCACTGCTCCCATCTTTGTGTCGTCAACAAACAGACTAATCTTGCTCTTGATGCCCAATGATATGTCTGCAGTGAATATCCCAAACACTGGTCCCAACACCGAGACCTGTGGAACACCACTCATCACTACCCTTGGGGATGAGAGCTCCCCACCCACCACCCTCTGTTGCCTTCCCTGAAGCCAGTTCCCTACCCATCTCACCAGCTTTGCACCCACCCTGTGCCTTCTAACTTACTTCCCAGCCTCCCATGTGGCAACTATAGATCTTCAAGAGAGTCTCTTCCATTAGGCCACACCTTTGGAACTGTACCCGTGTCATTGCTAGGATCACACAGAAACATTTGCTAGCTGGGGGCTGCCCACAATGACATCATGCATCAGCGTTTATATAAATGTGGGTGGCCCCATCATTCCTCAGTTCCCTGCTGGAGATTAGACGCAGAGGACTCCAATTGTGGGGAACCAGAAGATCAGACCAGCACCAGGCATACAAGGTGAGATATGGTGCTGATATAACATCCATGGATTAGGATCAGGCACAATATCTGATGCTACTGTCACTGAAGCTGAAGGGGGAAAAAAGGGAGGGAGGGCATGGCCTAATGGAAGAGAATCTCTCTAAGATTTACTGTTATGGTAAGTATGTAACTGTTCTTTTTTTTTCGAGGATATATCTTGCATTAGACCACACTTTTGGACTGAATCCCAAGCAGTCCCAAAAGGCAGTGGTAAGATGGTGCAGTTTAATACATATTAGCAGGCCTTGCAGGCAAGCCTGAATCCAGCATGTTTAGGAGAGACTATGTCTAGACTGTAATGTTTAGTGAAGGTGTGGACAGTGCTCCACGTGGGTGCAGCACAAATGTCAGCAGCAGAAACATTTCTGAAACAAGCAACAGAAGTGGTCATTCCTCTTGAGGAGTGACCATGAACCACAACAGGAAGTTCCTTACTGTACTTCCTATAACAGAACATAATACAATGTACCAACCATTTAAACAGGCACTGCTTAGACACAGGGCCACCATCTTACCCAAGGGCATATGAAACAAAAAGCTGTGAGGACTTTCTGCAATCCTTGGTGTGATTCATGAAGCAGCTGAATATTCTATGTACATCCAAAGTGTGGAGCAATGCCTCACCTGACTGGAATCCTCAATGTAGTAAACAGGAAGGTGTATCATTTGATTCAATGTAAATTTAGATACCACCATCAGTAAAAACTTAGGATGTGTACACAGACTGTCTTTGGGAATAATCAAAACAGGTCACATATTAGAGCATGAAGCTCTGAAAACCTTCGAGCAGAAATGGTTGCAGCCAAAAATAAAATTTTCCATGACAGGAAACATAAGCCACAACTCGCGGCTGGCTCAAAAGGTGCCAATGTCAGTTTCTGAAATACAAAATTCAGGTCCCAAGTCAGAACTGGATTGTGGATAACAGGTTTCACATGTAAAATACATCCTAGAAAAGTACAGGACACCTTTAATTGTGCTACCGTATGAACATCGGCAGGAGCATGGAAGGCTGATATAGCAGCCAAATCACATTGAGTGAGGAATACTGTAGACCAGTGTCTGACAGTGACAGCAAGTATTCCAGCACAGCATTTACATAACATGTAAATTATTCCATTCTGGAAGCAGCCTATAAAGTGAAATGCTTCCATTTCAAGGAATATGTATATCTGGTGGAAGACTGTCTAGCCACAATCAGGATATTAGCAACCTTAGGGGATACTCCAGAATGTGCCATGGCTATGTCTCCAGCAGCCGTGTATGCAGATGCTGGGACTTCAGGTCTGGATGGACCAGGGACACCTTGTCCTGTGACAACAGACCCTGACACAGAGGTAGGGGTACAGGAGGTTCTACTGCCAGCTGTTGCAGAAAGGGTAACCATTTCTGGTGAGGCCATAACAGAGCAATGAGGATAAGGATGGCACCCTCTATCCTCAATTTAAGTGGAACCCTCTGTATTAGAGGAAACAGGGGAAATGCATACAGGAATTTCCCTTTCCAAAAAAAGGACAATGTGTCTTGCCAGAAAATACCAGGCCCTGGAGCAAGAGAGCAGAAACAAGGAGGTTTTGTATTGTGTGAGGACACAAAAAGGTCCAACTCTGGAAGACACTATCTTGCAAAGAGGTTTTCTACTGCAGAGTCAGCAGTTCCCATTCAAGCATCTTGGACTGTGAACTGCTGATCCTGTCTGCTAAGATGAGTTTGGTACCTGGGAGATGCACGGCTGGCAGTTCTAGGCCATGTGACAGCGCCCAGTACCACATTCTTATTGCCTCCCTGCATAGGGGATAGGAATGAGTGCTCCCCTGTTTGCTGATAAAATGCATCACAGATCACACTGGTGTTGTCCATCTGTATGAACCGAGGACCCAGACTCAGATGCACCTGAAATGCCTAAAGGCTTTACAGAACAGCTCTCATCTTCAGGACATTTATGTGTAACTTGGCCTCCACCTTGGACCAGGACCATTGGGTCTGGTAAGGTCCCAGATGTGCACCCCAGCCAGAGCTAGAGGCATCTGTGGTGAGGATCTGTACAGCAGTTGGTACAAGAGATGCAATGCCCTTTAATAGGTTTGCATGATCCGTCCACCATAGCAATGCTATGCACAATGGAGTCATGATGAGCACCATTCGGTCCAGCTTGTCAGTCAGCTTATCCCATTGAACCCTGAGTGTCCATTGAGGGATCTTCATATGTAAGGAGGCCAGTGGCACAGGTACAATGCCCACAGCCATGAGTCACAGAAAATGTAACATGGTCTTGGCTGGGACACAATGACTTCTGTATACCAGCTGTCCTTGGGCATGCTCTGTCTAGTGGCAGGAAGATGCATCCCTTCTCTGTGTCTATGACTGCCCCTATGTACTGCAGTCTCTGGCAGGGTGTCATAACACACTTTGGCACATTCACTGTGACCCCTAAGTTGTCAAACAGCTGCCATGTCTGAGACAGGGTATGGAGTGGAGATTCCCTGGAACTGGCCTTCAAGAGCCAGTCATCCAGATACAGGAAAACATACACACCTTGTCTGCAAAGGGTTGCTGCCATTAATGCCAAGCATTTGGTAAAGACCCCTGGTGCAGAGGACAAGCAAAAGGGCAATACTCTGCAAGCAATAATACCTGACAGAGTGGGTGGTGTTGGGCAATAATGGACCATCAGGGGCATGTGTGGTCCAGCATAGGGCAGAGAGGGCCTTATAGCCCCTGGAAGATCCGGTATTACCCATACCACTCACCCTGAAAGGTATTATTGCGCTCACAACATAGACTCTGTGTAAATTTTAATTAGGTTATTGAACAAAAGAGGAAATTATTTTCAAATTGAATACAAACAGTAGAAAATTACTTTTTCTGGTGAAATAGTCCCTCGTTCTTGTGCTGTTCCATCTGCTGTTGCACCCCCCACACACAAAGTCATTCTGTTGTACTTATCCCTCCCCCACACCACAATTTACAGAAGAAGAGATGGAGTATTTTTTGAAGTTTCCCCCAAGCAGTTAGTTGACATTGTTTTGGTCTTTTAAAATGCAGCAGTGTGCTCCTTCAGCAACATTTGTCTTTTTTCTCAGGTCCAAAGATGCAGCTTTTGGCCACACAACCTTGCACGACCCTAATACCTCAAACTTGGAAGTGGAGAAGCTGATCGTGGTAACTGGTCCACGATGCTTACCTCCCACAGTGTTTTTTTTTCTATTCATTCAGGCAGAACAGTGAGGAAGTTGAACGAAGGTAACTGCTTTTCCTTGTATAAAGAAATGGCAAATAAATTTGTTAGGGTGATTTAACTGAGGCCGAGATGACAGGTTTGATTGAAGCCAGAACAGAGCTACTCTCGGAATCAGAGCTAGTCTGGGAATGATGAGACCCGAGGTGGACACTTAGTTGTGCAGTGGAGCTAGTATCAGGGATAGCAGAAAATAAGTGTTTTTTGTCTTTTTAAGGTTTGCCCAGTAAGAAATATTACTGTGTGAGGCTTTCGTCTATGGTTATGAGCGAGGATAGAGAGCTGGGCTGCCGATGGAAATCTCACTAAGCGAGACAAAATAACATGGCAGCTGGGCAGGTTGAAAATTCGGGGTGCCCAAGAATACCTTAAGTAATGGGGCACCCCGAATTAGCACTTGTTTTACACTAGTTGTCTACAGTACCTTAATGTACCCCCGTGGTGCGGCTGTCAGCCAATGGGAAACCTTCTAATGTCTAGCCCATTTTCTAAGAGCTGATAATGCTCCCCTCCCAGCATAAAATGGAGGTACTGCCTTTGAGCTTTATTGATCCTAACATGATGGTATGCATCCTTCATGTCCAGAGAATAAAGCCAGTGTTTGAAGAAGGGGAACCACAGCTTGCAGGGATACCACTCGAAACTTCTTGTATTCTATGTAGAAGGTGAGGTCCCTGAGATCCAATACAGGATGCAGATCCCCTCTCCATTTTGGGACCAGGACATATCGGGAATAGAATCCTTTGTTTCTCTGATGAGTATGCACTGGTTCCATAGCATATTTTTGGAGTAATGACTGCACTTCTTCCTTCAGAAGGGATAAATGGCCTGGAGGATAACAGGAAGAAGGTGGAAGATGATCTGGAGGGGTTTCTAAAAGCTCCAGAGCATGCCCTTTGCAATTATCTCTCTAGTACCCATTCATCTGCTATGACCTTCCTCCATTGTTTCAGATGCAGGGAGAGTCTGCCCCAAACAACCACCCTTGGAGGCAACAGTGGGGTTGGGGGAGAGTGTAGTGAATGGGGTAGTGAATCATGCGGAACCAGTGGGGACAGAGCCACTGGCTCCAGTAACTTTGGGTGCTTTTATATGAGCACCTTGGGGGAGAGGCCTGGCAAGGACCCACTACCCTTACCTCAACCCTCCTGACAGTAGGGATGGCCACCTCTGGCAGCAGGCTGATGAAACTATCTCCTTCCACATCCCCTGGCAAGGGTGGGATAAAGAGATTTGACAGATCTTAGGGTCATTTTGGATGTCTGAAGGCTTCTAAGTGCCTCTTCAACATCATAGCCAAACTTTTGGTCCCTCTGAAAGGGGTATGTAAAACTGCTTTCCACACTTCATTTGCCAAAAGGTGGAAAGGGGAAATTGTTTAACTAGGAAAGGCACACTAAGCCAAAGCTTGTTTCCAGGTGCGACCTGTGAGCACAAGGAAGTTAAGTGACTTGCTCAGGGTCACACAGTATGCAAGTGGGGGCTGTGGGATTCAAACCCAGGTCTCCAGGTTTGCAGCTCAGAGCCTTAAAGCCTTAGAGCGTTTGCAAAACTAGCAGCCCTTAGCCAATGATGTCTTCTCATGCAAATGCAAGAAGCAGCTGCCCTGGCAGAGGCATCAGATACATCATATTTTAAGTGGCGCAAATGCTTGCCAACCTCAGCTCCAGAAGTTTAAAGCTTTAATCAATTAATTCCTGGCAGAGCCTTCAGGCGACACCTGGATTGCCGCTTTGGCAGCTTTCCACATGTTATTCTGATATTTAATCATATGGGACTGGTAATTTACAATTCTAAGGCCTAAGTGAGGCAGAGGCATATGTACGCTTGCCCACATCTAGCCTCCTGGATTCTTTGTCAGGATGCAAAGTATTTACTGTATATGTTTAGGTGCCCTAGACCTATCATGAGCAGCCATGGTGACCACCAAGTCAGTTTCTGGCTGGTTAGCATAGTAAGGTTTAGCAAATGGGACAGAATACTGCTTGTCAGCCTTTCTTGGAACTGCAGGCAGTGAGTTAGGTCTCTGATGCAGCAAATATGGCATTCTTCAATGCAGGAAATATATATATATATTTATGTTTCTATTTATCACCTCTGGGACCCGGAACTCTCTCAGGCTCCCAACTCACCTTGCCGCTGTACCACCCACTGTGACCCCACCTTCTTCAAGGACATTACTCTCTCCCTGTGGGACTCATGGGCCTGAAGGTCTGTGAAGAGATCGAAGGTGCAGAGGCAGAGGTCCAGTGCTGGGCATGTGGTGGCCAGGCACTGTGGGCCCATCACCCATCCAGGGCCGATGTTTTTTTTTTTCCCTTTTTGTTCACCATAAGCTCCTTCCCCCCCTGAGTATAGTATGCAGTGATGCCATGGCGCACAGCAACCCTGCCGGTGACTGCCATGCTCCCTACACATCTGATCCTACATCCTGCAGTGCCTCTGATCTCCACTGGGAGTCGCTGGCACATCGGACCACCTCACTGCCCTCTCCCAGGAGAGGAGGGCAGTTCGTCGGACACTCAGTCCTCTCCCTCCCCTGCCAACCCTCGACACCCGGGCTCACTCCCGATCCCGGGTTGCCGTTGCAACGCAAGGTGTGGCATCCAGCGCCTCAACCCTTAGTGCCACCAGGCCAGCTATCAATACAGGATATATTGGTGGAAGAATAATGGATGTAGTACAAGGAACCTCCAGAAGTTCCATAAGGTTCCTTTTTGTGAAGTCTTCCTCCTCTACAGCAAAGTCCATTGCAGTCTGCATGAGCTGCATCATGGACTGAGAAGTAGGGTCCTCAGGAAGAGACCTCGGGTTATACATAGAGATGCAATTAAGTTTTAATTCACTGGCAAAGTTACGTCAAATTCCCCAAATCCACCTCTGTGGATCATTTCACGAAGTTCACCTGTTTATTAAAAAATTTGCCAATGGTAACTTCACTTGCAAAATGTGCTATTTTGTCCCTGGTGTCCCCCAACCCCACCCCACGCCGATTGTCAGCCTGATGTGAAATAAAATTCCCTGGTGTCTAGTAAACCCCCCATCCTCGATCCCCTGTAAAAAAAAATAAAGCAGTTTATTCCTGGTGTCTAGCAGACCCCCCCCCTTCCCCACCACCACCACGCGACCCTGAGCTAGCAACCGGCTGGCTCTCCACTGTCCATCACTGCTGGCCGCTGGCTGAGCTGTCAGTGAATAAGCACATACTTGTACAAGTATGTGCTCATTCAGACAGTACACGCTCATTCATTGACTGCTCTGTTGGCAGCCAACTGTGGTGGAGACAAGTGCAGAGGGCTTTGCTGGTTGCTGGCTGGGGGTCAGGATGGGGGAAAATGGTGTGGTGGGTTTTTGGCTCACCACACCATCCCCCTCCATCCCCACCCCAAGTCAGCAACTGGCAAAGCCCTCCACCCTTGTCTCCACCATGGCTGGCTGCTGACAGAGCTGTCAGTGAATGAATGGGAGCTGTCTGAATCAGCGTGCACTTGTACAAGTATGTGCTCATCCACTGACAGCTCAGTCTATAGCCAGCTGTGGTGGAGAGCAGAGGGATGTGTCGGTTGCCAGCTCAGGGTCAGGGTGGGGGTGAGCCCGCTAGAAAACAGGGAATGGACAACTTATTTTTTTTTAATAGGGGACTGGGGATAGGGAGGGGGGTCCACTAGGCACCAGGGAATGGAGTACCTTTTTTTTATTGCAGGGCATCGGGGATGGGGGGGTCTGCTAGACACCAGGGAATGGACTACCTTTTCTTTTTATTACAGGGGATCGGGGACAGGGAGGGGGTTACCTAGATACCAGGAAAGTATACTTTTCTTTAAAATCAGGCCAGTGATCAGTGGGGGAGGCAACTAGATAGTAGGGAGTTTTATTTTACATTAGCCGGCATTCGGCAGGGGACCTATAGACACCAGGGACAATTTTAGTTGAACAGTGCCAAACTCTGCATTTCACTGATTTTTTTTTTTTGCAAGTTTGGGCTTTACTCTGCAGAGTAACTCCATGAACTTAGGAAAATCCGCAAATTAATCCACGGAGCAGAGTTTCCCAGCTTCGCCCATTTCTAGGTATATACCACAGAGTCCTCACTGCAGTAGGAGAGGGCAGTATTGGATCTTGGTACATACTGTTCTCCCCACATCCCTCTTCCTTTTCATAATCCTCCTCCTCCATCATGAGGTCAGGATTATAGTCAACCTCCTCATCAGCATCTCTGTCAATGACAGGAGCCAATGAGTGTGCCAGTGGTACTGGTGGTAGCTGAGAAGAAGGGATTTGCTGTCTGCTGGAAGATGTCATCGACAGGGGCTGGGAGCCAGTAAGGCCCATCAATGGAACAACATGCTGTACAGACAAGCCAGGCAGACTAATAGATAAGAAAATTGGAGGGCAATTAACTATGTAAAAAATAATTTCCTATCACCTTTAAGCAAAATGCTTACAGCTTTCAGCATCTTATCCTGTACTGAATTATTGAATTCGTCCTTTAGAACATCATCCCAGACAGCCCAAAGTGCTTCCTGTGGGTAGTGAGTAAAGGGCATTACTTTCCAACTAATGCAATCTCTGCAGTCATTTAGTAGAAGGGATGGGAATTAAACTAGCATGCAGGAGAACTGCTGGAGTGCCACCTGGCAGCCAACAAGTGTACAGTATCTGCAACATTAAATCAAGGCAGAAGCAACATACAGTATAATGTATACACAGTGTATTGTGATAGTTGTTAGTAAACTCATTCACAAGAAAGATATTCTTTAGTCATGCAATGATTCTTATTTATTTTATTTATTCATTCTCGGATTACAATACCTCTGAGCACACACAGATCATTTACAAAGGTTCCAAATCAGTGGGGGAACGGAGACAAAACATACAAAGGAGGCATAGTACAATGTTTCCAAAAACAGTAAAAATAAAGTGAGCAAATATATATATGTATGCAGTTGTATCGTTCTAATAGGAGGAAAGCGTAGATGAGAGCGGGAAGGATAAAGATGAGAGAAAGAAACATAGGAAGTAGCAGCCATAGGCCTCGTCAAGCTGCTGTGGGAGGGGTAGGAGCAGTGGGGGTGAGGTGGACAGGGGGGTAGCCAGGGGCCTTGTCAAAGTACGAAAAGGGGGTTAGCCTCAGAATTATTGAGGTAACAGGGGGAGACACAGGATTATCCAGTTGTGAAGAGAAGATTGAATGCTATTAGATGGGAGTCTCAGATGAAGCAGTCACAAGAACTGTTGGCCATGAAATGTTGGCGTAACTTCAATTTGAATGGTCCCAATTTAGGTAGGGTAGTTATATCACTATGAAGAGTATTAAACCAGTGAGGTGCTCTGTAGGCAAATGAGCGTTGCCCCTGGGCTGTCCAGCATCTAGGAACATGGAGATGATAGTTGTTCAAGCGTTGCATATGCTGTGAACTACAATGGGGGCTTAGCAGGTTTGTGGTGCCTGGTGGCAGGAGGCCGAGAAGTGCCTTTTTGGCCAAAAGACAGATTTGGGATTGGATCCTCACGGAGAGCTATAGCCAACCAGTCTTAGCATAAAGATCACAAGTGTGGTGAAACATGTGGACCCCATGAGTAGTCTGCATGCCTTGTTCAGAGCAATGGATATCCTGCGCAAGGAAGACATAGAAACATAGAAGTTGATGGCAGATAAGGACCGTAAGGCCCATCCAGTCTGCCCATTTCTTTTTCTACCTTATACCCCCCCATACCCCCATAACCCCCATAGGGGCTGCTCCATAGATTACAAGACCATAGTCTACAATGGATATGATGGAACTATATACAGTATAGCAAGTCGGAGAGCTTCTGGAGTAAGGCAGTGTTTATGTCTATGAAGGAGGCCAATCTTGACGTTGACAGCCCTGGCTACATTATCTATATGTTTAGCATAGGATAGACAACTCTCTAAGGTGACCCCCAGGTATTTGAAATGTGGTATTTGTTCAAGAGGAACTCCAAGACAGTTTCTGATAGTAAGTGTATGGGATTTGTGCTTTTTTTGGGTGCTGCTGAACATAATTACTTTGGTTTTCTTGTAGCTGAGGGTCAGTTTATGTTTAGAGAACCAGTCCTCCACTTCCACAAACCCACTCTGAAGGTGAAGTTCCAGTTGTTTGGGGGCATGGTTGCAGGAGTAGATGACCACACCATCTGCATAGAGGAGAATCTTTTGATGGCAGAAATGAGTAACGTTATCAAGGAAGATGCTGTATAGGATTGACCCCAGGATTGAGCCCTGTGGCATGCCAAAGTGGATGGGCTGTCGGTCAGATACAGTGTTGGCTGTTTTCACCCATTGAGAGTGGTCTTCAAGATAGCTTTTGAACCAAAGTGTCATGTCAGAGGAGAGGCTAGTAGTGGTAAGCTTTTGGAGGAGTAGTGAGTGAAGGACAGTATTGAACGCCTTAGTGAGGTCTATGAAGGAAGTTCCTACTAAGGTGCCCTGATCCCGAGATTGATGAATAAAGCCAGTGAATTCCATCAGGGCCGAGGTGGTGCTATGCCCCTTCTGGAACCCGTGTTGCTGCAGGCATTGGATAGAGTATTTTTCAAGGTATTCCACCAGTTGATTTGCAACAATGCACTCAAGTGCCTTGGATATTGGTGGGAGGATAGATATGGGGCTGTAATTTGCGAGATGGGTCCTGTCTTCACTCTTGTGCACCAGAGTGACTAGTGCTGATTTCCAAACTTGAGGAAATTGCGAGAGTTGTAGTGATAGATTGATGATCTTAGTGAGGAGCATCAGCACTTCCTCACCTCAGGTTGCACTGGGAGATGAGCAACTTGTTCAGTGTGCCTTCCTGGTGAAACATTTCAATAAATAAATAAGAGTGAGAGCTATCGGCTTAAGATCCAGTGAGTCACCACTATGCCGTGATTTACCTAACAGTTTTGTAAGGTATTTCCAGGCCATTCATGCTGAGACTGTTTTGAAGTAAAAAGGAGGTGGTTCAAGGGGGTTATTAGCAGGACAGTAGGTACTGGGCGAGTCATTATCCATGAAGAAGTCTGAAGGAAGGATACTGGATAGGTCCGTGAATGCATTGTTGAATGTGTTTGCTATGGTTAGCAGGTCCAGGGTTGGAATTCCATCAATATTGAGCATGGAGGGTGAGACCTTAGAGTCTTTCCCGGTGACATCTTTTATGTTGCACCAGAAGTTTTTGCTGTTTCCCCAGGTATTGGTGAACATTTCCCTAATTTCACGTGTAGAGGAGTTCTTCACCTTCTTGTATTCTTGAACATCTGCTTGATTACCTGACACCTTGTCACAGTGCCAGAAGTGATCTTTGTGCTTCATCATAGCAATGAGTTCTGGTGTAATGCAGGGGTTTACAGTGCTACGAACTTTCATTTTCTTAATGGTAGCATGAGTATCACAGGCATCATTGAATTGTTTTATGAAATAATCCAGTGCCAGGTTGATGTTATTGAAGGCATCGAGAGGGGACCAGTCAGTGTTATTGAGGTAATTTTTGAGATGTTATTGAGGTAATTTTTTAGATGTTCTATATGTTCACGTTTTAACAATCTACTGTAGTCAGAGATGGGGGCTTGCAGAATGTATTGAACCAACTGCAGGAAGCAGGGGAGTGGTCACTCATAGAATCTGGATGTATTGTCACGTTGAAGATTTGTTGTGGGTGGCTGGAGAGTATCAGGCCTAGAAGGGTACTTGTAACTGCCTTATAGTTAGTCCTTGTCGGGGATGTAACAAGTTGGGCAAGGTGGAGTGATGAGATAGCATCTTTGTATGGTGAAGCACTAGAGGATAACTAGTTGACATCTAGGTCACCCAGTACTAAAGTTTCGGATTTGTGGTTGACACTATGGATGTAGTCCATTAAGCTGTGTAAACCTGTCCTATTGTCTTTTGGAGGAACATAGGCAGAGATTACCATCAAAGCTTTATTTTGGGTCCCAAGCAGTACTTTAATGATTAGTGCCTCGGCCATGCAGCCCAGATTGGCCACAGGTAGGGCATATCCTTTAAGTGTCTCTTTCTGGTAAATGGCACAGCCACCTCCTCGCTTGGTGAGCCTATCCAGCTGGTAAAGGGTATAGCCAGGTACAGCAACTGCAGAGTCAGGAACCTTTGGTGAAAGCCACATTTCCACCACTGGCAGAATGTCAGGGCCATGTTGCGAGACCCATACCTGGAGGTTACCCAATTTAGTGTGCAAGTTGCAGACGTTGACAGTTGCCAGCTTAATAGTTCCTTTTTTAGGGCAATCATGTGTGGACACAGGTCCAGCAGGGCCAGGGGTGGGGTGAAGGCTACCTGACATAAACAGCAAAAGTAGGATGATTCTGATAATTAACTCTTTTACTCTAGTTTTTTTACTCTGCTTCCTAGAAAATAGTTCCCTCGTGACTAATCATATCACAACAGCAGTCTTATATTATGACAATCTAATTAAGAATTACGGTATGACCATAGGTTGGATTATATAAGAAATAATCCATGGTAGAGTATGCAGCAGTAGTGCAATAACCACATGCCCTGGGTGGGTTGTCAGGCAAGATGTGCAACCTTGGACTCCAACCACCCAAGAAATGTAGTTACTGCATCTTTGTCACACACCCAGAGTGGATTATTTCACTTATGACATTCAGTAAAAGATCAACAGTGCTACAACATCAGGTAATCTAACCCTAGGGACTCCTGAGACACAAGGCATAGCTGAGTTTCTTATTCCCCTAGGGTTATATATCAAGAAATGTAACCCAACCCCCAGAGTGCCTTAATGTTACTATTAAACACAGTTCTAAATGAATGTTTTTATAGTTCAGATATAGCTCAGATTCTAATTTTCCTTTTGTACATGAGGGTTTTCAAATGCTACAAGAAGGGTCTGATAAATACAGCTTTTTTGATTGGCTGTAAGCATCCTAGCAACCTTATACCTTACTGTTTTTTCCCCATGTTTGCTGCCAGAGTGCTAATGAGCTAAGTTCCTGTTCTCCTCATGGCTCAGCTGTGCAGTGTTGCCTAGGGGGTTGCCTAGCAACAGTACATCCTGCACCCGCCCCAATTAGTGATGTCGTATCCCCCTCCCCCAATTGGTGGTGGCAGCATGGTTTGGCGGGAGTTTCGAGGGTTTAAATTCCATTCCAATTTAGATGCGGTGGCATGTAACAGTGGCGGCAAAGTGCAGCCAAATGCAGAGGAGTCGGTGGGAGTCAGTGGGAGCCATGGGCCTTGGCCAGTAATTCTGGTAATTTGTACTATTTTCGGTTGTTTATTATTATAGTACAACTGATCTGACTATGGGATCAAATTGTGCCAGCCTCTGCTTGCTATGTAGCTGTTTGGTCTTGTTAATGTTATTTGTACGAGGATCCCTGTTGTGGATCCAGCAGGTTGGTTAGATCTGGAAAACTTTTCCATGTCAAACCTACTGCTTACCTCTTGTCATTCAATTCCTAAACAGTTTGTTGGCAGTTGAAATTAATTTTTAATGTGGGCTTTACTTAACAGGTAAATGTTTGCGACAATGGTTACATGGGTTAGGTAAGCTGAGCCACTGCGTTTCATTTGTTACTTTGGTTCACTTGCTACTGCTATCTGGGGATGTGGAGGTAAACCCAGGGCCTTTTCCCCATGCTTTTGTTTGTAAAGGTTATGGGGTTTCTGGGGGTAACATGACCTCATCTAATAGCTGGGTAAAATCTCATGGGGTAAAACTGATGTATCTGAACGTGTGTAGTCTTAGCCCCAAACTTGGAGAGATTGAGGTTATTGCCCAGACTTATGAACCTGATATACTAGCGATTTCCGAGACTTGGCTTGAACATCACACTCCGGATCCATTGTGTAAGGATCCTGGGTACTAAGAGCTGACCGAGGAGGCAGGAAAAAGGGAGGGGGTGTTGCTGTATTTTTTAAGGAATATTTGGATATTTCTTTATTGAGTTCTAGTGCATCTACTGACTCTCTGTCTGACTGGCTACCTCTTTGTTTAATTTTGGGGGTAAAAAGGTTTTTTACTGTTGGTTGCCTTTATAATCCAACCCAGCTAGTAGTCTAGCTAGTAGTAACAGGTCTGAAGGATTTGCTGGTTACCAAAGCTTCTTGTGTTTCTGCCTTTGATTTTGTATTACTGGGAGATGTTAATCTTACTTGGTCATTTACTGATGGACAGGGTTTTGAGTCATTATTACAGTGTTTGATTTTCGTCAACTTATTAATGACCCAACTAGGCTGAATACACAAACAGGGAATCATACCCTCTTGAACTGGGCTGTAGTTAATAGATTAGATGTTGTTTCTCAGGCTGGCGTACAGTACGTTCTGAATCCGTGTCAGATCATCAGGCTATTTACTGCATACTTAACATCAGGAAGGCTAAGGCTCCCCCTTGCTTTGTCCAATTTCAGAGTTTTAAACATGTTGCATATTGATCATCATGCTTTACAATCTAACTTGTTTCCTATTGCTTGGTCCTTTCTTGATTCAATACCGTATCCAGAAGACATAGTTGATCTTTTTTGTCAACAATTCGTGCTGATTCAGAATACGTTTTTTCCATTACGCTCTCTTAGAGTGAGAGGTAGACATAATAGATGGTTTACTGGTGAGCTACGTGATTGCATAAGGCAGCAGGACCAAGCCTGGTCAGATTATAAATGCTTTCCTTCCACTGCAGCATTGAACATCTATAGGTCTCTGCATAATAAAGTTAGTAAGATGGTTAAGTCTGCTAAGAATGCTTTTTGGAATGGTCATTTGAAAACAAATTGGGCTGACCCTTGTAAATTTTGGCGATCAGTTAATGGTTTGTTGGCAGGTAATGATAAAGCTTCAGTGAAAAAGTTAATCACTACTGAGGGTGAATTGACTAATATTACTGACATTGCTAATTTGCTTAATGTTATGTTTTATGATTTTTCTTGTTATAAGAAGTTTGGAGGTTATTCTCAGAGAGTGCTTACTTCAACTAACAGGTCATCATTTTATTTCCACAGAGTTACTTGTAAAGAGGTTGAAAGGTTATTATTGCTTCTTCCAGATAAATCTAGTGACTGTGGGAATGGGCTTCATGGCAGATTCATGCAACTTGTTGCTCCTTTTGTTGCCAGACCATTATGTACAGTTTTTAATTTGTGTTTGGTTTCCCTCCGGTTTCCTTCCAGCTGGAAGTGTGCTAAAGTTGAACCAGCTCCCAAGAAACCAAATGCTATGACACCTGATGATTTCAGATCCATTTCTATTTTAAATCCTGTCGGTAAGTTACTTGAGAAAATCATGGCCAGTTTACAGAATATTTGGCTAAGTATGATGTTTTGGCAAAACAACAACATGGGTTTTGGAGACTGCATGGAACAGAGACTGCCTTGGTCAGGTTCATGGATGCCACCCTATTGGGCTTTGAGAAAGACCTAATGACGGGGGTGGTGTTTGTGGACCTGACCAAGGCATTTGGTCTTATTGGGCATGGGCTGTTGGTTGAGAAATTATTACTACTTGCTTTTTCAGAATCAGTAGTTAATTGGTGCACTGATTATCTTACAGGGCATTCTCAGTATGCATCTGTTGGATCTGTTTTCTACTACCTCAGTGGTGAAATTTGGTGTGCCTCATTGCTCGATTTTGGGGCCACCGATGTTCAGCTTATTTATCAACCAGTTGCATTCCATCCTTAAGCTCTGTAATAGTATTCTTTATGCAGATTATTTGGTTTTGTACTGTCAATCTAATTCCATAATGGAACTCTCGGCTGTTGTGGAGTCAGAGTTTGCATAGGTTTGCAACTGGTTTGTTAAAAAGGGTTTAATACTTATTACAAAAACAAAATCTACAGTATGTTGTTTGGAACCTCTAATATGCTCCACACTAACTCTTCCTTTTCTGTTTCTGTTACTCTTGGAGTTTTTTTTAGAACTGGTTTACAAATGTAAGTATCTGGGTGTTTTACTTGACCCATCTTTGTTGTTTAATTCTCATGTTGTATCTACCTGTCATACTATAAATCAGAAACGGTGGGTACTTTATAAAATTAGATGTCATTTTTCTCATGAGGTTCATAAATCAATAGCTCAGGGTTCCTTCATGCCTTATTTTAACTATTGTGCGAGTTTATATTTTTGCATTGGTGCTAAGGAAACTAAATGTTAGAACAAAAATACAACAAGGCATTGCTCCTGATAGCACTCAAAATTAAATAGTTCAAACCAGCATGTAAATATTAGCTGAGGGTGCACTTTACCAGGACTGTAGACCAAACCACACTCTAAGACACCAGAGAAACAGATCAGCACTCCTTGATTTTATTCACAAAACTTCATACATTCCAAAACCAGATGCCATCACAGATTCATTTATGTTTCAGTGCCATTACAGACATGTTCTGAGGAAGGTGCCAGTAACAGCACTGAAACATAAACAAATCTGTGATGGCATCTGGTTTTGGCGTGTATTAAGTCCGCAGGTAATGTGCAATAATTGTGTAGCCATTGGAACCGCTATTGGACTATTTAAGTAATGCTGTACTGAGCCATTCGCCTCTGCTGCTGGTTTTGGAAATGAAAAGTTTTGTGAAGAAAATTGAGGAGTGCTGACCTGTTTCTCTGGTGTCCTAGAGTGTGGTTTGAAGGTAAAATATTATCAGTTCATACAATAGTATTTGTCGTTTTGTGTTAGGTTTACCCCACAGGACTCATCATTGTCTACTGTATTCTCATTTATCGTAGTTATCCCTAAATCTAAGATTGCATATTACTTTGGTTTTCAAATATTAAAATCTATTTTTTTCTCTCTCTGAAGTTTCCTTTAACTGATTTGGTATCTGTTTGCAGTTCTCCTGCTTTTTTTAGATCATCTCAAAGTATTGTCTTACAATCTATTTTTTATAAATCTAAATCTGGGTCCTGTTCATTTTCTGTTGCAGCCCCCTTGTTTTGGAACAACTAACTTGATAGCCTCTGTGCCTCCTCTTCACTGTATATGTTTGAAGTCAATTTTTAAGCAACATTTAATGTCTGTTGATAATTGTGCTTATTATTTGTAATTTGTGTATTTGTGAGTTGTTATGATTATTGTATGTGATGTTTGTACCTTTTAAGGCTTCTCTCCTGGTTCTTCCTAGTGTTACTGGCCCTTACTGGTGACATCGAGTTAAACCCTGGTCCCGCCTATCAGGCCTCTTCAATCCCAGAAAGTTGGAATTTGGGAAAGGGGTTAAAAATTGCTTACCTTAATATTCGCAGTCTACTACCCAAACTTGATGAACTATCCACCTGGATTGTCCACTGTAAGCCTGACATACTAGGCATTTCAGAGTTCTGGCTGAAACCCTCAATACCAGACTCGGCCTGCGTACTTCCTGGTTATGAGTTTATTAGACATGATTGGCCAAGAAAAAAGCGAGGGGGTGGTATCCTAATTTACTATAAGAGTTATCTGAAAGTATCTGAGGTAATCCATCAGCAGTTCTCCCTGTCTTCCTGTGAGCTGCTGCACACTGTGTTGTTACTTGGAAATACAGAGAAGCTGCATGTTGTATGCACAGACAATCCCCCCAAGGGTGGTCTGCCTGGGCTGACCCACCTCCTGGATATCATTGGTCCTTATGTTGGGGACAATGAACTTTTGATCCTGGGAGATGTGAACTTAAACTGGACAGGAAGTAACTCCAAGCAATTTGAACCTCTGTTGGCAAGTCTTGCCCTATCTCAGCTTATCCAAAAGCCCACTAGATGGTCTGCTAATGGTGGAACTAGCTCCTTACTGGACTGAGTCCTATCAAACCATCCAGGTAGGATCAGCTCTGCTGGAACCCTACCTGACTCCATCTCAGATCACACCCCGTGTGGAAAGTCCTGTCACCAAAAATTCCCCCAGAAGATCATTCATGTTAGGGATTTCTCTAGGTTTGATCTGGGGTCATTTCATGAGGATCTGAGGATCACTGACTGGTCAGAAGTGCTTAGTGCCCATGACCCCTCTACAGCTGTCTCCCAGTTTCTCACTGTTTTTGGCACCCTGCAGGACAAGCATGCCCCCCCTATTAGGTAGAGAGTAAGGGGATCTGCCACAAAATGGCTGCATGGGAGCCTCTTAGCCCTCATGCATGCAAGGGACAAGTGTTGGGCTCACTTCAAGAGCATGTTGGATCAGTCCAATTTCCAACAGTATAGGAAGCTCAGAAATTAGTGCAAAAAAGCCATCAGGGTGGCAAAATGTGATTACTGTAAATCTGCCCTGCTTAGCTCTGCTAAGGACCCACGTAGGTTCTGGAGGAACATAAAAAACTTATTCAGCGGCTCCTCCAACTCTGGGGTATCTGATATGATCATTGGTGGGTCAAGTTGTAATAATCCACTTACGATTGCTAATGCTTTAAATTCCCACTTTTCTGACTTGTCTGCGCTTGCTTCCCTTTTCCCTGCTTTAGAGAACATCAGTGGCCCCTTGGCCTCTGTCTCTCAGGAGGTTCACTCCTCTCACCCATTATTTTATCTCAGGGCTATGTCTGTCATGGAGATGCAGAGACTCCTCTCTGGTCTCTCCCCACACTCCAGCGCAGGCCATGATAACATGGAGCCCAAGCTTCTGAACCTGGGTGCCCCCTACATTGCCATCCCACTGGCTCATATCTTCAACCTGTCCCTTGCCACATGTGTTATCCCTGGCATTTGGGAAGTAGTGAGGATTGTCCCCATTCCAAAGCAAGTTAACCCCAAAGTCCTGGACAACTGTTGTCCAACTGTCATCCTATCGGCCATTAGTAAACTCTTAGAGAAAGCTGTGGCTGAACAGCTCACAGAATACATTCATGCTCATAAGTTGCTGTCCCCTGTGCAGCATGGCTATCGAAAAGGGTATGGCACGTCCACGGCCCTGGTCGCTGTCTCTACTAGCATCAGGGTGGCCATGGACCAGGGCGAACTCTCTGGAGCCATATTCATAGACTTATCAAAGGCCTTTGACCTTGTGGACCATGCATTACTTTGCTCACAGATGCAGTACCTTGGCCTGTCCCCTCCTGCCTTGAATTGGCTTAGAAACTACCTCCAAGGCAGAATACAGCAGACTAAATTCAACACGGTCCTCTCTGACCCTACTCCAGTGCCCTCTGGTGTCCCACAGGGATCAGTTTTTGGGCCTCTTCTCTTTTCTGCATTTGTTCACAACCTCCCTGCTGCTGCTTCCAACTGTAGTGCCACCCTTTATGCTGATGATCTTGGCATCCTTGCACACTCCTGGGACATTGGGGTTCTCAACCTTCAGCTGAGTGAGGCCTTTAAGAATATTCAATCTTGGGTATCAACTGACAAGCTTGTCCTCAACCTAAAGAAAACTCAGGCCATGCTTTTTGGGTCAGTAGCCAAGATCAAGGTCTCCCCCCATCCCTCTGTGTGTCAGCGGTGTTGCCGGCTCTCCCCTCTTAACCACGGTTTCAATAAAATACCTTGGAGTGACACTTGACCCCCAACTTGACATGGGGTGTTACATCTTAAATGTCTGCAGAGCCGTAAACTGCAAACTGGGTCTTGCCTACAGGGAAAAGAAAAATGTGACATCTGCAGCTCGCTTGGCATTGGCCAGAGGTGTGCTGCTCCCTTCACTTAGCTATGGCTGTCTCCTGTTCGCTAGCACCTCCAAGGTCCTCCTTGCTCAATGGAACACGACCTACAACAACATCTGTCACTTTGCCCTGGCAGCCCTACGTCTCACCCATCATTGTAAATTATATGACAAACTGGACTGGCTTTCCCTGGCCAATCACTTGAAATATGGGTTGGGCTGCTTCGTAGGACAGGTACACAGAACCGGAACTACTCCAGGGCTGGTGCAGCTCCTCAAGCCTGCTGAATCCTCCTCCTACTCCCTCAGGTCTCAAGGTCCTGGGCTGCTCAAAGTTCCTTATACTAGAACCGTAATGGGGGAAAGGAACTTTGCTACGTGTGCTACGAGGCTATGGAACTCCCTTTAAGACTACGTTTGTGCCTCCACCTCCCACCTGAGTCTCCAGAATTCGCTGTGGGGGCACTTGAAACTGTCCTGTGTGTTGGTGTCCTAAGCCATCTTAACCAGGTCTCCAAACTGATCTCATCCAACCCACTGGCCATTGTCCTTTTAACTCTAGGAAGTATGTGATTGCTTGCTATCTGCTTATGAATTATGTGGCCCTGGTAAAAGGGTCACTTATACAATGTAATTGCCATTGAATGTTTTAGTGTATTTATTCTCTATGTACAGTATAAGTATATTTTACCTATTACTGCTCACTGTAGACTATCCGTTCATCTTGCTCTCCTGTAACTATGTACACTGCCCCTCTTGTTGTTATATACCTTGTTTGCACCTGTATTTTTCATCGTACTTTCCCGGGTCATACCTGAAAAAAGGCATACAGCTTGTCTAGTGTACCTACCTGGTCAACAAAAGCTAAATAAATAAATGTAGAGCCTTATCACATGCTGAACAAGGTACAACACAATTAAAAAAAACATGTTTATTACACTAGCAATAAGGCATTCCCAAGGGTTACCTTAATAGTAAGTAAATCACCTTCTAGGGGAACATGGCACTCAGTGATGCTTCGTGCAATATTCCACCCATTAGAAGGTAATTAACAGACCATTAACATAACTTCTGATCATGCCTTATTGCTCAAGAAACCTAACCCTTTTTAGTGCGCAGCAAACATCTTGTTACAAAGAATCACATTTCAGAGGTGTATCACTGTCAGGTCCAATGCAGGTCAAGTTACACAGGGCTCTATAGTGAAAGGCCCTGTGATCAGCCATGCCAATTACGACAGTCATCAATGCTTGCAGGGTGGAAACTTCTTGTAGCTGGAAGGACTGAAGCACTCCTATTAAAGAGTGCTTTGGTCCTTTCATCTGTATGAAGTCACCCAGCAAGCAGCAGAGTGTCTTCACGATCCACTACATGCCTCCCCCACTGCAGACCAAGATGTGCAAAAACAACTTCCTCTCACTGCCAAGTATCCTGCCCACCTCCCACTTCTTCCCATGAGAATAACAAGTCCCTCCCATTGCCAAGTATCCCTCCCATCTCTCGATTCTTCCTGTGCTCTGATCCATGAAAGAAACTCCCTCCCGCTGCCAAATATCACTCCAACCTCCCCATTCCTTCCGTGCCCGGTCCATGAAAACAACTCCCTCCCACTGCCAAGTATCCTGACCACCTCCCATCTCCTCCCATGACCTAGTCTGTAGAATTACAACTCCCTCCCAATGCCAAGTATCCCTCCCACCTCCCAATTCTTCTCGTGCCCTAGTCCATGAAAACAACTCCCTCCCATTGCCAAGTATCCCTCCCATCTCTCAATTTTTCCTGTACTCTGGTCCATGAAAGCAACTCCCTCCCACTGCCAAGTATCCCTTCAATGTCCTAATTCCTTTCATGCCCTGGTCCACGAAAACAACTCCCTCCCACTGTTAAGTACCCCTCTTATCTCCTGATTTTTCCCATGACCTGGCCCATAGAAAAACAAATCCCTCCCACTTGCAACCATCCCTCCCACCTCCCTATCACTTCCTATGCCCCTTTCAAACACCTGAATGAAGAAAACTGTCTCTTGTAGTCTTTTGTTTACACCTTGTAAAAAAGGAAAAGGTCCACTGATGTCTGTTGCCACTGCCGCCCCTGCCACCAGTACCATTCAACCCACCGACCTCCTCAGCTCAGCACTCAACACCCCACACATGCTCTGCCCCTTATTTACCTACTGAGGGTCCAATGGCATAATCCTCTCTGACACGTCTTCACTCTTCAACGCCGGACCTGGAACTGAAGAAATCAGGTAAGTGCGGTTAATGTATTTCAGCATGTTTTGAACTTGTACTCATAACGTGGTCATTTTTTTATATTTTCCCCCCAAATTTTCAATATGGCCTTTTTGGAACACTACCTCATATACAAGGTAGGTGAAATGTTTCAAATCTAGCTTGAAAGATGATTTCACAGTCACTCCATGAAATCACTTTTCAATGGGATTTGAAAATTTTCACCTACTGGGTTCATGAGGTGGGATCTTAAGAAGACTGTGTTGAAAATGTTGGGGTCAGAATATTAATAAGCATTTGTCAGTGCCGAATGTTTGCTTGCTGGTATTAGCATTGGAAATACAGGAGTTAGACAGATGCAGAATAGGTATGGCAGTGAAGTACTGAACTTCACGCCAACCCCACCTCCACCCTGCAGAGACTGACAGGCATTGGGGTATGCATTTGGATTGTCGCCCTTAATGTTCATGCCATTTCACCTCACTCTATCCTGCAGACACCGACAAGTGTTAAGTTGTGCCTTGGGGTGTTTGGCTTTAAAGTCACCCCATTCCATAAGGAAATAGGCTGAAATGGGTGCAATATAGGAGACTGGGGTGAACTTTGGGGCCAAAGAGTACAAGGCACACCTCGATGCCTGTCACTGGCTGCACAGTGGGGGGTGGGTGTGGAATGGCATGAGCATTACAGTCGGCAATCCAAAGGCACACCCCTGATGCCTGTCAGTCTGTACAGGGTGGGACGTTATGGTTAGAAACCCTAATGCCCCAGGCGTTTGTTGGTATTTGCATTACAAATTTTCAACATGGCCTTTTTGTGACCCCCCACCTCATGAAAGCATTTGGGACCTCTTCTCATGAACAGTGGCATTGTGATTTTGTTAATGTGCTCTGAACTTTGAGTTCCCACAGTGACCGTGCCATTGTGCGTAAGATGTATGAAAACACATATCTGGCAGGATGTGAAGAATGACAGCTTTACCATTCATAGGGAGGTGTGAAGAGATGGCAATATTGAAAATCTGTAGTAAAATATTAAAAATGCTCGAACTGCCAAGCATACGTGTAAACTGCACAACACATGCGCATAACACAGTCATTTAGTGGAATTATTTCACCAAATTTCAACACAGGCATTTTGTGACCTCTGCTCATGAACACTGTCACTATGATTTTCTTAATCTGTCCTGAATATTGATTTTCCACAGCAACCGTGCTATTCTGCATCAGATGTGTAAATTTCAGGCAGGATATGAAAAATGACAGCTGTACTGTTCATAAGGAGGTGTGAAAAATTGCCAATGTTGAAAATCTGGAGTAAAAATATTACAAATGCGTGAAATTACGAGGATACTTGGAAACTGCACAACGCACGCTCGTAACACAGTCATTTTATGGATGTTTGTCACCAAATTTTCAACATAGGCATTTTAGAACCTCTGCTCATGAACAGAGTCACTGTGATTTTCTTAATCTGGCCCAAACACTGATTTCCCACAGCGACCGTGCTATTCTGCGCCGGAAGTGCGAAAACACATTTTGGCCAGGATGTGAACAATAACAGCTATACTGTTCATAAGGAGGTGTGACAAAATGCTGGTGCTGAAAATCTGGAGTGAAAATATTACAGATTTGCGAAGTTACAAGAGTACATGGAAACTGCGCAACGCACGCTCGTAACACAGTCATTTTATGGATCTTCATCACCAAATTTTCAACATAGGCATTTTAGGACCTCTGCTCATGAACAGTGTCACTGTCATTTTCTTACTCTGTCCTGAACACTGATTTCCCACAGCGACAGCGACTGTCAGTGTCAGTGGCTCAGTAGGTAGCACACTCGCTTCTGAGGCCGGGAGATCAGAGGGCTGTGGGTTCAGTTCCCACATCTGGCACTTGGGTTAATATCCCAGTACTGACACTGCAGTACAGCATGAGAGGGGTACTGCACTTCTGAGGTGCCATCTTTCAGATGAGACGTTAAACCGAGGTCCCATCTGCCTGGATTGGATGTAGTTCAGGTGGATGTTAAAGACCCCATGGCACTTATCGAAAAGAGTAGGGGAATTTCCCCCGTGTCCTGGCCAATTTTCCCTCATTCACTAAAAATACCGCCAAAACAAAGATTAATCTGGTTCAAGGTCAGTAGGCATTCATCTGTATCCCCCTTCCCTGGATTGTGCCTGAAAATAGGCAGGATTTGTCTAGTGCACTTACCCGGTCAACAAAAACTAAATAAATAAAAAAAAAAAAATTCTGTGCCAGAAGTGCAAAAACACATTTCAGCCAGAATGTGTAAAATGACAGCTGTACTGTTCATAAGAAGGTGTGGCAAAAGGCCAATGTTGAAAATCTGGAGTGAAAATATTACAGATTTGCAAAGTTACGAGCGTGTGTGGAAACTGCGCAATGCACGCTCGTAAAACAGTCATTTTTTGGATTTTTTTCACCAAATTTGCAACATGGGTCTTTTGAGAGCCCACCTCATGAACAGTTGCACTGTCCTTTCATTAATTAGTCCCAAAAGATGATTCTGCACAGTGACCACAAAATCACCTTTCATAACCGAGTAACGACATGACAGTGACTGAATTCATGAGGAGGGGTCCCAATAACCCCATGTTGAAAATTTGGTGCCAAAATTCCCAAAAATGTCTGAGATATACACCAACGTTGAAAAACTCTATTTATGCCATTATACAGCTTACTAGCATTTCTTCAGTTCGCAGTCTGCTTTGAAGAGTGTAGACGTGTTCCCGGTCCACCGAAGATTGTCACACCAGGCTCCAGAGGTAAGTATGGGGTGAGGGGTGTGTGTGGAGGTGGGATATGCAGAGGGTGGGTGTGGGTTGGGGGAGGGGCACTGGACACTTCGAGGGACTGTTTTCTCATTTTACAGGTTAAAAAAAATACAGGCAATGCAGGTCGGTTTTCTACTTTTGCAGGTGTGTTTGGTACACTGAGGTGGGCTCCCAGTGTGCCACTGGCATTTGTAGGGAGGGGGACCAAAGCTGATGGAGATTGGGCCCTCCTTCAGCACAGAAAAGGTGGGGGATGCATGATGCCAAGGGCGATTGGGCACCCCCTCGGCACAGGCATGAAATCATTGGGGGACCATTATGCCAATGGGGAGTGGGCTCCCCCGTTGGCAACTGGAACTGGGAAGGGGGAACTGTAGCCGATAGGGATTGGTCCCCCCATTGGCACAGAAATGTGTGTGGGGGGGTGCATGATGCTGTAGGGGATTGGGCATCCTGTCGCCACACAACTGAAATTAGGGGGGACATTATGCCGACAGGGAGTGGGCTCCCCGTCAGCAAATGAACTGGGTAGGGAGCATGTCAACATCGGCAATGGGCACCCCCGTTACCTTTCATGGGGCTCTGAGGTGGCGGCATAGAGCGGCCATGTTCCTGGAAATGTTACACCAGACAAGGTACCACCCTGCAATGACACGTCGCTCCCTCATTGCAGTGGAATGGCTGACGCTGCAATGACAAGGCGGCCCCTGATTGCAGTGGCAAAATCGTTACAAGTTGGTGGCACTTCTGCAGAACCAGTGTCATCAGGACACTGGGCCTGCATTGGTTGAGCACTGCCAAGCCCAAAAATGCAGTGCAGGCATTGGCTGCCACACTGCCGCACCTCCACAACCTGCTTCTCTCCTAAGCTGCCACATAATGTTTCTTGTGCATGCACGCAAACAAACATTAAAAAAACAATGTTATGAAGGTACATTGAACATTTTCAACACTTGCTCATAACCTTGGTAATTTTCAATATTTTGACCACAGATTTTCAACATAGCCATTTTTTCTCACCACCTCATGAATGTGGCAGATGTAATTTTTCAATTACTGGCCAAAACATGTTTTTCTACTTGTGCACGAAAATGATGTTTTGGCCAATATTTTCTCAGTGACACCTGTCATGTTCAGAAGGCGGGGCCATAATAAGACTATGTTGAAAATTTGAGGTCAAAATGTGGAAAACAAGTAAGTTATAAAGAAACATTGACTTGTTCCAGTGTTTACTCATAACTTTATTTTTGCAGATTTTGGCCCCTGATGTTCAACATATACACTGTATTACACCACCTCACAAACATATCAGGTGTCAGTTTTCAAATCCCCCCGAAACATGTTTTCATAGTTGCACTGCGAAATCACCTTTCAGATGGGATTTAAAAAATTCCACCTTAGGAGGTGGTATAGCACAGAGGTTTAGGGCTCTGAGCTACAAGCCTGGAGACCTAGGTTTGAATCCCACAGCCCCCACTCGCATACTGTGTGACCATGAGCAAGTCACTTAACTTCCTTGTGCTCCCAGGTTGCACCTGGAAACAAGCTTCGGCTTAGGGTGCTACTCCTGGTTAAACAATTTCCCCTTTCCCCTTTGCTCATAATGTCAGGTCACACAAAGACTATGTTGGAAATCTGTGGTCAAAGCGTGAGAGTCCACTGAAAATTAGATCTTGCCTCTCAGCTGGCCTATCCTGAGTAAATACAATCTAAAAATGTGTAAAAGCAGGACATCACCGAAAATGAGATATTGCATATCAACTGGTCTATGCTGAGTAAATACATAGTAAAAATGAGTAAAAGCAGGACCCCAGTACAACAGAGGCCCCACTGAACTGTGCATCTATGCTGCTCTATCGTGGGAAAACTGAGTGTAAAAGTTGGACCCCACTGAAAATATAACTTGTCTTTCAGCTGGGCTATCCTGGGTAAATACATTACAAAAATGGGCAAAAGCAGGGCACCATCAAAAACAAGATATTGCATCTCGGCTGTGCTATCCTGGGTAAACAGAGTGTAAAAACTGGGAAAAACAGAAATCCACTGAAAACAAGATAGCATCTGAGTTATGCTATCCTGGTTAAATACAGTTCAAAAATTAGCAAAACTGAAAACAGGACCCTACAGCATCACCCCACTTAAAAGGAGATGTTACATCTAAGATGATCTGTTCTGAAAAAATACATTATAAAAGCAGGACCACACTAAAAACAAGATATCTCATCTGACCTCTACTATCCGGGTAATTGCAATATAAAAATCTGTAAAATCAGGACTCCATTGCAAATAACATATTACATCTCATCTGCTCTATTCTGGGTAAATATATAATAAAAATGTGTACAAGCAGGACCCAGTACAATAGCATGCAGGCAAACATTTGACATTGACAACCGATTGCGTAATGTTGTCAGCCAATCATAATACTCAGTTATCAACTACTGTTTTATAACAGCAGTTTGTACTGGTTGTTTGGCATTTTCTAATGGTGATTTCTTTTGGATTCTGACGTGTTATGTTTTCCATGTGTGCATTCGAACACCACGGGAATAAAGCTGAAGCAGCAGGGTTTGTGATTGCACTTGGGATTTTGGGCCCGCCATGACCCCCAGCCCCCTTTCGCGCATGGGGGTTGTGATTGGACTTGCCTTGGCATAGGAGGTATGCGATTGGACCAGGCTAGCCAGCTGCCACCCCACTCCTCACCAGCCATCGCTCAAATCCTGCTGTTTTCATGCAGGGGTGTGGTTGGACTTGGGATTTTGGGCCTGCCACGCTTCCCAACACCCTAACAGACCACTGAAAAAGCACCAAAAACAATGTGCCTTTTCAACCTAGAGTGCAGGGAGATGGCCCACCCCCTCACTGGTCCCAGCTCTCTGGTTGTAAGATACCTGGCTAAGATACCTGAGTTTATACTGAGCACATAGGGCTGCTAGAAGTTGTCTATAGATCTGAGGCCCAAGGTGGAGTGCTCGTTAGAGAAGAGTATGGTGGGGGTGACTCTATTTAGATTCGTTGCCACTGAAGAGTGAGCTCCCACCCAGCTGTTTGAGTATCTCTGCATGGGCCTCGTCGTGCTCATGCTTGATGAGCTCATTTTTTGTAGCCGCATCTGTTTTTATGGTAGAATGGGTCTTGCATGTCTTTGTCCGGATCTCACCTTTCATTTGACTGTACTTCTCAACTTCATCGAGGATCAGGCGGAACTCTTCCATGGAAATATGTCCATCTTTGAGAGCCTGGGAGATAAGGTCACTGGTGGTATTGAGCTTAGACTCAGCTAGGATATGAATCTCATCATGTTTGTGGCTTTTACTATAAGTCACCGGTTCACAAACTTACCAGCAATCCCAGCAAACCCACAGACCAGGGTGGCTGCCTTGGGAGATACTACTACTGGGGCAGCGATGATAGTAGAGAGGAGATCTACTCCACTAACCCCCATCCCAAGGCTGGTGGTGATGAGGGCCACAGCTATCGGACCAGTGATGTTTACCCCACCAGTTTGCTTACTGGCGGGACACTAACTGCAGCACAAATATAAGTATCCCTTAAGGGAGGCTTTGAAGCTGGGTTTCACAATGTCTTTGCCAAATATAAACTGCCGTGTGTCTCTTCGGACACTATAGTCCAGAAATGGTGTGATAATCCATTGCAGTTTTGGCAAAATCAACTCAACTTCGCGGTATGGTGTGCCACGTCCGGCTGTGGAGTTTCCACAAAAGATCACCTTCATTCTGGAGATGGCCTAGCTCATTCAGTCTTTAGGTTTCACATGTGTTATCAGGTTCAGAGAATACTCATTGAGATGCAGTGCGCTCTTCCATAGGACAGTACCTGGAATGCTTTTGTCAACGCATATGACAGGCGGGCCTATGAACATGTTTGTGCAGAGTTTGGGGTTTCCCCAAATACTGACTGACGCCAAAAGCAGAGTGAGAATGGTGGGCTGGGTACTGTCTATAATGTCCTTCATGGCACCGACAACTGATGATGTCATTCACATCAACTACATTGGTCAGGGCTCTGAGGCTGACTCTGCTTGGTCGAGATTTATCCCAGAAAAGGGAGTGGGCTTTACTCGAGTGGGAGTTGAGTGCATAAATGACTCTATCAGAACATATGGGTGGGCAATCCTAGGCACCCAGACCCAGACTAGGACATCAATTCTTGGCACAGGCACAGTGTTTGATGCACAGAAGCAGTTCCTGGCCAACACAGAGGATGCCATCAGCAGACCTGTAGATCTTCCTAGTGCAATCGGGCAATATCAAGATGTGCTCCGCTATGCCTGCTCAAAGGTTGATTATGTTTTTGGGATAGGCTGTACATGGCTCCCTCAGACATGGAGCTCCGCATGGGCACAGTTCAAGACTACAACAATGAGACTGTGATTGCCACAGCAGCCCAGATCCTTGGCATTAACTCTGACATGAACACAGACCTAGTGCCCGCGCAAGCACACACTGGAGAAAAGGGACTTGTGCAGTCCCCACCCACCACGAGCAAAGATTTGACAACACAAAATGCTGCAATGCAAGGCCAACCCAAACTAGTTGAGAAAAATGATAGTGTACTGTCTATAGATCACAAAATAGAGGCCAAGCTCTACAACAGCAAGCAGATGGCCTTGGTAGTGGGTGGAGTGGCCTTGGACCTAGTAGCCCTTTGGTTGTTTGCTTAATAGTGAAGGTACTCATGGACGGTTACCAGCAGAAGACTGCCAATGGCAATAACCAGTGCCCACAGATTTTCTGCAAGTCACCCAGCCGCCTTTCCAAGGAAATTCAGCATCCAAGAAACAATGCCTCCAATGATGCCAGGCAGTGCGGCTGCAATTTTTTCTGCAAGCTTGTCTAGGGCACTGGCTAGGGCTTTGAGGTGTTCTTTTATCCACCCCTTAATACCTGCGGATTCTGGAGGTGGTGCTGGAGATGGTGGTACTAGAGGTGATACCAGAGCTGGTGTAGGAGCAGCTCTAGAACGGCCTGTGATAGCTAGGACCAGTGTTGAGACAATGAAGCCTAGCACGGTAAGGATTGGAGTGATAGTAATCGCCTGCTCACGAAAGAGGGTCCGCAGATGCTGAGCCAGGGTCATGTTCTCATTAAGAATCCTGTTATTTGCCTCGTAGATGCAATTGATTTGTGAGTGCAGACCCTCCCGGCTGGCACCTACAGCCTCAAGTCATGTGAAGCGTTCGTCCTCAGGGTTGTGTAGTCTGACTGCAATCCTCCTGCGGCTAAACTCGTCTTCTGCCTTATCAAGTTTTCTTTTTTTCCAGGGCAATATACTCATCTAGCTCTGCTAGTTTCATGAGATTGTTGGTCAGCTTGCCTTGGATGGTTTGAAGGGCTTTGTCCAGGCCTCGCAACTCTCTGAGGTTCAATGGGGAGTCATCAAATGTGCCTAGAATTTCGTTGATCTCTGTCTGAAAACTGAACAGTTAACTGTTTTACAGTTATTTCAGCCTCTGTTGCTGCATTTGGGAGGTCTTGCAGTGGGATTGATTCTATGTTACTGGAGATTTCTGTAGTAGCCTTTTGGAGAGCAGCCACAGCTTTTTTTCCGAGTTGGCGCGTACTTGAATATTCATGAAACCCAAGCTGTGTACGGACAACATCGACATCTCCTGTCATTTGCTTAATTGTCGACAGTGCTAAGAAATCTGCCAGCTTATCTTTTCTTGTCTGATTCACCCTGCTGTCCCTGCTGTGGTCCGTGATCGGGTATAGTGCACCTTCATCTAGCTCAAATTTTGTGTAGTCCCTTACAGCCGGTACTTGTGCTGTTCGCAAAGCAACATCATCATGGAACGCATCTACCTTACTCTTCAGAAGGTCTCGGCGTACACTTTCAGAAAACTGGTCTTCAGTAGGCAGTACCACAAATGATGATGTTTCTTGCTCATTGAGCAGGTCATCGTTGTCTAGGAGAGACTGGTCCTTACACCCTCCGAACTCCCCAAACTCAAATCCTCTTCAGCCATTTGGACGTATAGCGTGACCACTATATATTGAAGATACAAGTGAAATAACTTCAGCACTAGTTCTTACAAATGGTATTATGGCATCCCAATATGGACACAAGCTCAATCCTTATCATTGCCTTCGAGACCCCCCTGGGTGTGAAGGGCCTTTGTCAGACAGTCGTCATGTCCAACAACCCAACGACCATCGACCAGAATCAGCAACTGCTGGTGAAGTTTCCTAACCTGGGCAGAGCTGATGTCATTGCCCCAGGCACTGCCTGTCTAGCGTTTAATATCTATCTCAACTCCGCCAATGCAGACCGAACAGTTGTGAATAATTTGGGATGGGCCATCATCAGAAAGAAAACAATAAAAATTGAGGGGAATGGGAGCCTCTCAATAGATGACTGTGATGTCTCTCTGACTGCTACACTGACCTGTGGAAGGCAACTAGGGAGCGTGAAAATGCTGCATATCAGGGCATCACCTCTGTAAACGTACTGGCCCTCCACACAGGAGCCGAAAATGCCAGTGCTGCAGCGAATGGTAGCCAAGACCAGGCAGTAGCCAGTGCTTATGGTACCCGTTTCTATGTCCCATCGGACTTTGAGCTACTCGAGAGGCACATGCCATTTTACAAGGTCACACTGCCTGACCAGCTCAACTATGAACTGACCTTCAACTACTACTCCTGCATGGTCAAGGCTACTGGAGACACCAATGTTATCTATACCATTAGCGGTATATCCCTGGAGTACAAAATGGTTACCAACACAGAACTGGTTCGTATGGTTCACCAGCAGTACCAGGTACACCTGGCAGTCCTGTATGACCATGTACTGCGCAATCACAAAATTATCCTAGACAAGAGTCAGGCCATGTGGAACATCAACCTGAACACCCCGGCCCATAGCATGAAGGGCATCCTGATGCTGTTTGGGGACCCTGCTGATGGCAGAGCTGCCTATGCTCAAAACCCAGAAAGATTCTACATCCCAAAAATTCAGAAGGTAGAGGGCATTCCCAACCAGCTCTTCGCCCAAGGAATGGTTCCCTATCAGCAGTGGGGTGAGATCCAAAAACAATTTGCTAGTGGAAGACTGTGACACGCTGAAGTGGCCCTGGCATCAAAGGACCTACAGCTGGCAGACATTACCCTACCCCAGTACATCACCACCAAGTATGCACTTTGGCTGGACATGTGCTCCAACGACGATGACAGCTTACACAGCAGCAGCCACCGCATTGAGAATGGAAGTGAAGGCATTACCATCCAGATCACCAAAACAGCAGAGGCAGCTGGTGCTTTGAACATGTACCGGTACACCATAATGGATGCACAGCTGAATATAGAGAACAGCCACTTCATCAACACACTCTACTAGAGCATCCACAATGGACATGCTCCCTAAATACCCCCACTCAGCTATAATTTGCGGACAAACAGGGTGTGGCAAAACAGCATTTGTGCTCGACCTTTTGAAACGCACTACCAGGGCACATTCTAGCACATCATAATCATTTGCCCTACACTCCACTGGAACAGAACTTACCACGACTGCCATTGGATTTGGGAGGACCCTGAGGTCTACCTCGTTGACCCAGGTGAGTGCCTCCACGACTGGCTTCGGACGTTTTATGACATGTTTGTTGGTGAGTCTACTCTGTACATAATAGATGACTGCAGCACGACCAAAGCTCTGACCAAGAAGGACATGCTGTCTGAGCTAACTTTCTCTGGCCACCATGGGAAGCAGAATGTGTGGGTGTTATCCCAGAAGTACAGTTCAGTCCTCTTGGATTTGCGGAAGCAACTTAATTGCTCTGAGCTCTTCCATTGCAAGGATCACGACAGCTTTGCAGAATGTCTCTGAGAGAATGACATCGTGCCTACTTGTACTGAGAGAACAATTCTTCACAAGGCACTGTCTGAATCTAAGCATGCTAAACTCCTGCTAAAGGCTGATCAACCAACTGTATATCAACTTGCTTAAAGCCGGCTTAAAGGTTGCTTAGCACTTTAGCGATGTGGGATGTGGTTAATACATGTCTACTTTTGGTCCTGTTGGTCTTTACTGGCCTGGCTCTGTGCAAATATATTAGAGTCTCGCGCAGACTAGGGCATACAGTGACATGAGTGAATGTCATGATAACACAGAAAATGAACATCGATGAGCTACTAGATGAGTTGCTCTTTGAGCAGACTGCAGCCAGCGCAGCAACAGAAGGGACGGGAGGAGTCACTCTTGTCTCTGAAGAGAATGTGCGAACACAGCAGAAACGTACCAATTTAGCTGCCCTTGTTGCAGAGGGCACCACTAAACAGTACCTTGATTGATTGGTGACCCTTTCTGAAATCGATGAGATGGGGGGCGAAGAGATCTGCAAGCTCTATATGCGGTACGAGGCACACCTAGGCGCTATGATGACCAAGACGCTAGGAGTCCTGCTCTAAGGATGTACACCATATCTGCTAGCCCCTTCCTGCCCATACCACCAGAAAACCAATCCAAACTAGTTGAGGACCTAGAAGAAGATCTGTTTGTTAACCATGTGCTGAACTTGGCTTGCTGCGAGCTATACCACCGCTACAGAGCATATTTAACACCACTAACAGCTGCCCTTACTATGGATAAGTACTGCCAATTTGGACATGCGTGTCCTCGAAACAACATAGAGGATGGAGTAGAATACAATGAACCAGACTCAACTAGCTGAAGTGGAGAAAGTGACGGTTGTACCAGTGCAGACGACAGTTGGGATGACAAAACACAGTAAGAATCCCAAAAAGGTTGAAGCAGGGAAAGGGGAGCAGAGGCGCATAAGAAAACACAGGAAGCACTTCTCGCTCACCTCTGGGAGGCTAAAGAGCAACTGATGGAATGGCGACCGCAAAAAAATATTAACAGCGATGATCGCGAGGCTGCAAGGCCCGCACATGCGCAGCCAACTCACTCAGAGAGCATAGCTTGTGACAATACAGCTAGCACTGCAGCCAGCACAAGCAAAGCTACAACAAAAGATCAGAACAACATCTGGTTTTATGTTGTAGCTGGTGTTGTTATCATAGGTGGAGTTGTTCTATATACAAAAAGCTCACAGCCTGTCGAAACAAAAAAAGAACGACCACGTGTAGCTCAGAAGCAGAGTGAGCCAAGTGCTCCTGCTAAACAGCCCCCTTCCTACACTGTTTTAGAGACAAAGCCAGACCCATTCTATATGCAGTGATACGAGATGTCTGCTCCAAACCACGATGGTAAAATACTAGCAAACGCTGTATACCATGAGGCCGTAGTCAGTGGCACCACCATAGGCAATGCTTAGCTAAGCAAGAAGATCTTCAAAGGTGCTGCCCCCAAACTCAACTTTAGCGCCTACAATGTGGGCATGGTTGTGCTAGACGTTAGCCTAGCCATGGCAACCAAAGACGTGCTGGTCAAGCAGGGCATCATTCCGGCAGACATTATGAAGTAACAACTTAGACACATCTCCCCTACAGTCAACAGTAGAATATGGCATCCATATCAATGATTGTCAGAAGTGTGGTGGTTAATGCCATAGCCTTCTCTGGTTCAAACTATCTCTTCTCTATGCTGCATAATGGCAACATAGATGAAGAGAGCAAGCACGACGATAAGGCGGTTGAACAACTCCAAGCGGCGCAGGCCGAATGGTCACGCAAAAGACAAGAGCACAATGACTGGCTCAATGAAGAGCTCCGTAGGCAAGGCCATGCTGTGCACACAATCCAAGACATAAATGATGCAATTCAGCAGCACAACTTGGTAACTGGAAAAATAACCGTACCATTTGAATGTGAACCTACCCTATCCGACTTCTATGTACCCAGTTCTTACCAAAAAGACCGCAAAATCACATTCGTGCTTCTAGGACTGGGCACCACAGCTCTCATTGCCTATCAGCTTGCTAAATGAGCTCTCTCACTATCGAGCTGCAAGCCAAGTACCCAAAACAACCGTTGCTGAACTACAGAGATGTGGCTCGGCATTGGCCAAAAGCAAGGACACGCAACGATCACAGTAGTGAGGTTTGCTTTAATTTTCACCAACCAATTTTTTTATGGGCTTTAATATAGTCGGAATGATGAAGATGGTTCTAGCAGGTGTGCTCTATTTACTGATGCTTGAAGTGGGCTACTGTGCCCGAAAAGGAAAAGTGCCCAGTCCATTGGCCTGGACTATGATAATCACGGCCCAGAAAAGCCTGGATCTATGGGGGTTGGATGAAGCGGCAGTCCGTAGGTTTGCCACCACAGTTTTTAGATGGGCCCACTAACCTGAGGGTGGCAACAGCACAACTGCCTGACCAGACCTGTCAGGTGTATTGGAGACTACTTCAGCTACTCGAATATATGCACAATGGACACTAAGATTGTAGTAGTGTACTACAGCCCAAAGGGCTACTGGCATGGCATTGGTGCCATCAGGAAGCTTTCAGATGCAGCAATGGTTTCATCAGACGTGGCTAGAGCTTGGCTAAAAAAGCAGGACATTTGGCAGATTTATCTTTCAGCCCCTCAGTGCATCCCAAGACCACGGTTTGATATAGTTCAACTGAATGAGGTTCACCAGGCAGATCTTCTATTCCTCCCACGCGATAAGGTTGGGAGGTGCACTTACAAATACGTGCTCACTGTTGCCGACGTTGCCAGCTGATACAAAGTGGCTGACCCTTTCTCCTCAAAGGACTCTGCAGAGGTCACCAGTGCCTTCTCCAAGATATATAAACATGGCCCTCTGAAGTGGCCTAACCTTCTCCAGATCGACCCCAGGTGCGAGTTTATGGGCTCTGTATCTCAGCTGGTAGCCAACCGTGGCATGGCTGTAAGATGAGGTGAAAGAGAGGTTCGTCATGACCAGAGCATTGTTGAGAGATTCAACTGGACACTTGCTGAATGGCTCTTTGGCCACCAGTATATCCAGGAGATGAAGCTTCCCTCTAGGGTGCGGTCTACTGAGTGGGTGTGGTGGCTACCCTCTGTAGTTGCAGCTTTGAACAGTGAGGTTACCTGGCTGACTAGCAAAAAGCCATCTGATGCTATTAAGGCCAAAATGGTGTCCAAAAGCCCTCTACTCCTGTAGCGCAAGTGTGACCAGTGGGTCTTAAAGAAGAACGTTTGCCTTCCAATTTTGGCGTTCGATACCTGTACCAACCATGCGAGCTGGAGGGTGGGCGGTGATGTGTGACTGACTCTGTATAGTCCCTTGAGGTGTATGGGCTTGAACGGGCTGTTATAAAGCCTAGAGAGCCTGCACTCTACTATCTGATGGGTGGGCCCATGTGGGCATTTGTGCGCAAAGAGTGGTTGATTGTGCCTCCAGACACTTAACTACCACTAGATGGAGTGCTTAAGCTGCTCAAAGCTAAGGAGGTCGTCCAGATCATACTCTGTTGCACTGTCGGAATAACAGCACCTCTTTTGCGGTTGTATTCGAGGCAGGACAGCTGCACATTACCCTTCATATGCCCCTGGCTGTTGTTGAGCCTGTTCACACTAAACTGCTGGGTGTCCTTGGGTGTGTAAGCCCAGAGCAGCTCAATGTTACATGTGGCACAGTGGTTCTCCTGGGTCTCTTTGAGCTTGAGGACATCATCCACCTTGAGGTTCTAGAGGAGACCCTTGGCTTGGTCCTGGCGCTTGTAAGTGACCAGCTGCTTTTGAATTACCCAATGAAGGCTCAGTCAGCACAGGTACCACCTCAAACCCCTCTGCCGGTGGTGATGCAACCCTTGCCAGCTGAGCCAGATTCTCCACACGGGATACAGTGAGGTAGGCCAGATTAGACCACTGAAGGTAGTCGTCAACAATCCAGACCTTTTGTGGGCTTTTTATTGTGAGACCCAGGGAGCTATGTACAGTCATTGCATAGCCTAGGCGCCAGTCAGTGCTAGCACACTTGATTGCCTGTTCGGCTGTTTTGATGCTCACTTTGACAACGTCATTCAGGACAAGCTCATCTTGGGCATTGGTCCCTGGGATTGTCACTATGATATTCTGGCAACATGAGTCTTTGGGGGTGGCACAAGAGGGGGACAGGCTGTTGGGAAACTTTTGTTTGTGGTGCTCACATAGTAATTGCTGGACTTGATCACGAACTGCTGTGCGAGAGGCAACAATCAAATCTTGGGGGGTCCACACCTTGGTGAGATGGTCCCAGCCAAGGCAAGCTGGTAGGGCCTGACACATTCATTGGCACTGGATGTTATCAGTTTGGAGGTGCATCTTGCGCTTAAAGCCGTTGGAGGGCAGATTCTTTGACCCGGTAGTCGGTCTCCACCCCCTCGTAGTACTGGACATGTTGGCAGAGCCAGTCATGTGGGCTTTCACCAGCAATTGGTGGGAGCTGGCCCTGGTCACCACAAGAAATGACTTGGCAGCCCCTTTCTTCAAGGTACTCTAGGAAGGTCTGAAGGATAGGCTGAGGCACTGTACAAACTTCATCCCAGATTATGATCCGGGGAATGATTTTCTGGCCCATGCACTCTGGAGTCCACTCTTTCTGACCACTCCAGTGGAAAAAGCTGTGATAAGTCTGGGCTCAGACACCTTTCTGATGGTGCTCCTTTGCAAGATGGTGGGTTGGCATAAATACTACCGGGTTTCTGTTGCGGAAGAGCTCAATGGATCATGTGATCTTTCCAAAGCTGCCGCCTCCATTCAGGCAGCTAGTCTTGTGTAGAGCTAGTGGGTCATCTGCCTTTGGCGTTATTGAATTGGAAACATCCTTGGTTTGGCCCCAGTACTCTGGCTTGGGCACATAAACCGTGTGATCTTGGGGGGCGTACAGCCGCTCACCCTTGACACGCCATTGTGCTGGGGCCACAGGTGGCTGAAACTCTTCTCCCAAGATGTAAAATGGGCAGAAGTCTTTTCCACAGTCATAAACCTTCTTACCCATGAAAATCTCTACTTTGGAAAGCTTGTCAAGTGCTGTCTTTTTCACGTAGATGAAGTCTGTGGCAATCCGGACAGCTTAGGTGACATCAAATCTCGAAAGCATTGTAAGGAGGTTAATGTGGGCATAGGCTAGCATAGAGGCATGCAGGTGAGTGTACTGTGGCTGGTTGCCATCATAGTAGGTGAGGACGTGTCCCAGGAGGCATAGCTGGGGGGCACCGAGTGTCCCACTCAGGCAGCAGTCACGCAGCAGGAAGTCAAGCTTACCCGGATCAGTCACCAGCCTTCATGTAAGGTACTTGCCATCTGCCCTGGATCCCTGGGTGAACTTGCCAATGATGGAGCACCCCTGGTCCCTGTTGTTGGGAAGCCAGACCTCCTTCTAAGTTTTAAAGGAGACAATGGCTTCAGTGACCTCGAGAACAGTGAGGATATTGTTCTCGACCATGTACTTGAGGAGAGCGGTAGGGGCCCAGCGTTGCTCTTTGAAATGCTTGCCAAACCAAGCGGGGATGAAAGGGTGGCAATTCTTACTGAAAGTCCACGATTTGAGTTGCGCAAAGCCTGTGAGGTCTTTTTGTAAGGGCCCACTGATGGTGACTCGAGTCACCTGACTTTCTGGGTGCCCAAACCTTGCGAAATAAACCTGTGCTTCGCCAAGATCTTGGAAACTAGCGGGATAGCAGGGCTTCCAGTCAATGCTGATGATGTCATTGACATGATAGGTAGTGGCATTCCAGAGACCACCATGACCATGCTCGATACAGGATTTCTGTACATCCTCAAGGAAGGCAGCCGGCGTGGGCCTCCAGCCATTTCGGTCTTTGGCTGTTATGGCGGCTGCATGGTTTTCACCAAAGGCCCTATCTGCAAGGTATTCAGGGTCATCAGTAAGAGGGCAGCAGGCATTGATGATCTCATCATGTTTTTGTTTTGTATGGTAGGTGCGGCTGTCCTGGAAAACAAACTGGCCAACTGACAGATGCTTATCCTGACCCCCGAGAAGCCAGACTGCTTTTAGTTCGTGTTGGGTGGTTTCCTGAATTGCTTCCCAGATGTTGCCCTCATAGGTGTGGACTTGTCCTGATGTTGGGAAGTGCAGGTCTTTGGGCCAGACATGGCCGTTGTGGATGATTAGCTCTACTGGATGGTGCCAGCCATGATATTTGCCACTGGTACAATGTCTTTCAGAACGATTGCACATTTGAGGATCTCCTCCAGCTCTGATACATCATCCACAGTTGTGCCTGTTTCATGAACTTGCGCATCTCACTCTGCAATCTTTTAGCAGCATATTTCGGTAAGACCATGTCCTCTGAGAGCACCCTCAAAGTGCTCAATCACATGCCGGGCCACACAGTTAAGGTCACCATCCCTTAGTGGGGCCAAGTTGGCCGGGTCAGCATCTCTGAGGGGGTAGAGGCCATAATCCACAGCTGTTACTGGGTAGGCATTCTCGTAGTAGTGCTTGTCAATCTCAGTTTGGGTGCCCGGATGAGTGCGTTGTGATAGCTCAACCACCCTCTGCCACTTATGATGCTCTGTCCACATGGAATCAAACTTGTCCTCCACCACCCACTCTCATTCACCACACTCATGGAGGAACTTGATCGGAGCATAAACTCACCTTCGGGTAGGACATTCAGGATTGCTGTAGCTCTTGCGTCATTCATCCGGGCATCCAGAGCCATGCAGCCAGCCCTGAGCTCGACGCCGGGGGCGACATTCATGTCACCAATATCAAGTGGGTCTTCTCCTTCCACCCTCCAGGTGGAGAAGACTGCAGTGGTGCCATCAACTTCAGACTCATCTTTAGCATCACATAGGATCTCAACCCACTGTCCACCTGCTGGAAGTGCCACAGGGGGAGAGGCCTGGACATCCATGTTGATAAACTGTAGTTGTGGTGGTGCAGGCTCAAACTCTGCCAGTATCTCATCGATAAGGGCATCAATAGTAGACAAGTTTCATGGGTGTACCACGTGTAAAACCTATATTTAAATGCGTGTGCAAACTGTAATCAGCTCAAGCAACACCATAGAAACATATAGTAGAACATAGAAACATTGATTTTGATGGCAGATAAGGACCGCTTGGCCCACCTAGTCTGCCCATTTCCCTACCTAGAGGATAAGCTGCAGATCCTATTTAACCAACAGCATATTTCTTCCTACCCCCCACAAAAATTGCCTTATGTCTGTCCCATGCATTCTTGAATTCTCCCACAGTTTTAGACCCCACAACCTCCTCAGGAAGGCTGTTCCATGCGTCCACCACCCTCTCTGTGAAAAAATACTTCCTCACATTGCCCCTGAGCTGTCCCCCTCTATCTTCAAATTGTGTCCCCTTGTTCTTGCACATCTCTTTTTCTGAAAGATGCTACCCTCTTGGACTTTGCTGATTCCACTGAGGTACTTAAACGTTTCTATCATGTCCCCCCTCCCCTTTCCTCAAGGGTATACATATTAAGCTCTTTTAGCCTCTCCTTGCATGGCTTCTCTTGCAGACCCTGCACCATTTTAGTTGCCCTCCTCTGAACTGCCTCCATCCTGTCTATGTCCTTGCGGAGATGGGGTCTCCAGAACTGGATGCAGTACTCCAGATGGGGTCTCACCAACTGTCTGTACAGAGGAATAACATCTTCCTGTTTTCTGCTGGTGATGCCTCTTCCTATACATCCCAGTATCCCCCCAGCCCTCCCTACCACCTTCTTACATTACTTGCCAACCTTAAGGTCATCTGACATGATTACCCCCAGGTCCCTTTCTATTTTTGTTGTTGTTACTACCTCTCCCCCATTGTGTAATCTTCCCCTGGGTTTTTGTTTCCCAGGTGCATTACTTTGCACTTCTTTGCATTGAATCCAAACTGCCATACTTCTGACCATTCCTCCAGCCTTGCCAAGTCCCTTCTCATCCTTTCCATGCCTCCTTGTATCAACCCCGTTGCAGATCTTTGTGTCATCTGCAAAGATGCATACTTTTCCTTCCAGTCTCTCTGCAATGTCACTTATAAAGACATTAAAAAGGACTGGACCCAGTACTGAACCCTGCGGTACCCCACTAGTAACCCCTCTTCCTTCAGAGTGGACTCCATTTACAATTACCTTCTGTGTCCTGTTGTTCAGCCAATGTTTTACCCAGGCTACCACCCTGGGACCCACTCCAAGGCTGGTTAATTTGACTACTACTCTTTTGTGTGGGACTGTGTCAAATGCCTTGCTAAAGTCTAGGTAGGCCATGTCCACAGCCCCGCCCTGGTCTACTACTTTGGTCATCCAGTCAAAGAACTCAGTTAGATTCGTCTGACATGACCTTCCTGCTGTGAACCCATGCTGTCTTGAGTCCTGTGCCCCACTGGTCTCTAGGTACTCAACAATTCTTTCCTTCAGTAGTAATTCCATCACTTTCCCTACCACAGAGGTCAAACTGACAGGTCTGTAGTTTTCTGCCTCTGTCTTGCTCCCACATTTGTGAAGGGGAATCACATCAGCCTTCTTCCAGTCCTCAGGTACCATACCATCCTCCCCTGATTTGTTATAAAGGGTAGTTAGTGGTGTCACTAGTTGTCTGCTTAATTCTTTTAGAATTCTGGGGTGAATTCCATCTGGCCCCACTGCTTTGTCCACATTCAGTTTTAGGAGTTCTTTCAGAACCCTTTCTTCTGTGAAAGGACTGTGATTGACCCCCCTCTCCAGAGTGCTTCTATTAATTGGATTAGGCACCTCCCCCACTTCCTCTTTTCTGAATACTGAATAGAAGTATTCACTCAGTATCCCTGCTTTTTCACTGTCACTCTCTGCCCACCCACCATCCATTCTATTCAGCCTCACTATCCCTCCCTTTGTCTTTCAACGCTCCCTGATATACCTATAAAAGGTTTTATCCCCCTTCTTAACCGAGTTGGCTATCTTTTCCTCAGTTTGTGCCTTTGCTATTCTGACTACCATCCCTGCTTCCTTTTGCCTTAACTGGTACAGTTCTCTGTCCTGCTCCTTCTGTGTTTCCTTATACTTTCTAAATGCTATCTTTTTCTCCCTAACCTTCACCGGCACTTCTTTTGAGAACCATAGTGGCTTTTTCTTTCATTTTGATTTGTTTCACACAAGGGCTTGTTGCCTCTGTGATGGCAGTTTTGATATTTCCCTATTGTTGCTCCACCCCTCCTTCTAGCCTGTTTGCTAGTGCTTTTCTAAGGCACTCTCCAATCTTGCCAAAGTCAGCCCTCCTGAAGTCCAGAACCCTCACTTTTGTATGGCTTGACTCTGTAGCTGAGTTTATCATGAACCACACTGTTTGGTGGTCACTTGTTTCCAAAGGGCTACCCACTTCTAGATCTGAGATCCTCTTACTGTCCCCATTTGAGAGTACAAGGTCTAAGATTGCTCCCTCACGAGTAGGTTCCAAAACTAGCTGTCTGAGGCCTGCCACCTGTAGGGCATCGAGAATGGCCCTGCACTTGGATATGGCTGCAGCAAATGTGCTCCAGTTAATATCTGGCATATTCAGGTCTCCCATCAACAGTATCTCCCCTTTCTCCGCCATCCTAAGTATGCCTTCTATCATATCCTTGTCCATTCCCTCCCCCCTGACATGGGGGTCTGTATACAACCCCTGTGTGGACTGTGGTGCCATTTCCAGTCTCTAAGGTGACCCACAGTGCCTCCTCTCCTCCCCTGTTTACTCTTTTGTTCAGTTGCTTTTATCCCTTCCCTTACATAGAGAGCTACTCCCCTTCTGCCCTCCCTGTCTTTCCTGTAGGTTGTGTACCCTGGAATGTTAACATCCCAGTCATGGTTCTCTGTGTACCATGTTTCTGTGACTGCTACGATATCCAGGCATCCCTCTTCCATCAAGGCCACCAGTTCAGGGAGATTGTTGCCCAGACTACGGGCATTGGTACTCATTACCCTCCATTTCTTGATGGCCTTACCCCTTTTTGCCCCATCCCTGTCCTTATTTTCTTTATGGCCTTACCCCTTTTTGCCCCATCCCTGTCCTTATTACCACCAAACTGTCTCCTAGCCCTTTTACTGTAGCAACCAATCTCTGCCGAAGATACTCACTACCACAGCCCCTTCAGACCTGCAATTCTGACTGTGTGCCCTTTCCACGAGTATGGCACGGTTGAGGGGCATTACATCCCTTTCGGAATCTCTGAAGATGAACCTTGCAATACTGGCCAAGACAGCTCCTACCACACTGAATGGCCTCGCCTACCTTTAGCCACACAAACACACACATGTTTTCTCCTCTCATGATTACCTCAGGTATATGCATTGCCAGGTGGTATCTCTAACTGGGCGTTCATACAAGAACAAAGCATACTGCATTCCTGTATGAACGAAGCACACTGCCTTCATACAGGAACACTTACCCGCACTTGTGCTAGTAGAGCCCCGGATCAGCAAGGGGGTGGGCAGTCACTGGGGCTCATCAGGCTCTTCATTGTTTTGCATTTTTTAGGTAAACCCCTCCATGAAAGGGGGGCTGGGGGTGTGTGGCAGGCCCAAAATCCCAAGTCCAACCACACCCCTGCGCGAAAGCAGCAGGATTCATGCGGCAGCTGGCGGGGAGCAGGCGGCAGCTGGCTAGCCCAGTCCAATCACATACCCCCCAATCCCAAGGCAAGTCCAATCACTCACCCTGCACAAAAGGGGTCTGGGGGTCACGGCGGGTCCAGAATCCCAGGTCCAATCACAAACCCTGCTACTGCTGATTTTAATTGTTAAGGTCATTGAACTGTGTCTTGAATTACAAATTGTGATAAAGGAGCTCATCTTTTTATAATACAAGAAACCATAACAGAAAGGTATAACTTTATGATATGCAGAGTAGGAAATGAGCTGACAAAGCTTTGTAGCAGCATTCTCCCACCCGCAAGCTGTTTCCAGTACAAGCAGCTGTCCAGTTTGATAACTGCTTGGTATTTCTTACAGGCAGCCAGGAATATCCCCGTTTCTCTTCTTTTAACAAGCTCTCCCCAGTCAATGCACTTCATCAGATGCTGTGGGGGTCAAAGGTATCAGAGATCTGCCTGTAGAGCCCTCCCCACTTCCAAGTCTACTTTTTCTCCATCACCTCACCCCAAGATTGCCAAACCAAAGGTATAAACTCACCTCAGGCTTCAGGCTGTAGTAGGTGAATTTCTTCTTACAGCAACATGACTCTTGACTGTCTCTTAACTGTTTTGCATAGTTTTGAGAGATTCAGCACTTTTGCAGCTTGAGTGCTGATTTCTGTCTGCATGGTTCTCACTGTCAGTATCAGTAAGCGGCTCTGCTGCACTCTGTGAGTACTCTGTCCCTTTCTGTGATCCGACCTCCATAGCAGTAGTCTGCTGTTTCACTCTATTCCCTATTTCTTTAGCTTTTTATCTTCCTTCCCCTTGGTTAGTGTAATCAAGGCTTCTTCATTACTTCACTGCTCTGTCACGCCATCTGAATAACTTACAGCTGGATACTTCAGTGCTGTATCATCTTGCATGCTCAGCAGGGATCAACAGTTCACTCTCAGCATTCACCAGCATGCAGCCTGGGCCCGCTTCATCTTCTGTAAGCTGCAACATCTTCAGCTCCTCTGGACTGGAATCAATGGCAAGGTCAAAACACTGGGACACCTCATAAGTAAGTGCTGCAAGAAGCAAATGGTTGAGGGGGTCCTTCCTCCCATGAAAAGCTTTTCACGTACCAGAAACGCTAGATCTTTGGGAAAATCCTTACCAAAATGTCACACATATTTGATTGAAGCTGTCAGCATCAGGACCCAGAAGAAAAACTGTCAAAGCATAGAGCTGCCTAAATCATGGTAGCATGGCTGACGTGCAGTGTCAAGCACTGGTGCAGCCTATATGATGTGGCGCTCCACTATGCCTCAGTTCTGGTGTAACCCCCACCTACAAATGGGAGTTCCTGAAAAGTCTTCCTTGATCTTGCCTAAATGCTCACTGCCAGGCTGCTGTCCTGCATTTTAGCAGTTTTAATGTGATTGCCAGAGAGTGCCTGTATCACCTCTGTGTACTGTCTCTTTAAGAGCTGCCTGGATTGCAGTCATAAGTAATCTGAGAGGGAGCTCTGTTGAAAGATGTAACTATTTGCTGAAAATCATTTAGAGTGATAATGATAATGTAGTTTGTCTAACCTGCCTTCTTTGCAGCAAGGACTGTTTTGTTTATCCCCACCACTTTGGCCCGAGACTGCCGAACTGGACCAATCAGTACTGATGGGACCTAAAATGGAGCCAGACTACATGAGCTGTCTGGAGTCCGAATCTGTAGGAACTGTAGTTTTGGGCTTTTGGCACCTTTTTGCACCTGAAGGGGGAGCTCCTGTTGTGACTGACAGATGAATCAGCCAACCGAACCTTTTGAATCTTGGGGAATTTCCCAGGCTTGCTGGCAGTAGAGTCAGATCTAAGTTGGGAGCTGAAGAAGCAACAGCACGAGACAGTCTCTGTGGAAAGGCCTGAGTTTTGGCCTGCATTCCTGCCTGCTGCCCCTGAGAGGGAGAAAAGAATCAGTTCGGACTGAATCCGAGTTTGTGAGAACTAAGTAAGCCATTGAGTTGCGACCAGGATCAACCTGAAGAAGACTGAAGATTTGCTGATTGCATCGGCCTGTCAGGATTTCCAGCCTCCTCTAAAATCCCGGCGTGTGCAGAGACTTTGCGATTGTGACTGGAGCACGGTTTGCCTGGTATGGTAGAATCCCTTACATGTAAATGTGCTGTGTGTTTATAGTGGATCGTGATTTGGTTCCCCACTGAGTGAATTGTGTTCTGCTTGCTGGAAGCTGTATCCAGCTCGACCGGACTGAATCCGCGTTCATCTCCATACGGCCTGGGCCTTGCCACACTGGCCCCTGCCAGACCACTCACTGCACAAAGAAAAGCCGACAGAGACCTGCTGGGATCAGCCCCCTGCTCCACACTTGAACAGGAACGATGCCTCGGCGAATCATGTGTGCCCTGCCTCTCCTGGCATTCCAGATCAACCACCTGCAGTCTTAATTTTCGTCCAGCCTATGTCCAATCTTGGGTATCGTGAGTAACCATCAGGGTAGCTCCCTGCAACAACAGCTTAATCTAAGGGTGTCATCTGATTGTCTTGTTTCTTTTCTTTCATGAACTGTGCCCTCCAGCTCCAGATTACAATTAGTATGTGTGGTACATGTTGTTTTCTTCCATCACAGGGCCCCAACCAGCTGCGATGACGGCCTACCCTGGGCAACGATCCTGGCTAGCCCACTTCTTTTTCACCTAGGTACCCAGACTGTGTGACTGTTTATGGACCCTGAAGTGCATGCATAACTGTTTGATTGATACAGCCTTTAAGCAAATTAACCTGATTACGCCCCTTCCTTGTTTAAGTCCCTTAAATAAATCAGATCTAATTCTTTTTTGCATTTACCCTGACTGTGGGTTTGTGCAAGAGTACTGTACTGCTGTTATTTGCAGTATATAACTTTGTTTTGCAGGGCGTCCCCAGGGTTGAGCCAGAGGAAAGCCCTGGTGGTAAGTGCAAACAGTGTGGGTACTTGTGTGGTGTATCAGGTGTATTGTGAAAGTGATTATTGTGTATTGTTCCGGCCACTAGTAAGGAAAGAGGGGGGGTTACAGTGTCCCAGAGTGCTGTGCCCAGGTTAGCTTGACCACTACCAATCCCGACCTCCGGGTGGAGGCACCCATTTCAGAACTCAGGTCCCATAACCTGCTCCTAGCCAAGCAGGCGGGGTAGTAGCTCCTGGGATAGTGCCACCTAGGGGTTACACTGGCCCATGAGTAATAGAGAGAAATCCAGCTAGGCCAAAACACATAGATAAAAAAGCACAACCAGATAGCCTAAGCCACAAAGGTTGCTAGCTGAAGATGAAGTCCAAGCAGCAACCTAGAAAAGACTGACCATAGCACTGCTCATGTTCAGAGGATCAGAGGGCAGGGATATTGTGGTTCAGTGGAGACTTTCTCAAAGATCTAGAGTTACTATTAAGTAACACACCTATCTTCTTTGAGGTTATCTCCTACACAGAGCCACACACATTGGACAAGTCCAAATCAATACAAAATCCCTCATGGGAGGACAGACTACAGGAGGAGCTAACTTCCTCAGGACATTATCCCATGGAGCACTGCCAGGCCAAAGGTAAACGTCTCATGTGAAGCCATATCCAGACTGTAATGCTTTGTAAATGTATGAATAAACAAAGATTCAATAAAAATTGGCTCTCCTGTGCAAACTCCAAACTCCTGAACAAAGTAGGTGCTCTAAACCTTTCTCAAATGATCACTGAGTCCACTCACCTGAACCACAAAACGTTTAATCATGCTCTCTCCTTGATTGGTCACTCACCTCCCCCCTGCACTGGATACTAGCCACAGGCCTGCTCTCTGACTCCCTTAGCGACCATCACCTGACTTACCTGGTCAGGAAAATCTTCAGCCCCAAGGTGCCCCCCCCAACATCCTGCTGACCATGTCCTACAAATCCCTGGACCTTGCCTCTCTTCTACATGACCTAGCCATTACAGATTGCTCCTTCATCCAGCAAGCTTCCTCCACTGAATCCGCTCTAGAGGGTTTAAAAACTAGTTTCCTTGCTGTCTGGAACCACCATGCCCCACTTAGACGGTCCAGGGTGTGTGATGCCCACCTCCCCTGGATCACAGCTGAAGTCATTGCCAACCTCAAAGCAAGAGACCTAGCCTGGAAAGCTTTTAAGAAATCCAACTTACCCCAAGCTCACCTAAAGTACATGCACTAGGCTAATCCGCCAGGCAAAAGCCAAGTACTTCAATACTGCTCTTCTCACAAACATAAACCATCCTGCTAAATTCTGGAAGATCCTCAAATCACTTTTTGGCCCGCCCCCTCCCAGCCACCAATGCCTACCCTAAACATAGGCACATCCAGGGTTACCAACCCCCCCAGCTGTAGCTACAGCTTTCAACTCATACTTCACTAACTGCACCGCTGCACTGCTATCTTTTCTCCCTTCCCCCAGTCCCTCCCTCCCCTCCAATCATGCCTGACCAAGCCCCGCCACCCATCTACTGCTTCTTCTTCCATCCAGTTACACCACTTGAGGTGTACAATGCTCTACTTGCTCTCAATCTGACCAAGGGCAAATGCCCCTTCACCCTTGACACCAAAATGTTGTACCTATTGGCCTCTGCCATTGCCACCCCCCCGGCAACGTTTGTCAACTTATCCTTCTCTCTAGCCTCGGTACCAGCTGAGTAGAAGCATGCCATGGTCATCCCACTCCCCAAAGGAGGTGATTCTTCTGCCCCAGGAAACTACTGCCCTATTTCCCTCCTTCCCATACTGGCTAAAATCCCAAGACAAACTTGTCTTCTCTCAACTCTCCTTCCTCGACTCCTCATCCTTCTACACCCCTTACCAGTCTGGTTTCAGGAAGTCCCATTCCACCACCAGCTCCCTGCTGAGGCTCACAGACTCCATCCTGTCTGCCATAGATAAAGGGCACATCACCTCAGCCATCTTTGTCGACCTAGCAAAGGCGTTCAACACAGTATCCCACTCCCTCCTCTTGGCTAAGCTCACCAGTGCAGGGCTCTCTAGTACGGTCACTGACTGGTTCCAATCTACCTGGTTGGATGGACACAATCTGTCAGGATTGGTAACTCCACCTTTGATCCCCTCCCTGTTTCATCGGGGGTGCCACAGGGCTCCATCCTGGGGCCATTCCTGTTCTCTATCTTCCTAAATGACCTTCCCTCTGCCTGCCCACACACCTCCATTCACATGTACTGTATGCAGACAACATGGTGCTGTATTCATCTGGCCTCTCCACTACTGATGTGGCAACCACACTGCAGCAGGACTTCAACAGTGTCCAGCTCTGGTTTCGCTCCAATCAGCTTCACCTCAATGCCAAGAAGATAGTCTCCATGACCTTCGATCAAGGCAGAAACATTTGCAGCTCCCCTCCTCCCCAACCTTCCACACCCTGGAAGGGACTTCATTGGAGGCCTGCCCCTCCTCAGATACCTCAGGGTCTGGCTCGACCAGCACCTTGACTTTTCTGTACACATCAAAGACATCGACAAAAAACTCCACCCCAGGCTGGGTGCACTTTACCATAATCGTGGTTGCATCCCATTGCCGGCCCGCTGAGCAATTGTACAGAAAATGATTCTGACAATTTTTGACTATGGTGATGTGGTCTACAGTGCCACCTCCAAGTCCACCCTGACCAGACTGGACTCCCTCTTCCATTCCTTCTGTTGTTTCACCCTCGACTGTCCCTACTCCACCCATCACTGTACCTTCTATCAGTCCCTGGGTCTACCCTCCCTACAGGACCACAGATCATCACACTGTGCACACCTCACTGCCAAGGGGAGGTGAGTGACCAATCAAGGAGAGAGCGTGATTAAACATTTTGTGGTTCAGGTGAGTGGACTCAGTGATCATTTGAGAAAGGTTTAGAGCACCTACTTTGTTCAGGAGTTTGGAGTTTGCACAGGAGAGCCAGTATGGTCTAGTGGTCTGAGCTCAGAAATGTGGCCCTGACTACTTCCAGTTTTTATTCATTCCTCTCCTCTCCCTCCGATCTTCTGCCTTTTGCATTATGCTGTGCTTCTTTCCCTTCATATTTCAGTTGCTACGTCTCGATTTCCTGCCCTTCTTACTCCTATTCGCACACTTTCTTTCTTCATTGTATGCTGCTTTTGGACAGGTTTCTGGTTAATGCTTCTTTGGGGGCCGCTGTTTTGCGGACTACTTGGCGGATGTGCCCCTTCTGGCCATTTGCTGTTTGGACCTGCACTCTGCTATTTGCTGCTCCTATGGTTGGTAGGTCTTTTTCCTCATCCTTGCTTTTTCTTTCTCCCCTCCCACTCATTTTTCCTGCATTCTCGGTTGGTTTCACCCTTTGCTGTCCACCTTGCTCAATAATCAATACCTCTCATCGAATCCTATGCTCTTCAGCTTTGATTTCCTCATTCAATACTGGCCATTCTGAATTCACTCCAGTCTTGGCCTTCGGGCCCTATTTCTTTTGCATACACTTGTGCCTCCTCATCAAGCTCACCCTCCTGCTGTTCTCATCCCGTGTCGGCGGGGTCCTATGCTACCCCTTTAACCTTCCTCCCATCCTTTTGGCTCATTTTGGCCTTCACGGCTTCCCTCCATCCGTGCGTTATCCATTTCTACCTCACTTTCCTGTTCCTGCCTTCAGGCTTCCCTCCATCATTATCTTCTTGACCCTCTTTGTCCTTCATCCTTTCATTCTTCACTTTTACTATGCCCAGCTTCCATGACTTCAATCCATCATCATCCCTCCTCCATTTCCTGGAGTTTACCTGTCCCATGGCTCTATCAGGTCCGTGATACCTTACCCGATTCATATCTTTCAATCGTTCAATCGGTATGCTTTGGCTGCCTCCATCTGGCCTGCGTTCGATATTTCTTTTGGGCATCCCTATCATTCATCATATGCCGCCTCCTCAACCCACGTCCCTCCTGCAGCATGTATCGGGTTCGTGACTCTGGTCATCATTCATTACTTTTCTCGCCCCAGCCCCCCCCCCAAAAAAAAGTTACCTACCATACCCCCTGTATATACTGAACTTCTGCATACTTTCGCTATTCCTATATCCTGTGCAGACCTACCCTTCTGGGTCATGACGACCTGACAGTTTGGGACCCTCTCCCATTTCCAGAGACCAAGGTTTGACTCCCACTACGGCTCCTAGCAGTTGCTGTCATTCTAGCGCTTTCATTTTCCTATTCTGCAAATGACTTCTCCCTTTGAGCGCCTCAGTTGTTTTGTTTGGTGCATATCCATCTTGCTTCGTATCCTACCTTTCTTCCTTGTGGCTGCTGACCACTTTTGCAAGCTCTTTCACTACTGTCTTCATTTTGCTCTTATCACCGTTAGCTGTGGGGGCAGGCTGCTGTTTTTCTTGTACATCACATAAGGGCCACCCTTCCTGTTCCCCAACCATCGCCCTCCCTTTCTTCCTGTCTCCCCCTTCCCTGCTGCTCTGCCTCCCGTACCACATTCCTCCCTTGTCCCTTGCTCCCCTGGTTTCCCTTCTGGGTCTTTCAATCCTTCTGTACCATCCCATCTCCATTTGGCCCTTCTCCCTTCCTGACATATTCTGCCTTTACCCCTGGTCTGGTGCCTCCAACCTTGCCATTGCTGCTGGTGCTTCTGCCCTGCTGTCAACCTCTGTACCTTCAATCCACCCTCACGCCTCATCTGTTTCTCAATTTTTTCTCTCCTCTTCATTGCCTCAGCCTGGGGCCCTCCATTGCATCCTTTCTGTGGGTGCTCTTCCTCATCCGCTACTTTCCTTTGGGGTTTCCCTATCCCGTATTTGGCCTTTTCTTGCCTTCACCTTTCTATTCGTATTCTCCTCCCCCTTCAGAGTCTGCCTCCTTCAAGGAGTCTCCTTACTCCATGTAATCCGTCCTCGATCCCTTCATCGGAGATCCTTCATCTCTATAGCCCCCTCAGCTCCATGATTCCTCACCTCGACCTACTCATCTAATTCCCTCACTCTATCAGTATGCCTTGGCATGGTTCACTGCCTAGTCTGCGCTATGCCCTTGTTCTGTCTGGCTGCTATTGATAACTTGGGGGCATACCTATCATGGATCATATGCCACCTAATCCAATTCGCCCCCATGTAGTTCTCATTCCATACCGGCTGGGTCCTATGCTACCCTATTGACCTCCCTACCGTCCTTCATCCTTTCATACCTCACTTTCCAGTACCTGCCTTCATGGAATTAATCCCTCATTGTACCTCATCCGTTCCTCTGTTCCCTTCCTCAGCCTAGAGCTTATTCTCATCCTGAACATCGTGGATTCTTTCCACTCATGGCTTCCCTCCTCATTGTACATCATCTGATTTGACCCCCCCCCTTGACTTCCATCCTGAGCTTGCCCTCTGGTTCCTGACACGCCTTCTTGGCCTCGGAGTCTGCCTTCTTTCGAGGAGCATCATTGTTCATCGCTCCATACAGAATGATACCTTCATTCAAGTTCTTCATCCTACCTCGTCCAGTTTTGATCCTCAATCGTTAAACCTGACTTGCCTCCGGTTCCAGATCTCCCTTCTTGGCCTCAGAGTCTCCCTTCTTTCAAGAAGCCTACTTCCTTTAATTCCTTCGTACAAGTTCCTTTTCAACTTCATTCCTGTCTCTTCCTCTTCCAATTCCGTACTGGCCTTCCTGGATTCACTCCACTCATGACCTACTATCGATATTCTTTTGGGGTGTCCCTACCATAACTCTTATGTCACCTATCACCCGCGGCCATCCTGCCACAAGTATCGAGTTCATAACTCCAGTCATATCACGTTCATAAATCATATCGAGTTCATAAATCTAGTCATCATTCACTCAGCATTACCTAAAGGTTTCTCTATTTACCTCGCGACTCAAACATTCCTGTCATTGAACTCCATACTACGTCATCAACTACAACCTTAGGGTCTAATCATTTGGGGTCTAATTGTTTACATCGCATAATCAAGCATTCCTCTCCCACCTTAGTGTCTGCTCACTTGCATCGCTCAATCACGTGCATCACTCGCATCACTCAATCAAGCCAGCCTGCATTTTCATCTGTCTCATCAGCACATCTAGACTTTTCCTGTGAGCACATCTGGATACCCCTTGCTCCTCTGACTTGTACATGGATCTACTTCCTCCCGTCCTTGCTCCTCTGATATAGTCTCTCCCAACGATTACTCGAGCATATCCTCCTTGGGTCCCTGCTACCTCATGTGCCTTATTTCTCCATGCTTCTTTGTTTTTTTTTCCCTATCCTATTGTCATCCTCCCTACCTATATCCTTCTATGAACCATTCTCTTTACCAACATACGTCCTCAAATCAAACATCAGCCTGGAGGGAAGGCGGCCTGGGCCTTGGATCCCCAGCTGTTTCCTCCTAAAAGGTTTTTTTTCCTCCCCTCCGTGTCAATGGTCATAATATTAGTTAGAGCTAGAGCTTTCTTTTCATTAGTTAGTTAGGTTCTGCTGCTGGATGGAGGTGGATGGTGGCCCCGGCTTTCCCCTCTCTCCTTAGGAAGTTAGCCCTTCTCTTCACAGAAATTATTCATCATCCTCGCCTGTTCGATGCTTGACATCTTTAGATATTCTTTTTAGGCTTCTTCCTACCCTACCTTTAGCCACCACATTCATTCCTTGCACCTGTAGGGGGGAGAACCCTCCTCTAGGGTTCCTTGCGTCATACTCCTACAGGGTGGTATATCCCACGGATAGAGAGGCAGAAAGCCACCAAGAAAACTCAAGTTACATAAGCATTATCTCATATTATCTCATTCAGTTGCGTAAGCACATCGAATGGGAGGGCTTTAAGCCCAAGGTTCGATGGGCGGAGCCACTACGTCACTCCCCCATTGAGCTTAAAAGGTCACTACATCCTAGGGTTTGCCAGGATCTTTTTCATTGCCCACCATCCACCCCTCCTCCTCCAGCGGCTTGCCTCTGTTCCCCGTAGGCTTCTTCCTGCCCTACCTTTAGCCAACACATTCATTCCCAGCACCTGTAGGGGGGGAACCCTCTTCTAGGGTTCCTTGCGTCGTACTCCTACAGGGTGGTATATCCCACAGACAGAGAGACGGAAAGCCACAAAGAAAACTCCAGTTACACAAGCATTATATCATATTTATCTCATTCAGTTGCTTAAGCACATCGAACTATAGATTTGCTATTGCTTGTGCCTGCACCTCCACTACAATTGTATCTCAATTGTTGGGACACTGCACTTTGCTCAGGGAGAGTTACACCTCAGCCTTTGTGGTGCAGCATGTGTGCAACATTTTTTCCACAACTGTGGAAAAACAGTGGCTGTGAATAAGGGGATATGCCATACTTTTCAATGGCTTTTCTTCCTCAAGTCCTACAGAACTTGGGCTGGATTAACAAAGGGAGCCAAACTTTCCCTAGCTGCAGAAAAATGGCTTGTAGCACTGCAGAAATCTAGTTGCACCACAGCCACAAAGAAAATGTTCACAGTTGCGGAAATCCATAAAACAGGCAAGTTAATTGTATCTCAATTGTTGGAACACTGCACTTTGCTCAGGGAGAGTTACGCCTCTCTCTTTGTGGTGCAGCATGTGTGCAACATTTTTTCTGCAACTGCAGAAAAACACTGGCTGTGAGTAGCTTCTAAGGGGATATGCCATACTTTGCAATGGCTTTTTTTCCTCAGGAACCTCCGTAGCTGCACTTTTGTCCACAGTCCTCCATGTATTATTTTCCACAGCTGCAGATGTTTTGTGTATAGCACTCAGAGCAAGTTCCCCTTTTTTCTACAGCTACGGAACATTTTGCAGACTTAGGGAAGATTTTGCACCTTCAGACTGTTTTGTGAATCCCCCCCCCCATAATTTAACTCAAAATATGTACTTTATCTCCCACGAGTGAGGAGGCAAGACTATGGGCAGGATTCACAAAGAAAGCCAAAAATCCCACAGGTGCGCAAAAAAGACATGCAGCACTGTGGAAATGCAGTTGCATGATATTGTGAAAGAAAACTTGTGCAGGTGCAGAATTCCGCAAAAATCCCTGCAGTTGCGGAAATTCAGTAGCTGCAGAAATTGTGCAACTGCTGAAAATCTGTAACTGCGGATCCGCAGCTGTGGAAATGGCTTAGGAGGCACAACAACAGTGAACCAAATTAGCTGGAGCAGCAGACTTTAACAGTCTTGCCATAGATGTAGCTGAAAGTGCCCACAAAGAGACCAGCAACCAGTCCCTCAACTGGGACCACTGCAGCACCACAGGTACCAGCAATACCATGCATCACAGTGGCTGTCTGTCACTGCTGGTTGTCCCTTCCTGGAGTGTTCCTGTTGCCTGCAGGAGTAGCATGCACTGCAGGCTGTTCAGGCTTTACTGCCTGTGGGGCTCCTTCATGGGCTGCACTGGGTCTGGTGGATGTTTTTTGTTGCCATTCCATGGCAAAGTGTGCTACTGTTGCTGTAACATCAGCCACTGATACACCCACTGGGTTGCTATTACCTGTGCCTGACCTCCACTTTAATTGCATTTCAATTGTTGGGGCACTACTGCAGTTTGCTGAGCGAGTGTTATGCCTCACTCCAGTGTGTGTAACATTTTCTCCGCAACTGCGGAAAAAACCTGGCTGAGAATAGCCTTTGAGGGGATGTGCCATACTTATCAATCACCCTTTTTCCTCAGGAATTTCCACAGCTGCACTTTTTTTCCACAGTCCGTCGTGTATTTTTTTCCACAGCTGCAGAGGTTTTATGAATAGCACTCAGAGCAATTTACCCTTTTTTTCCATAGCTACAGAAGTTTGGGTGACTTAGGGATGGTTTTGCACCTTCAGAAAGCTTTGTGAATTCTGCCCTATAACTCTAGTGGTGGAACCTCAGGTGAGTTATGAATGTCCTGCCCCCTCATAAGTGATGAGAAAGTATCTATTTTGAATCAGGCCATTGTGTGTTCAGTTTATACAGCATCAGTGTACTGGTTATAACTTTTAATCCTGCTGTTGGGGTGAAGACTCAACTGTTTGATTTAAACTGCTGTCCTCAGTGCTGCATAGGGCTATTGTGATGCTGACAGCATTGTAAAAGCTGCAAACATTTTGGTTCAGTATTGCATTATGGTATCCCTAACCTTCAAGACATTGATTGTGAACTACCTAACAACAAATATATCATGATATCTTTAGTAAACACATAATTCGGTTCAGTATAGTATTGTAATATATGAACAGTCACTAATAATACTATCCTAAAGCATACAAAATAAACATAATATCATCATTCCCAAAGTGATAATACCATTGTTCCAAACTGATAATAGTATCGTTCAGAGCCCATAATAGTATCCTTCATAGCTCTGAACGATACTATCACAAAAACCAAAGAACACAAGTGCAGGACTCTCCCACACCATTCAATCATTGCTATGCTCCCAGGCTATGCTCTCAAGTGTCAATCAAACATCAGCCTGTCACGATTCAAACTGCAGCTCATGATTAGCCACTTTCTGTCTGTGGGCAAGCGGTACATTTTGAAAAACATGGCGGCTATCTCTCGCTTAGCAAGAGTGTATTGCGTCTTCACTGTTTCTCCATTTTTTTTCTTTCATTTCTTTTAAATAAAGAAATTATGAAATGAAATGAAGTGAAACTTTATACGGCGCCTTTCTCAAATCAAGGTGCCTTACAATATTTAAAACAATAAACAATAAATGAATAAAAATCCATAAATAATTTATAAAACACTAAATATGTACAACACTAAATCTGAGCTCCAATTCACAATCCATTAATTAAAGTTAATCTTAGACCATAAATAGGTCTTGAGGGTTTTTTAAACTCCTCCACAGTCGCACACTGATGAAGCAGACGAGGTAGAGAATTCCAGAGGGTCAGAGCAACGAACACAAAAGCATGAGCACCTGATGACTTTTAGAAACCCTCGGAATCTCTAGCAACCTCTCGTCCACCAAGCGGAGAGATCGCCCGGGGCAGTTGGGAACCAAAAGCTCTTTCAAGTAGTCTGGACCCTGTCCATGTAGGGCTTTGTAGGTCAAAAGACCTACTCTGAAGGTGATCTGCCACTGAATTGGCAGCCAGTGCAGATCGTGTAATACTGGCAAGATATGACAGGTACGACATGTACCCATCAATAATCAGGCCACAGCGTTCTGCACTAGCTGCAAGTGGTGGATATCAACCCCAAGAAGCCCTAGATAAATGGAGCTGCAATAATCCAGGTGTGAGGTCACAAAGCGTGAACCAGTGTAGGAAGATCAGCTGGCGGAACAAGGTGTTTAATCCTGGCGATGTTTCTAAGATAATAAAAGGAAAGCTTGACAACTGCCAACACCTGCGAACACAGTGTCAGTTTATTGTCAAAAATCACCACCAGGTTCCACACCTGTTCGGAGGTAGGGAGCTGGATACCACCCAGAAATAAACCTGAGGATAAACCAGCTCCCATCCCCTCTACCCTGCAACCTGGGTTCACAACTAATACCTCCATCTTCTCCGAGTTCAACTTTAGCTAGCTTGAACTCATCCAGTCTTGGATTTTGGTGAGGCAGCTGTTAATGACTGAGAGAGCTCTATCCTGGTCGGGTGCAAAAGACAGGTAGAGCTGAGTATCATCTGCATAGCAGTGAAACTTCAGCCCATACCTTCTTACAATGTTTCCGAGGGGCAGCATATACACTGCGAACAAAATGGGGACAACACTGAGCCCTGGGGTACCCCACATGACAGTGAGAGTGGGCAGGAAGAATTTAATCCAGACACCACTCTCTGAATCCTGTCAGTGAGGAAAGATCTAAACCAACTGAGGACTGTCCCTGACAGACCACAGATAAACTCCAGGTGCGCGAGAAGTACCCCATGGTCCACAGTGTCAAAAGCTGATGAGAGATCAAGAAGAACGAGAATGGAATGATTCTTCTGATCTCTAGCCATCAGGAGATCATTGGGCACCCGAACCAGCGCTGTCTTGGTACTATGCCTCTTTCGAAAACCAGACTGGAGGGGTTCATAGGTGTCATGGATGGTTAAATGGTTCTCCAATTGTGCAGCCACCACCTTCTCAATAATCTTCCCAACAAAGGGAAGATTAGAGATCGGCCTGTAGTTAGCATGGCAGTCAGGGTGCAAGGTAGCTTTCTACAGGAGGGGTGTCACCACCGCCTCCTTCAGGGAGCTAGGAAACTCACCCGTATCCAGAGAGCACCAGACTATCCGTGCTAGAACTGGGCTGATAGTCTCAAGACAACCCCTTACCAGGGAAGTCGGGCCTGGGTCTAAACTACAGCACATGGGGCACATACTTTGGACAATCCTCGTGACATCAATGAACTCAGGCTGGTCAAAGGAACTCCAGGAGAGACCGGAGGGAGCAACCAAATACCGATCAGAAACAACTCCAATAGAGGGAGCAGGTTGGCGTGCTGCCTTAATGTTGGCCACCTTATCTGCAAAGAAGCAAGCAAGCTTGTCACACTCTAATTGTGACAAGGCTTTCTGAACCGGGAGACAGGCTGGGTTGCACAGTCTGTCAACAGTTCGAAAAAGCTGTGCTGGTTGGTTCTGAGCAGCTGCAATCTCTCAGGACAGGAGCTCTGCCTTCTTACGAGAAATAGTGGAATGATATAATTGATAATGTTCCATCAATCTAAGATGGTCAGCATCAAGGGCAGTTCTCCGCCAACAATGCTCTAATCTTTGTCCTTGTCGCCGCATCTCTCTCAAGGCCTCATCAAACCATAGAGACCGAGGTCAAAGAGGGAGAGGACGAACTCAGACAGAAGCAATTTGATCCAGAGCCGAGGAGATGGCCCTATTATAGGCCAGCACCAAGGCATCGGGATCATTGCTCACTTCAGAAAATTCCGATAGGTTAAGTGCTGCTACCAGGCCTGCAGAGCTAATATCTTGTAAAGAGTGGCACTTAACCGTCTCCACAGGGGTAGGCCTACAAGGAGTGGGGTGCAGAAACTGAAGCCCACAGTGTAACGATCGGACCAACTGACGGGGTTCCACCCCCACGTCAGTGACCTCAATCCCCAGGAGGAAGACTAAGTCCAAGGAGTGACCACTTTTATGCGTGGCAGAAGTAACCACTTGTGTGAGACCCAAAGATGTCATTAATTGGAGGAAATGTTGTCCAAACTGTGAATATTCATCATCGATCCAGGCATTGAAGTCACCCAGGACCATCAGCCTGGGAGACTTAAATGCCATGTTGATGAGGAAGTCAGCTATTTCCTGCAGAAAATGTTTCTCATCCCCTGGTGGACAGTAGATGAGAACAATTCTACATCAAACACCTGCCACAGCGGTACACTCAAAGGACTCAGCCTCCTCAACTGGTACACTTGTGAGTTCCAGTTCAGTCTTGAAACAGACCGCAAGCCCCCTTGGTCCAATCTCGGGCGGTGTAACACCGAGTACCCAGCTGGAATTGCTGCCTCCAAAATTGGCCTGGCATTACCATCCAGCCAGGTCTCGGTAATGCAAGCCAGATCTACTGACTCCACAAGATCTGCAATAACTGCAATCTTGTTCCTAATGTATCTAGCATTGCACAACACCACTGGGGTTGGATGGGTCACTGAAGTGGAACAAACTACTTGCCCAATACCATTAATAGTAGAGGTGCCCTTGGGTATGGAACCCAGACAAGAAGAACCTCGCTCTCGATTCCATTTAGCTCCAGGGTGTCTTCTGGTCTCCACAACCCCGATCCAATGTTGCCGCTCATTCGGGCTACACTGTCCACACCCCCCCAAAACCCCTCCTCCCCCTCCATACAATCCCCAGTGCTCTACAGCGCTGGTAAGCTGACAGTTGTAATGGCATAGGGGAGAAAGGGAGGAGGGAACGGAGAGCGGAGGATGAATAGCATACGACCATGGTGGCAGACTCTCTACACACATAATAAAACCAAACCCAAACAATAACCCAAAATAAAACAAATAAATAAATAAAAATAATAATAATAAAATAATAAATAAATAAACACAAACCCTTAAATTCTAAAACAAATCATAAATACAAATCACATAGTAGTCTCTAAAAATCAGTGTCAAAGGGCAAAACAGCAGCTTTCCACAGTGAAATGCAGAATCCAGATGACAACAAGAGGGACTCTCATCCCCTCTTAGTCCAAATATCAAACGTTCCTCCAGATGAAATTGGGCAGACAGCAAGAGGGGTTCTCACCCCCTCTTAATCCAATCGCTGAAAAAGTTCCTCTGGAAAACCAGCTCTTCTCCAATAGCAAGACCCAGGCCTAGGCACCTAAGCTAAGATCGGGCCGGAGGGCTGTAATCTGAAATAGGGCCCTAGAGCGGTAGCAATAACTCCCACTATAGAGACACCATAGGAACCCAGGGAAAATCCATACCAACAATAAACCCTGGAGTTCCCTCTGAATAACCCAACACAGTCACGATCCCACACCCAGGAGCCAAGGCCCAAAGGAGAATGCAAACCCCCATCCCCACAGGAGTAAAATCCATGGAAAAGCAGGCCGCTCTAGGAGGGGAACCTGTAATCCCAGCAGCCCACCAGCCGCTGAGACCCACCCAACCAAACAACCACAAAGGAAAGTGGCTCTACGACCAAAATTCCCGTACTTCCTCCCAAAATGGCCCAAAAATCCCTAGGAATCACCCACGCCAGGGGAGGGGGAGCATCCACAAAAACAGTTAAAGAGGAATGTTTTCATATGACACAACTGGCCAATAAACCTCCTCTTCAGACTTTCAAAAAAATTAATCCACAAGACTCATGGGAAGCATAGAAAATGCCCAGAGACACACCATCAACAATCTGAGAGCCAGTCCAATAATGCAAAAATCCAGGACCCCACACTCTTCAAGGATTCTCCAGTTCCAATCTCCAGCAGTTCCCAAACGTAACAGGCTGGCAAAATAAAACCACAAGGTTCTGTAGTCTATATTCAGATCTACCAGAAACCTAGGCTGCCACGATATCACTTCATCACAGTGGGCTTAGCAAAACAGTGGGTTTAGCGAAACATTTCAGTGCCCGTACTACGCTGAAAAACAAGTCAGCTGGATTCCCGACCGAGAAATACCGCACCTCGGTGTCGGTCAAACGGCAACTCATCATTCATTCACCGCTACAGAACAGAACAAACAAAACTATTAAAAACCATAAAATAAAACGATTTGGCACTCAGAAAATGAGTTAAAGTTCAGAAAAGCATATCTAAACAGAGCACAAGCTCAGGCAGCTCACACATACCGCCGCCATATTGCCGCCAGTCAGTTTCTGAAGTGGTTATCTAGTTGATCCTGCATTCACCAAAACTTCCAAAGAATGAAAAGATAACAGTGCCTACCAAACTTAAAATTTAAAACAGGATTGTTGGGTAACGTGCTTATGGGAGGGAGCAAGACAGTGCGGTTGTTGGCCAGGACCGAGAGACTCCTTCACTTGACATTGCAAAATGACAAAAAAATCAAAATCGGATCCATATATTACAAAAAATAATGGATAAGAGACTATGTATTACAAGGGCTTCACTCTCGAGGTTCCCATGTTCCCAGAACCACTTGATGGTATTACTCCATTGTAATATACAGTCTCTTATCCATTATTCTATTCATGATATCCCTAGCCTTCAAGATATTGACTGTGAACTACCTAACAGCAAATATATCATGCTATCTTTACTAAACATATCACCTGTTATTTTGTCATTTTTTATTTTCACTGGTGTTATATAGTGTTGTATATGTAATAGATAACTCACTCTAAGGTGTGTGGTCATGCTTTGATATACGCACGCCTTGGTATGTGCGGCCTCGTGCATCAACCACCCAAGATGTGCATATATCGGAGCGTGACTGCACACCCTAGAGTGGGTTATCTATCTTATAAAATGGCAAAATTGTTTCGGAGGGGGGTGAAAATGCAGGTGTGTGGTTGCGCGCTGATATACACATGGTCATGTGATGTGTTTCAACCACCCAGCAGAGAGAATTTTTTCTACCCATTTTATAAGTGCTGATAACAGGTGTTCTGTGGAAATAAGTGCACTGTTCTTACAGTTCATGTTCCATCAAGAAAAAGAAGCTTTATCTTGCCAAATATATCATCATTGACTCAGTTAGGTATAAGTAGGTCATATTAAGATGTGACAGAGTGTCAGAGAAAAGCTTTAAACTCCCACATCAGAACTAAATGGTATAACAAAATTATCTTCTGAAATTGATAGTGAAATAAAATATTAATAATAACTGGTAGGGTTGGATATCAATCAGAAATCAGACCCTGCATTCTCCATATCAGCTTGATATGATGTCACACCAAGTTGATATAGAGAAAGTCATTACTGATCAATTACCCATGCTGAAGCCATTCAAAAGCTGTTGTGCTGTCACACTAACTGAAAACGGCTGTGACATGGGTGACTGTGTGATTACTCATTTTTGTGCACACCCTTGGTGTGTTTTGTTTTCATAAACCACTCGAGCTTGGCTCTCATGGTTTACATATTTTATATTTATACAGTATCAGTTGTATACTAGAGGAATATGGCAGTGCCAAATCTAAAAACAATCCCAGGTGTCATTTGTGGTAGACATTATAAAATGGTGTACTGTATTTTACTCATACTACAAATAAGAAGGCTTTATAGAAGTTTCTAAACCCATAAGGATACTTCTCCATGTCACTACACCTATGGTGGAGTTCTGAATGTGTAAGTGATACCACTCGACATGGCATGAAGTTATGCTGTAATAATCTCACATCCCAGGTAGGTTGTGAAGCACAAGGTAAAATCAGTGTCTAACCGTACACCCTGGAGTGCATTATTACGCTCATAAAATGGGTAAATTGCCCCCAAAAGTCAGAAGTCATTTCAGCAGCACTGTTCAGCAGTGCTGTAAAAAATGCACTACTCACATAACAGGATTCCTCTTTGCAGTTTTATCACTTGCTATTAATTAAGTCAGGCTGGTATGTGTTTTATTGTGGAAACATGAACCCAACAGCACTATGACAAATTATCATGCGCACCTGTTTCCTAAGCGATCTTCTGGCTTCTTTGCCAGCATTAGCATGCAGAGATCTTTTGCTTCCTCTGTAAAGTTTGCATGGGCAAACTTTACCTCATCCTCCAAGGTTCTCCTTTTGACTTCATCCTTGTTGACCTTTTCCTTAAAATCCTTAAACGGAGTTCTGCCTGCAATCATCTCATAGATACTGCATCCCAAAGCAAACCAGTCCACGTAAAATGAGTAATCTTCCTCTTTGAGAATTTCAGGAGCCATGTAACCATTGGTCCCTGCCTGTGGAAAAAAACAGGTATTTAGAGAAGGATAGAAGCAATGTTATTGAATTCTGCCAAGGAATACATTTTTTTCTTTGCTTGTTATGCTGTGTATTCATTTACTTATTCCTTGATACACATGTACAGTACTTCAGGACATATTCTAATACTCTCTTCTTGAATTATATGCTTGCTTCTCATAAAGAGGTGTGCATCATAACTAGAGACCTGTGTTTTTCTTAAATAAGAAATAGGAAGAAATTCAGGGCATAAAAAGAAATTAAACGAAAACAAGCACATGAAAAAAGTTTACAAAAATTACTTGTTTTTTGGGGGGCAAAAACTAAACAAATGCTTGCAGCAGTTGTTGTTTAGACTCCATTGTTACCACAGAGATGGTCCACAAGGATGCGACAGTGCAATTGTCTGAGCCACAACACCTTAAAAACCATAGCATAATACTGCTTCATACAATGTAGTATACTAGCAATGTGATTTCTAGTGTGCATATGGTCATTTTGAGGTATTTTTTGAATGCAGATTTGATAACAACAAATAAAACTACATTTTCAATTAATAAAAAGAAATAACAAGTAAGTCCAGAAAAATTAAAATGATAAAAAATAAAAAGAATTTCACGGGTCTCTAATCATAACTAATGAACTAGTGGCTGGATGTTTCACCTCTGCGCTCTGAATCTCCTCAAGGAATTCCTTCAGGCTCATTTAGAAATGACCCCTAATAGAATTTTTTTAAAATCTGTATTTCATACCCTTCCTGGTGCATGTCACCCTTGCTCAGGCCAGGATAAGGGAACATTGTTTAAACAGGAGTAGCACACTAAGCTGAAGCTTGTTTTCAGATGCAACCTGGGAGCACAAGGAAGTTAAATGACTTGCTCAGGATCACATAGTATGCGCCTAGGCAGCACAATATGGTGAGTGGTGGTCTACATGGTATGGCAATCATTCAGATGGCATCTTGTTTTTTTCCTGCCAACCTTCTACTCTCACAATGGCACTACATAGTCCATTGCTGGCCATGGACAGTGCAGTGATACCTGTGGGGGAAGCAAGGCACATGGTCTTCCAAAGGTGTTGCTGTAGTGCTGAATACGGCACCATCCCCTTTCTGGGCTGTGTAGCACTGCCGTCAACAGCACCATCTCTCAGTCCATCGACCCACTCCCAGACCTGGGTTGTTGGTATAGCAGTGCATTCATCAAAGGGAAGCCCCTTCCACTAGAATTTATTGTGTAAACATCAGATTCAAAGAGTCAATGCACTAGTTTACCTTAGCTTAGACCTGGGGATATCCATAGGAATTAATTTTTGTAGCCATATGTGTAACCCCCTTGTTACCCGGGGTTACTAGAATCCCAGGTAGAATCAGTGGCAGGCAGGGAAGGCTGCTTGTGAAATGCCCGGTAAATGGGTTTCACACTGTCACACTCTGTCTTCAGTCTCAGCTGAGCTGGAGTGATGATGTAATCATAGAACTCTCATAGCAGCATAAGCCACAGTCTCAGCTGGCCTTAGAGTGAATTGGAATGTTCAGCGAGAGTAGCAGAGTGGCGTCCCAGGAGGAGGCTGCAGCTAGCTGTGCAGCTCCTCAGTTAAGCTCTGACAAAGAGCTACCCCCTTTGGTTTTGTGGTAGTTTGTCCCCACCCTAGAAGAAGAACAAAGAAGACAGTTTTCTGCAGTGGTGGAGACCAGTGCCAGAATGTTTTCCTTGCCCAATCCCCAGAGGGATGGGGCGAACGCCAGGATTCAGGGGCAATCCCCTTAATCCACTTGGTTGGTGAAGCTGCCTTGTACATCTTCATTTGTTGTGAGTACAACCCTTTTTTTCTGTGTCAGCCCAGGGGCATCTGTAATACCTTTAGGTGAATTTCTCTGATAATGGGACACTGTGTCACCCAGTACTAAGTAAAAGTTGTCTGCCTATGTTGGAGTCCAACGATGTGACTGTCCAAGTACAGAACTTTTAACCTTGACACCCAGGGGTGTGTCTGTAGTTTAAGTGTGGTAAACATTTAAGACAACAACTACAAGTTTTCTTCTGTGTGAGTGTCATTAACCAGATGAATGGGCTGAGTATAAACTTGGACGCAAAAGGTGGGAGACCCTCCCCATCTGGAGTAACCAGTTTACCTCTCCGGGTTCAGTTTGGGCCTCAGTACATTTTTCATTTAGTGCATCTGGCCGATGCCTAATGGAAGTAATTACCCCGAGATGTGGGTTTGGAATTTCTGTTTCTTCAGTTTACCCCAGCATAGTGGGTTCTGGAAGAGTTGAGTTTGGATGTGCTCTGTGTAGTCGTGTGTGCCACCTTCACTCCTCATGAAATGTGGGAAATGGGAAAAGTACTAGTTCTGGCCATGTGCACCAACCTCCAGTTCAGAACCAGAGTGTTCGCTGTTTTGTGTTTCTTCAGCCTATGCTAAATGGGAATTCAGGAACTTCTGTACCCTGGAGAATCTGCAATAACAGTATGTGTAGCCCCACAGAGGGCCATCTTCACTTTGTTTTATTCCTACTTTGTTACATGAATAAAAGCCACACTCTAGAATCCCAACCTGGTTTGGACCATATTATTATTGCTTCCATGTGTCTGGATTTACTTGGGTGCTCCGTCCAGAAGTGCAAACCTAGCATAATTGTGAGCAAACTTTTTCCCCAGGGATCTGGGTTGTTGGCCATGATAATTGGTCCCTACCAGGTGTGTGTCAGGCAGTTGCCACACTTGGTCGACTGTTTTTGTATAACAGTCTGGTCCACCTAGCCTAATGGTGGCCACCTCATCTGTTTTCTCTATGTTTTTATGTTAAGTAAACCCCCAACCCTCTCTGTTGCCCTAGACGTTTGTGTTGAGAGAAGAAGTCCTGCTGGTTAAACAAGGGGGGCCGGTTGGAGGGTTACAAAAATGGGAGCTCATCCGACAATGTGTTTTTGAATTTGGGAGAAAACATATAGGTGTTTGTTCAAGTTGTGGCTAGCATTTTGCCTGTCTGGCAGTTTGGCACCCAAAACTGGAAGCTTTGCGCAGAATGATTTTGCCCAGAGTAGTGCCATCTGTATGTGCCGCTGTGTGCTTGCTATTCACGTGCTGCTGTGTGCTGTGCCATTGTTTACCAAAGAACTGTAATGCCAAACTGTGTGTGCCCCTTGTCCTGCATCAAGAGAGAGCATTTGCAGTGCTTTTTTTCTCAAGTTTGTGACAGAAAAGTATTGTGGACTTTAGGAAACAACAAAACAATTGTGCCCTGAAAGTTTCAAATGCTTGTCGTGAAAATTGGGGGAGTCGCTAAAGAAATAGCCAAGTTCTGACAAGAAATGGTCAAAAATGACGCTCCCACCATAAGAAAGTTCAGCCAAGTAAAAAAAAGTTGTTTTGCAGTTTCATTTTTGCCTGCTCGACGATCATCATGGAGGAAGAGCACGAGAAAAGAGAGAGCCTCATTTGCATGATGTTGAATGATTGGTGAGGCTGCAATTAGTCCCGCCCCCAGCCAGCTTTATAGTGCAGTCCAGTGTTCCAGAGGGTAAGAGTGAGCGGTGTGCAAGCTGGTAGCCAGGAGAATCGTCGCAGTGACAGTAAACATTCTTAAATATTGTGTAATACAAACTTTTTGTGCTCATTCAGGCTCAACCCGTTACCCGACCGACTGGAAAGCAAGCGAGGTGTCAGTAGTGACAATCGGCGGGATCGCCAGCCCGTTTCCACCCAGAGGCCTTCCAGGTTCGGCTTTATGCAGAGATTTTCTAACGGAGAAAGCCAACTACTAATTCAGTGAGTACCATTCAGCAAAATCTGAGCTTAGACTGTGTTGTGATTCTCTCAAAAGCCAGCTGGATTTCTGTGTGAACAGTGTGATTGTTTTGCAACAGAAGGGCCATGAGTTGGAGCCTGAAACACAACCAACAAAATTTCTTTGCATAGACTGTGAGCACGTAGTGTGAATTCAGCAGCAGTAATATTTTTCTAAGCAAGTGAGAGACTGTATGTTGTAAACCAAATGCAACTAGACAGGCAATCCTGTGAAGAAATGCTGTGGCTTTTGGTAACTTTAGGCAAAGTGTAAATAGTGATTCATTGCTAATTGTAAAGTCAAAAAATCATATAAGTGTGCTAAGGAGAGAAAATGTGGTGCAATAAGTCAGTTTGAGCTAAAATCAGTAGCAGCAAGGTTGGATACGTAGTAGTTTGAGCCAGAGACAAAGTTTGATGCATCAGGAGTGCTGCCACCGCCATTATAGGGAGGGGCAGTAATGTAAACACAGCAGCAGGGAGTCATTTTGAGAGACTGTTCCAAGTATAGTGAACTCAGTAGTAACAAAGAACTTTTATGTGCTTATTTACAGACATAGCTTTGGGACCATCCTGCTACGCGGATCATGCATGAGCTATGATAGCTGAGAAGGTTGCCAAGCTTAAAGAAATTGAGCAATGTTTCTATGGTGAAAGTTTGTCTCCTCATGTTGCAATTCCCAACTACCCTGTGAGAGTATGCATAATGTGTCTCAAGGCCGGAAGGGACATAGTTTTGATTCCTCACTGTTCAGGGTGTTTAGAAAAGCAAGGTCTGTCTAAAACATCACAAATTCGTTTGGCTCCCACTTGGACAATAGTAGAAAACCCTGCATGTAGCAGCACTCCGCACCAGGTTGAACCTGTTGGGGGAGGCCCAGCAGAGTGTGGCATAAATGTAGACAGTGTAGATTTACTGCCAGGGCAGATTCCTCATGATGTCTCCACACCTGTGTCGCAGATGGACACCGTAGAGGGAGCATCAGTAGATCCATAGGGAGAGGGTCCTAGCCCTAGCCTCATTGGAGAGGATGAGGTTTGAGAGAATCTAGAATGGGAAGCATCTACCTTTGCACCCAGCAATGACTGGACTGTCTCAGGAGTGAGGACGACTGCTCACTCCTTGGCCCAAATTTTAAGTGAGGAAGAGGAGGAGGAGGAAGATATGTATCCTTCTGTTGAGGGTCCCAATCTGCAGCCTCAAGTTCTTGCCTCAGAGGAACTAGAAGAAGATGTTGGTGACTCCACAGCCCTGTGATCAGAAGTGGTCAGGGACAAGTTCTATGTTGCTTTGAGTATGTGACACTGGCTGAACCAGGACTGGCCACCCCCAAGCCAGGCTGAGGGTCATACACTGATGAAGTGCAGTAAAGAGGAAAAACTGGTTCATAGGAAGGCCAATGACATCTTTGGGTGGTCCTTTCCTACCTTTCCTCAGAAAGACTGGGAGGAGATTGAGCAAAACACTAGAGCCTGGTTAGTGGAGGAAGCAAGCGAGAATATGCATCCAGGTGCAACCCGTTATGTCAGAAACAAAGTCATAAGAGATGGACTGCAGTTTTGGAAATTGAGCAGGACATTGTTCATAGATAGTGTGCGGATTGTGGACAACACAGGGAAACAGACTTTCCATTTCATCGATTATGTACGCCCAGATGGGGTCATAATCCATGTACTTGACCCTGAGTGGTACTACCCTCAAGAGTACCATCCTCCTGAGAATATGCTCATGACTACCCAGAGGGAAGCAGAGCAGTGGTAGCCAGTGTCTCTCACCCAACCGTTGCTATACCCATGTTGTTCCACCAGTCTGGTTTTCCAGGATCCATGGTGTGTCCAGATTCATCAGCCCTGCAGTGTGCCTTTCCAATTTCATTACCTGGTCTTCCAGATTGCCGAGATGACATCAGTCCAGCTGTTCTCCTGATTCATCGCCTGGGATTTTGGATGACATCAATCCAGCTGTTCTTTCCTGTTCCATCTCCTAGATGACATCATACCAGCAGTTTCCAGTTCATCATCTGTTTTCTGGAAGATTTCCACCCGGCTATATCCAAAAAATGCTGCCAGGGAGAGTCTTCGGCTGGAGAAGTAGGTGATGTCCATTTTTCGTTCTTCAAGGGACTGGTAAGTCCAGACTTTTATTACTTTATTGACATTGCAAAACACGTCCTACACCTGGCAAACTTCAAACTGTTGAACTGTCCACAAAGACTCTCCCTTTGGACTACAGTACTTCAAGAACTGCGTTTCAGCGGGATCCGGCCCTAAAGAGAGTCTTTTATGGACTCTGCCTTCAGGCACCATTGCTGTCACTAGTTTGGACATTTAGGGCATTCCATTCCCCCCAAAAGGTGTATTGTACGTAAAGTTAGAGATCTTCTGCTGTTTTCTACTTTTTCTACTTTTCTGAAAAATACTTTTTGGGAATGTCCAGTGTTTTGATGGAGGGGTTATTGAGGTAATGCTGTGTCTTTGCAGATTCAGGGTGTGTTTTGTCTCTTGTTCTCTTTCAGGTGGTTCCTAGTAAAGAAGAAAGAAGAGAAGAACAGAAGAGTATGTGGGAACTCAACCGAGTTCTCTTGCTTTTGCAGAGAGTTTAGTAGAATTGTATGGTTAACAGCTGTTAACAGTTTTCCTTCCACAGGTGTTAGTTCATGGGGATAGTGGGAGTGTAATGCTTTGGTAAAGTGTTAGCTCTGGTTTGGTTTGCAGGTGCCCCGAGTTGGGGGGAGGTTCCCCTCTTTTTGGGCATGTTTTTGGTTAGATAGGTTTTCCCTAGAGGGCTGGGGAATAGACAGGTTGTGATCCTGATTTGTAATAGAGGTCACAGCTGTGGTCTGTTAGGGCCATGCCCTGGACAGTTCTTCCAGAGCCACTGATTAACCATGATAAGATTGTAGTGTAGAGGGTGATGCATCAGCCAATGACCTCTGGTCCCCTAGTGTTGCCTGCCTGTACCTGGCACATAGTAGGAGAGGGCCTGATCACCCCTCTCCATAGGTAGCACATATGGTAGGATGGTCCGGTGCCAAGTAGGTAATGACTGGGGACAGTCATTTTCCTGGCTAAGGGTTGGTGTAACCCCCTTGTTCCCCAGGATTACTAGAATCCCAGTTAGAATCAGTGGCAGGCAGTTTGTGAAATGCCAGGTAAATGGGTTTCACCCTGTCACACTCTGTCTTCATTCTCAGCTGAGCCGAAGTGATGATGTAATCATAGAACTCTCGCAGCAGCATAAGCCACAGTCTCAGCTGGCTTTGGAGTGAATTGGAATGTTCAGAGAGAGTAGCAGAGTGGAGCTCCAGGAGGAGGCTGCAGCTAGCTGTGCAGTTCCTCAGTTAAGCTCTGACAAAGAGCTACCCCCTTTGGTTTTGTGGTAGTTTGTTCTCACCCTAGAAGAAAAACAAAGAAGACAGTTTTCTGAAGTGGTAGAGACCTGTGCCAGAAGGTTTTCCTTGCCCCATCCCCAGAGGGATGTGGTGAACTCCAGGATTCAGGGACAATCCCCTTAATCCATTTGGTTGGAGAAGCTGCCTTGTAGAGCTTTATTTCTTGAGAGTACAACCCTTTTTTTCTGTTTCAGCCCAGGGGCATCTGTAATACCTTTACGTGAATTTCTCTGATAATGGGACACTGTGTCACCCAGTACTAAGTAAAAGTTGTCTGCCTACATTGGAGTCCAAGAATGTGACTGTCCAAGTACAGAACTTTTAACCTTGACAGCCAGGGGTGTGTCTGTAGTTTAAGTGTGGTAAACATTGAAGACAACAACTACAAGTTTTCTTCTGTGTGGGTGTCATTAACCATATGAATGGCCGAGTATAAATTTGGAAGCAAAAGGTGGGAGACCCCCCCATCTGGAGTAACCAGTTTACCTCTACGGGTTCAGTTTGGGTCCCAGTACATTTTTCATTTAGTGCATCTGGCCGATGCCTAATGGAAGTGTTGACAGTTTACCCCAGCATAGTGGGTCCTGGAAGAGTTGAGTCTGGATGTGCTCTGTGTGGTCGTGTGTACCACCTTCACTCCTCATGAAATGTGGGAAATGGGAAAAGTACTAGTTCTAGCCGTGAGTGCCAACCTCCAGTTCAGAACTAGAGTGTTCACTATTTTGTGTTTCTTCAGCCTATCCTAAATGGGAATTCATGAACTTCTGTACCCTGGAGAATCTGCCATACCGTTATGTGTAGCCCCATGGGAGTCCATCTTCGCTTTGTTTTATTCCTGCTTTGTTACATGAAGAAAAGCCACACTCTAGAATCGTAACCTGGTTTGGACAGTATTGTTGTTGCTTCCAGGTGTCTGGATTTACTTGGGTGCCCCTGTCCAGGAGCGCAAACCTAGCATAATTGTGAGCAAACAGTCTCTCCCAGGGACCTGGGTTGTTGGCCATGGTAATTGGTCCCTACCAGGTGTGTGTCAGGCGGTTGCCACACTTAGTCAACTGTTTTTGTGTAACAGTCTGGTCCACCTAGCCTAATGGTGGCCACCTTCTCTATTTTCTCTATGTCAAATTTTAACTTATGTAAACCCCCACCCCTCTCTGTTGCCCCTAGATGTTTGTGGTGAGAGGAGAAGCCCTGCTAGTTAAACAAGGGGGGGACGTTCGGGGGGTTACATATGTATTAACAGAAGGCCTTATAGTTAGGACAGGACTGTGAAAAATCAAAAAATGTACTTATAAATGTGTCCTAGCACGTGTGGCAATGTTTAGACAGGTTATGGGTACCAAATACAAAAAGGAAAACATCATGCCTCTAAAATGTCCCACCCTTAACATGTACAGCAGTAGAGGTTTAAGCAAATGAAAAGGAACAAAATGTTGACACTATAACTCACAGGTGGGCCAGACAGAGAGACAGGCCTTTCAAGGCACCCCAAATACTCGCAAGTCGTGCATATTTGGGGTGCACTGACTCGCAGCTCTGAGATTCAGTATGCCTGTTGACATCCCCTGCCCCCCAGAAACCAAGCACAGAGTGCCATGTAGACGAGCCAGGTGTGGGCATGGAGGCATTGTTCCCAAATTGACTTGGTATTTTCTCTGTAGCTGCATGGCAATTTTATGTTTTCCTGTAGATTGCATTATTTCCTATGTGTGTGTGTATTTATTTATTTATTTCAAAACTTTTACTAGGAAAGACATACTGAGCTGATAACAACTCATTACCAGAAGTGTCCTGGGAGAAGGAGAAGTGAAGTACAATACAACGTGATAATAAGGTGAAACTAAAAATAAAATAGATCATTTATAGTCAGTTAGCAAAACTACAAATATAACCTCAAAAATAGCACACTGCTTAGACCAATGGACAATTACAATAATACAGATTTAGAAATAACAATATGCAAAACCCCAATGTTAAACTGTGATCTAAGGAGAGTGATAGTGATGTGCCAGAAAGCCAGGTAAAAAACAATCAAGGATAAGTATACAAGTGAGTAGAAAATTCCTGAAAAAGGGATCTGAGGGAAAAAAAGAGATGGGGCAGAGTGGATAGCAGGGGGAAGGGAAGGGAAGACTGGAGCTTAGGGAACTAGAAGGAAAAAGCAGCTTGGCCTGCAGAAGATTTCATATGAGGTATGGTAACGCAACGAGGATCATTGACTCAGTGTTACAGAGGGAGTAGATGGAGGTAGAGTGGGATGAAAGGAGGGAGGTACAATGAGAGGGAAGGGAACCAAGCCAAAATTTGGAAATGAAGGAAACACAGTGAGAGAGACACGCAACTTCACGGGAAGGGAGGGAGGGAGAGAAAGGAATAAAGGAAACAATGTTGACTGTGAGGGGGATAGTTCAAAAGAGGAAAAAGAGCAAAAGAGTGGGTTCAGTCTAGCCAGAGTGGACTTGAATCCAGCACTACAGACTGTCACCATAGCTGAAAATTGGAAGGATGATTTTCAAAAGGATTTCTCTTCATGCAGGAAGCAGGATGCACGCTTTATTCCTGCAGAGAGCTCCAAATTTGGGGGGGGTGAAGTTTCTGGTAGATGGTGTCCACATGAACAGAGAAATTAAAGGTGAAGGTCTAACCAAACTCCAAGGGCATGGGGTCATTTTGCCAAAAGCAAAATTAGTGCAACAATGTACTGAGCTATCTATACAGCAGGTACACTGCTGGCACTCACCAAGAAAGTCAAATGCACAATTCAGCAAAAAAGGCACCTCAATTCTTTATTTTTTGTGGGTGGTGGAGCCCCCCCCCAAGGGCATCTGTGCCACTTGTACCACCACTCCCCATCCGATTTATATAATCAACTCTGGGGGATACAACATGGGGATTGGGAGAAACACAGGTGGAGGGGAATAATAAAATCGCACATACTGTTACAAAAAACCCCAGTTAAAACCAGTGGTCTGGGACCAGGATTCGAGCCCCAGTCCACAGACACATAGCTTCCCTCCACTGCTGAGGCTCATCCCTCTGAACCACGGCAGCTGCTTGGTAGACCACCTCCCCAGCAGAGTTCTTATTCTGTGCATCACTCCCTACCAGCCATGCACAATAGGGTAAAAAACCACGCTTGCAACATCCTCCTTGTGGTGTTTTGTTTCCCCCACGGCTGTGTGTGGTACATGGTTTCAACTATGCCATATTTTATATGGTAGATTGAGTCAGTACCACTCCAAGATATTTGAAAAGTGGCTGCATCCTCAATCAATGCACCAGCAAGGATATGGAATGAGGGGAGGGGCGGATATTCTGGCCAACCTCTGGCTAGTGCCAAAAATCATAAAAACTATTTTTTTTTGGTACTGAGGGATGTTGACTATCCAGGAACCAACACTGGAGGTTTGAGAAATGTAGTTGGAGCTGAGCAACCAGGTTAGGAACACAGGATCCTGAAATATAGATCACTGTATCATCTGTGTACATGGGCATGGCTGCACAGAAACAAGTATTTGGTAGGTCATCAAGAAAAATAGAGAAACATATAGGAGCCAGAACAGAACCTTGTAGAATACCTGAGCAGACTGAGAGAAAAGGCGAGCATGTATGAGGACAGCTTTGGACCTGCCCTCAAGGTTGGAGTGCAGTCATTTAACAGCAGCGCCATAGAGTTCTGTCCTTTTAAGCTTATCCAGGGGAAGAGGATGTGCAACAGTGCCAAATGGCTTGGCTAGGTCAATAAGTATTGTGGATGTAATCAGGCCTTTGTCTATTCTGGTTAGAACAGAGTCAGTGAGTCGGACGACGGAAGTTGAGGTGAAGGCAAGGCAGGGCAAATTTTATTCTTCACGAGACCAGTCCCAGAGGATCTGGGCACCATACACATAATTACAAGACTATCATAAAAATAAAACAAATACATAAATTACAACACTAATAAATAAAACAGGCTATATAAATAAGCACAATCTAAGCTAAAAGCAGTAATTAAAAGGGCTATCCCAAAGATGTGGTCTAATAAGCAGTGTCTGGGAAGGCCTGACTGAATGGGACAGTCTTGAGGCAGACCTTGAATACTTCAACTGAAGGGGCCTCCCTTACAGATGGAGGAAGCAAATTCCATAGGATGGGGCCAGTGACACTAAACACTCTGTCGCCGGCAGTATTTAACCTCGTCCTGGAAATCGCAAGGAGGCCCCTAGAGGAAGAGCAGGGGGAGCGGATCAAGGTAACAGGTGTGAGAAGGTCTGACAAGTATCCAGGGCCCAGCCCATATAGGGCCTTAAAGGTGAGCAAGCCCACCTTGAAAAGGATCCTCCACCTGACCGGCAGCCGATGCAGTTCACACAGCACCAGGGTGGTGTGGCAGTATTTCGACTGCCCCATCAACAGCCTGGCAGCTGCATTCTGCACAAGCTACAGAGCTACAGCCAGTGGAGGGTACCTCCCAAGACCCTGAGGTAGAGTGCATTACTGTAATTGAGCCTAGATGTCATGAAGGCATGCATCATGGTGGGGAGGTCCATGGGCGGAACTAGGAGCTTGATCCTGGCGATATTCCTAAGATGGTAAAAGCTGGTCCGGACAATGGACAACACCTGGGCCTCAAATGTAAATCTGCTGTCAAAGGTCACACTAAGATCACGCATCTTAGAGGAGACCTTCATTGGCACAAACTCCAGAAAAAACACTGTTGCTGTGCCAGAAACTATCCTCTCACGCCCTCTGTTCTACTCCACCACCAGTACCTCCATCTTATCAGGGTTCAGTCACAACCAGCTGGAGGTCATACAGTCACTGATCTAGGCAAGGCAGTTATTTAGCACTTCCACTGCATTGGATGTCCCAGGGGCAAAGGAAAGATACAGTTGGGTATCATCAGCATAGCAATGAAAACCCAGACTGTATTTCCTAATGAGCCCTCCTGGGGCAGCATGTACATGGCAAAACAACATTGGTGACAAGACCAAACCCTGAGGTACTCCACATGACAGGAGGCTAGGGGAGGAGGAGAAATTCCCCATCACTACCTGTTGCCTCCTATTCTTGAGATAGGACTCAAACCAGCAGATGGCAGTGCCGGTGAGTCCACAAAATTCCCTCAGGTGTTCAAGCAACACACACTGGTCTACCATGTCAAAAGTTGAAGAGAGGTCGAGGAGAATGAGAATTGTCCCCTCTCCTCGATCTCAAGCCCTGAGGAGGACATTATGCACCTGAACTAATGTGGTTTCCATGCTATGCCTCACACAAAACCCCGACTGGAGAGGCTCACAGAGATCAAAGACCACAAGGTGCTCCTCAAGCTGCTGTGCCACAACCTTCTCAACAACCTTTCCTAAAAATGGGAGGTTGGAGACTGGACGATAATTCAACTTGACATCAGGGTCTAGTGATGGTTTCTTCAGAAAAGGTCTAACCAGTGCCTCCTTCAAGGCATCTGGGAAGGCTCCCTCTAAGATAGAGCACCGGACAACCAAGGCGCACACTGGGCCTACAGTGTCGACACATCCCATCAAGAAATGCGTTGGCACCAGGTCCAGTTCACTATAAGTGTACTTCAGCTTCAGGGCAACCTCAATGACCTTGGCCCCCTCCACTGGTTTAAACTACCCCCAACTAGGCAGAGTGCTCTCTAGATGCCAAAGGTGACCACTATGTGGCTCACTGGCAGAACGCCTGCCAGATGGTGGACACCCTGTCCGAGAAGAAACGAGCAAACTCTTTGCATAAAGTGTCAGAAAATGCTTTTTCAGCTGTAGACAGGCTTGGTTTAGCAGCCTGTCCACAGTCTGAAAGAGCACTGTTAGCTGATTCTTCCCAGCAGCAATCTCCCCTGGATAGGAACTCTGCCTTCTTATGGGTGACTGCCCCCTGATACTCACAATAATGAGAGCACAGGACCAGTCTGTCCACCTCCAGCTGAGACCTCTGCCAGCAGCGCTCTAACCTCTGACCCAGAATCTTCATCGCCTTGAGTTCCCCATCAAACCATGGGGACCTCAAGTGAGAGGATTTGGGTCATACACAGACTGATGTGACAGAGTCGAGCGCAGCTGACATCACCCTATTATAGGTGGTGACTGCTTCGCCCGTACCCCCTATGCATGCACTACTCACACTAGATAGATCTGCTACCGTCAGAAATCCCTCAGGGGTGAAACCCCTCAAAGGGCAGTAGCTTACCATCTCAGCAGGGGGAGGGCTCTTGGGGGGGGGCTCCAAATGAGAATTCCATTGTGCAATGATTGGACCAAGCGACCCAATCAGTCTTGAGATTACTAATCTCAAGCCCAAGTGAGAAGATTATTTCTAATATGTGGCCAGAGTGTACCTTATGATAACCAGACTGAAAGGTGGTAAAAAAGGAAGCAAAGTCAATGAAAGGGGAGAGTTGGGAGAGGACTATATATATTCCTGGAGCCTGGCTAGCGTAGGGAGAAGAGAAATCAGTTGATAGTTCCCAGCAGAAGAGGGATCACCCCCCCCCCTTTTGGGAAGGAGAATGATTGTTGCATATTTACAGATATCTACTACTTTGGGTAACAAGAAAGAGTGGTTGACGAACATTGAGGGTGCCAGCTTTGTTTTTTTTCTGGTGACATCCTCTATATTTGACCAGAAATTTTTACTATCACCCCATGAGTTGATAAGCACTTTCTATGACATTTTCTTGTCGCTTGACGGATGACACGAGTGAACTAATTCCTTGCTGTTTTGTAAGCTTGCACATCTACTAGATTCCCTGTGGCTTTTATTCAATGCCAGAGATGGTCCCAGGATTTCATCTTGTTAAGGAGCTCTGTGGTAATCCAAGAGTTAGTCGTGCCACGCACCCTCATCATTTTAGCGGTGCATGAATGTCACAAGCAGTATTGAAGTGTGAGATGAAGTGCTCAAGGGCTACATTGACATCAGTAGCGGAGTCAAGAACAGACCAGTTGATGCTATGAAAGTGCTGCTGAAGAAATTCAAGGTAACCACATTTTAGAACCCTGCAGAAGATGTTTTGGGGAGGGGGCTTGGTAAACTTATTAGACCAAGAGCAGGAGATAGGGGAGTAGTCACTGAGAGAATCAGAATGCACGGTCACATTTGTGATGCAGTCAGGGCGATTGTTAAGTATCCCATCCAGTAGGGTACTTGCCCCCCCGCCCCCCGTAGATGGCTCCATTTCCCTGTATAATACAGGAATCCCTGTAAATGTGGAAGCCATGCAGAGGAGAAGCTATGCCAGGCTCCAGTCATCTGATCAAATGCACAGCTGGCTTACTACAGGATCCTTTTCCCCTGCACGGAGCAGGAGCTGGTGGGATACTGCAGTCATCCAAGGACTGATATATCCCTGGAGGGCATACAGTGTTTTGCAGTTGTTCACTATATTTGAAAGGCGCATTATAAATAAAGTTTATTATTATTATTCACTAGCCAGTAATGGGACAGCCTCTAGCACTCTGTGGAGGCTCCCAGGACTGGGAGTGGGTGGTCCAACTGCCAACTGGGCAGCATTGGGAGTGGGAGGTCCAACTGCTGACTGGGCAGTGTAGGGTGTCCTGTGGCTGGAAGGGGAGCTCATACTCACAGCTGCAGCTTTAGGGTTGCATAGCCTCAGCTCTCTCCACCAGATCTCCGCTCAGTGTCTCCCCTGACCTGACAGCATGCATTGCTGCATGCATGCATCAGGACTGGATGTGGATCGGAGCATGCGTCCAGCATCATGAGTGCCCAGGAGTGCACCATAATTGCACATCAGGTGGGAAGGGGACACTCCATGGCTTTTCCTAGCCCTCCTTATGTGTGGGAGGACTGGGAGCCTTCTGTGGATTAAGCCAGCAGTCCAGAAACATTTCACGTTTTAATTTTAGGTTGCACTCCCTGAGACACATCACATTATTTGCAAGAGAGATTCAAGAGGAACAGGAAACACGTTCAACCTTGTTCCATCACTCAACACAGAGTATAGTAATATTAGTTAAAATACTAATAACCATATACAGCAGCAGAGTCATGGTGGTGTTATATTCATGTACTGTAATTCATAATTCACCTTCCCCACGCACAAACCCTATTTGTATTGGGTTGTGATTTCAAGATGGTAACCAACTCCCCAGAATCTTACCTCAATTATAAAATGCAGCAAGGTTATTTGGGATCAATTTTACTTTGAAAAATAAAAATATCAGCCTCACTGATATCATCCTGTGTGCACATCTGACTTCAGATAATGGTGCAGTGTGCAAACACATGTGCCACCCGTGTTGATATTGTCTAGTATTCCCATACATTCCAGCCAGACAACTAGATTTCCTTAAGACATTTTATAATTAGTGAACTCCACAATGCAAAGTAAACATTCTATGGATTGATCAGTAAAATGCTCTGAAATGTCTCAAGAGGTACAGGATAAATAAGGCACACCTGAGAATACCTCTCAACCCTACCACATTACAAGGAACTTTCCTCATTTTACTTCACAAAAGCTCCCTGTTCCACATTGTGAGGACTTGTTCCACATTCAGTATTAACATTTTAAAGCAAAAATCTATAGTAAATGATGCAAAAAATATATTATTCAATTAATAACAGACTTTCTGAACATAAATGCAAACCTTTTAACAGTGTTCTGAGCCTCCTAGGTAAAGATTTGATCAAGTGTTTCACATTTTGCTCATTTGTTCCACATTTTGAGAGGCAATGTTCCACATTTGGGGGACAAAAGGTCGAGAGGCATGCACGTGAGAGACACAGGGAAAAAACAATATCAACTTTGCCATTGGCCAATGTTTTTCTTCAATTAATCCTCATCAACACAAATGACTGAGTAATTATTCCGAGAAGGATTCCTTCATTTGTCCCATTTCAGGTTGCTGGCATACTCATGGTAATTCAGTGAAAATACTTTAACAACTACCTACTCAATAGCTAGTGTGAGAATACTAGCCATGGAATCACTGTATCCTAAAATGAAACAAGTGGAGATGCAAAGTCGTAAAAGATGGTGTCACAAAATGGGAGCATTCTGCTACCTAACAGTGCCACCACCCTTTGGGGCTATTCTTGTTATAAGTTGCAGAGGTGCAAATTAGTGTTCCAGATGCTGTTTGGCACAAATAGGGTTTGCGCCAGATAAACATGCTGGTTATTGACACCCATCAAATCACAGCAAGTGGCAATCCCATGCTGCAGATCACTGGAGTGTGAGCATCTACTGCCCAGAAGTCACCAGCCACCCTAACTTGTTACTCCAGTAGCCACAGGTAGATCTGCTGTTCTTCCCATGCAGAGGCCTGATGGACCCACCCACCCACCCCAAACTTCACTCTTTCCTTGGTTTCCAGTAGTTCCCTCTCCTACCCCTCATCTGTCAGGCAAGTCACTTCTCCATGGTGACCCCTCCACAGTCCTTGCTCCCCTCCTTACCACTTGCTTGTAACAGTTCTACAGTTAGATGGCAACTCAGAAGGCTATGACTGGAAGTGCAATTGCTGCCAGTGTTTGTACGTGGCCTTGTTGGCAATTAGCATGGAGGCACACATCCAGTTTCCCACCCAATTATAAACACTTTTGCAAATGTGCAGAAAGGGGTTGCAGCCCCCACTGAGCATAGATCAGTGGAGTTGCAAAGCTGATGGTGGCACTAAGTAATTGCAAGAATCACTTAGTCCAAGATTTTTCAGCTGTGTATAAGGCCCCTGCTGTACTGAAGGGATATAGCTAGCAGTCCAACATCAGCTGTCTGCTGATTGCAAGGCTTGGTGTAGTAACTTTGGATTTTTAAGTTGCAAGTTCTCTTTCCTTACATTGCCTATAAATACAGTATATACTACATGTATGTCTTGCAGCAACTTAAAGGGGCATGGGAAATCTGTGCTTATTGACAGCTATTTATAATGTTCCTATTTACAAAAATAAAATTAATTTATGAAACAATCAGTCCTATTGGACAAAATATACTCCCAAATTATTCATATTTACCTCTACCAGAAGTCACATGGAGATAAAAATCGGTGTTTTGTATTTTGTTTATATGTCAATATGTCCCCCGGAACCACTCATTGCTGTATAAGAGTGGTTTCATGTGCCTTCTGCTGGCATGAGAACAGCAAATGGAAGTTGAACTGTTCTGGCCCAAGGTGAATGCAAGTGAAATCACTCTTATGCAGCAATGAGTGGTGACGGAGGACATATTAATATATTATTGATCGAGTGTGATCAATAACATATACAATAATGTATGGGGGTGAGTGTATAATGAGAAATTATGTGCACCCATGGTGTGGGATGCTACATAAACCCCAAGGGCGAAGCCCGAGGGATTTATGTGAGCATCTCACACTGAGGGTACACATAATTTCTCATTTATTCACTCACCCCCATGAATCGTTTTATGTAATTGCTGGGGAGCGTTTTCCCAGCATCACTTTGTTAAAAGTAGTAGGAGTGTGACTTGTGTGTAGCTGCTGTTTAAAATAAATCAGTTTGCTGTTTTGAGCCCCAGGGGTTAGATGCATTTTATTTATTTTTTTACTTTCACCAATACAAAAAAATTAAAAAATAAACAGCGTTCACGGTTTGCTACCTGATGTGAAGGATCGGGAATAAGAGGTCCATGTCTGTGCTGTCGCGATCATCGCTCATATTTTGAAGATGAATGGGGAAGGCAGCTGTCCTTGAAATTCGCTCCTGATGGCAAACGTTAGTGCATGACTGGGAATTTGCTACAAATTGAACTGTTTAATGCATGCTGATTTTGCTGTGTTGTGCGCCGCAGTTGTAGTTCATAAAGCGGCAGTTCCGGGATCGGCAAGCGAGGAAAAAGAGTGTAGGCATGTGCAGTATGTGAGAAACTGGGCGCATGTTCGCTGTTATAACTCGTGGGTTATAACAGCAAATTATAACCCAGTTTCTCAATGGGAGAAAACACTCCCCAGTTATAACATATATATATTTTTAAAAATTGTTCCTGAAAAGTGCCCGTTTCTAGGGCATCTGCACATCAGATGCTCTTCACAGAATAAGAGTGTCTCTTGCGCAGAGAAAAGGAGTGTTCTGATTGGTTGGGAGCCCCCCCCCGATCTATAATTCTTTTTATGAACAATATGTTTCATTTCATAGAACCAATAATCTGGAGTTTTCACTATGTTGTGGTTTGTATACAAAATGCTAAGCATGAACTGTGGTAGATCAGTTCTTGGAGTTATGGACACAAACTGTGACATAATCAAAACTTCAACCTGCTGGTTCCATGAATAGATCTATAAAGAAAGTTGCCCATAAAAATACAACTATACAAAATACAGTTTTTTTTCACACCAGTTTTTATTCAAGTAGAGTTAAATATGAATTGCTTGGCAGTATGAACACCATTTCTGAAGACAGGAAGGTGTCAATCAGTGATCAAGTAGAAATAATTGCCTGTTCTCCTTAAACTTGAAACACAAAAGTATATTCTACAATGTGTAAAAAAGTGACCAACTGAAAATGATTTTAGTACAATGAATAATGTCTTGAGAGTTACATTGTTGTTGTAACTCAGCTTTATTTAAACATCCAGAAAAAGGACAAGGAAGTAGAGGGCATTATGAAAAGCAGTAACAAATGTAGTACAGCATAACATTGCCTCCATATCCAATAGAATAAATGATCTAGGGCAGGGGTTCTCAAACGGTGAGGCCAGCCTCCCTGGGGAGGCCCCAAGCTGTTCCAGGGGAGGCCCAAAGCAAGTCTGAAAAAGTACTCTATTTAAATTTTGAGTTTTATATATTTGTGTGAAGAGATGAAGCAAACTGAAAGAGGATAATAGTAGATGAATTTTGTGTATGTATTTACTAATAAGTGATATAGTAAGTGAATGAGCCAAGGCTCATTTCAGGTGTTCCCGGGAAGGTAGGAGGAATACATTTCAAAAGGTAATCATAAACAATAAAGAAATACACAATGAGTAATAGTGCAACAAATATGAACAATAAATTAATAATGAGTGGTGGTAATTGATCAATTTGAAACTGATGGCAGAACAGCCCAAATACAAGGGTTGAGTATAGAAGTGCTAAGAGCAATAGCAGAAAGGAGAAAAGTAATCCCTGAGATGTTGCTAGAGCAGAGAAGGAGGGGAGAGGCAAAGTAGGTAGGGAAGGTTATTTCATATAGAGAGGAAACAGAGGAAGCAGTCTGACACATGAAGGTACTGCAAGAAGGGGTAACAATGGTTCAAGAATGAAAATAGCAGAGCAAGTGGGTTGGCCTTTGGGGGGGGGGTTATAATTAGCTGACTAATAATATTTGTTTATTTTATTTATTTGTTTTTCAGATAACACCTTTGAGCACAGGAGCTCTTTTTCAAAAGTTCTAAGTCAATATAAGACAAAGAACTAAATGTGAGCCAAGTACTCAAAGAGGTTTCAGTTTATTCATGGTGTACTGTGCAAAGTACAGTACGTTATTTTTCCTTGGGGAGGCCCCAAGATTATTTCAGTTTTTTGGGGAGGCTCAAAGTCTTTTCCATGGATTTGGGGAGGCTCACTGTGACAAAGTCTGAGAACTATTGATCTAGGGTGAACAAGCCTGACTGCGCAATAAGAAGAGCATCCAGAACAAACAACATACAGTCCACATTATAGAAACAAACGTAGCAGCATCACCACATGGTGCGTGAACTGCAATCCACGAAGAGCAGTTTATTGTGGGAGACAACCGTGAAACTATATGCCTTTCACAGTGTTAACATTTTTCTTTGAGACTTTGAAAATTTGTTTTTATTGTTTTTCCAGACATACAACCATAAACAACAAAAAGTTGCTGCAGTTTGAGACTTCGAAACCCAAAGTGTTTCACGTACCCTATAGTTTCCTGTGGGGGTCACAGAAATAGCATGTTTTTGATATGCAGTATTTGTAATTCTGCGCTCCACAAGCTTTCTTAACTTTGACTAGTTAGCTTATTAACAGCTATACAAGACTTGCATGAAAAAGAAGCACCTACACTTATTATCTCCTTCTGATAAGATAGTGCACTCTCACACTGTACTGTTTGGGGGGTTGGCAGTATATTCCAGAGGTTACAGTAATGAGCTGTGAATGAGCTTGATACATCCAGAAGACCTGGGTTTGATTCCCATTACCTCTACTCATAGACTGTGTGACTCTGAGCAAGTCACTTAATCTCCCCAGTTCTCCCAGGTCACCCCTGAAAACAGGCATTTGTGCCTAATGGACCTTACCAGGTTACCAAAGAATTAGAAAAAAATTTCTACTGTGCAACATATATATTCTGCTTAAGTCCCTGCTGAAATTTGGTGTGTTACTGTCTTTTGAATATGTTTATATCCTTTCCTCCCTACCCACTGCCACCTTCCCCCATGTTACTTATGTTAACAAGATTACTGTATATCTCTGCTACAACGATTTAAAAATATGTGATTTAATGAAGTTTAGGCAACCCATGACATTTCTATTCTCCCTGCTTTACCAGTACTGTATTTTCCATTCCAAGAGTATGTATTTGTAGATTCTTGTTATTGATTGAGGATAATGAGTAGGTCTCTGTGCAATTCATGGAACAACCGAAATATTTCTCAGGTTGGTCACAAAAAGAATAGAACATTTCATGGTCTCCCCCCCACCACTCCATTTCCCCTTTAGTTCCACCTGTCCTCTATGATGAAGGTCACCATTGATTCACCTGGCTTCCAGCTAGGAAGGTTGCCTCCTCAACTGATTTAATGATGCTCTGTGACTGGCTGGTAGGGGGTGCACAAGTGTTGGACAGCCTGTGCCCCTCTCCCTCTCTGGGAGCTGAGGGCTTCACCTTCTTGAAACGCCACCAGTATGCCCTAGTGTGGGATTTTGGGGGGTTTCTCAGTCTTCCAGCAGTGTGATGTGCTGTCACTGTACTACTAGGAAGGGCTTACATGACTATTTTTTTAACTCTAGGTATGTTAGGCTTCAGAAGTACCTGACCCTTCTTGTTGAGTCATTTCAAGGTGAAAAGTCTTCTTGACTTGTAATTCCCTCATGGAGATTTCCTTAAGCTCATTCCACCATGACAATACTGTTACCATGCTGATGATTATCGACTTAAGCAAGAGCTGAGGACAGACTTGATTTACTGAAATTATTTAGCTTAGAGAAGAAAAGACTGAGTGGGGACTTGGACACAGTATTCTGATTACTAAAGAGAGAGTGGATTATTCCCATATGTTTAAGTTGGTGAGTGCTAACAGGGCTGGAAAGCATGCACTCAAACTAAGGGGTGGGGGACAGGAAAAGGGGCAACAGAGGAAAGTCTGATTTCACACAGGGGATGGTCGACATATGGACTAGCCTCCTGATGAGGTTGTGGAACTAGGCACTGCTCTTGGTTTTTTAAAGCAGGATTAGACAAATTCCTGCATGAGAATGACACTGAGGTTCACACAACATAAACAGAGATGGCATTCTTGCTGATAAGCTTGGATGAATGTCCTTACTCAAACTGGGTTTAGTCACTGCCATGCAGCAGGAGGGATAGACTTGGTGGACAGTACTGTGTTGCTATGTCAGTCTTTTTTTCCTTCAGTCCTTTGTCACCTTTCGCCCCTGACCAGCCTCTATCAGGACCAGTCCATTCAGCCATGTCACATGTCTTTCTTGTCCTTACCATGAGACTTTGTTCAGAGAAGCCCAGTCACCAGTGTGGAGTCTGTGGAGGACCAGGCCTTCACCCAGCTGCAGTTGGAGTTTTTTCACTCCATTTTTGCTGTGGACCCATTCACATACAATGAAGCAATGTATGTACTCTGCTTTCATGTACATGCCTCTGGGCATAGGATCCCTTCCCATGTGCCTGTGGTCCCACTGCACTGTGCTGCCACCCAGATTCCTACAAGTATCAGCCAACTAGTGAGATCCTCCCCACCTCGGAGGGAGGAGAGCTGTTCAAGGGGTGCTAGATCCTCCCTGCCCAGCCAGCCCCTGAAGGACCCAAGTCCGTTCCTGACCCCAGGTCACAAGCTTAGCCAGTGGAAGATCTATTGCTGTGCTACTGGGCTGACTCCTTCTGTTATTCAGCCCTGAATGGAAATTATGATCCAGAACCCAACTGACAAACATTTCAAAACTGTAAGTGGCTTAAATTGAAGTTTGAATGTTGTAATATGTTGTTTGTATGAAGAAACTAAATAAAATTTCTAATATGGAAACAAAATTCAGCTGCAACTCAGAATGAATGAATGAATGCATATAGCTGGAGCTCCATGCTACAAACCACAAAATCAGACATTTAGTTTTACCCACAATTTTTTTGTTCAGAACACCAGACTTTTGATGTAGCTGGACATAGCAAACCACTTTAAATGTGGAAAAAAAGATGTCCCAAAGTGAGTTCCTGTGCACAGTAGTTTCAAGTGGGTGCAGTTAAAGGTTGACTAGCTAAACCAGTCAATACTTTTCAGTAAATACTCCCAAGAAAAGAATGAGTAGACATTCCTTTACACTCTTACCCCAAAATTTATTGAGCAACAGCTCTAAACATTACATACAGCCTACTGCCAGTCATTCAAAGGCTATTCCCCCAGCACTTCACCTTTCAACAAGGCTTCATGAGGAGGCAACATTAAGGAAATGTTATGCCATGCTTATAGTTCCCACTTGACAACATCACATCAGAGCACTTTGTTTTCAAATAAGAAATTCAAAATCTAAATTCATTCTTAAATGTGATAATGTAGTATTCAAAAAAAGAGTGATTAAAACAAAAAAAGCATGTTACTGCAAAAGCCTTTTATACCCCAATGCCATAATTAAATCAAATATGTTTAAACATCTTTCCATTTTCTTAAATACAAGCATATTAAGAGGCTCTTAACTGAAATGGTGCAACAGCTATACATTCTTCAAAACAGACATCTGTTAACAACTGGTATCTGTGCTAAAGTATTACAACAATCAGTGTTAGTGTTAATATTTGTGAGAAGTCATACAAAATTATGATTAATATTTCTGCATATGCCTAAGATATCCAATATACCCATGGCTAAATAGCAGTGAGTCACTAAACAATTATCTGGCTACTTGCTCAGTAAGAAAGTCTAAACAGGAAAATAAAAAGATGATTCAACATTGTTATGATGCCATAATTTACCAGGATCCCACCAGCTGTATTATGTCCAGTGATCACCCAATTTTTTATTGGGCAAAATCCCGGGAATCAAGTCAGTCCAAGATGTAAAATAGTGGCATGCTTCAAAACTATAATCTCATACCGGGCAATTCAGAACCTGAAGAAAATAAAAATACAGCATTTGAATTGTTGAAATTATATTTTAAATGAAAAAACAAACCACCACCCCCCTTAACTCACCACACTTCCCTAGTATGTGTTTTTTTACTGTGTGTAATCAGTTGATTAGTTTTCAGTTTTCAGTTTATTCATTTGACTACAAGTCATTATGATACAAATAATAAACATTGTACAATCCTCCAATCATCAATAAAAATATGTAAAATTTACATACAAAATTCCAATCAGTTAAAACAGTGCTGTTTGAATCAAGCTCAGTTAATGGAGTGATGCCTTTTTAAAAGTGCTTTTTATTAATATTTTAGTTAACCAAATTCATATGTGTTGTAACTATTTAATCCAGTTACCCTACATGAGTTCCATGCCAACTACTGGGAAAATTCCAGCCAACAAGTAGGATGACCCCAAAGGAATGTCTAAAACCTGGGGAGAAATCTCAATTGAACCAACCATCCACTACCATAAAACATTTATAACATTTTGGATAACTCCTGGGGCGAATTCCATCGCCTAGTCTTTTCATGCCTCAGTAGGACTTCACCAGCGCTATGTCCCGCTAAATGCCTCTGTACAATTACACTTTGGGTTCATTCATTTTTAAGGACCCCAAAAATTTCACAGACTCACAAAATGCAGGTTAATAATTAGTCCTGACCCATTTTACATAATTTAACCACCCAAAGATTCTTATCCCTACACACATCCTACTGAGTTAATGCATTGGAATATACAGCATATACCATAGACATCTCTCCCGCACCTCAGACAAAATTCCGAGATCCTGACAGCAAACGAGTGACACCTGATAGATAGATTACATAGACATTCAATATATTATGTCAAGAGCAGCTGCTCTATAATTGGTTAACTTTTAAGCACTTTAGGAGATAACAGGCTAAAGCTTTGAAATTAACAAATACTCAAATAATTTAGTTTCACTTAAGTAAAAGAATGAAATCAGAATAACAAATCCATAAATCCAATAGCACACTAACATTATGAAAATATCAAACTATTCATCCGATTGTTATACTGAATTCAAACCGTTTGGATTTAAAAAGCAGTATCCTGCTTAACCATTCAGAATATTAAGAATATCTTTTGAGATTTCTAAAGTAGGCAGTTTATAACTCCATATAAACAAATGTAAAAAAAAGTAATTAAAAATTAAAATATTATAGACAAAATAGTGTTTTGAAAGGCTCCGTTTGTTTCAGGGAGGCCGATGATTTATGAACTGGAAAAAATAGCCCGATTGGCTCCTTTATACTTAGGAGTCCACTTGTCTGTGAACAAATATCAAGCACTACTATCTTCATAGTTTAGATTAAACGAACACTCTGGTGATTTCCGACGAACATTCGAAGAGCATTCAGAATTCAAATACCATTCAATGTGCAGTGGTTTTTGGTATACTTAGGATCCTCATTTGTTCAAACTCAAAAAAAAATTCCGAAGTCTTACGGCCCCAGCGCTTGACTCCTCAAGCACAACACACACAATAAACATTCAGTATTTCAGCTCCTGCAGCAGGAGTCCTGATAATTAAATAATTGACTATAAATCAATAATGTTTTACAAGTAAGAGTCTTAGTATAAGGAGAGGCATCACCAGTAGAAAAGAAGAAGTTGTTATCCCTCTGTACAGACAGTTGGTGAGACCCCATTTAGAGTACTGCGTGCAGTTCTGGAGACCCCATCTCCATGAGGACATAGATAGGATGGAGGTGTTCCAGAGAAGGGCAACTCAAATGGTGCAGGGTCTGCAACAGAAGCCATATGAGGAGAGACTGAAAGAGCTTAATATGTATACCCTCGAGGAAAGAAGAGAGAGGAGGGACATGATAGAAAAAAACATTCAAGTACCTAAGGGAATCAACAAAGTCCAAGACAGGAGCATCTTTGAGAGAAAGAGATGTGCAAGAACAAGGGGTCACAGTTTGAAGATAGGGGGGAACAGCTCAGGGGCAACATCAGAAAGAATTTTTTCACAGAGAGGGTGGTGGACGCATGGAGTCACCTTTCTGAGGAGGTCATGGGATCAAAAACAGTTGGGGAATTCAAGAATGCATGGGACAGACATAAGGCAATTACAGTGAATGGTAAGAGGAAGCAGGCTGTTGGTTAACTAGAATCAGCAGCTTATCCAATACATAGGGAATCGGCAGACAGGGTGGGTCAAGTGGTCCTTATCTGCCATCAAAGTCTATGTTTCTATGTAAATACAAGCATATAGGAGTTCCAATTCCATAACTGGGGGTATAGTGTACATCGGAACAATACCAGGGCATACTATATAACAGTCTAAGCATACCTCTGAGATGATACCCACAGATTTATCACTGGAGTAGCGTTCCTTATATCCTGGCAAAATGAGGATGCCTTAGTCTGACACAAAGGCGGAGGCTCCTGTATTCCATCCAGGAGTCCCTCCAGCCCATAACCCTACTTCCTAATGCTCATACAGCTTTCATGTCAGTTTAACAATTTTTAAACCATGTGTCCGCCTCCACCTATTTTTCTTGGCACCAAGGCTGTTAGCATCTAGAAAAAAAGAGAAAAAGAATGCTCCACTGAGCGCAGTAAATTTCATACATTGAGTGTAAAGGCAGGACCCTCAATACCTAGGCAAAGGTAGCATACCTCCTCATAATAAATTCTAGCATTTCCAGCACATACTGTGCAACAATTAGTACACAGTTCTGCTCCAGTTTTCACCAAACTCCTGTCAACATATAATGGAGGAAATCCAACTCTCGATCTCCAGTCGTGGGCTGAGAAGCTCTTTCCATATTTGTCCCAGCAACAGTATTTTCAATGCCTCATACTGGGCTTTCATAAACCGCATCAGCCACATTCTAAGTTGGGACAAACTTCAGCTAGTGTCCCATCATTTGTCCAATCCAACAACAGTTCCTATTCGACCCAGAGTTGAAGATATTTGATGCAACAAGATTATTAACTAAATAAGCATAAGTTTCTTTCATTATATTCAGAACTGTGGGACCAAAAGCCCAAAGTAAATCTTATGAAGGCCACAGCAAACATAGAGCAGAGGGGAGTGGAGAAGCATCACAGCCATCTTTCAGCTCCGCCCCCCCCCCAAATTCCAGCATGTGCTCTATATGTGTAAAGCAGTGAGATACTCCAGTCAATTGATTATGTGTTTATTAACTAATATGTAAGCAAGGCATGATAGGGTGTGCATGGAACACATTTTCCACATGGACAGGGTGTAATAAGGCACAAGGCTGAAGGCTGAGTGACTTTAGCCGCTGACCATGTGGTAAAATGTGTTCCACGCATACCCTGGAGTGCCTTATTGCACTTATAAAATTGGCTCCTTTTTAAAAAAAAATTTACAGTTGGGAAAGGCATGTTTATATGTAAAAACAATAGATTTACTTGTGTGCATTTATGTTCAAATAGTCCTTCCACCCACAACAAATGATGTCGTTGATGATGTCATTGTATGGTTGTCTACTTTCTTCTTCCTGTTTTTTTCTGTTTTTCCCCACATTCAAGATAATGTTTGTCATGGAATGTTTACCATGGAATACATGGATTCAAAATTCGGCTCAGTTCCACTGCTAGAATGTTACTTTCCTAACATACTATACACACACACACACACACACACACACACACACACACACACACACACAAACACAAACCAAAGGCCTCTGTTACAGCCAGAGACTCAATTATCTTACTATGAGGGCAAGGAGAAGAGATTTCCCTGATGAGCAGGTAAAGATAGTAGGAGGATTTTTCATTGTCAGCAAAGATCAGTTGTAATGAAAACTATAAACAATACTTAATGTTTTTAATTTGTTTATGTGTGTAAGGAGAATGTGATGGTCAGGGAAGCAACATTTAATTAATTTGTTTTATTTTGTATTTAAGGTACTTTTATTTTTAGGGCCCAGTGTAAGTAAATGTGATTCTTACAGCTACAGGACAAAAAACAATGGCTGCCAGTTGAGTTCTTAACATTACATTAGCGTAATGATTCTAGTGGTGATCAGTCCACAGTTGGCAGCACTTTTTATTTTCCATGCATGGAACATAATTGCTACATGAACAACAGTCAATCAGATTTCAGGATTTTCTCTTGCCATTTGATAAGCTGTATTTGTAAACTATGGCATCATTGCAATCTTAAATTAACTTTTTATTTTGCTATTTAGACTTTTTACTGAGTAAGTAGCCAGATAATTGTTTAGCAACTCACTGCTATTTAGCCATGGGTATATTGGATATCTTAGGCACATGCAGAAATATTAATCATAATTTTGTATGATTACTCACAAATATTAATACTGATACTGATTTTTGTAATACTTTAGTGCAGATAACAGTCATTAACAGATGCCTCTTTTAAAAAATGTATAGCCGTTGCACCATTTCAGTTAAGAGCCTCGTAACATGTTTGTATTTAAGAAAAGGGAAATATGTTTAAACAGATTTGCTTTAATTATGGCATTTGAGTATAAAAAGCTTCTGCAGTAACATGCTTTTTGAGTTCGTCGTGGTGTACAGGTGCAGACGAACTCATCGTCATGAGAGGTGCTATACAGGGGTGTGAGGGGGGTTCGCCCAATGGAGAGCTCAGTTCCAAGGGGCAGGTCAGCGGTAGGTGAATCAGTTGGCAGGCTGACGATGACTCACTTTCTGTTGTTGGGGCAGAGTTAGCCAATTTTTTAAAGGACAGAGCTGCACCATATAGTGGCGCGGCTCAGTTCTTTGACGTGTAAAGCCCTGCATTGTTGACTTCCTGGTTGCACATTCACACTGCCGTAGCACTTACAGTGTGAACGCATTGAGCCCTGTCAGCATGCCCCCTCCCAAGTTCATTTGCCAATGAGGGAGCCCAATCCTCATCGGCATCATGTCCTCCTATTTGTTTTAAATAAACAAATGCCGGCAGCTATCGCCTTCCACCTTTCACAGTCCCCAAGAAAACTGATGGGGCACCCAATCCCCTGTCAGCATGCCCCCTCCCCAGTTAATTTGCCAATGGGGAGCCCAGTCCCCATTGGCATAATGTCCCCTTCCCTTTTGTTGTGTGCCGAGGGGGGTGCCCAATCCCCTTCAGCTCATGTGCCCCCTAAACACTCTGTGTGTGCCGACAGGGTGCCCAATCCCCATCGGATACAAATCCCCCCCTACAAACATTCAGGTGGCACACTGGGAGCCCACCCCAGCATGCCAAACCACCTGTATAAAAAGAAAACCATCTCCCATTGTTTTGTTTTGTTTTACATCTGTAAGCAAGAAAACAATCCCTTGCTATCAGCGGTGCCCACTTCTCCCAACTCGCACCCACCCTCTGCACACTCACCTCCCCACACCCCCCTCACCCCATACTTACCTGTGGAGCCCGGCGCAATAATCTTCAGTGGAGCGGGAACACGTCTGCACTTTTTAAAGCCGACCAGAAACTGAAAAAATGCGGTAAGCTGTGCAATGGCATAAATGTCAACTTATGGGATATCTCGACATTTTTGTGATTTTTGCACCAAATTTTCAACATGGGGTTCTTGGGACCCCATCTCATGAATTCACTGACTGTCATCTGGCTATTCAATCCAGAAAGGTGATTTCATGGTCACTGCATGGAATGACCTTTCAGGATTGAGTAATGAAATGACAGTGTCACTGTTCATGAGGTGGGCTCCCAAAAAGACTATGTTGCAAATTTGGTGTAAAAATTCCAAAAAATGACTGTGTTATAAGCGTGCATTGTGCAGTTTCCACACACACTCATAACTTGACAAATTTGTAATATTTTCACTCCAGATTTTCAGCATTGGCATTTTTTTATACCTTCTTATGAACAGTACAGCTGTCATTTTTCACATCCTGTCCGAAATGTGTATTCACACTTCTGGGGCAGAATTGCACAGTCGCTGTGGGAAATCAGTGTTTGGGACAGATTAAGAAAATCACAGTGACACTGTTCATGAGCACAGGTCCCAAAATGCCAATGTTGAAAATTTGGTGACAAAAGTCCATAAAATGACTATGATACGCACATGCGTTGCGCAGTTTCCATGCACACTCGTACCTTCAAGAATTTGTAATATTTTCACTCAAGGTTTTCAAAATTGTCAGTTTTGCACATCTCCTTATGAACAGTACAGCTGTTATTTTTCACATCCTGCCCGAAAAGTGTATTCACACAATGGCGCAGTCGCTGTGGTAAAGCAACGTTCGGGCCAGATTAAGAAAATCATAGTGACAGTGTTCAAGAGCAGAGGTCATAAAATGCCTATGTTGAAATTTTGGTGGAATAATTCCTCTACATGACTGTGTTACAAGTGTGCACTGCACAGTTTCCACGTACACTCATATATTTGAGCATTTTTAATATTGTCACTCCAGATTTTCAACACTGCCATCTCTTCACACCTCCCTATAAATGGTACAGCTGTCATTTTTCATATCCTGCTTGAACTGTGTTTTCACACATCTGGTGCAGAATGACACGGTCACAGTGAGAAATCAACATTCGGGACAGATTAACAAAATCACAGTGCCACTGTTCATGAGCAGAGGTCCCAAATGCTTTCATGAGGTGGGAGTCACAAAAAGGCCATGTTGAAAATTTGTAGTGCAAATACCAGCAAACACCTGGGGCATTAGGGTTTCTAACCATAATGTCCCACCCTGTACAGACTGACAGGTGTCAGGGGTGTGCCTTAGGATTGCCAGCTGTTATGCTCATGCCATTCCACTCCACTCCTACCCTGAAGTCAGTGACAGGCATTGAGGTGTGCCTTGGACTCTTTGGCCCCAGAGTTCACCCCATTCTCCTATATTGCACCCATTTCTTTTTTTTTTTGTATTACCTTTTTACCCCATGCTTCCACTCTCAGCCACTCCTTCCAGGCAGTGCCAAGGAACCTCCAATCTGTCCTGTTCCCATGCCCCTGACCCTCATATCTGCAGTCATCCCCAGGGTGACCCGGACGTAACCCTTCGCCGGGTGGGCACCCCTCCTCTGAGGGGAGAGGCACCTGTGGGGCCGACAAGCACACTTCTTAGCCCCGGGCTACTGCTGAGGGATGGATGGTGGGACATTGACGGCATTGGACCACCAGGTAGCTGTCATCCAGTCGAGAATGGAGCCATTTTCCACTTTTCTGGTATGTTCCCTCTCTTGCTGGCATCTGTGTTACCCCTGGTCTCCACCAGAGGGCGCCACAGAGTGACGCACTCCCACAACCCACCCCAGGAGAGGAGAGCAGTTCTCCAGATGCTCGATTCTCTCCTCCCCAGCCAACCCCCAGAGCCCCAAGTCCATTACCAAACCCGGGTTGCCGGTGTGGGTCGAGGTAAGGTGCCAGCACCTCAGCCCTCTATGCCACCAGGCTGGCCCTGCACCCATTTCAGCATATGTCCTTATGAAATGGTGTGACTGTAACGCCGAACACCCCAAGGCACACCTCAACATTTATTGGTAGCTACAGAATAGGGTGAGGCGAAATGCTGTGAGCGTTTTGGGCAATGACCCAAAGGCACACCCCAATGCCTGTCCATCTCTGTAGGGTGGAGGTGAGGTTGGCATGAGTTCAATGCTTCACTGCCATTCCCATTCCGCATCTGTCTAACTCCTGCATATCCATTGCTAATATCAGCAAGCAAACATTCAGCATTGACAAATGCTTGTTCTTTACGGTGTTGCAATTTTACAGCAATGCAGGCACAATGTTCTTGGGACCCCACCTCCTGAACACTGTCACTGTCATTTCATTACTCGGTCCTGAAAGGTGATTTCGTGGTCACTGTGCGGAATCACCTTTCAGGACCGATTTTATGAAAGGACAGTGCCACTGGCCATGAGTTGGAGTCCCAAAAAGCCCATGATGCAACTTTGATGAAAAAATTCCAAGACATGTATTTATTTATTTATTTATTTAGCTTTTGTTAACCGGGTAAGTGCACTAGCCATAAAATCACTATTTTCAGACATGATACGGGAGAGTACAGACATGCAGAAACTTAACAGGATAACAATTTATAAGTGCTTTACATACAATGAGTTAAAGAGGATACAATATATCGGAACATACAAAGTAATGCGCTTTTACATACAATGAGTTAAAGTGGATACAATATATCAGAGACATACAGAGTAGACCATTCATAAGTTCATAGGTGCCTACCTATGCAACAAATAGAGAAGACCTTGGACACTAAATTATCAAGTGACATATCATATAAACAGAACAAGGTTCACAAAAACAAAAACAGGTAATACAAAAGGAAGAAATAACCATTGAGAGCAGGGGGTGTCATTAAGGAAAAGGTCGGTAAGTGAGGAAATGGGGAGCAAGCCATGAAATTAGATCATATGAGTATATGTAAGTGTAAGGGAGATGCCTGCAGTGCAAGACTGTATATGAGCAGGGAGAGGGAGCCAGGACATGCTAAGGCAGTAAGAGGGTTCTATAGAGGTGAGGAAATACTATTGTATGGCAAGAGACATCAGTCATTAGGTAGGGTCAAAGCAGGAACAGGTATCAGCAATCAGCAGATTTGAGCGCAGTTTTCTCTTTAAGCATGTGTAGGAGCTAGAAAGTCTAATGTCGAGGGGAAGGGAATTCCACAGCTGTGGAGCCGCATGCTCAAATGCAACAGTTCCTTTCCTAGTGTGGCACCTCAGCAAATTCAGAAAGGATTTATCAGCTGATTGTAGACCATGGAGTGTGTCCTGAGGAACAAGCATAGCTGCAAGACACCTAGGGGTTTGATTTCGAATTATCGAATCAATAAGACAGCCAAGGTAGTATTTCCTGCTAGCTAATGGAGAAACCAACCAAGATCATTATAAAGTTGACAGTGGTGTGTTAAGCCGAGAGCAGAAGAGGCATAGCGACATATGTTGTTATAATGCATATCCCATCTGAGTAGGTCAGTTTTATGAGCAGCCCCAAATAAGGGAGCCCCATAGGTTAGGGTGGGGAGCAGAATCCCCCTCACAATGGCCATTTTAGCTGATGGCATGAGCATATAACTAGTCTTATATGCAACACCCAGTTTGGAGTTGACAGCTCTTCAAACAGACTGTACATGAAGATTAAGATCAATAGATTGATCTAGCAGGATGCCCAGGTACTTGAAAGAGGTCACACATTCCAGTAATTGACCTTCTAAGTCCTGCACCATCAGGGCTGTTGTGCAAGCCCAGAGCTTTGGGGCTGATCCAAGCAGCATGGCTTTAGTTTTGCTAGTGTTGACAGCCAGTTTGTGGTCGTATAGCCAGTTTTAGATATTGTTAAAGTCAGAGGAAAGGGTTGTATTGATAGTATCTATATTAGTAGAACTCGTATAGATGACAAGATCATCAGCATATAGAATAGCAGAGCAGGATTTTAGAGCAGCTCCAATGTTATTTATATAAGGAGAGAATAGGAGGGGCCCTAGGATGGAGCCCTGAGGTACACCAATGTTAATGGTGGTACTGTTCGATAGAGAGGAATTAAATTTCACCACTTGAGTTCTATTTGTCAGGTAGCTTTGTACCAGTCAACAACAGAGGAGGAGAAATGCAGGTGTCGAAGCGAGGAGAGAAGCAAAGTGTGATCAACAAGGTCAAAAGCCTTTGTGAGGTCAATAAAGACAGCCCCAGTCAGATTGCCAGTATCCATTTTTGAAAGAATGTCTGTGGTGAATTTAAGGAGTGCAATCATTGTGCTATGTCCTTTCCTGAAGCCATGTTGGGTATCCAAGAGCAGACTGTGCTGAAGTAGATAGTCAGTTGTCTGACTTGTACCAAAGCGTATGGCAACTGGTCTGTAGTTCATGACAACCTTAGGATCCCCTTTTTTAAGTACAGGTGTGATCCGAGCAGCTTTCCAGAGGTCAGGAACCATTCCACCTGAAAGTGATAACGTATACATTTTGGCCAGCGGTAATGCAATAAGGGGAGCTGCAAGTTTCAAGAGGTGAGGTTCAGGGAGTCTAAGCCAGAGCTAGTATGATCAGAGATGGACCTCAGGAGCTTCAGGACTTCCTTTCTGGACACAGCCTTAAAATAGAATGGAGGAGTTTAAGGAGGCACAGGGGACAACACTTCCAGCTTATCCAGACAGATTCCTGATGAGGAGTGGGAGGACACTGCATTGGGACTGAAGGGAGAGGTATATTGAGAGAGATCAGAGAAATGCAGGTTGAAAGAATTAGCTATGGTTTGTGAGTCATTGCAATGCACATCATTTATCAGCAAATCACCAGGGGCAGTTGACTGTGAGGATCCTAGGGAAGGATTTGATGTGTGACCAGAATTTTCTGGGATCATTGGCCAAGTTAATCAGTAGGTCTTTACAGTACTTGCTCTTAGCAGCTCTGACTTGTCTTTTACATGAATTCCATGGCATATGGTAAGCGTTGAAATCTGCTTGCTAGCCTGATGTTTTGTAGCGCTTCCAGAGTTTATCTCTAAGGTGCAAACTTTTGAGCAAGTCTTTGTTTAGCCATCTTGTTTGTTTACCCCTCACTCTCCAGGTGATCTTTGGGGCATGTTTACATTGAACCGTAAGGAATTTAGTGATGAAGAGGTTAAGAGCATCCTGAGAACAGTGTGATAGATAGATCTCCTACCAATCAATTCTGGAGACATCATACAGAAACACCTTTTGGTCTAGGTGAGCAAAGTTTGTGAGAGTGATGAGACGTGGTGGAGGAGATGGAGGTGCCCCCAAGGACAGGATGCAGAAAGTAGGACAGTGGTCAGTTAAGGCATCAGCAAGAGTACCAGTGGCTGAGATATGTTTGATCCGGTTTACCAGCACCCAATCCAATAGTGGGCCTAGTGGCGATGAAGACAGACTTCTAGTTGGCACTGTTACCATCTGATGCAGGACGTAGCTATGAGTCAGAGATTGAAGAGAACTGAGAGCTGCCCCAAGCCAGTTTAAGTTTAGGTCCCCTAAGATGACAACCTCATTATGATTAAAATTCTGAGAGGTATTTTCCAACAGGTACTCTAGACCCGCAATCCCTCCTGCTGCGGGGTTATATGCACAGATAACATGCAGTTTCTTGGCTCCCAACACAAGGGTAGCATGCAAGTATTCACGTATCGATTGAGCATCTGGGATAGCGAGAAGAGAGACTGTCAGATTATTTTTGAAGTACACAGCAACTCCACCACCACATTTGTTCGATTTCCCATCCCTTTGAATAATAGATTAATTTGGCAGAGAGCAGAGGGAGTCAGTAACTGATGGTTTTAGCCAGGTCTCAGTGAGACGGAGGATATCAGGATTGTACAGTTTGACCCATGACTCCAGTTCCACGAAGTGTCACATCAAATTTCTTATATTCAAGTGTACAATTAACAGCCCATGTTTGGACATACTATGTATGTCATCTGCTGAGAAGTAAGCATCTAGTGGCCCAGGATTTGTCTCTATATCCCCAGATAGCAAAATGGCAATGATGACAAGGAACCACAGCCCCACATTTAGAAAAGGATGGGATAATGCAGACTTGTTCCGTAGTTTCCTAAACATATAGACAGAACAGTAGGGACAACCCTTTTGGTAGAGAAGAAGATTAGTTTGTAGTATCCTTGCATTATAAACAATAAGGTTGAAGAAAGTAAAATCATAGTGCTCAGTCCTAGATTTATTTGAGCCATCCTCATTCCATAAGGATAGTATAATTCTGTCAAGGCAAAGTAGGACAAGAAAAGTTACGAGGGCAAACCCCAGACAGCTGTTGGACATGGTGTAACTGTTGGTACAATATTGTTCAACTCATGACAGAGGTCACCCAGGGTCACAGCTAGGCAGGGATTGACAAGAGGCTTTGGCTATGCAAGACCTTGCAGGCATACACTCCCCAGCCTTGTTACATTGATACCCTGGGGCACACCTACTCAAGTACAAGTGCAGGATGTGAAATCATTTTGTCCTTGTGCTTCCTTTGTTATTTAAAGAGATTGTTTAAAAGTCCACAAATAGATCCCTTTAGGAGCAAGCCAGTCGAAAATGTGGATTCGAGCAGGACCCAGAGTCACTGAAGTTTGTCAGACCTAGTTGCTTGATTTCTGTTTTGCTTGGGATAGCTTCCAAAAAGTTGATTTTAAACTGAAAATGCAAATACCTTGTGGTGATGTTTTGCAGAAAATCCAGTCCAGAAGACCTTCACAGATGTAGTGAGCAAGAATGGTGTAGTTACTCCAAGCAGAAGATCTTGTAAATCCCAAAAAACTTAGCTATGGACACAGACAAACACAAACAGCCTCCCACACAGACCTCAGTCAGCATTCAAGTTCATGACTGTATTACAAGTGTGCATTGTGCAGTTTCTACGCATGCTCCCAACTTCACCAGTTTTTTAAATTTTTACTCCAGATTTTCAACATTGCCATTATTTCACACCTCCTTATGAACAGTATATCTGTCATTTTATATATCCTGCCTAAAACATGTTTTCGCACCTGTAGCATAGAATGGCATGGTGACTCTGTGAAATCACCTTTCAGGATGAGTGAACAAAATGATGCTGACACTTTTCATGAGGTGGAGTCATAAGAATGCTACACTGAAAATTTGGTGTGAAAATGTTAACAAACAACCAAGTTACAAGCATGCACTTAAATAACAAACGCAGGCTCGTACCTTTGGTACTTTTAAATATTTTGACATCAAATTTTTATCATAGCCATCTCTTCACTGCACCTCATGAATGTGGCAGCTGTTATTTTCAAGATCCTGGGCAAAATATTTTTTTTGCATCCCAAAAGGTGTTTTCGCAGCCATTGCATGAAAGTACCTTTCAGACAGGAGTTGAAATTGTACTCTTCCTTTATTCTTGAGGTGGCATAATAAGATGGCTATGTTGTAAATGTGGTGTAAAAATATAAAAAAAACAATGAAGTTATGAACCCGTGTTGAAGTTTGTCAACATCGGCTCATAATGACCCCCCCCCACCCCAATGCACTAGTACACAACGGCAAGCTTATTGAGAAATGCTTGTATTTGTTAACTGCACTTTTCCCTTAAGTACAGTGTAGACACAGTCCCCTTCTACTGCACAGTTAACAGTCCTAATGGGAACCTTGAGAGGGTTTTCTAGCACTATAACTAAATTGTTCTACGTGCAAAAATGCAGTCCTCTTTATCATTATTAACATTTCATTTTTGTGAAATTGATATTAGAGCAACCTGTCATTATTTTTATTTTTTTTGTGCAGTGACAAAAGTGTTTGTAAAACAACTGCTTTGTTTGTTTTACCAACTGGGGCTCACAGACTGTAATGGCAAAGAAATAAAGTGAACAGGGATCATTTGTTTTTTTTGTACATTCTTTGTATCCTCCTACACACTGGACCACCAGACTCTCTCCAGTGGGGCACATGACCAACCCAGTCCCACCTACCTGAAATCCCCAGCCCTACTTACCAGGTGGGGGAAGACCTCCCTCGCTCACTCCTGGTCCATTGATCCCCTGGATTTAAGCTCCCCAGGGTGGGACTGCCAACTCCTTACTGGCGACCCTTCTGTAAATCTAGTGTGCAGCCAGGATTCACAAAGGGAGCACCCGAGGCAGGCCAGAGGATCCGGTGCTGGGCATGGTGATTGGTCCCTGGTACCACCTTTACCTACTGCTGGTTCAGGGGTTTTCCCTTGTTTCTATGCTTCCCTGAGCATGGACATGCAATGATGCCCTGCAAGCAATGGGCCTGTTCCTGACCCCATGTGTAAGGCAGCTGCCGATGCTCCCCCCATGTAAGCATGCTACATGGTGTGACAACTCCCAGCCACTGCCAGGAGCTGCTCGAGCAGCAGCAAGTGACCCAACTCTCCCCCAGAAAAGGAGAGCAGTCTTTTGGATGCTCAATGCTTTCCAGTCTCCTGCCAACCCCCGATGGCCCAGGCTCATTCCCGAACCCAGGTCGCCAGCGTGGTACAAGGTGTGGCATCCAGCGCCTCAACCCTCAGTGCCACTGGGCTGGCTGAACAGGGATAATTTAAAGTTAATTTCGGTGAAAGACAGAAACATCACGAGATCCACATCTGGAAGTCAGTCCAGATTTTTGAACTCCCAAATATTACTACCACCCCCAACCAAGTCCCCTATTTCAGAAGTCATTATTGTGAGGTCATTTTTTAAATGGTACAAATTCAATATTATTGATATAGTGCCCTTGGATTCAGAAACATGTTGCTGACTTTCACTGCAACCAGACTGGATGTCACCCAGGATTCTTTTTTCCCTTTTGGGAGGCCAGTACTTCACATCACCTTTCTTCCTTTATTTTGCAATGCATTTATCTTATTTTTGAAACTAATCCATTTGCAAAATGGAGTTTACTATAGCACAGAATGTGACTTGAGCTCAAAATACAGTAAAAGCCTTTCAGGGGTCAGTCTTTGTTCTCTAGGACCTGGAATTCCTTATGCAGTTGTGGGAGGGGAGATGATGAGGGAAGTGTTTTACTCTTTTTTTCCCTTTATGGGGGGAGGGTTATTTGCTACCAGATGTTCATTGTAAAACACATGGCTTCCTTCAGATTAGACCCCCATGCAGTAAGAACCTATTTTCATTTCAGTCATCTTAATGGTTTTGTTTTTATTTAAATCATAAATGTGTACGTTTTTAATACAAAAACGCAAAGTACCAGTAAAGAATCAGTGAACTCTTCCCAACTGCAGTTCATTAAACTGCACTGTATGATGTTTCCATCAATCAACGTTTATTGGAAGGCAAATTGAAAGCAAGGCCTCTCTTTTTCAGAGATATCAACAGTACACGACACTGGATGAGGCAGGTGAACCAAGGCAAGCTGACTGCAGGGAGAGTACCAGAGGTGTAGAGGAAAGATAGATGGGGGGGGGCAACCAAGGGAACCATTCCTGAGGCAACAAAGTCATGCACAAGAATTGTTAAAAGGTGAAGCAGGTACAAGAGACCAACTGGGTTCTTGGAAGATGTCAGAGAAGCAGTGAGGGCCATGAAAAATTATTTCTCCAAGTACGAGGAAAAGCGGGGAGGAGGACGAAGGGGGAGAGCAAAGAGGAATGTCAGGGAGGCAAAGGCAGGCACAGGGCTATGTGTTGCAGAGGGTGTTAGTGGTTGGGAAAAACAATTCTTCAGATACATATTAAGGAAAAAAGGAACACATGAGTGCTTATTATTAGGCTGCAAGAGGGGGAGGGACAAAAAGCAGCCATCGTGAAAAATGAATTTTGCTCTTCCGTCACAGCAGAAGACTGCCAGCCCCTGCCTGAAAGTGGCATCAAAGCAGCTATCAGGGACATTCCTGAAATGAAACAACCAGTATTTATCAGAGAAAGGATCCAGAAGGGGCTTGAACCCCTACAGGTACAGAATGTCACAGGGCAGTATGGCATCCACCCAAGGGTGCTTAAAGAATTGGCTGCAGAACTGACTTAACCACTATTAGTATATTTTTTGAGACTCTCCCTCTCAGCAACCCGCCCCCCCCACAAAAAAAATTACAGTGACACTGGGGGTTCCCAATCACCCAGAGTCACAAACAAATCCTCGATTCATTTTTCTTTTTTATTTCCTGTAAAAATAAAACTATCCATTGATGTCTTTTGTGTCATTTTTGCGCCCCCCGCCAACCCATGGGGGGTTCCAGTGCCCTCATCTTCTCTGAACCGCAGACACATCTTCACCCTTCAAAGCCAGATCATGAATTGAGGAAACAGGTATGCACTTCAGTGTATTTCAACTGGAATTTGAACTTGGTGGCATAACTTGTTCTTTCTGCTGGGAACTGTAGTCCTGCCAATTAGTGCATACCAACAGCAATTCCAACGACGAACTCAGGCATTGACAAATGCTTGTTTGTTTTAATCACTACCAAGTTTTTTTGAATACCACATTATCATGTTTAATAATTAATGTAGATTTTGAATTTATTATTTGAAAAGAAAGCACTCTAATGTGATATCATCAAGTGGGGACTATAAGAATGGTGTAACGTCTCCTTAATGTTGCCCCCTCATGAAGCTTTGATGAAAGGTGAAACACTGGGGTAGCAGCCTTTGAACGACTGGCAGTAAACTGTATGTAATGTTTGTGACACTTGGCCAGCTGGTTATGATTATTGTATGCCATTTGTAATATAAAAATATAATATGTGATTGTCTCACATAAGACAGCATGTGCTTTGTGCTTCCATGGGTGCCCCCCCCCCCCCACAGGTTTCAGTGAAGCTACATATATTACACTGACAGGAGATCTCTGTAATGTAATTAACTTCCTTGAGGAATTGCATTTTATGGCTGTTTTATGACCTGGGAAACTAAAATATACATTTTATGACTTCAGAAACTGGACATAATTAAGCTGATTCCTGCCTGATATCTCACACTTAGGTGAGGGATTGCAGGGTTGTAAAACTTCAAGGGAACTGGTGGATCAAAATACTCATAATTTGAGAACTGAGTTTTTGCTGATGTCACCTTATTTAATATACCTCCTGATAGGACATCCTGTTTGTATTTTTTTTATATTCTAAAAGGAGGAGCTAGATGATGCACAGAAGGGGAGTGGAGAGATACAGTTTAAACTATACTGTGTCTAAACTGTTTAGTCATTCCATCTTGGGACTCTAGAAAGACACACAGCTCTTTGACAAGGCACTTAAAGAGATAATACATTAGATAGAAAAAGTCTAAATGTATTGTGGTAGGAGTTTTTGTTTTGTTCTTTTCCTTGTTTTCTTTTAAGTGATTGAATGCTCTTTGATATATTGTTCTGTGTTTAAATGTTCCATATTTTTATCATCTTTTAGTAAAGTACCAATTATTTGAAAGACTGCTGGGTGTGTCTTCCAAATTCTTTTTGCATGTAATGAATATGTGGTTTAAGTTTGACAGCTGTTCTGGAGAGCTTGATGGTATTACCAAACTGGGAAAAAGTAAGAATATACCTAAGGTCTCTTATAGAGTTTTAAAGGTTCATTTAAGAAGCCTGGCTTGGTGTCCCTGGTGAAAGATTGTACCGAAATCACCCGAAGAGGGTACATATCTGTGCCTGTACATTGGGTACGCTAGCATAAGGTTCACAGTTTGATTTCCTGCAGAACTTGAGATTAAAGGTGATTCAGACCCAGAAGCAGACAGGAGGGTTACCCTGTCTGTTACCTGTTCACATTACTGCACTCAGAGGTTGGCACTGTGGGAGCAGAGGGCCTGACCTGTGGAGTGCATTTGTGACAATGTTTAGAGCTGTTGCTCAATACATTTTAGATTTAGAGCATAAAGGAATGTCTATTTGTTCTTTTCACTAAAGTGCAGCTATTTACTGAAGCACTTTAAACATGGGCACATCTCAGAGCGACAGAAATGGTAGAGAACAGGAGACATGGAAGAACATGCCTACAAGAAAGAAAAGGTCTGCATCAAAATTCAGCAGCTAGATTTTGAGTGAAATGACACAGCAGCTCAAATGAGGCACAGTCTTATGTTGTGTCAGTACTGGGAGTTTGTGAGTTTTTCTGGCCCTGTAAAAATTGGTCTTTATGCTGAATAATAAAACAAAATTATTCTGGCTTTAAGTTTGACAGAGATTAGAAGCTTTTGTTTAGGTGAATATACAAGAATCATCCTTTATTGCATGTTTCTAATGCAAAATTGTTTTTGTGGTGAATTGTTTATGTGAAACTCGGTATTGCATTAAAAAATATTTATAGCTGGCCCATCAGTACTGCAGTTGGATTTCTGCTTTCAATGCAGGTGACCCAGGTTCAGAAATGGACCCGGGGCACCAGAGGGCTGGCCAGATGGAGAAGGCTTGAGCGTCTGTTGACTGCTCACCTTCTCCCAGGGGAAGGGGAGGATATGACCTGGTGCTTGCTGACTCCTGGCAGATGTCAGGGGAACAACAACTCATTGGGTCCCGCTGACTAGGCAGCATGGCAAATGTCGAGGAGAAAATGGGAAAATTGCTCCCTGGTCAGCTGGATGATGGTCGCCAGCTCCCGCTGCAACAGAAGCCCTGGGACATCCCAAGACCATGTCAGCAGCATCCAGGCCAAGACTGAGTGCATTGGCCCCCACCGGTGCCTTCTCCCTAAAAGAGGGGGACCCATCCAACAAAGGGTTACACCAGGTTATCTAGGGAGCTGCAATGTGGGATGGTGGTGGTGGCTGGTGCCGGGGCAGGGTGCCAGCAGGGTCCCTAAATGGCCTAAAGGAGTGGCTGGCCAGGGAGCCAGGGAGGGGCAAAAAAAAAAATATATACAGTATATATACACATATATACATTTTTTTCTACTTTGCTTATCACTCAGGTGACAGGTGGAGATGTACCACCCACCCAGCATCTCCCCCATGTTGCCCAGACTCAGAGGCCGGCAGCTTGCACCCTGCGATGGGGCTCCCCAAAGGGAGATATCGAGATCCACCTGATGCCCCAGTTGAGGCTTACACCTGGGGTGTCATTAGTGTGGGGTCCAGGGGCAATATATAAAAACTGGCCCAAGGGTTTTCCACTTCTTGTTTTCCCCTGGAGGTGTGGACATGCAAAGACATTATCATGGGACATGCGCGCTCCCACACACATCCCATAGATGTCCACTGTTGCCTTCACCCCTCAGTGTGTGGTCTCAGCTGGCATACACCCAGTCTCCACTGGGTGTCACTCAAGTGCTGGGAATCCACAACTGGAGGAGGAGAGCTGTCTGCAGGATGCTCATCCTGCCTCCCCCAGGCTGCCCCTCTGATGCTCCGGGCTCATTCCCAAATGTGGGTCACCAGCATTGCAGGTGGTAGCGCTACCACTGTGCTAGTAGGCTGGCCTGCATTAATAAATATTGTCTGTCACTGGCCCACTGGTGTAGCAGCAAGATGCCCATCTGTGGCACCAACATCCTGGGTTTGGGACAGACTCTGGAGTCAGAGAGCTGGCCAGGGGAGAAGGACTGAACATCCCACAAACTGTTCTTCTTCTCTGGGGGGAAGAGTGTCCAGTGCAATATGGACCTCTGGCAGAGGCTGGTGGTACCACCACAGCCGGCGCCACATGTAATGGGGGTGGGGTGGACATTGGTGTCATTGCATGTCCCTGCCCCAGGGCAAAATCAACAAAAATCTATTGCTGGTCACTAAGGATGGCCCTCGCCTCTGCCGATGCTTCCGCCACAGTACAAAGTCCTCTGGAGGGGTCCTGCTACCATGACCCTGACCTGGGGGGCAAGCCAGAGCTTCACGACTGTGTTTCCTGGGAGGTGGCACCTGCCCCATGGCTTTGCCAGGAGGGAAGCCTGGGGATGAGGTGGAGTGGCAAGCAGAGCAGGGGACCAGAACCTCCTAGCCAGTGAGGAAAAAATAAATAAATATTGCCTGTCTCTCTATATGGTTCTCCTCTGACCAATATTGTTCAGTATATTAATAAGTGACCTTGAGGTGAGCACCAGTAGCTCACTTGCTAAGTTTGCCAATGATGCAAAAATGGGAAGAGTAATTGTCCCGTAGGAGGAGATAAATAAGATACAGAGAGACTGGACATGCTGGGGGGTGGTGAGGGCAATTGTGAGCAGAGAGATGGAAAACAACTTCAACATGGAGAAATGCAAAATCATGCACATTGGAAAAAAGAATTTAAAGGCTAAATATTGTCTAAATGATTCAGCGATTACCAAATATCAACAGAAAAAGTACCTGGGTGTACTGATAAGCAGCATATTCGAAAGGGAGCAACAGTGTTTGATGGCAACTAACCAGACATACAGAATCCTGTACAGTTTCATGCAAAAGGGCAAATTTTATTCAGAAAGGCATCATACTTCAGGGGTGAGAAAACAAACGACCCCCACCAGCATTTCACAGAACATCACCTCTGCTTCCTCTTTATGAGTTATGGAGCCTAGTAGCATCAGTTCAGTGGAAGCCTGCAAAGAAGATTTCTGTGCAGGACTTCTACACAACTGATGTCACTTGGTTCTGGAACTATGCATTTAAAACATAATTGTAAAATGGGTTTAAAAATCGTGAAACTTGACTGGCTGAAGGCCATCTTTACCAGTGCTGTTTTCTCTGCACAACAGCCCTGGATAATGATCCAGCAGCCTCTTTACACTAAACTCAATACGACACACATCCTTGATTGCCATTACAAACATGGCTGTCACTTTACACACTGAAAAACATCAACTAGGCCCTAAACATAAAACTGCTTCAAATTTACAAAATAACAATTAAATGTTAGAAAATGGGCTTTTTATTTCCTGGCATCTGATTGGCTTGTACCCCTGCCGGGGGGCACATTAACTTTCAATAGATGCCCAGGAAATAAAAAGTACCAGCCTGTCATGCCCCCTCACCCACTAAAGAATCATAGTGCCCACCCTGCTCCCTAATTGGCTAAAAGCCCCTCATTTGAATTTTAAATGCCGCCATATTTCTCTCTCACTTAACGAGAGATACTGTCCCCCCAATACCAGCTCCTGACTCCAGGCACATAATCTCAGCTGGATTCCCTTTATAACTACTTTGTTTAAATTCTATTTCATTACACAACCTGTTCCATGAGAGCCGATGGCGCTCTCTCTCTCTCTCTCCTTCCCACTCTAGCCAGCTGCCCGGCTATCCGCTCGCTCACTTCCAAAAGTTATGCTGCCCCCCATCCAGCCAGTTAGTCAAGTACCCCCCAAGTCTGCCTTTCCTTTTAAGAATTTGAAAGTAACAGCCACAAATACAAAAAAAGGACAACAAAATAGAAGCTGTCAGACTAATCGACTGCGTAACCACCGATGTCATTGCGATGTTTTATACAGTGCGAGACACTCACAGCAGTTAAACGAGAATTGCTGCTTCCAGGACCTCCTCAAGATTACAAAAGCACTAACAAACATAAAGTTCCTAGATTTTACCGACGGTCACCAACCAAAACCTTTCCTATATTCAAATGTTACCAGGGTGCACGGATAACCGCAGCTGCAGATTGGCCACTTCAGTAGTGGATTTCCTCGATCAAATAAAGGTGAAACAAAAACTCCGGAGTGTCTCTTGACTTCTGCTGTTAGAAGTGTCTGTGTGTGGGGGGCAGCAGATGATTGCCAGCGCTGTTTCATGCCTATCTCAATGACAAGCAAACACATGGGGGCAATGTGTGTGTGTGACCATGAAAATACAGGCGGAGGAACTATTTTATTAAAAACTCAGTTTGAACTAGTTTTGAAAGGACATTTTTAATTAAGTATTTTTTCACGGTGTCCATTTCTAAGCACAATAATACCCACTCCAGGGTGGGCGGTATAGGCAATACCGGACCTTCCAGGGGCTATAGGCCCTCCACCTCTGCCTGCGCCTCATTATGCCCTGGGTGTCCGGCATTGCCCAATACCGCCCACCCTGTCTGGAATTTTTGCTTGCTTATTTGCCCTCATAATTCTCTTCTTACACATATGCATAAATTTTTTTTAAATGAAGTACTATAATACTTACAATTTTATTTTCTGGTGTTTCTTTGCTGACCACAAACAGTCCCCCTCCAATCCTCACTTGCTTACTAGGAAAATCTCTGCTGTTTAACCTGCTACAGATAAAACAAAAGAAAAAATTACTCACCTTAGTAATGTTGTTTCTTCTAATGGAGTCTTTCTATATTATGACATATGCAGTGAGTCCCAACCTTCGAACTGCTCCGGAGGTGAAAGAGTTAACTTTCCATGCCAGGCATGGAATGCTGAGCTTGAGCTCGGTTGAAAACTCTGTCTGTTGTTCTTCAAACTCAAACTGTCAGATCTTTATGAACTAAACTCACTAAGGTCCTGTGTGGAAGCTGTAAACCTACACTAGCCAACTGGCTACTAAATATAAGAAACACATTTTTTGGTCCCAAAACAAAGAATCAAGTCAGGAGACCCAAAAAATGAAAAACACAACACCCAGTCACCCCAAAAAAGGGAAGGGTGAAAAAACAAGGTGGGCATCTACTAAGTGCCAACACTGCACTGCCCACCCACATCCCAAAACAGAGGTTCTGAGAGGGGCAGTAGGGGAGGTCATAATATAGCAAGACTCATTAGAAGAAACAACATTACTAAGGTGAGTATTTTTTTCTTCAAACAACATGAAGTCTTGCTATATTATGACATATGCAGACTACACAGCAGTACCTCCATGGAGGAGGGACAGAACCTACTTAGGAAATAGGCTCTGAAGCACAGCTGTGCCAAACTGAGCATCACTCCGAGCTTGGGTGTCCAGAGAGTAATGCTTGGTAAAAGTGTGAACTGTTTTCCAGGTAGCTGCTTGACAAATCTCTAGAATGGGGATGTCCCTGGCAGCAGCCAGGGAAGCAGCTGTACCTCTAGTAGAGTGAGCCCTCAGGCCTGAGGGAGGAACCTTACCCAGCTTTTCATAACAGAATTGGATACAAGAGACAATCCACCTGGCAATGGATCGTTTAGTGGCAGGTTTCCCTTTACCAACCTCACTATAAGTGAGGAACAATTGGAGGGAGTCAAACCTGTGACCCCTAGTACGCTCTATGTAGTAACTAAGGGCTCTTTTGACATCTAAACTGTGCAGCCTCCTCTCACCAGAGGAGCAATGGTCAGTGAAGTACACTGGAAGAGAAATAGATTGATTAAGGTGGAAATCTGAAACCACCTTAGGCAATAACTTCCTGCTAGTCCTGAGGACCACCTTATCTCTATGAAAGGAGATAAAATCAGGCTCCACTGACAAAGCCTGTAATTCACTTATGCGTCTGGCAGAAGTGATGGCTACCAGAAACACAGTCTTCCAAGTCAAATACTTAAGCTCTGCTGAAGACAAGGGCTCAAAGGAGGTTGCATAAGCTGAGCAATGCAAACATTAAGATCCCAGGCAGGGCAGGGTCCCTGAATGGAGGGTTGGTGTGAAGCAATCCCTTAAAAAACTTAGAGAATACAGGATGAGCTGAAAGAGAAGAGGGTTTACCTGCTGAAATGAAAGCAGATACAGCTGCCAAATGCACCTTTAGGGTAGCCCCAAAGTGTTCAAATGGACCATATAATCCAGGACTGTGGGTAAATCAGCAGATTCTGGGGAAATATGCTTCCCAGGGCACCATATGGAAAACCTCTTCCATTTGGAATTGTAAGTAGCTCTGGTGGAAGGCTTCCTAGAAGCCTTCAATATATCCATTACACCTTGGGAGAGGTGTAGATCAGCAAATTCTAACTCTTCAAGAGCCAGGCCTTGAGATTGAGAGATTTGAGGTTCGGGTACCAAACCCTTCCCTGAGCACAGGTTAACAGATTGTGATTCCTGGGAAGACACAGGGGAAGATGGACTGCTAAGGACAGTAGGAGTGGATACCAGGGTTGTCTGTCCCAATCTGGAGCAATCAGAATCACTTTGCAGGATTGAGATCTGATTTTGACTAACACTTTGAACAGGAGAGGGAAGGGGAGGAAGCATAGAGAAACTTCCCTTCCCAATTGAGAACTAAGGCATCCAGAGGGACTGAGCCCAACACTGGGGGCCTGCAGCAAAAAAGGGGAAGTTGGTGATTGTCTGGGGCTGCAAAAGGATCTAACTGCGGGGTGCCCCACCTGGCAAATATTACCTCAGGACCAGGGGATTCAGTGACCATTCGTGATGGCCCTGGGAAATCCTGCTGAGACCATCTGCCAGGACATTGTCCTTGCCTGGGAGGTGAACTGCCGAGGGAGGTGTTCAGGGAGTAAGCCAGAGACCACAACTTCATTGCTTCGGTGCACAAGGCCGTAGACCGAGTGCCTCCTGCTTGTTGATGTACCACATTGTAGTGGTGTTGTCTGTTCTGACCTGTACAACTTTGTTCTGAACAGATTTGGAAAAGCTTGAAGTGCTAGAAAACTGCTCTGAGCTCCAACAGGTTGATGGGAGCAGAGAATCCTGAGGGGACCAAAGTCCCTGGGTAGTGAGGTCGCCCATGTAAGCTCCCCACCCCAAGAGGGATGCATCTGTAGTAAGGATTAAAGAGTGAGACTGAGTGACAAAGGGAACCCCTTGTCTCAGATTGCTCTGATCCTGCCACCATAGCAGGGCTTGGATCAGGGTTCGAGTCACTGGGATCAATTTGGTTACAGGGTCCTTTCTTTGAGACCAAAAGGCTCTCAAATGGAACTGGATGTCCCTCATCTGAAATCTGGCTCCTTGCACTACTGCTGTAGAAGCAGCCATGTGCCCTAGGATCTGCAGAAAATGCCTTGCTGGTCGAGAGACCTGCAGGGTGAATGAGGAGGCCAGAGAGACCAGGGTCCTTGCCCTGTCCAAAGGAAGGAAGGCTCTGGCTTCCTCTGTGTTCAGTTCTGCGCCTATGAAGGTGAGGAGCTGGACAGGCTCTAGGACTGACTTTGGAAGATTCAGAAGGAAACCTAGAGAGGAAAGCAGTTGCTGAGTTATCTGAAGATGTAACTTGACTTGGTCTGGAGACTGGCCTACTATGAGCCAGTCGTCCAGGTAAGGGAAGATGGCAATTTTTTGCCTTCTTAGGTAGGCAACTGCTACTGCCAGGCATTTTGTGAATACCCTTGGAGCAGAGGTAAGGCCAAAGAGTATTGCTCTGAACTGGTAATGACCTGAGGGCAGCTCGAACCTGAGGTACTTTCGATGGGAGCTTCTGATGAGAATATGAAAGTAGGCATCCTTGAGGTCCAGGGACGCTAGCCAGTCCCCTGGCCTTAAAGAGGGTAGAATAATTCCCAGAGTCACAATTTTGAATTTTGGTTTTAAAAGGTGCTTGTTTAAGTATCTGAGATCCAGGATGGGCCGCCATTCTCCTGTCTTTTTTGGGATAAGGAAGTACCTGGAGTACAATCCTTTGCCCTGGTGTAGGGATGGAACCCTTTCCACGGCTATGAGAGCCAGGAGGGTACAGACTTCTGCCTCTAGGGCAAGTGCCTCTGATGGATTTGCAGGTGGAAAGGATCTGGTTCTCATCTTTGGAAATTTTTAGAAGCTGAGAACCAGTCCCGGGCTTACTACTTCCAGAACCCACTTGTCTGATGTCAGAGACTTCCAGTCCTGGACAAAGTAAGCCAGCCTGCCCCCTACAGGTAATTGAGAATCGGCCCTGGCCACCCCATCAGGGTGCCTGCTTGGCAGGGGCTTTAGGCTGAGGGCTGGAAGCAGGCCTGCTTGTACCCCGTCTGCCTCTCCCTCTAAAGAACCCCCTCTGGGTGTAAGCTGAAGAGGAATCCTGGGCTTGGTAAAAAGGCTTATGAAAAGGCCTGCCCCTGCCCCTGGAAGGCTGCCTTTGAGGAGTGGCCTGCCTTTCCTTGGCCTGTTCACTCCTATAGGTGGTCCTATACTCATCTATTTTCTTCATGTAATTCTCTGTCTGCTCCCCAAACAGAGAATTACCCACAACAGGAAAATCCATGGCCTTAGTCTGGGTACCCTGTGACAGGCTAGTACATCTGAGCCAAGCCATTCTGCGAAGTGCCACAGATATAGCCATGACTCTTGATGACACATCATTAGAGTCCACTGCAGCATGGAATTGCACCTTAGATGCCTCAATACCATCAGCAGCCACCTGCTCCAGCTCCTTGGCAAGCTGGCTAGGGACCTGCTTTGCTAGAGCCATAACAGTATCCCATCTGGATTTCTGGTATCTAGCAACATAAGCCATATAATTTGCCTGTCTGATTCCCAAGGATGCTGCCATGTACTGTTTCTTTGCCATGGCATCAATCCTCCTGGAGTCCTTGTCAGGGGGGTGTGAGGCCAAGGGAATATTTGCCTTGGCACAGGCTGCAGCCTGCACTACCCCAACATGGCTGCATTATTGTGTAAGGAACTCCATATCAGAACCTGACAATGTGTACCTCTTGTCCATTCTCTTATCAACAGGAGGTATAGTGTGAGGAGTTTTTAGAATTTTTACTGTCTGTTTCCCAAAAAATTTGTGCAAAGGAATAGACAGTCTCCTGGACTCTGGGATATCCATCATTTCCACATAGTCAGTTTCCTCTTGATCATCCACAGCTTCCTCCATAGGGAGCTGGAGGGTTTCAGCCACTTTTTTATAAAACATAAAATGAGAAGGGGACTCAGAAAGCCTAGGCGGAGACACTCCTGAAGGTCTGTCTGGGGAGATGTCCGGTTCAATGGGCACATTCAGACTTTCAAATCCACATTCACTCTCCTCATACTCCTCTTCCCTCCTCCGGTTCATAAATTCTCCTCTAAATCATACTCTTGAACCGGTGGAACCGCCGAACCATACTCTACCTGATGGTGCCGTTCTGGTCGGAACCGGGAAAGCGACTGGACAATTTTAATTGCTTTGGCTATTTCTTCAGCAGTTGGAGAGGAAAGTTTTGGCTCCACACCAGCTGATTTCTTGTCCTTTTGCTGGAACCGACTCCTCCGAGTCGGCTCTCCTTTGCCCGAGGTGTCCTACTCTGGTCAGAGGGCATTCTCCGGTTCGTTGGAACCAACCGGCTGGCCATCCGGTCAGCGATTTTGGCCTCCCTTTCCTGTGCCTACCAACTCTCTTATCCAGGGTAGCTGCAGGAAAATGTTTCAAATCTGGCAGTCTGCATTGAGGTGGTCAAACCCCAGACAATAAACACAGGTGGTGTGGGGGTCAGCCTTGGCAAAGGCTTCCCCACAGACACTGCAGTGTTGAAACCCAGTGGGCCCAGTTTTTCTTTTGGGTTTCTCAGATATAGTGCCAGTCCTAACCAAACTTGCCCGTTTATGGCAATCCGCCAAGCTAGACCCTCTTATCGGTTCCCAACCGTGTCACGGGTCATGGAAAAAACCGTAATAGAATCCGTTTTTTTTAGAACCGATAAGAACCAGTAACCACACTCTAAAAGACAGATTAATATATTTCAAAACAACCTGATCGGTTCAAACCAAACCAATAACCGTTTACAAGTTCCACACAGAAGAATTAAATGTATAAGCTATCTAGAACTTACAATACCACAGACAGAGCTTGAACCAACCGGTTGCGGTTTAATTTCGGTCAAAAAACTGAGAAAATAATACTTTAACCGACAAAATGAACCGAGCAGAAGGAGAAAATCTCTGGAGCGACTGTTCAGTGAGGCGGAGTAAAGAATCTGACAGTTTGAGTTTGAAGAACAACAGACAGAGTTTTCAACCGAGCTCGAGCTCAGCGTTCCATGCCTGGCATGGAAAGTTAACTCTTTCACCTCTGGAGCAGTTCGAAGGTTGGGACTCACTGCATATGTCATAATATAGCAAGACTTCATGTTGTTTGAAACCCTGGTTCCATCTGAGGCCTTCTGTTGAGTAGCTGTGGAGATGAACATTCTGTCACTAGAACCGAGCAGAGATTTGAATTCTTGTATTCCATCCATAATAAACATTCCACCTCTTGAATGTAGGAAAGACACAAAAGAAACAAGGTGGAGAAAAGGGAAGGAACAGTATAAAGAAGAAGAAAGAAAGGTGAGAAAACAGGTAAATTGGGGGAGGGTTGGGGAAATACAGGGTTTAAGAGCTAATTAAAAATAAATGTATTTTGTTGTGCATATTTGAGCCTGAGATGACATGTCAATGTAGGAATGTGCTAGGACTGTTTTGCTAGGGTGGATGGACATTTTATAAAAAAAAAAAAAAAAAAGTAAAAAGAATGTTTTTATTTTTTTAATTTTGTGCATATTTTCACCCCCCTCAAAAAAAATCTTGTACCCATTTTATAATCGCAATAAGACACCCAGTGTGTGCTTCGTGGTGGGATAATGGCACTTCTCAGATGGTTGAAGGCACTTAATGATGCCTCGTGCCTCACAACACACTTGAGGTGTGCCGTTATCCCACCACAGTGTACACCCCGTCAAGTCTTATTACTTGAATACTGGGTGGAAAAAAGGTTGCTTTAACAGAGGAGCATAAATAAGGAAAAGTAGGAGTATTTCAAAACAAACATACGTACAAAAGATACACTGGCCTGTCCCTAGATCTTCAATGGATTCCATGGAACTTACCATGGAAACTGATCTTGGAAACCATGGAGTATTTGGACATATTTTCACGGATTTCCATGAAAATTAAAATGAAATTTACAAGGTTTTCCATAGATTCTGTGATTAAATTCTATACACCTAGTAGTTCTTTACTTCGTTTGCATGGAAACATATGCTTTTCATGAAATTCAGTGCTATTTTTGTTGTTCTGTGCTTTCCATGCCCTTTTCCATGGAACATGCTGGTGGAAAATATGAAAAACCTTGTAAAGTCGATCGTTATGTCCACAGAAACTGTGAAAATGTGTCTAAACGCTTCATGGTTCCAAAATCTTTTTTCCATGATACAGTCAAATGTGGACAAGCCATGGAAAAACATTTTAGAAACCATGGAGCATTTAGACACATTTTCATGTTTTCTGGGTCACACTTGGAAACAAGCTTTAGCTCAGTGTGCCTTTCCCACTCACCAGTTTCAAATAAATAAGTAAATAAATGGTTTATGTTCTCTTTAATAATACATTGTAATAGCAATCAGACTAGACAAATAACTAAAGTATTTTACCAGCTGTCTGACCCAAGTGAAAAATAAACAGTGTTATTGACCCACTGGGTCAATAACACCATTTATTTCTCACTTGCCTCCGTCATCATCTCTTTTAAAATGTCAGTCGCTCTGACTGACATGCTAATATAGCTATTCCCATGATGAAGTCCCCACCCAATTGCAGCCAATAACTATCCTCCATTTCAACTCAAAATCCTGCTTTCATCGCCATCTTGTTTCCCCACTTCGCTGCACTGTTTATCAAGCGTATTAAAAGCAGCAATTTTTAATACCATGATGTTCTGCCAGGAGCTTCTCTTCCCATCCAAGGCATCTCTTTTGTTTTTCTACCCCTATGCTGTTTTTTTTAAAACATGACAGGCTGGTGTCAATTTGCAATCACTCATGGTCTCAACAAATGGGACAGTTATAGTTTGCGCTCACTTGTAAGTCAGGCGGTTGAGACCGGCCGGCCACATTTTGTGCTTTTTTGACACCGCGCACAGAAAAGAAGGGAAACACTCAGTGCCAAGAAGTGTAAGAAGCAAGAAAAAGGTAATTTTCTGTATGAGTTAGGTGAAGAAAATGCAATCCTTTCATTCAGTGTGTTGGGGGGCAGAACTTTTGGCAAGTGGAAACTCGAGTCTACAGAATATTGTTGGGGGGAGCGACGATTAACTGGATAAAAACAAACAAACAAAACAAAGCCTGCTTTTGGGTAGGGCAACTCCAGTTTGTTGTTAGTGTGTCTCTGTATGTGTATGGGGGGGCATACATTGTATACACAGAACATACAATGGCCTGTGTTACAATATGTCATTTATTTCCACGAGTGAGGGAGCAGAACCATAACTCACGAGTGGTGAAGCAATCTGTGTGGCATATCATGAGTGAGATAATCCCTGGCTCCTCATTTTTCATTCAGGTGAACAAAGAATGAGGAGCCTGGGAGTATGCAAAAATAATTTAAACTGTCAAAAAGAATAATACAACATCCATAAAAAGGGAGATATGAACAACACACAGAGATAATACAATATGGAACAAAAAGAAAACTTGTGTAGACAAAATAGCCATAAAAAACACCTTCCATTCTGAGAAAGGGGTAGTTTGGACACCCCAAAACCTTGGTGGGCCTAGGGGTGCTTTTTGGCATGTACAGCAATAAACTTTTAATGCTTTAAGACATGTCTTGGTGAGTGGTCACTTGTGCCTATGAACCTCTGGTAGGTTTATTTAACAGCTCACTAAGGATTGGGGCAGTTCCAAAGGATTAGAGGGTGGTTGACATAGTTCCACTCCATAAGCGGGGTTGGGGGACAAGGAACAAGGAGGGAACTACCTGTCAGTCTTAACTCTATTGTAGAGAAGCTGATGGGGGCACCAGTCAAAGAGGACCTCGTGAACTACTTGGAATGCAATGGTCTCCAGTATAGTGAACAGCACAGGTTCATGACAGGGAGGTCCTGTTGGCTAACCTGATAGTTTTCTTTGACTGGGTGATGAGGGAACTGGATAGGGGCCATGCTGTGGATTTGCTCTACTTTGACTTCAGCAAGGCTTTCTATTCAATGCCCCACAGATGTTCGCTGAAGAAGATGGAGGATCTGGGTGTGACTGAGGTCCTATTAAACTAGGTAGGTAACTGGCTAAAGGAGAAGCAGCAAAGGTATGTGGTCAGTGGGATCATATCAGAAGAGAGGGAGGTCATGAGCAGGGTACCACAGGGATCTGTCATGTGTCTGGTCCTCTTCAATATGTTCGTCAGTGACATTGATGAGGGAATCCGGGGCAGGTTGTGTCTCTTCACAGATGACACTAAGCTTGGTGGGAGGGTGGATAGTGATGAGGGAATCACAGAAATGCAGAATGACTTACAAAAACTAGAAGGGTGGTCTAAGGTTCAATGCCAAAAAGTGGAAGGTAATGCACCTAGGAAAGAAGATCCCCAGGACAGAGTACTGGATAGATGAGGAGAAACTTACCACTACAGCTGAGGAACGGGACCTTGGAGTTATCATCAGTGACTCCCTCAAACAGTCAGGTCAGTGCAACAAGGCATATAGTAAATCGAGTAGGATGCTGGACTGTATCAGGTGGAGTATTGATAGCAGAAGGGAAGAGGTAATACTTCATCTATATAGATTCTTGATAAGGCCACACCTGCAATACTGTGCCCAATTCTAGAGCCCTCATCACAGTAAGGATAGGGACAGGAATGGAGATGGTGCAGTACAGGGAAGCAAAAATAATTAAAAGCTAACAGGGCAAGTCCTATGAGGGGTGCTTCAAGACACTGAACATGTACTCACTGAATACAAGAAGGGAGAGGGGAGATAGGATCCAGACTTTCAAGTTCCTAAAGGGAATTAACAAGGTAAACGTTGGGGAACTATTTATGTTGAATAACAATTCGTAGTTATGTGGACATGAGTGGAAACTGACAGGTGGGAGGTTCAGGAGGAAGTATTATCCTGCAGAAAGGGTGGTGGAGCCATGGAACAGTCATCCAGCTGACGTGGTGGGTGCTAAAACTGTTGATGGTTTCAAGCATAGTTGGGACAGAATGAAGAGTACAGTGTGGGCTCAGGGTGGCAGAAACTGGGAGGAGACTGATGAAAAGGATGGGGAGGGCTAGGACCCTGGATGGACAGTAAGTCTCAGGGTTAAATAGGAAACACAGGCAGAATGGACCATTAGTATTTTTCTGCCATCATTGTCTCTGTTTCTGCTGGTGCTGGTGGAGGAGCTCAGTGCACTCGGGGGGGGGGACAATGGAAATATGTACTGATGACCCATTTAGTGTCAAGTATTGCTTTTAGCTGTACATGTTTGTCAAGCAGATGTTGCACCACCAGATTCAGTACATGGGCAAAACAAGGTACATGGCAGAAATCCCCCATCATTCATAGCTTCAGCATATTACTTGCACTGTCCATCATGAAGATTCTTACCTTCAGATCACGAGTCCAAGTAAGAGAGGGAGGATATGATAGAGACTTTCAAGTTCCTGAAGAGAATAAACAAGGTGAATTGTGGGGAACTATTTAACAGGAGAACAGTGTTGAGAACCTGAGATCACAGGTGGAAACTACTGGGGGGGGGGTTAACAGAAACGTGAGGAAGTTCTGTTTTATGGAAAGGGTAGTGGAGTCGTGGAACAGTCTGACAGTGGAAGTGGTGGGCGTCAATACTGTAAATGGCTTCATGCATGGCTGGGACAGAGTGAAGGGTTTGGTGTTTGCTCAAGTCAGTAGCAGTAGGGAGGGGTGCAGGATGGTGAACTGGGAGGGATAAAATCCTGTATGAACAATAGCTCCCAGGGCAAATAGGGAACTCTGAGCAGACGAGATGGATCATTAATCTTTTTCTGCTGTCATTGTCTATGTTTCTGTGTTTCTGATGGAGGGAACATCAGTTTCTGCTGTTCTTTCCCAATGTACCAGCGGCTACTCCATGCAAACGGAAGTCTCTTTTGGAGACTGAGATACAGTTAGCAGAGCTAATGTTCTAGCGCAGTTCCTTTTCCTAACCAGTTTGTAAGTAGAGTGGTCATAAAAGTGGTACATCTTCACAGATGCAAAGGCTGCATCCAAATTCTATGAAGGCTATTTAAGGGGGCCGGTCACGAAGATGGAAGATGACACAGAGGAGGAGGCTTGCCCTTACAAAAATGAAATACATTTTAAAATATATTATTAAAAATATATTTACAAATGGTAAAATATATACCAATCTACATGTTTAGTAATATATTGTAATGTATTGGAAAATCAATATATTTCTGTATATTTTAAAATTTGCAAATATATTGCAATTTGCTGTAAATGTACACAATATTGCCACTTTAGTATACTATGTATGGTGTAAAATATATTGCTTAAATTCCAAATATATTGAAATAAGGATGGTAAACATATGTTATTGGTATATTGCCAACATATGTATAAATGTATTTTTTTTACAATTCAAATGTTTCCTATATTTACAAAGATATGTAATATACATGTGTAATAGATACTAATATAACTACTTACTGTACTTACCCAGACCAAAAAAATAGGAATTATTTAATATACCTTTATCTGTACAACTGGAGTTCATTTTGTTAGTAACTAGGGAGATATTTGAATTGAAATTGTTTCATAGTGCAGCTTTAACTCAAACAGACATTTTACACTTTTATACTTAGACTTACCTAACAAGCTCATGCTTATTAAAGGCTCATATCAGTATTTATATCACCCTATTTTGTTTCACTTTTGGGTCAGGGTGAGATCCTACATGCACTTGCTTTATAACTTGTACCTTTCCTTTCAGTCTGTAAGCTAATGTTATAAATTCAAAACTATTATAAAAGTAGAAAATATAATGATTTTGGCTGATAAACTATGTTTTTGAAATATGCAAATTAGTTATGCAAACATACACATGGGGCGAGACTAAGCATTTACAAAAAATATATGTAACATATACAGAAAATATATGCAACGTGTATAATAAATATATGCAACATGTATAAAATGTATGTAACATATATAAAAATATATGTAACATATACAAGGAACAGTATATATTTTGAAATATACTAATAATATATTTCAAGTAGTGTATTACTAAATAGATTGACATGCTCTCAGGCAATGCACAAGGCAGAAATACTTTATGATTATATGTTTATGAAATACATTGTTTAATGTATTTCATCAATTCAATGTATTGACATACTTAACATAATTTCCATTGTGTATTGAAACATATTTCATTTTTTTAATAAACATATTCTTTCAGTACATTTAGCATACATTAGATTATTTACAATTCCTTAAATTAGACATATAGTTTCAGTATATGCTGAAATTCACTGTATTATATTTCATTGAGTCAATGTATTTCTTAATATAGTGACATATATTTTTGCATACTATGAGTTAGAAATAGATTATGTCAGTATGTTTAAAAATATATTTTATAATATACTGTATTACATTGGGGCAATGTATTTCTCAGGGTATTGACATACATGGGTCACACCTGGAAACGAGCCTCGGCTCAGTGTGCCTTTCCCGGTCACCAACTTTTAAATAAAATAAATACATACATACATTAGCACATATTTTTCAATATATTGCAATATATTACATTTTCGTAAGGGTGACTCTGGACTAAAGCCCATTTACTGGCTGATTTGGGCATAAGTATTTGGTTTGGTGAACTGTTCCACCCCACACTCACACATGCAACTTGCAATGGGGATATATACTTTTTCTGACTTGTTTCTCAGCACGTAAGCTCATGTAGGCTAAATTTGTTGCAAATCTTAGCTGCCTCTTATTCATGTTAAACTTATACCACACAGGCAAAAGGGCAGTGTGGCCCATAAAATAACTGCACTTTGGCTGGCATTGTTCTTGTTAATCTCAAGACACTGCTGTTCAGTGATGTTTCCCATGCCTGTTTTGGTGTACATGATACTTCTGTTTCGCATCAAGCAGCACACTACATCATTTTCTAGTACTGCTATTTGTCTGAGAACACACTGTTAATAATTCTTTACTACTCCTGTAGACTCAGAACAGACCAGGAAAGGGTTACAGAAGAGGTGCTCATTGTTTTAATATCATCAGTACTTCATGATAGATTACTTCCATGGAGGGTAATAGATTCTTTTTTGTAATGCTGTCATTGCCCACAGCCAAGAATAAGACTTCACAGAGATACAGTGGGCAAAACAACAGGTCTCATATTAGAATTTTACTCTTTTAACAGAAACTCTCTGGTTCCTGTTCATCACAGTTTCCATGTTTAACCCAGGTTACCAGAAGGAGAGTGAGTCCCTAGCTTTTGGAATGAGGTGGCAACCCTAATAGCTCTGTTTATTCTAGGGAAATCATATATTTTTGTAACCACTGTTGAGCAATTTAAATAGTAACTTGTATTGAAAAAGAAATAATGTGACCTACTGGGAATTGAACCCAGGTTCCCAGAATACCATTCCTGGTGCTCTAACCACTGAGCTATGGGCTCACATGGTTGAACCAGGGGTTCCCAACACACTTCCATTCTCTGGTATTGCATGTCCTACAGCTGGAGTAATCTAGATGACATTTCATTTTTTTGTGTGCATTATTAGCCAGCAATAAGCAATTCAAATCACAAATTGTAGTGAGAAAAAAAATAATATGGCCTACTGGGATTTGAAACCCAGGCCCCTGGAACTAACAAGGTGCTCTAACCACTGAGCACTGGGTCAGTTCCAGGGGCTTGGGTTTAATTTCCAGTAGGTCACATTATTTCTTTCTCACAACAATTTGCGATTTATTCTAGGGCAGCGAGTGACAGCTAGGGAATAGGTGCATAAGTTGATTATAGGGTTGTCTACCTGATGAGTCCAGCAAAGTTGCAGAACCAAATCAACCTTCAGAGACTAATGCCTAGTCTTAACAACCAGGAGCCAGTTCCAACCAGCAGCAATGAACACTAGCAGCAGTGAAAGTGATAGTAGTAGCAAATGTATTTATAAAAAGGCACCCCTTCAAGGCTGGGAGCGGCGAGCGCCTACACAATACAAACATTCATAACTATATAAGACTAACAACCATAAAGCCAGCAATAAACAGTAGAGGTAACAATACATACCAATCCTAAATCAATTTCAGCACTAGCAGCAATCTGGCGTCGTTATCATCTGCAGCAGCAAAACAAGTCAACACCAGCCACCAGACAACCCAGCTCTTGGGACAGTTTACTGTCAGGTATTTCTAAAGGGACATTCAAGTCATCTGGTACCATGACACAATATTTAGACAATGGAACTTCGGGGGAAATGTTATGGGGTGAATGCTGGTCACCGTGTTATCCTGTTGTTGAAATTAACTGTCTGTCAGAAAATCGATTCTTACAGTAATAGTTTGATTGTTTAAATAATCCCTTGCAAGTTTCACTGGGAATAGTTTTCTCTGTGTAATTTGTTGCCCTGCCTGGCTGGTTTGTTACTTGAAGCAATCAAAGTCCCCAGTCAGAATATGTGTACAGGAGTGGGATAGGTGCAGGAAGTACAGGCCTTCAAGGTAAGCCTGAACAAACATCTGCTTACAAAGGGAATCCCATGGTCCCCTGGGCAGCAGGGTGGGTGGGTAGTCCCTATAAATTAGTAGCATACTTGTTTGTCTCAATTTATGAATCGGGGGGAGGGGAACATATGTGGTAGACCTACAGTCCCTTCCAACCTTACATCATTATGCTACTAGATTGTTACTGTGCATTAAGAAACAATTTTTGGCTGTTTTTTTCTGGCATTGTCTTCTCTGATTCCCCATTGCAATATTCTGTGAGGAACCCACTTTATCCTGAGATGCCAAGGATACAGTATACGTTAAAGCTGACATAACGCAGAGGCCCAGACACATTATGGGCCTGCAGGAATTCCAATGACAAGTTTACCTCAGGGTTTTGAAAGGTTGTCTCTATTCCTTTAAGGTTGAACATTGCCAGTACCATACGTTGGTCAGGTGTTCAGATGAACACCATAGTGCTCCTTGTTGAACTGACCAGATGGGGTGCTACAGTGTGACACATTTTACACACCCCTCCGTTATAGGCTGAGCACGACACCTTGTGGTGTGGTTTAACCACCTCTTGCCTGGTTGTCAGGAAATCAGTTCAATTGTAAACTGGGTTCACAGTGCAATAAACTGCTCCAGCAGTAGGCACACCTAAACACCTTTTTTATTTCCTTCTCATCTATATCCAGGGGTACCATACTTGGGCACTGCCAAGCCAAATATCCACACCTATACACTGCTGCTGGAGGGTATCCTCACCTTCAGCGCTTCCAGAGACTCTCGCTCTATTACCGCCACTACCCTTTAGGCACAGAGGCGTGAACGGTTATCATTCAATTTTAGGGTATGTTTTCCATCTTGCTCCCAAGGACACGGAGCAAATGGGATCATGTGCTCCTGTAAATGCCAGAAACTTTCACCCTATTAACCTGGACATTCATGTGGCTGCTTCTGCCTAATCATAAGAGGTAGCCAACTGGTGGGGTAATGCAACTCTTTCCCCTAAAAGGAACAGCGAATCCAGGTGGTGAGAAACCAAGCTGCCTCATGCTGCGTAACACCACTTACAAAGCCAGCTTCTAAACTCTCTTTTTTAAAACTATTTTTTTATTACTTATCATCAGTTCTCAAAAAAGAAAAGAAAAACATGTAAAATGGTTACATAGTATACAAGGGTGCAATGCATCACAACATTTTAAAATAAAAAATAAAAAAATTAAAAAATACATGGAAACTGAGAACTCACACTCAGAGGGGTATAAACACCTTTGATACCAAAAGTCTGTACAATAGTAAAAATATTCACACCGTGTATAAGGTCGAGTTCAGGCTTTCCTTAAAAAATTAACAAGTCTGCTGGTCAGACTAAGAAATCATGCAGCACGCTTTCACTATGAAATATATGACTCTGTCATGGGTAATAGTATATTTATTTATATGTGTGACAGTAGGAAACACTATTTTGGGGCCTGCTGTTTTAGTACAGTATTTTCTCTTCAGTAATGCTCCTAAAGAGGATTATACATATAAGCTGGCTAATTGCTGTGTCTTGTAATAAGCCTAGTGGCTCTAAATAGTCTGTCCTAGTTTGTCCTAGTTTCGGTTGTAAGAGTGGTCTGACGCACATTCTTAGGGTATGAGAATCACAAACTGAAGGTGAGAGGTCTGATACGCTAAGAATGTAAGACCACTCTTACAACCATAAGTGTGGTTTCCATGGCACTAATAACATATCATTGATCAAGGCTAATCAATGGGGAGGCAGTGTGGCATAGTGGTTGAGATCATTGAGCTGCAAATCTGAAGAACTGAGTTTGAATCCCACAGCCATCACTTGCATACTGTGGGACCCTAAGCAAATCATTTAACTCCCCTGTTCTCCCAGGATGCAGGAAAATAACATGGCCTATTCCCAGTTACAACCTCCCAGCTGATATTTTCAGTTATAACCAGGAGGTTGTAATTGGCACCTGTCAATCTCGCTTGCACTCACCTTGGCACAAGCTAAGCAGCCCGCTCTGAACAGATTTCCTGAAAGGCAAAACACTCAGCCAGAAAACAGCACAAAACCTCACAAAACTGCTGCCTAAAAATGCTGGTCATTAAGTTAATAAAAATAATATATGGGTGGTGTGTGTGAACCAGAGTTTTACTTACACCCTCGGAGTGGGATGCTTGTATAAACCCATCAGGCTTCACCCTCGGGGCTTATGTAGCATCCCACACCTTGAGTGTTTGTAAAAGTCTGGTTACACACATCCACCCGTACATTATTCAATATATAACTAAAATAACCTCTTTTAGATTTCAATTTTCCCCATTTTCAGTCTGCTTTAGAACTTTTTGTTAACTAGAAATAATAAAATGAGTGCTTCTTTAAACATTGTTTCCCCAGGCTTTCATCAATTTTCTCAGCTATTTTTGAACACCAGTTGTTTAACATCACATTTCTTGTAACTAAAAGAGAATTAGCATGCAAGAAACAATGTTCCCTGGACGTATGGGGCAAGGGCCCATATATTTAGAGCTGGCCATTTGTGCTGTACAGACAGGTGCACTGTGCAGCAATTAACACGCGGCTAGCTCAAGGCAATATTCAGACAATTTGTGCGCTTTTACCAGAATGCATTACCTGAATATGGTGCCATGCCTATGCAGCACATAGCGCCTAACTGCTGCACTGACACAACCCATGGCTGAATATGGCCACAGGTGAGCCCAATGGAGGTAGATCATCACAAGGGCTCCTGTGGGCCATATTTAGCCCTAGCATGCTGATGTTATGATTAGTCACATTTCTTTCTCTTTAATTGTTTAACCAGGAGCAGCACACTAGGCTGAAAGCTTGTTTACAGGCATGACCTAGGAGCACAGGGAAGTTAAGTGACTTGCTCAGGATCACACAGTATACAATTGGGGGCTGTGGGATTCAAACCCAGGTCTCTAGAGTTGCAGCTCAGAGCCTTAAACCACTGTGCTATACTGCCTCCCAACATTCTATAGAGACTGCTGATGTAGCTGGTGATTTAATTCTGATTCCTTTTGTCTTTTAAGAGAAAAATAAACTACCTACCGTACTGGTGTTACCACACCAAAACATAGAGGATAATGGCTGAGGATCAGGTGATAACCACGCTGTAATCACCTCGAGTGGTTGCTAGGGCAACATGGTAAACCTCAGGAGCGCAGCTCGAGAGGTTTACTGTAGCCTTAGCAACCACGAGAGGTGATTTCAGTGTGGTTGTCGCCTGATCACCAGCCATCATCTTTTATAGTGTATGGTCAAAAAAACACTGTTTACATTCTATGTGTGAGAATTACGGAACTCTGGTGCATTCTTGTTTGTTTTGCCACTGTTTGGAAGTTCTGAAGTGTGGTTAACAACTTTTAAAATTCTAAACAGTGCATAACAAAGCTGTGTAACTGCTGATTATGGTGGTTAATAGGCACTTACCATACATTATATGTTTGTTTACATTCCTTGATCAACTCCCACTGCATCTTTCCTAGACTTGGGAACACACACAATGCAATCTAGACACACATGATACAGTGGTAAGAGAAGATTATTGCATCATGAGTGGCTGCACTGTTTGCGGCTGTTCCTAATTTTCAGGGTGTGTGCAATAGGAGTAGATCAAGCATTTGAGCTAAAACCTGCAGCAACATTTTAAGATTTGCAGGGGCTCCAAGGCCAGTCACAAATCCTGACTGATCCAAAGAAACTTGTTCTAAATTGCTTGTTTATATTTAAAATGATGACTTTTATTTAGCTTCCACCCCAGCCTTTCACCTTTTATATTGTGACGTCTTCAGGGACTGCCTTTTTTGAAAGTCTTCACCTTATAATTAAATATAAAATCAAATTAATAATATCATTTTACACCAAGGTTATATTTCAAAAAATGGTAATATTTACACTGAATAGTCAGTTACCTCTCCCAATTCAACTTAGCTCCTAAATGGTATTCATTTCTTTAGCTTTTTTGCTTGTAAACACAGTGCGGCTGATTCTGGAAGGGGTTGAGATAGCCACAGGGGACTCGCAGCAGGGTGTTTGATGCAAGTGCCGACTTGCACCAAATGGGAGAATTTGCTATTTCGGAGAGCCGGCTGCCACAAGTCTCGTATGCAACAAAGTTAGAATAGCTCCCCTGGGTCTGATTTTGGATCCATGGAGGTACCCTTTTTAAGGGCTGCACCAAACCTTTAGCACAAGTTGCCGTAAAGTGAGAAAAACTGCTGCAACTGCACCATCCCTTCTAGAATTGGACTTCATTGTGTCTGAGAGCTTTGGCGGAGCTGCTTCAAACTGTGGTGGATGCGGGGTTCGGCACAAGCCCTGCATCTACCTTCTAGAATCTGGCCCAGTGAGTTTACTTATTTTCACATTTAAACAAATTAGCTTCTTCTTACTGTACTCCTTTGTGCAAACAAACATACTACCACCCAAAACCAAGTGAGAAAAGTGACATGGCTATCTAATAGCATTCTCGACCCATGACAAGGGCTCAACACTGTCTGCTACCTGCCAGTTCCACTGTGCTAATTTGCTCTATAGTCTTTCCGCCTTCGAACATACATTTCTGCTTCCTTAATATTTGGACTGCTTCCTGTGATCATATATGAATGCAACCTTTTCTACTTCTAGTGTACCAACAGAAGCCTCCCCCTTCCAGTTAGGGGTTGCTCTGACTCAGTGCTTGATTCTCAAGGTGGAGTTACACAAAACATTTCAATTTAGCCTGGGAACTGGGGTGGGCCATGACAATTGGGACCAGCATGATCATGGTGGGGCACCAGTAATACGCAACAGCCACAAATGAATGTCCTCTCTTTTAGCTAGGGTCAAGTAGTAGGTTTATTCTGAACACAAGGTGGAAAAGCAAATACTTTTTGCCCGCTGGGGGGTGGCAGCTGCAGAAGGTACAGAGGGTACACAGTCTAAGGCACTGTACACAAAACTCCAAGGAGGTCCATAAATTATGGATCAAATACAAGTCTCTTTGTCCATCCCTCTTCTGGGATTTCAACCTGGACAAAGCATGTCCTCACAGGATTTGAACACTTAGGTTAAGAAAACACATTTTCTCCACACAGACAAAACAATGCTGAGGGCAGCTGATGCCCATAATGAACACACTTTTTTGTCTGCAACTGCACATTTTGGGACAGATGATGTATTTACTGAAAATATACTCTGTGACATGTACAACTTCAATTTGTAACACGAGTCCTTCCCCATCTTCTGGTCAGAGAGCACACGGTCCCTTTTCCCTGTCAAGGTGATCCTCCCCATCCACCACAGAAACTGTGCCACTGAAGCACAAGGACTGTTCTGTTTCAAACATCCTGTCTGACAAACTGGAGTTTTATACCTCCAAACCCACACTGGCATTACCACTGGAGCCATCCTGGTGGAGTCAGCACTGGGTTGCCACACAAAGAAAAAGTCTCTCACAATTCAAATGTTTTCCACATTTTACTCATGGTTCCCATGACCAAGTGTGGAAAAGTCCATCACCCTATACAGGGGTATGCCCGTGGAGATGGCTTCCACCATGACTCAATGTTCAGCTACTCCAGGACCAAACTAGGGACCAAAAACAGGATGAGAGAGGGAAGTGACCTCTCACTGCAACTGACTCTGTCAGACTAACTCAAACTCTGAGTAAGCAACTGACTCCCTGCAGCAATATTCCATTGTGGCTTATGCTGCTGTGAGAGTTACGCCCAGTGGCATCTCTGCCCAGATGACTGAGAATGGTGTCAGGGAAGACCTGAAAGTTTTAATCATTTGCAGCCCAGAGTGACTAAACAAAAAGAAACTCATTTCACTGCATAGGATTCTAGTACACTGCTAAACATTTTAAAGACTGCTGTAAAAACCTGAAAACACACTACATCTATTCTTCTAGTACATACTAATAAACCTGTCTTCTTACCCAGGGGGACACTGGGGTTACACTCACCACCACCAAGAAACCTTCCTGTCCTCAGCGAGGACCTCCGATGCAACAAACCTCCTCCTTTGGTACCCTATGAGGGAGATTGCACACACCACCCTCTAACAATGTCCAGAGGAGGCAGGACTCCATAGGGGACACAGAAGCCATGGCTATAAAGACAACTCCCAACCAAAGCTGGCTGTGAGTGGTTAACTAACACCCAATCAACTGGGGTGGCTGCATCCTAGCTGCTCACTAGAACAGTGCCAGTCCACAACTGACAGTCGTGCACCCAGATCCACCATTGGGCATCTACTACTGAAACCTCTATGTTGGCATTACTCACTAAGAAGAACACTTCCCCCAGACACATTTTACAGATGGATTGAAGGTACCATATCAACACCAGTGGAATGCAGACCATACTGTGGACTGTAAAACCGTGTACCTTTTAAGAATATGCATGTGGCATAGCTATGCATTTCCTAAAAACAGAACATTTGTTAAACTTTTAAAATCTGCACAGCCTATGTCATAGCTGCGCATGTCAAAAACACTGTAAACACTGTAAAACAAGGCCTTGCAGCACCCACAGGTGGTATGGTCGAAACCTCAGGATCCTCTTCAATGGCTGCACCTGCAAAAGAACATGCATAAGCACACAGAATTTATAGTACTTGACTCTAACATTTTTGAAAAAAGTGTTTTTTATAAAAGTTTTGTCATTTTTTTCTAGGCGTGTGTTTATTTTTTTGTCCATCTAAGAAGAAAAGTCCTTGGGGCTGGGACTTCTCAGATAAAATGTTTCTGGAGAACAGATGGAAAAGTTCCAAAGTTCTTAAGGCCAAGTGTCCAACTGGACCAGGGTGGAATGTTATCCACAGTACCCCTTAGGTACTGTATGTAACCACGTATAGGTGTAGCATACAGTATGTAACAATCAAGAAATAACAGGAACTTGGCCCTACCAGTTCTGAAACACGGGGGAAACCTCTGGACCTCAGGACTCCACTCTGCTGGTGCCTCCTCCTCCTTCTGCCAAAACTGCTGGACTGCAGACCTCATGGATATGATCTCCCTCATGATCTCTGGAACCAGAGCTGGATGTAGAGCTGGAACCATATATATCCCTCACGTCAGGGTGATGATGCAGTAGCAAGTTGTCCTTTTCTTTGGTCGATATTTTGCAGAAATTGTAGCCTGCCCACCATGGCTTACTGTCTTTTCTTGTACACCAAACTGGCTTAGCTCCTACCCCTTATATCTATCTATCTCTCTATCTATCTCTCTATCTCTATCTCTAGGTTCAAGGAATGTGACTGTTACATATGCAACCTCTATATAAATGCTTATCTGGAGGTTAGATGGCATGATAGATCAAATGTATCTGGGAAATACAGTATCTATAGCAACAGATGACATTGTATGTACTGTAGAAAAATGCTAGAAAAGTGTAGTGTTCAAGGAAATAAATGCCTTTGGAGGGCTACTGAACCAGTAGCCTGATGAGCGAGAGGGTCACTTGAACTCTTTAGTAGTAGTAGTGTAGTAGTAGTAGTAGTATATTTATTTGCTTTAAGTGTACACAGAGAAAACATCTGTGAGCTTTCCATTTGCACTCTCTTTCTATGCTCTATATTGTAAGAATGTGAATCTTTACACAGCCTTCTTTAAACATGTGTTTCATTTGTTTTATATTTTTATAACACCTCTGTGATTTAAAAATGTTTCAATTTCCTTTTAATTTTCTTAACGTTTCCAACTTGTATTTTTCCTAAGCAGTGAGTTTTTTTATGACCCCGCAGAGTTAAGTTCAGTACTTTACCCAACTCTTCTGTTATTAATTCCAAGGGTCCACTTCATTTTCATGGCTCCATTGTCTAATCCAAACAAGTTTGTAGGGCATTGCCTTTTGGAGCTGGCCATTACCTTTCCTCCTTTTTTCCTTTGCCCGAGATTTATTTAAACTATCTGTGCGCAGATAGGGATGTTCATTTTATTTTTCTCTGCCCTCCGTTCGGAGCTGCATCTATTTGTTTCCCTCCTTCTGCTTCCAACAGCCCAGTATTCCTCAGTACTTGGTCAGATGGTCAGCTTCCTGAAAACGTGCTTACATTTCGGAGATCAGGTCTTCATAATCAGAGCTGATTTGTCTGAGGATCCTCTGCCATTTTTATAATATACTTGTTTGTTGCCTAGTAACTGTTCTTTGTATGTCTCAGAACCTTTTCACTTTATTTTACCACATCTCATGTCATTAGTGTCCATTTCTCATGTGGGTCCTTTTTATTATCTTGCACAATGCTCATTCTTTTGTTTTATACTTTTTTAGATTTTTACCTTATTTGACCTCCCAGATACCAGTATGTACACACTTAACTGATTTTTTTTCACAGTTTCTTATCCCAATATATCATCTATACTTGATCTTACATAATGAGTTCTGATTATTTATTTCCCCGATAGGTTTTTATTTTATGTTGACCTTTTACCCTCCCATTCGTGGTCCAGTTTCACTGCATGTTCTGGGGCTGTTTCCATATTTGTCTATTTATACCTTTCTCATACTTCTTTCAGGTCCTTTTAGAGATTTCAAACTTTTACTGGCTTCACTACTAAGTAAAGCTTTCACTGATTTTTCTTTGGTTTTACTAATAATTACATCCTAAAGTGCTAAAATGCTTAGTTAAAAAGATGCCCTGTCTATATTTAATCTATAGGAGATTCTATTTTTTCAGTATTCATGTTATATGTAATTGTAATCTCAACATACCAACTTACAAACATAGATTCATTCCTATTTTATACCATACAATACAGACAAATTCACATTTAATTTTATAAATACAAAGTGCTTGTGCTGTGCTTACATTTATAACCCTGTTGTATAACAGTCTATTGTCTATTCGGTATCTCTAATAACGTGCAGTATATCAAAAACATCTTACTCTTACTCTATTCTATTATCACTCTACACATTCATGCAGAAAAGTTCTCAGACACTAGGTACTAGAAAAACCACAACTATTTTACAAATAGCTACTGTATCCTGTATCTTCATTAAGTCCATTCAGTACCAGGGTCTGCATCTCATGTATCCAGAAGGCCTCACGTTGGAGGAGAAGATCTTTTAAATTGCCTCCTCTAGGTGAAATTTCTACTTTTTCCAAGCCAACATGTGTAAGGGTCGCTGCTGAACCATATCCTGCTTCCAAATAATGTTTTGCCATTGCATATTTTACATTTTTGTATTTGATGGCTGTTTTGTGCTCCCCTATCCTTGCCTTAAGAGCACGCTTTGTCTGTCCTATGTATGCTTCCCCACAGGGACATTTTAACATGTAGATAATGCCTTCGGTAGCACAATTAATAAATCCTCTTATTTTATATTTTTTCCCAGTCCTTGGGTGATTTGCAGTTTTTGTATTCCATGTGCCATTACAGTGGGAGCAATTATCACATCTGTAGTTTCCTTGTGGTGATTCTGGCATCCAGCTTGGTCTAATATTTATTTTCTCTTTTATACAGAGGGTTTTAACTAACATGTCTTTTAGATTCTTGTTTCTTCTGTAACTGACTAATGGTCCTTTATCTGTCACCTCTTCAAACATTCATCTGTTCTCAATACTGTCCAGTGTTTATTAATTATTTGTTTTATTTCTCCATAAGCATCATTATATTCAGTACAGAAAAAGACCTGTTCTTCTGTGTTAGTTTCTTTTTTATTCTACAGGAGCTCTTCCTTAGATCTTTTATTTACTTTTTCTAGGGCATTTACTAGTGCTCCTGTTTTATACCCTCTATCTAATAAATGTTGACACGTCAATTGAGTCTTTTACCCTGACTTCCTCTTCACTGCAATTTATTTTAATTCCAAGTAGTTGGCTATAGGGGATATTCTTTTTAGTATGTGATGGATGTTGACTGTCGTGATGTAATATGGTATTTCGATCCGTTTCTTTCCTGGATAACTTTGTCTCCAGATGACTATTTCTTAAATATATCGTAAGGTCCAAAATGTTCACCTCTTTTTTTACTGTAATTTGAGATGAACTTTAGGTTATTACCACAGGTATCAATGTATTCCAGGAATTATTTTAGTTCTTCCTCTTCACCTTCCCATATCATGAACACATCATCCTCAAAGTGGGTCACCAAACTCTTTAGTAGTAGTAGTACTGTAGTAGTAGTAGTATATTTATTTCGTAGGTGTCCAGTCACACAGACTATGGGCACTGTACACATCATAATATATAACAATGACATCAGTATAATAAATTATTGTTGATAAATAGTATCATTATATAAAACAGGTTAGTAATCAGTAGGGAACGCTCTTATAAAAAGATAGCGCTTTAGCCCCCGCTTGAAACTATCCATCAAGGGGGTCTCCCAAAGCTCTCTCAGTGGGCAGCTGGTTCCAGAAAACTGGAGCAGCCATCACAAAGGCATGATTCCCCAAACAACTTTAAATGAGATCTGGGAACCTTCAAGAGGCCCACCTCAGAACAGAGGAGAGTGCAGTCAAGAGCATAAAGACACAGCAGCTCTTTTAGGTAGCCAGGATCCAGATCATGTAGAGCTTTGTATGTTAACAAACCTATCTTGAAGGAGATGCACCACCTCACAAGCAGTCAGTACAATGTCTGCAGAACCCTAGAGATGCATTCATAGAATCTGACTCTGACAGCAGGCAAGGGCCGCTTGGCCCACCAGTCTGCCCAATTTGCTCATTTATTTATTTATTTTTGTCCACAGTGTGGAAGAGCTGGGCTGGCCTGTTAACCCCTGCAGCAGTCATCCATTAATCCCTGCAGCAATCATCCATTAATCTCTACAGCAATCACCCATGACAGGAACTCTGCCTTTCTCAGCATGGTTGCCCTCAGTACTCTGTATAATGGGTTCTCAGGGTTAGTCTATCATCCAGCAAATCTGATCTTCACTAAGAACACTCCACTGTCTGCCCTTTGACTTTCAACAATCTGCGCTCCTCACTAAGCCAGGTGCAGCTTGTCAGGAGGTTCTCGGTCATACAAGAAAAAGTATGAGCAAGTTGAGAGCTGCAGTGATAGCTGTATTACAAGCCTCCACTGCATTCTTGACCCCATCAGCACACACCTGCAACAAGTTCAAGCAGCCCAGTAACAACATGAACCTACTGTACAAGGATCCATATTTTTTAAAGGTTGGTACGGACTAATTCCACCAGGGGGTTAACACGTTTAGAGAGGGGCGCTGATCTGAAAACTCACAGCATGATGGTCCGACCAACTAACCAGATCAATCTGAACAGTAAAAAGGTCAAGTCCCAGCAGGAAAACCAAGTCCAGGGTATAACCAAATTAATGGGTAGCAGAGGTGACAGCTTGTGTGAAGCCTGATAGTTCCATCTGTCAGAGGAATTGCTGACTATACAGAAGGGGATTCATCATTGGCCCAAACACTGAAGTCTCCCAACACCAACCACCTTGGGTACTCCAACATCAGGCCAGCAATGAGCTCCAACAAATTCCTGCAGAAATCCAATTTCATAGCCAGAGGGATGGTAAATGAGAAGGATCCTGCCCCCTGACCTGGTTTGACCCACTGGGTAGGTTGCAAGTCTCAGATGGCCACCCTCACCCCTTGCACTCCTGTCTAGGGAAGTGCACCACCATAAAGCTCTGTGGAATGTCCACCTCCAGAACAGGGCCAGAGTCATCCCTCAGCTGGATCTCAGTGATGCACTCCAGGTCCACTGAGGAATCCATGACAAAATCTGCAATTAGCGTGGTCTTGTTCCTGATGGACCTGGCATTATATAGAATTGCTCTCAGGGTAGAGAGCTATACAGATTGGCTCAGCCACATATCTGATGACATTTCAGGGCCCTCGGGGTAGGACTCCCCCCCATCTTGGTTCCATTTTGACCAAGGGTGGCTCCTTATCCTGCTTTTGATCCTTCCCTCCTCGACTCCCATCCCAGGAGTAAGCCTCCATTAGTGACTCTTCCTTCTTGCTTCCCCCACTTCACTGCACTGACAGAGAGCTATTGCAGGGACCAGGGGGCAGCTTAATGGGCGAAATTGACAGAGATGCACCAGGGAAGAGGAGAAGCAGCGCTTTCTAGTTCCCTCAAAACACATCCTAAATGCTACTACAACTAAAAATCAACCCCAAAATAACCCCCCAAACAATTCCCAAAAACCTACAAAACCAAACCCAACACACACACACTGCAAACAACTCACAAAACAGTCACACACTGATCACTCACCCATGTGTCCCAATCACATCAAACATACAAACAATTGCTAGTTAGGCTAAAACAATATCCACAAGTTTAACACCCAGTAATCCCAGTTGCCCCAAATTACTGATAGCTTGGGTCCAAGGATTTCAGGACAATGAAGATTTTCAGAGTGTCGGGCTTCTCTTCAACTCCCCACCCCTACAGTCCATACTCCATCAGTATGGAAAGTAGTAACATGCACAAAACCACCACTCCTCTGAATCGCAGACCTCTACTGGATCCTCACTCTCACCAATCTGCCGTGGATCACAGCCAACCTCCTGGTACACCTCCGTGCCAGAGATCAGGCGTGGAAAGCTTATAAGATGTCAGGTATGCACACCGATCACCTACATTACCGAACGCTCAGAAATACCTGCACCAGGCTTATCCACAAGACAAAAGCCCACTACTTCTCATCATCACTCCAAAATAATCTCAATCATCCAGCCAAGTTCTGGAGGTCTATAAAATCACTTTTCTCCCCTCCCACCCAGCCACCCACCCCTGCCCTAGATGTGGGAGGCTCTATCATAACTGAACCTCTAGCAGTTGCCACAGCCTTCAACTCAGTGTTTACTAGCAGTGGGTCTACTCACTACTCAAACCCCCTACCTGACACACTAACCGCGACATCCTCATCCCCACCCATGCTGTCCCCTCACCCGGTTTTCTCCTTCACTCCAGTTACCCCACCAGAAGTACTTAAAACCCTACTCATCCTAAACCCCTCTAAGGGTAGATGTACTACAGGCATAGATGCCAAAATGCTCTACCTTTCCGCTCCAGCAATCGCCGTGCCTCTAGCATCTCTTTTCAACCTCTCTTTCACCTCTGCCACTCTACCTTCAATATGGTGTTATGCCACAGTTATCCCCCTTCTGAAAAGCGGTGACCCTTCCTCCCCTAGTAACTACCGCCCTATCTTCCTACTGCCCACCCTAGCCAAAATCCAGGAACATCTTGTCCTCTCACAACTCACCGCCTTCCTTGACTCCTCTTCTTTCTTCACCCCTTACCAGTCCGGCTTTAGAAAATCCCACTCCACAGTTACGTCCCTCCTCAGACTCACTGATTCCATCTTCACTGGCATGGATAATAGCCACATCACATCTGCCATTTTCATTGACCTAGCCAAGGCTTTTGACACAGTCTCTCACACCCTCCTTCTGTCAAAACTCTCTAAAGCTGGCCTCTCCAGTGCGGCCACAGCTGGTTCAACTCGTACCTGGGTGGCAGGTCCCAATTGGTAAAAATTGGTGCCTCCACCTCAAACCCCCTCCCCGTCTCCACTGGTGTCCCACAAGGCTCTGTCCTCAGCCCTATCTTATTCTCCATTTTCCTCAACGACCTTCCCTCGATCTGCCAGCATGCTGATATTCACATGTACACAGACGATACAGTCTTGTACACCTCAGGTCACTCCCCGCAGGAAGTTGCATCCAAAATCCAGCAAGACTTCACTGAAGTCCAGCACTGGCTTCGTAGAAATCAACTTATCCTTAATGCTAAAAAAACTATCTCTATGACCTTCGGTACAAGGCAAAGACTCTCCCATCTCCCTGCTGTCCCCATTCTCAAAACACTAGATGAGACCCCTCTAGAAGTCTGCACTTCTTTCAGATACCTAGGGGTCTGGCTGGACCAACATCTAGATTTTTCCACGCATATCGAAGCAACCCACAAAAAACTATGCCCTAGGCTGGGGGCACTATTCCGAAACCGTAGCTGCATCCCTCTCCCTGCTCGCAAAGAGATCCTACAGAAAATGATCCTCCCTATTATCAATTATGGGGACGTAGTCTACAGCTCTGCCCCTAAATCCACCCTGGCTAAGCTGGATTCTCTTTATAACTCCTTCTGCCGCTTTGCACTGGATTGCCCTCCCACCACTCACCACTGTGACCTCTACAGTCACCTTAACTTACCCTTCCTCGAAAATCGGCACGTTTACCACTGCAACAGACTCATAGCTAAATTCTGGACCCAGCTTCTGCCCTCCTACCTAGCCTCTACCCTAACAGCACAAAAAACCACCAGCATACTCACTCAGAAACTTTGACTCCCGTCTACTTCAAATCCCACACATGACTACCTCTGCTGGGCTGTCGGCTTTTAGAGCTTGTCTACCAAAACTATGGAACACTCTGCCGGCTGACATCCAGCTTTCCACCTCCCCTGGGCAACAAATCTCCCTCTTAAAAGGGCAAATCCCCTTAAGTTGCTCATGTCAACATGTCATGCAATTGCATGGGCCATGACTTAACTTTGTGAGCAAAAATTTGATGGCAAATCACCCAACTATTCCTTATTGTCCACCCAAGCGCTTAACTATCAAACTCTAATTGCCACTACTTTTCCCCTTCATCTCTGGTGCATCCTGTACATGTAACTATTTCATGATTATTCTTCATTGTAATTATACAATTTTGTACATATTGTATGTAACCTTTGTAATTGTTTTGCTGTCTAAAAAAAAAATGCTCCATATGACTTGTATGTACTATCCATTTCCCTACCCCCAGGATGCATCTGGAATCGAGCGGTAGTCTGCTCAGTATGTCTTTCCTGGTAAAACGTTTAAATAAATAAATAAATAAATCAGATCCTAGAGCCCAGAGTCTCATGAGACTGTTGTTCCTATAACGTTCTCGCACCACACTGCACCTCAGTTCCAGTCTCTCTCACAGACTGACGTACTTAAGGCTGCACAGCTTTACCAGTGGCAACAGTAATAAGTCAATGAAGTTTCAGGATTGGAGACTCTAAATATCCAACTTCCTCATATAGGGCCTACCAGTACCACACAGTATCCAAACAGGTTGTGATGGTTAAGTATCACCTGGGACCAAACCATTCAGGATGGTAAAAAAGGCTGGAAGTTTGATGTAGAATAATGTCACCAATGAAATAACCCACTACTGTAATCCTTCAGATTTCTTCATGCCATGCCGTCAGCCATATAAAAAGTCAACCAGGAGAAGAAGAAAATGCTTTTTCAAAAAGAAAATGGTTGGATAGGAAAAAAGAGCATAGCGTAACAATTATTCAGTGTGGTAAACAAGGAACATAATCCAGGCTTTGACAACCTGGGCAGTGGCTGAGTTACATTTTCATGGCATCAAACACTGCCCCACCAACACAAGTGCCTGTGGCCCTAAAAACCTGCCATGATGAACATCAAAGGCAGCTCCCAGATGTAATGGTAAAATCTCTGGCATTTTGGCCAAATCAGATCTTCCAGTGGGAATACTGTCCAATGGATCTGTACACCTGTGGCTATGGATGGACTCAAAAATGGCACACAGTAGCCAGGATGGCAACTGCAGAACAGAAGCTGAAGTGTTAAAGAAGCAGAATACCACACCAAACTGTAGGTACTGATTCAGATTAGACAGCTGGGACTCACTGGGGCCCAATAGTGGGTTTACTGAAACAAAAAATATATTTGGTACTAAATAGCTAACACACTTACTAATTAGCACTACTTAAACAATGTTGCTATTTAGTAAACGGCAAAGCTAGAGATATAAGCTCATTTAAAACTATAAAAAGAAAGATATAAGTCTCTCAAGCAGAGTGCTGCTGCAGACGGTCAGCCCATCACAGAAACCACTGCAAGTCAAACAAAAGCCCTCAAGATTACGTTATTTCATGAGCATACAGCATCTTTTCTGACATTTGTTTTACATGATATATTTTAATAGCTGAAATGGCTTGATTCCAAGTTGTTTTTAGAGATTTAATTTCCAGTAATTCAAGGGTTAAGTCTGTCAAGTAGGTATGATTTGATAATTGTTTCTATGGCTACTATTTGACAATCTGTACTCAGAGCTTCAGTCTGTTACATGTTGCTATGGTTCCTAATTGACACGTTTCAGTTAATCATTAGGTATGGAAATACTAAGCCTGTGTCAATGGAAGAATGATGGCTGTCATCAGGTTTCCTGAGTATGAGTGTCATGGTATAGCTGCTGTACTGGTTAAACTCTGGAAGTGGTTTTCTGGAGGTTAGGACTCTTGCTGTTAAATTGTCTTTTTTTGTGGTGAAGTACATTAATTCTACAGTCTCTAACTGTGGTCTTTCAGTTTTAAAAGTCTCGTTTGTACAGTACTATTTATTCATTTATTTAAATTTTGGTAACCAGGTGGGCCCGATGAGACCTTGACGGTACCTTTTTCAGGGGTGACCCGGCGTTAGTTACATGTACCTAGGGAAAAAGAAAACCAATGCTTTGATATATACAATACAGCAAATAGTACATAGTGTATAGGTATATACATCAACAGTATAGAGCATATTACAACATTTACAACATAGTGTACACATTTTTTGTTAGGAACGGACATTCACATTAATCAAACCACATAGATAAGTGCAAGAACCGGTACTTAATTTTCAATCTTGTTGTCCCTACATCTCTTTTGACTTTGTTCCTTAAATATCGACACCCTTAGCAAAATCCTTTTGGTAGGCCTAAGTTTGGGCAAAGTCACTGAAACCCAGGGCTTAGGTGTAACTTTAGCCCTTTCTTGAAACCGGCAAGAGAGGTGCTATCCTATAACTCTCTCGGGAGATCTTTCCAGAGTTTGGGTAGGGCTACCCTGGCCGACCATTGATCTAGGGATGATTTGGCTCTTGGGATTTCAAGTAGTTTTTGATCAGTAGACCTGAGCTCTCTTCTATTAGTTTTGGAGGCAAGCAGATCCCGCAGACCTGGGGGGGGGGGTGCATCAGGTTGTTGTAGCTTATATGCCAGGCACAGGGAGGGATACGCTAGTCTGGCTTTGAATGACGGCCAGTTTAGGGCATGGAGCACATTGCAGTGGTGCTACACACGTTGCACGCCGGCGGTATACAGGCTGACTCTATGGCACAAAGTGCTCAGACGCCGCCTTTTCGTTGACCTCAGTGTCTGGAGCATAGTCGGTCCGTAAAACAGAGTGGGTAGGACTGTCCCGTTGCTGACCACTTTTCTGGTTTCTTTGGTCAGGTAGGGAATTCAGCCTATAAAGGAGGCCTAGTTTTTGGTTAACCGCTTTTGTAAGGTGGTCTATAAGTGTCCTGAAGGAGATCTCCTGGTCCAGGTACATTCCTAGGTACTTAATACTGTCCACTACGTCTATCCTTGTACCATTTAAGGTGGAGAGAGATAGAAGGTTTGATCTCTTTGGGCCATGCTTTTTGGACCAAAGAGCATAGCTTTGGTCTTCTTGCTGTTTAAGACCAGCCTGTTTGCCTGACACCATTCTTCAAGGGTTATGAAGTCTTGTTTTAGCTCTTGGTTTAGGGACCCCACATCCCTCCCAGTTCTGTACAGCACTGCGTCATCAGCATATAGCATGACCTTCGCCCCACTGCAGTGTAGAGGTAGGTTATTGACAAACAAGGAGAATAAGAGGGGGCATAAATAGACCCCTGTGGAACCCCATCTGATACTGGACACTCATCTGATTTTGCTCTTCCAGTGGACCATTTGAGTCCTCCCGTGGAGGTACTCAGAGAACCAATTTAGGGCTAGTGTATCTAGACCTAGTTCCCTGAGGCATTCTAGCAGTAGCTGGTGGTCTACTAGATCAAACGTCTTGGTTAGATCGATGAAGACTGCCCCAAGGAGTTTGTTCTGGTCCAAGGCTTCATACATGTCAGTAGTGAAGCTTATCAGGGTTGTTTCAGCGCCATGTTTCTTTCTAAAACTGTGTTGCTGATCTACATGCAGATAATGCACTTCTAGGTATTTATTAACCTATTGGTAGACCACCTTTTCCAGCAGCTTGCTTAAGGTACAGAAAATGGAGATTGGTCTGAAATTTTCTATGTCCTCATGTGGCCTACTTTTAGGGATTGGGGTCACTAGTGCCACTTTCCATAGGGCGGGTATTTTTCCTTCAGTCAGGGACCAGTTGAATAACTGGGTGACAGGTCTTGCAATGACAGGGGCTCCAGTGCACTAGACAAATCCTGCCTATTTTCAGGCATGACCCAGGGAAGGGGGATACAGATGAATGCAAACTAACCTTGAACCAGATTAAGCTGTTGGTGGTATTTTTTTTTAGTGAATGAGGGAAATTTGGCCAGGACACTGGGGAAATTCCCCTACTCTTTTCAATAAGTGCCATGGGATCTTTAACATCCACCTGAACTACCACCAATCCAGGCAGATGGAACCTCGGTTTAATGTCTCACCTTCACCTGCTGAGACCAGTTTGAGGTGAAATTCAGGGCCCTGAGGGGGGCTCCCTGGACTCACTTGGCTTCCCTGACTTTGGCTGGGGGTGCTAGTTTTGAACCTCTGGAGATCCAAGAAGAAGTCATTGAATGCATTGGCCGTGGCTTTCAGGGTAGAGAGAGGTACCCCTTTTGCTTTTATTTCCCCAGTCCCCTTACTCTTATTCCCTTTTAGAAGCCAGTTTAAATGCCCCCAAAACTTCTTTGGATCAGACAGGTTCCTGGATTGCAGCCCATGCAGGTAACTCTTTTTTGCTTTCTTAAGCTCTCTTTTGCAACTGTTTCTGGCTTCTTGGTATTTCACCCGGTCCTGGTGCTGGTTAGAATCTTTAAGTTTCCCCCAATTTTTGTCCCTTTCCTTCATCCTAGTCTTTAGATCTGGGTTAAGCCACCTGGCATCCTACCCTTTGACTCTAATCTTTTTTAAGGGCGCATGTTTGTTAACTACTGATAGAAAATGTTTGGTGAAGCCCTCTAGGGCTTCATCTATATTAGGAGGATCTAGAGCCTGTGCCCAGTCCACTTCTGATAGGGATTGAAGGAAAGAAACTTTGTTTATGGCCGAGTAGTTTCTGGACCAGAAAGTTCTATGGGGTTGTTTGGGGTAGTTGTTTCTCCACACCAAAAAGACTGGTGTATGGTCACTAAGTGAGATGATGCATGTCCCCACTATTTTGGCCCTATTTGGGTTGGACACTAGCACCCAGTCAAGGGTGGTGTGGTTTCCTGTCTTTTGGTTGATCCGGGTAGGTTCTCTTATTAGCTGTGTTAGGTTAGCTCCCTCCAAGCAGTTCTTAACTTCCCCATTTAGCTTTTCACTCCAATTTAGGTTAAAGTCATCTAGTATAATTTTTTTCACTATCAGGCAGAGTAATCATGGTGTCTGTGAGGGGTTTTAGGGCTTCCATAGCCTTCTTTGGAGTGTTGTAAGTACAACCAATCAGGAGTGGCTTTATACACTCTAGGAGAAGTTTAATAAACACTCCTCACATCCCATATCTTCAAGATCTGGGGTAGTCAGCATTTTGTAGCATTGACATGGGACTTGATATAGAGAAGGACCCCCCACTGCACTTCTTCCCCTTCCTATCCTTCCTGAATGTATTAAAGCCCTGCAGTTCCACCTCGTGCACAAGTATATTTGGCTTCAGCCAGGTTTCCGAGACACTAATTATGTCAGGAGAGTAGAGGCCAGTTCAGGCCTCAAGTTCATGCATCTTGGGCCTTAGACTGTTAATATTCATATGGACCATCCTCAGTCCCCTGGCACTGACCCACTCAAGCGCGGTGGGTGTTAGGCTTCCTGGGGGGCCGGGGTTTGGCTCTATGTCACCCGCTATGAGAAGCAGCAAGTCTAGGAGAATTGTTAGTTCAGTTGGCATATGAGGGGGGAGTTTTTTTTTTATTTTACTGGCCCTGATATACATAGTGATGTTCAAGAACAGACCCCTCTTTTCTAGCATGTAAAATGTCATCACATTGGTTCTGAAGCAAGGATGGTGACAACCAGGGGTAAAGTGGCTGCCGTCTGGTCTGTCCTCATACTCAGACCCACCTTCCCCTATGGCCAAGTGATCAACTACAGCAACTGTTAAGACATAGAAGGATCCCAGTAATATTCCAATTTCCCCCATGTCTGTGTTTCTACCTTTTCGAACAAATACCTTTGTTTAAGGACAACCTTTCCTGGCCTCTTCAAACAAATACTTTTGTTTAAAGACAGCCTTTCCTGGATAGGGATATTCTCCTGTGTAACCTAGCCTTCCTTATCTAGGGCATTAATACAATCGACCTATTCTAGATACATGGACTAGACAGTATTATAACAGACACACTATTATGCGGCGTAAGCAACCACTTTCCCTACCAGTAGTTATGCAATTACTAAGATTAAAAGCAGTGCATATGCAACTCCAGGGCGGTATTATAACAAGATACTTTAAGGTAAAGGTTAAAGACACTCTATGCATAAAAATGTGGCTTCACCTGTGGTCTTATAGTGTTCAGTTCACAGATCTCATACGTTTGTAGCAGGTGCTTAGTGAAGAGATACTTGGTCTGTTTAAAATTAACATTCATTCCCCTTTAAATCTTCCCAGCTGTCTTATAACATTGTGTCAAGTGATTGTTGGGAGATTGGACTGTACTTGGACCCTGTATAGTTAAAGGAGGTGGTGAGAGGTGGCAGGGAGGGCCATTCCACTCCACAAAACAGCAGTTTCTCCGTTGTGGAGGGAAGGAGGGAGCCTGTGTCAGTCGACAGCTCCCTCAACCGCCGATGGCTTCCCGGTCACACTGGTACTTGTAGGTCTCTGGCTGCCCTTCTTGTAGGGAACCAGATTGCTATGCTCACTCACCCCTCACCAGCAAGTTCTCTCCCGCTTCTTGTCTCCGGGAGGTGGGGGCACCTCGCTCTACTCCCAGTGGTTTCCCTCCTTGAAATTAAAGAAAAAGTCCCAAAACAGCAGTTTCTCCATTGCGGGGGAAGGAGCCTGTGTCAGTCGGCAGCTTCCTCAACCCCAGATGACTTCCCAGTTGCACTGGCGCTTGCAGATCTCTGGCTGCCCTTCTTGTAGGGAGCCAGTTCCAGAAATGTAAATCTTGGCACCTTTTTTGGCTGAGGGGGATGCACAGATTTCTGTGCTCACTCTCCCCTTGCCAGCAAGTTCTCTCCCACTTCTTGTCTCTGGGAGGTGGAGAGCAGCTCATTCTACCCCCAGTGGCTTCCCCTCCTTGAAATTAAAGAAAAAGTCCCAAAACAGCAGTTTCTCCATTGCGGGGGGAGGGAGCCTGTGTCAGTCGGCAGCTCCCTCAACCCCCGATGGCTTCCCGGTTGCATTATGTTTGAAAGTGTGTTTCGATCGGAGCCCCGGTAGTTTTGTGGCAGTGTGTCATCCCTTAGCTAATGTGCTTTTTTTATCTTTGGAAGTTATTGTACGTTGAGGAAACAATTTGAAAATGTAGAAGTGGCCCACTATATACAGTATGTAAGTTGGTATTCTAGTTTCTGTATTGAAATAATATATGTTAAACACTACACTGAAGCGAACATGCAGTCATTATGAAAGTCTGTTGATTTTAACCAATGCTTTGGGGGGGGTGAATTGTTGCACAGCACATTCTTTTTATAAAAGGTTATTGCTTTTTAACATGCAAATGTGCTTTTTGGTGAAGGGTGTGAACTTACACTCTTGACAAAACCTTTTATAGCTTGGTGCCAGCACTGTCACCAAGCATTTTTCAGTTATACCAGGAAGTAGTTTTAAGTCCCCCATGCAATCCTATGGAGGTGTAACATCAGCTGTCAGAAAATAACTTTAGTTGGTGTGTCTCCACAGGTGATCAGGCTCCCTAATGACTATTGTTCCCAAACTGCCCTCATCACTTTCTCATTGAGGGAAAAAATTTATCCATAGGTAGCTGTGATGATTGTTTTGAGGGTACCCCTAGAAACAGCGGGCTCAATTCTAAAATGGGCTATGCATGTCGCAAGGCGACTTACATAAACAAAGGTGCAAGTCACACCTTGTGACATATGTTATGCCATTTGCAATTCCAGAAGGCAGCTATTATATGCAGGCGGCTACCAAAGAGCAAGTCCACTGATACAGCCCCTACAGCATAGTGGAAGGGTTAGCAGCAACTGTATTATTCCGAAAGAGTGACTGCCGTAACCCTCTTACACTATTCCAAGTCACACTGCAGCACTGTGGGGTTAGACCAGCTGTTAGCTGGTCTAAGGGGCATCCGTCCTGGCCAAACGGCAGTTGCCCCTTTGCAATGCTGATACATGCAAACAGCTGTGCCCCACAGACCCCCCATCACTGTGATGTCCCCATCCCAATACTGGGGTGCCGCCCGCTAGCACTCGGGGCCATTTTGTCCAACACCACCCTTGCGCCTCTGCCACACTGCCACCCCGTCCGGCTCACAGGGGCATGTGGGCTTTTTTCATGGCTGGGGGGTTCGGGGGGGCTGTTCTTCACTGTCGGCGGCTTGCAGCACCCAGGTCCTTTGCACCACTTCTGTGGCACAACCCTGTGGCTGCCGCAAGTCACAAGGCATAAGTGCCGGGGAACCCTGCCTGTCTTGGAATAGGGTGCAAGGTCCTTGGCATAGTGGCACATGTTGCAACTCGCATACGCCCGCGAGTTGCGACATGCTTCTTAGAATTGGACCCAGCATCTTTAAAAAGTCAGAGGAAATCAGTAAAGACCCTCCAATAGGCCCGTTTTGTTTTACTTAACCCTTTCACTCCATCTCTTAGTCCCCTGTGGAAAGGAGTGATTGTACTATATATGATGAAGGCAATCAAGACCATGGAGGTACAGGGGCACCCAGAGGAAAAAGAATTACTGGAGGTGCTGTGGGTCATCCTGAAGACAGGTACTTGGGCTGCTTTCCATAAAAGGGTAGTATACAGACCTCCAGCACAGGCAGAGGAGTTGGATAAGGCACTTGGGAAAGCCATCATTAGGATGGAAAGTAAAGGTGAGGTGCTGCAAATTGGGGACATCAGTCTGCAAGATGTAGATTGGGGCCTTCCAACTGCAGCTTTGGCAAGGAGCAGGGCCATCCTTGACTACCTACAAGGGGCTTTTCTCAGGAAGCTAGTGAAGAAACCCCCTTGGGATGGGGCAGTGCTAGATCTGGAGCTTACAAATGGATAGCACTGCAGACGTCACAGTGGGCAGTCCCCTAGGTACCAGTGACCTTTGTATAGTGTGGTTTAACATTAAGAATGGAGCAGAGGCAAACCACATAAGCATGAGGGTCCTGAACTTTAGGAGGGTGGATTTTAAATAAATGGGAGACTGCCTCAGAAAGTGCCTTGTAGGGGGGAATTGCCAGGGAGAGGGTAGAGGCACAGTGAGGAAAATGAAGGGAGGGCATAAATAAGACAATATCACAGAAACATGGGCCACCCAATACAATGACTGGGACCTGTCTGTACCAGGGTACATGTTATTTCGTAGAGACAGGGTGATTGGGAAAGGAGGGGGGTGGCACTATATGTGAAGGAAGGACTGAAGTGTGTAAGGGAGGAAGGGGTGGAGGGTAGTACGGAGTCACTTTGGATGCAAATCTAGGATTCCAAGAATAGGATTCTTAGAATGGGAGTGGTGTACAGGCCACCATCTCAGACGGAGGAGTTAGACAGGGAACTAGCGGGACAGATCAGGAGGACCTGCGAGAAGGGTAGTGTGGTGATTGTGGGGGACTTCAACATGCCAGGAGTGGACTGGAGCACCCCAACAACCAGGAACAGAAGGGAGCGGGTACTGCTGGATGCCTTCCAGGACAGCTTCCTGCTGCAAATGGTCAGTGAACCAACCAGGTTAGGGAATACCCTTGACCTTGTGCTGGCAAATGGGGACTTTGTGAGAGAACTTACAGTGGAGGAACCGCTGTCAGGGAGTGACCACCACTCAGTATGGCTCACATTGGATATAGGCAAGGAAGGAGTGGAATCTGGCACAAGAGTGCTGGACTTCAGGAGGGCCAACTTTGGGAGGACGGGGGAAGTGGTAAAAGGGTACCTGGCCAGAATTCAATCTAGTATGGACACTAACCAGAGGTGGGAGCTCATAAAGTTGGGGATAGTGGAGGCAAACAAAACCTGCTGCAAGCCCAGAGCAAGAAGGCTAGGGCTAAGAAACCCGAGCTGGTTGAGCAAGGAGGTCATGGAAAAGGTAAGGAGGAAAAGAGTTGCCTTTAGGAAGTACAAGAAAACAGGAAGGGGGAGGACAGGGAGGAGTACTTGACAGAATCAAGGAGGTGACAAGGGCAGTAAGGGAGCCAAAGCATCTACGGAACTCAGGCTGGCACAAGGCATTAAGAAGGAGAGAAGGACTTCTTTAAGTACATCAGGAGAAAAGGAGCTGTAAGGACCACATAGTAAGGATTAGAAAGGAGGAGTTGGGTGGAAGTGAGAGGATAAGGCAGAAGCACTAAATGAGTACTTCTGCTCAGTATTTACTAAAGAGAAGAGGGGGGTGACACCCAAGGTGGGAGAAATGACAGAAGCGGGGGAGTGGTGACAGATGGAGAAATCATGGAGGGCAGAGTTCGAGAGGGTTTGAAGGCACTGAGGGTGGACAAGGCACCAGGCCCAGATGGCATCCACCCCAGGGTACTGAAGGAGCTGGCAGAGGTCCTTGCAGGACCTTTGGCAGACCTATTTAATGCCTCACTACATTCGGGGTGTGTACCTCAGGACTGGAGGATGGCTCATGTGGTGTCCCTCCACAAGAGTGGCCCCAAGGATGAACCGGGAAACTACAGAGCAGTGAGCCTCACATCCATCGTGGGTAAGCTAATGGAGACTATCCTGAAGGAGAGGCTGGTGGCCCTCCTAGAGGCCAACGGACTACAGGACAGCAGACAGCATGGCTTCATACATGGCAGATCCTGCCAAACCAACCTGGTCAAGTTCTATGACTGGGTAACTAGGCAACTGGACAGGGACCATGCAGTGGATGTCCTGTATCTGGACTTCAGTAAGGCATTTGACTCGGTGCCGCATGGAAGGCTGGGAAGGAAGTTAGTAGGCACAGGGGCGGGTGCAAAGCTGGTGAGATGGGTAGGAAACTGGCTTCAGGGAAGGCAACAGAGGGTGGTGGTGGGTGGGGAGCTCTCACACCCAAGGACAGTGACGAGCGGTGTTCCACAGGGCTCGTGTTGGGACCAGTGTTGTTTGGGATATTCATTGCAGACATATCATGGGACATCAAGAGCAAGGTCAGTCTGTTTGCTGATGATACCAAGGTAGGCGCGGTGGTGGATGACCTAGGGGGATGGCAGGGGTTGCAGGATGATCTGGCAAAGCTTGAAACCTGGTCAGACACCTGGCAACTGGGGTTTAATGCCAAAAAGTGCAAGGTGCTGCATTTTGGGATGAAGAACCCAAGGAGGAGTTACTAGCTGGGGGGAGTGCAGCTAGCCCAGACAGAGGAGGAGAAGGATCTGGGTGTGCTCATTACAGGGTCAATGAACAACTCGGCACAATGTAGGAAGGCAGCTGCAAAGGCCAACAAAATGCTGGGTTGTATTGCAAGGGTATATCCTCGAGGAGGGAGGAGGTGATTCTGCCACTGTATAGTCATTAGTTAGACTACACCTGAGTACTGCGGCAGTCCTGGTGCCCAGATTTTGAAGAGGGACATTGTTACTGGAGAGGGTGCAGTGCAGGGCAACAAAGATGATCAAGGGGCTGGGGGACTTATCATATGAGAGGAGGTTGAAGGAGTTGAACATGTACTCACTGGAGGAGAGGAGGGACAGGGGTGACATGATTGAAACCTTTAAATACATGAAAGGAATAAACAAGATGGGTACAGAGGGGCTGTTCAAAGTAAGGGAGAGGAGGGCCACCAGGGGCCATGATATGAGACTGGAGGGAGGAAGTTTCAGGAGGGAGATGAGGAGACACTTTTTTACAGAGAGGGTGGTGGCTGGGTGGAATGCGTTACCTGCAGAAGTGGTACGCAGTAGAACAGTGGACTGCTTCAAAAGGGGATGGGACAGGACAGGGGAGGTTAATGAAGGGAAGGGTGGAAGGGAGGGCAGCTGCAGAATAAGGGGTGCATGTACATCCGAAAGCAGACTTGATAGACCGCTAGGCCTTTATCTGCTGGCAAATTTCATATGTTCGTATGTTCGTAACCTCTGTGTGAAGAATGGGAGTAAAAGTAGAAGGAAAAAGAGACCATTATGGTTCTCTAGAAAAGAGGTCAAGGCGGTAAGGGGAAAAAATGGTATTCAGGAGGTATAATGAAACAAAGAGGGAGGAAGATAAGGAGGTATACCAAGTGAAACAGAGAAGTAGGAAAGGCAGTGAGGGGAGCTAAGGTGCCGACAGAGGAAAGGATAGCCAAAGGGGTACCCAAAGGGGATAAAACTTTCTCCAGGTACATAAGTGAGAAGAGGAAAGCAAAGGGAGAGATAAGGGGGATAAGGAGAACGGCAGGGGGAGAGGTTGCAGAAGAGGGTGAAGAAAAAGCAGACATTCTGAACATGTACTTCTGCTCAGTCTTCACAGTGGAACATTGGGGGGGCAGACCATCAGGAAGCAGCAGGAACAAAGGGGTCAGGTAGGCAAATGTCCATTTTCAGAGGAAAGAGTCATGAAGGGACTTGCAGCTCTGAAAGTGGACAAGGCTATAGAACTGGATGGAATACCCCCAAGTGTACTAAAGGAACTCATGGAGGTGCTAGCAGCCCCATGGACAGCCTTATTCACAGCTCACTGGAAACAGGAGTAGTTTTCAGAGGACTGGAGGAGAGCAGATGTGGCCCAGCTCCATAAGAGCAGCAGCAGGGAGGAGGCTAGCAACTAGAGGCCAGTCAGTCTAACATCAATGGTGGGAAAATTAATGGAAACCCTGTTAAAGGTAGAGTATTTTAAATCCAATGGGCTACAAGACCAAAGGTAGCATGGACTCATGATAGGGAAGTCAAACCACATGAATCTGATTGACGTCTTTGACTGGGTGACCACAAAAATAAATAAGGGGAGGGCAGTGGCCATGGTCTATCTGAACTTTAGCAAGGCCTTCAACACTGTGCGGTACAGAAGACTGGTAAAGAATTTAAACAGACTGAGGTGGTATCTAATGTGGTGAATTGGGTAAGGAACTGGTTAATGGATAGGTGACAGAAGGTGGTGTTTAATGGCATTCATTCTGAGGGGACAGTAACCAGCAGGATGCTGCAGGGCTCAGTACTGGGACTATTCCTCTTCAATATCTTCATAAGTGAAACTGCAGAAGAACTGTGAGGGAAGGTATGCCTTTTTACAGATGACATCAAAATCTGTAATAGGGTGGACATTTAGGAGGGGGTGGAGAAAATGTGTAGCAACCCTGGAAAATTCAAGGAGTGGTCAGTATCATGTCAGTTGAAGTTCAATGCAAAGACAGTGCAAATTCGTGCACCTAGGGCATAGGAACCCAGGAGGTGAGTATAGAAACTGGGTGGAGGTACTGACAATCACTAAGCAGGAAAGGAACCTTGTGGTTATCATATCTGATGACTTCAAAGTAGTAGGGCAGTGTGACAAAGCAGTGGGTGTTTTTTTTTTGGGATGAATTTGAGCTGAATTGTAAGAGAAGCACCACCTTCCTAGTGATCACTATTCACTCTACATGACAGTGGGTGGGAACACTGGGATGCTGGAATGCATAGGGGGAGGTATCTTCAGCAGGAGGAAGTGGCTGGCATCGCCATTCTATCGCTAGCTTGTGAGACCCCACATAGAAACATAGAAACATAGAATTTGATGGCAGATAAGGACCGCTTTGCCCACCTAGTCGGCCCATTTCCCTACCTAATGGATAAGCTGAAGATCCTAGTTAACCAACAGCCTACTTCCTCCTACCCATCACTAGAATTGCCTTATGTCTGTTCCATGCATTCTTGAATTCCCCCACTGTTTATGACTCCATGACCTCCTGAGGAAGGCTGTTCCATGCATTCACAACCCTCTCCATGAAAAAATACTTCTTCACATTACCTCTGAGCTGCCCCCCATCTTCAGATTGGGCTCCTTCTTCTTGCACATCTCTTTTTCTGAAAGATGCTACCCTCTTGGACTTTGTTGAATCTCTTGAGGTACTTGAAAGTTTTTATCATGTCCCCCCTGTCTCTCCTCTCCTTGAGGGTATACATAGTAAGCTCCTTAGTCTCTCTTCATATGTCTTCTGGTGCAGACCCTGCACCATTTTGGTTACCCTCCTCTGGACAACCTCCATCCTGTCTATGTCCTTGTGGAGATGGGATCTCCAGAACTGCACACAGTACTCAAGATGGGGTCTCACCGACTGTCTGTACAGAGGGATAACAACTTCCTGTTTTCTACTGGTGATGCTGCTCCCTATGCATCCCAGTATCCCCCCTTCCCAGCCCTCATTACTACCTTCTCACATTGCTTGCCTATCTTTAGGTCATCTGATATAAATACCCCAGGTCCTTTCCATTTTGTTGTTGTTAGTATCTCACCCCCCATTGTGTACTCTTCCCCTGGGTTTTTATTTCCCAGGTGTATTACTTTGCACTTCTTTGTGTTGAATCTAAGCTGCCATACATTTGACCATTCCTCCAACCTTGCCAAGTCCCTTCTCATCCTCTCCACCCCACCTTGTGTATCAACCCTGCTGTAGATCTATGAATCATCTGCAAATAGACATACTTTTCCTTCCAGTCCCACTGCAATGTCACTTATAAAGACATTTAAGAGGACCGGTCCTAGTACTGAACCCTACGGTACCCCGCTAGTAACCCCCCTTTCTTCAGAGTGGACTCCATTTACTATTACCCTCTGCATCCTGTTGTCCAGCAAGTTTTCTCACCCAGGCTACCACCTTTGGACCCACTCCAAGGCTGGCGAACTTGTATATTAATCTTTTGTGTGGGACTGTGCCAAATGCCTTGCTAAAATCTAGTAGGTCATGTCCACAGCCCTTCCCTAGTCTACTACTTTGGTCACCCAGTCAAAGAAATCAATTAGATTCATCTGACATGACCTTCCCGCTGTGATTCCATGCTGCCTTGGGTCCTGTGCCCCACTGGCCTCTAGGTATTCAACAGTTCTTTCCTTCAGAAGTGATTCCCATCATTTTCCCTACCACTGAGGTCAAACTAACTGGTCTGTAGTTTCCTGCCTCTGCCCTGCTCCCATTTTTGTGAAGTGGAATCACATCCACCCTCCTCCAGTCCTCAGGTACCACCCCATCCTCCCATAATTTGTTAAATAGGGTAGTCAGTGGTGTCACTAGTTCTATCCTTAGTTCTTTTAGAATTCGGGGGTGAATCCTGTCAGGCCCCATTTCCTTGTCCACTTTCAGTTTTAAGAGTTCTTTCAGAACCCTTTCTTCTGTGAATGGACTGGTATCAACCCCCCTATCCAGAGTGCTTTTCTTGTTTGGTTTAGGTACCTCCTCCTCCTGTTCTTTTGTGAATACTGAGCAGAAGTATTCATTCAGTATCCCTGCTTTTTCATTGTCACCCTCTGCCCACCCCCTTCCCTTTATTAAGCCTCAGTATCCCTCCCTTGGTCTTTCTTCACTCCCTAATGTACCTATAAAAGGTTTTATCCCTCTTCTTAACAGAGTTGACAATCTTTTCCTCAGTTTGGGCTTTTGCTATTCTGACTGCATTCCCTGCCTCCTTCTGCTTTGACTGGTATAGTTCTCTGTCCTGCCCCTTCTGTATTTCCTTATATTTCCTGAATGCTATCTTTTTCTTCTTAACCTTCCCTGCCACCTCTTTTGAGAACCATAGTGGCTTTTTCCTTCATTTTGTTTTGTTGATTTGTTTTACACAAAGGCATGTTGCCTGTGATGGCAGTTCTGATTTTTCCTCATTGTTCCTCCACCCTTTCTTCTTGCCTGTTTGCTAGAGCTTTTCTGAGGCACTCTCCCATTTTGCCAAAGTCAGCCCACCTAAATTCCAACACTCTTGCTTTTGTATGGCTTGACTCTATAGCTGTGTTTATTGTGAACCACACTGTTTGGTGATCGCTTGTTCTCAGATGGCTACCCACTTCTAAATCTGAGATCCTTTCTCCATCCTCGTTTGAGAGTACCAGGTCTAAGATTGCTGCCTCCCAAGTGGGTTCTAACACTAGCTGTCTGAGGCATGCCCCCTGTATGGCATCGAGAATGACCCTGCTCTTGGATGTGGCTGTAGTAAAGGTGCTCCAGTTAACATCTGGCATATTCAGATCCTCCATCAGCAATATTTATTTTATATTTATTTATTTATTCTCAGATTACAATACCTTTGAGCACATAACAGCTCTTTTATAAAGGTTCCACATCAGTGGGAAGGGTAACAGACACAACAGATGGTATTACATAAAATATTGACAAGAAAGTATTTCAAATGACAATATGACATTAATATTGCAACTAAAATTAAAACTATGAATTGGTAGGAAATCAAAAATAACCTAATAAAAGGAGGCAGACCAATGTGCTTTGTCAAGTAGTTATAGTTAGATTTGGGTGAACAAAGGTTCAGGTAAGTGAAGATAAACAGTGGAAAGAAGGTGGAGGGTGAGAGGGGTGAGGTGAAAGAAGGATCGGGAAAGGAGACAGGAAATAAGGCATAGCCGTTAGGGTGAAAGTGGTCATTCACAGAGAAAAGGGAAGAAGTAGGTACACAAGGATGTGTCAATACTGCTGAGATGGTGTCATGTCAGTTGAAACAGTCACAGGAACTGTTAGCTGTAAGATACTGATGAAGAGTGCCTTTAAATGGTACCAATTTTGGTAAGGAAGAGATATCTCTCGGCAGCGCATTAAACCATAGTGGTACTCTATATGCAAACAATCATTGCCCTTGTGTAGTCCAGCACCTTGGGACAGAGAAGAGTTGGTTGACTGAGCTACGTGTGTACTGGGAGCTGCAAGATGGTTTGAGGAAGTTTGTAACACCAAAAGGCAGGAGCCTGACAAGTGCCTTTTTAGGTAGCAATCAGGTTTGATAGTGAATCCTCCCATTTAGCTGAAGCCAACCTGTTTGAGCATATAGTTCACATATGTGGGTAAAGCGTGCTGCTCCGGTAAGAAGTAGCATGCTTTATTGAGTGTCACTAATATTCTGCAAAGGGTAGTGGTGGAAGCTGAGCTATAGAAAACCAGACCATAGTCAACAATGGATACTATGGAGCTATAGATAGCTAGTTTAAGTGCTTCAGGCATTAGATTGTGTTTATGTCAATGGAGTAACCCTATCTTGATACTGGCAGACCTGGCAACATTCTCAACATGCTGGGAATAGGATAGTGAGCTATCCATGGTTACCCCTAGATACTTGAAATGTTGAATTTGTTCAAGCGGGATGCCAGAGGAGTTCCTGATGGTTAGGGCACTGGATCTGTGTTTGCTGCAAGCACCGCTGAACAACATGACTTTCATTTTTTTGTAGTTCAGAATCAACCTGTGTTTCCTGAACCAGTCCTCCACTTCCTCAAAGCTGAGTTGAAGTTGGTGTTCCAGTGGTTCAGGGTCAATGTTGCTACTATATATTTCATTTTTTCTTTTTTTTAATTTCATTTATTTTATACTGAAAAAATCTGTGAGCAAAAAATGCCCATTTTCACAGAAGTCCAGTAACAAATAACATAACAAGAATCACAAACAAAACATTATAACATAAACACATCAACAAAGACATATAATTACTCAAACATTAGAAACAATTACAAACAACCTCAGACAAAAGTTTTTGTTCAAGTGAACATTTAAAACCTGACACAGTACAACAAGCCGTTACATTAAATAATTGATTATACTGAATCATCAATTCAAAATGAATCAAACTCTTCATAAAATTTGTTCTAATCAGAGATAGCTTGAACACCTTTCTTGTACTGTTTCTAGTCATAACGGTAGGCACAGAGATGGGGAACAAACTAGCAACACTATCAGGTACAAGACCTAATTGAATCTGTGCAAAAATGTTAAAGACCTATGTTTAAAAAAGGCACTAAGAGATAAACAAACAGATTTCTCATAAAGAATACAATGATGAGTCATCCTAGGTAAACAAGTAATAAAACATAAAATACTGTGATATGCACATTTAAGTTTGTTTAACATTTTTACAGTAGAACAAGAATAAACAATAGAACCATACCTGAGTAGGGAAAACAGAACACTATTTGCCAGTAGGGTCCTTGTCTCAGAATTAAGGAACTTTCTAACATGAAACAACACACCTAATCGTTGATGTAAACGCGCAATCAATGAAACAATGTGTTGGTCAAAAGTTAAATGTTGATCCAACATAAGGCCTAAGTACTTGAAGTTGAAAACCCTTTCAATTCTATTACCAAAATTATCTTTAAGTGCAAAATTATATTTAATCTGGTTCCTACAACCAGAAAAAATCAAAAATTTAGTTTTAGTAGAATTAAGCGTTAATCTATGTTGACTAAACCAAGAACGTAAAATATTAAAGTCCCTCTGGAGACTATCCTGTAATTTTTGAACATCAGTACCAATAGAAAATAATACCGCATCGTCTGCAAATAAAATAATTTCAGCGCCATTGCAAATTTCAGGCAACGGATTAATAAACAATGAAAACAACAGGGGTCCTAAAATGGACCCCTGAGGAACCCCATATCTCATTAAGTTCTCCTGAGACAAGGAATCACCAACACAAGTTCTCTGAGTTCTAGCTGTCAGGTAATGGCCAAACCACAAAATCACATCATCAGAAAAGTGAACCTTTAACAACATTCATAACAAAATATCATGATCAACAAGATCGAATGCCTTGGTGAGGTCCACAAAGGCCGCAGCCACCAAACCGCCACTATCAATGGCAGAACGGGTGCCGCCTGTGAACCTCACCAAGGAAGTCTCAGTATCATGACCCATTCTAAATCCATGCTGAGCATGGGTCCAAAGATTATGTTTCCCCATATACTCATTTATTTGATCACTAATAATTCTTTCTAAAACTTTAGACAAGGGGGCAAGAAGTGATATAGGATGATAATTATTAAAATCAGTCTTTACACTAGCTTTAAAAATAGGCTAAACCAGAGCACACTTCCAAACATGTGGGAAAACACCATAATAAAGAGAATGATTAACAATTTTGTAATAAGGGGAGCAATAACATAAGCAACTCTCTTGAGAATCTGAAAATCAACATTATCAGAACCAAAATAAGGACGAGGACTTATCTTGGACAGATAATAAAATACAGCTTCAGGCAATAAGGCCTGAAAATAAACTTAGGAACAGAACAAACTTCACCTTGCATTTGTCCTAATTCATTAATATTACCAGGGTTGTGATGATCATGTAATCTATATTTATCCAAGCTAGCAAAATGTAAATTAAACAACTGAGCCACCTGTAAAGGATCACTAATTAAACGACCCTCTGACTCAATGATAATAGGATTCATACTTTTCCCCCTGCCCAACAATGAATTCAGAGTATTCCAAGTAGCCCTTGAGTTCCCCTGTTAAAATCTTAGTTTAGCTCTAAAGTAATTAACGTTTGTCCTACAAACTTCATTCTTACACTGATTACACAAATATTAAAAAGCCTGTAGGTTCTCATTTGTTTTATTTTTATGATATTTGGACCGTAACTTATTCCTAGTTCTAAACATCTTTAATAGACTAGAAGTGATCCATTCTTTAGTTTCTCCCCTACATCTAACCTTCTTACAGGGTAAAAGCTCATCACAAATCGCTATAAACTGTTTACAGAAGGACTCAAAAGCAAAATCAATATCTTTTATATCATCCAAAAAAAGACCAATCCCCCGCCTCAATAGCTGTGGTGAAAACTTGATCGTCCATATATCGACCGCATCATCTGCATAAAGGAGGATCTGTTGGTGACAGAAGCGAGGGAGATTGTTAAGAAAGATGCTAAAGAGAAGTGGACCCAGTATGGAGCCCTGTGGTACTCCAGAGCGGACATGCTGATGGTCAGAGGTGACATTTTGATTTATTTATTTAATTTAAAAGTTTTACCAGAAAAGGCATACTGAGCAGACTACTGCTCGATTCCAGATGCATCCTGGGAGGGTGTAGGGGGTGGGACGATACATAACAAATACAAAGTACAGACATTTCACAGATATGTACAAATAGCTATATACAATGATATGTACAAGAATAAATACAGAATGATCACAGCAAGCAACCAGAAAATCTGGGTTGTCACGGCAACTAAATTGGCATAAGGTGCAAATGACAAATTCACAGGGTCGGAGATAAACGTTTGGAGTAACTACAGTTGGAGCCAGTTGGAGAGCTAGGACCTAAGCTAGTGTGAGTTTAGTCTGCATGAGCAGTTGGCGGAGAAGTGCCCTTTGAGGAGTGAGTTGATTTGCCTAGAGCCGAATGTCCTCAGGCAGGGAGTTCCATAGTTTGGGCACGCGAGCTCTGAAGGCCAACTGGGCGGCAGTGGTCGACATGTAAGGGACATGCAGGAGCCGGGAGTCGAAATTCCTGAGTGAATATACAGGGGGGGTGTTTGAGTAGTTAGGGTAGCAGCTAGGTAAGAGGGTAGTGACTGGGTCCAGAATCTGGCTGTGAGGCTATTGCAGTGGGGCTGTTGCCTATCGTAGAGTGAGGAGAGTTAAGGAACTGGTAGAGGTTGCAGTGGTGGGTAGAAGGTGTACAGTCCAGGGTGAAGCAACAGAAGGAGTGGAAAAGAGGATCCAGTCTAGCCAGGGTGGACTTAGGGGTGGCACTGTAGACTACATCCCTGTAATCAAAAATAGGGATGATCATTTTCTGCACAATTGCCTTGCAGAGGAATACAGCCATGTTTTCTGAATAAGGCGCCCAGTCTAGGGTACAGTTTTTTATGGGTAGCATTGATGTGTGCCAAAAAGTTGAGGTGCTGGTCCAGCCAGACCTCAAGATATCTGAAGGATGTGCAATCTTCTATGGGAGTCCCTTCTAGGGTTTTGGAAGTAGGTCTGGCGGGGAGTCGGGAGAGTCTCTGCCTTGTGCTGAAAGTTAAAGAGACCGTTTTCTTGGCATTTAGAATAAGTTGATTTGAGTGAAACCAGAGCTGAATAGCATTGAAGTCTTGCTGGAGTCTGGGTGCCACTTCCAGTGGGGAGGGTCCTGAAGTATACAGTACTGTATCGTCTGCACACATATGAATGGATGTGTGTGGGCAGGCTAATGGCAGGTCATTTAGGAATATGGAGAACAAGATTGGGCCCAGGACAGAGCCTTGGGGTACACCAATGGTGACAGGGAGGGGGTCGGAAGTGGAGGTCCCAATTCTGACTGATTAAAACCTGTCAGCCAGGTAAGATTTGAACCAGCTGGTGGCTGCAGTGGAGAGCCCTGCGCTGGGGAGTTTCGACAGAAGAAGGGCATGTGAGACAGTGTCAAAAGCCTTAGTTAAGTCAACAAAGATGGTGGATGTGATGTGGCCTTTATCCATGCCTGTAAGGATGGAGTGAGTCTGAGGAGGGAAGTGACAGTGGAGTGGGATTTCCTAAAGCCTGACTGGTAAGGAGTAAAGAAGGAGGAGGAGTCAAGGAAGGAGGAAAGTTGTGAGAGGATTAGATGTTCCTGGATTTCGGCTACAATGGGGAGGAGGGAGATGGGGTGGAAGTTATCAAGGGATGATGGGTCGCCGCCTTTAGAGAGGGGGATGACTGTGGCATGCTTCCAATCAGAGGGGATAGCGGAGATAGAGAAGGAGAGGTTGTAGAGGGACACTAGGGGGCTAGCAATGGCTGAGGCTGACAGGTAGAGCATTTTGGCATCCAGCCCCATGGGGCATTTACCCTTAGAGGGATTGAGGGCAAGCAGGGTGTTGAGTACTTTGGTCGGAGTAACCAGGGAGAAGGAGAAATCCAGGTAGTGGGTTTGGGTGGTAAGGGATGCGGATGTAGGAGGGTGTGTTCCAGTAGGGAGTGGCTCTGAGTTTTGTGATTTAGATGCGTGGGCTCAGTGATCTGTTGAGCCAGATTTAATGCAGCCATATGGTTGCGGAGCTTGTTGCTAGCACTGGAGAGCCAGTTCAGGTTAAAGTCACCAAGGATATGAAGTTCGTGCCCTGAAGCAATGTTTTTTAGGGTGTCCAGGTGCGCTACGACAGAGGTAATTTGGGAGTCTGGGGAGCAATAGGAGCCTGCTATAAATATGGGGATTGAGTAGGGTAAGGAGATTTTTATCAGTAAGGCATTAATGGATGGTGGGAGAGTGCATAGCGAGACAGGAGAAAACTTTATCCAGGATGATATGTAAATGGCTATGGCGCCACCTCTCTTGGTGCCTGGGCGGTCATGACGAGTGATGGAGTAACCAAGAATAGTTACTTCAGCATCCAGGTTTTGTGGTTTCAGCCAGGTCTCAGTGATTATCAGGATGCCAGGACGTAGTGACAGGACGATTGGTTGGAGCAAGGGCAATTTTTGTAATAGACTGCATATATTTAAGTGGGCTACTTTTAGGCCTCTGGGTAGTTGGATAGTGGGACACGTGTTGTGACTGGTGTAGGTGGCAGGTCCCGGATTTGGCTCAATGTCCCCTGAGAGGAGGAGTAGTAAAGTTAGCACCAGTTTTTAATTAGGTAGAAAACATTTTGGCCTTACAGTGGGCAGAGGGAGTCTTGGGGGAAAGTGAGGAAAGTCCCGACGCAGGGAATTTCATCACTGACAGCTCTGCGTGAAAGGAAGGGGGGGAAATGGAAGTACCGGGAAACCAGCAATGTTGTGGAATGAGGGGGTGCTGTCCACTGTTGGGGGAGGAGCAGGTACTGGGGTGTGTGATTCGGAAGGTGATATGTGGAGGACTAGGTTGCAAATCAGGCAGATGCGAGGGTGGGCGGGATGCTATAGTGGCAAGTAAGGCTGCACCTAAGATAGTTTTATAGGCTAAGTGAAGCATTCTTATGCTGGAATAGGAGAAGTGAGTGCCAAAATGGCTGTGGTGGCCCCTAGTGGTGATAGCTGATAAGTTGCAAAGGGGAAAGTAGGGTGATTGGTTATTTCACACATGTGACCCCGCCTATATAGTGAGTGGCTCACTAAGGGTGGTGGTGGGGGCGGTGGGGCAGCTGACGCGAAGCATCAGCGGGGAAATAAACAGCATAAAATCCGTTTGTAATTAGCCTTCGGTCTGGAGTCTCAGTAGCGCTGGCCAGACAAAAATTTAAACTTGGTGCCAAACTCAAACACAGTCCTTAGAGACGCTAGGATTTAGGCTGTCTCAATGGGCGTACCTGCAGAATTCTTCTCGGGGGGGAGGGCGGCTCCGTGAGCCCTCGTGACCACCAGAGGGGCTAAGCAGCGGGGAGCTGAGGAGAGAAAGCAAGAGGAGGTATTTATAGCTAATGGCTTGGCTAGTGGGGGGGGGGGAACCGCATGCAAACAAGCTATGAATTAGTCACTGGAGCTGAAACAGGACACAGACGTAACTCCGATTTCTTTTTATATTAAAAACAGACTCTGAATTCCTAAGTACTGTCCGTGTGGCTACCAAATCCTAACTCAGACTCTGGGAGTAAAAACAGGGCACAGGCACATGGATTTACACTGTAAGTGACCTCCTCATCTCAAAAAGAGCTCCGATGCAGTTTTTCATTTAAAACTCTGCTTGCCTAAAAAAAATACTTTACATGGAGCTTAACAGTTGCTTTACACACATTTAGGTGCACTAGTACAAATTACTTAGGCATCCCATACATGCACCTATTTATGTATTTACTATAATATTTACTCCATTAGTTTTTTGTTTTTTTTTAACTCTTGCACAATTATTACAAATAAACAGTAGAAAATCCGTTGGTAATTAGCCTTCGGTCTGGAGTCCCAGTAGCACTGGCCAGACAAAAATTTAAACTTGGTGCCAAAACTCAAACACAGTCCTTAGAGACACTTGGATTTCGGCTGTCTCGATGGGCGTACCTGCAGAAATCGTCTCGGGAGAAGGGCGTCTCTGTGTGCCCTCGCGACCACCAGCGGGGCTAAGCAGTGGGGAGCTGCAGAATTCATCTCAGGGAAGGGCGCTGCCTTGTGCCTTGTGGCCACCAGCAGGGCTAAGCAACGGGGAGCTATCTTCACCCATTGGGAGCAGCCTACAAGATAGTTTTTGAACCAGAACACAGTATCTGCCAAGAGGCCAATTGAGGACAGTTGCTTGAGATGTAGAGCATGGTTCACTGTATCAAAGGCCTTTATGAACCACACATTTCTCCTTTTTCTGCCATTCTAAGGATTCCTTCTATAATTTCCTTGTCCATTGCCTCCCCCTGAGATGGGGGTCTGTAAACAACCCCTGTGTGGATTGCGGTGCCATTTTCTGTCTCCAGGGTGACCCACAGTGCCTCCTCCCCTGCCTGTTTACCCTTTAGCTCTGTTGCTTTGATTCCTTCCCTTATGTAGAGAGCTACTCTTCCTCTTTTACCCTCCCTGTCCCTCCTGTAGATTGTGCACCCCGGTATGTTGACATCCCAGTCATGGTTCATGTAGTATTACATAGATACATAGATACATAGACTGTGTCGGCAGATAAGGGCCTATGGCCCACCCAGTCTGCCGATTTGAGCTTGTAAGTTCAGTTTGTTTTCCTAGAAGTCTGTTGCCCCTTACCCCTGACCTCCAGAATTCCTTTATGTCTATCCCATGCATTCTTAAATCCCATGATTGTTTCAGCCCCCACCACTTCCTCTGGCAGGGTGTTCCACTTGTCCACCACCGTTCTGTGAAGAAATTCTTTCTCATGTTTCCTCTGAATCGTCCTCCCTCCAACTTCATCCCATGCCCTCTAGTCCTGGAACATCTTTTTCGCTTAAAAATAGTGTTTTCCTGCACCCTGTTCCTCCCTGTAAGATACTTGTATGTCTCTATCATATCCCCTCTCCCTCCTCTCCTCCAGGGAGTACATGTTCAGTTCCTTCAACCTGTCTTCATAGGACTTGTGATGCAATCCATGCACCATCTTTGTTGCCCTCCTCTGAACCTTCTCTACCCTGTCTATGTCCTTACGTAGGTATGGTCTCCAGAACTGTACAGTGTACTCCAGGTGGGGCCTCACTAGTGTCTTGTATAGCGGAATTATGACCTCCCTTTTCCTGCTGGTGATGCCCCTGCCTATACATCCTAGCATCCTATTTGCTTTACCTGCTACCTTGTCACACTGTTTCCCTACCGTGAGGTCATCAGAGAGATGATAACCCCAAGATCCCTTTCCTGCTTGGTGCATGCTATATCCTCACCCCCCAACTGATATATTGTGCCAGGGTTTTTGTGCCCCATATGCATTATCTTGCACTTCTTTGCATTGAATTTCAACTGCCAAACCCCTGACCATTCTTCAAGTTTCTGCAGGTCACTTCTCATTCTGTCTACACCCTCTGGTGTGTCTACTCTGTTACAGAGCTTTGTGTCATCAGAGAACAGTGAAATTCTGCCTTTTAGGTCCTGCGCAATGTCACTGATGAAGATGTTGAATAGGACCGGTCCCAGCACTGATCCCTGTGGTACCCCACTGGTCACTCTTCCCTCTGTGGAGTGACAGCCATTTACCACCACCCTCTGTGTCCTGCCACCCAGCCAGTTACCTACCACCACACTACTGTCCTGCTCACACCCATATTCCCCAGTTTGTGTAATAGTCTTCTATGTGGCACAGTGTCAAAGGCCTTGCTGAAGTCAGATAGGCCATGTCCACTGCCCTCCTGATCCACCTCCCTAGTCACCCAGTCAAAAAATTCAATGAGGTTGGTCTGACATGACCTCCCCCTGGTGAAACCATGCTCCCTTGGGTCCTGTAGTCCATTGACAACCAGATGTTCTACCAATCTCTCCTTCAGTAGTGCTTCCATGATCTTCTTCACTACTGAGGTGAGGCTGACTGGTCTGTAGTTCCCTGCTTCCTCTTTGTTCCTACTTTTGTATAAGGGGACTACATTTGCTGTCCTCCAGTCTTTGGGTACCTCCCTGTTTCCAGTGATCGGCTAAACAGGATAGCCAGAGGTTCAGCCACCACCTCTTAGTTCTTTAAGGACCCTGGGTGCACCCATCTGGCCCCATTGCTTTATCAACTCTTATTACTTCCAGTTCCTTCAGGACCCTTTCTCATGTAAAGGGACTTGTGTCCATTTCTGCACCATTCTCACCCTTTGTACTCCCTTCAGACCCATTTACCCTCCTCTTCCTCAGTAAAGACTGAGCACAAATACCTGTTCAATATGTCAGCTTTACTGTTGTCATCCTCCACGTGGTCCCCATCCTC